>VIBL01000005.1:3697852-4930469 GCA_008271625.1 Lutraria rhynchaena | reverse complement strand
AAGGACTGGGTAAAAGTGTAGTGATTGTAGGAATATAGGCCACATTCAACTGCCTTGCTGTTGGGTTAACTCTTGAGCAACGTGGTTGAGTGTCTGTCTACAGTGCTATGAGTTCTGGATTCAATCCCGGGTTAGGATCATTGATTTTTCTTGCTCCTAATTTACAATAATAGGCTAGCACAAGTAGATAACCCAGAGGCAATGGTTAGGTAAAATTCACAAATGATAGAAATATCAATAATCATAAACATTATTAAACCTAATTCAAACCTAATTCAAACAAATAAACTGAATTTAGTGTTAAATACATTAAGACAAAACAAATTTTGATTTTAAGTTTCCCCACCTCATCCTTGGCATTGAACTTTTCCTCTGGAGGTTCTTCTTTTTCTTCTGTTTCCTGAACATAATGATGTAAATTAGGCCATGCTTGAAAATTTATTGGATTCTCAAATATATTACAATGTGAAACAATCAAATTTGTGTACCAGAAATTATTCTAAAGCTGCCACACACTATATATCATTTTTACATCAGATTTGTGTTTCTGCAGTCTCAGCTCTCAATTGACATTACGACAGGATTTGATTGACTGGTCTAATCAGCCAATCAGAATTGAGTACTGGTTAGCCTCATTTTAATCCGCCATCTTGCCTGTCAAACTATTGATGTCAGACACGTATATACCGAATTAGTATTGAAATCATGTAAAATGGTCAAAAGGTGCTGTTATCGCACATACAATTCAGATACACGAGATTTGGAAAGGCATATTTGTGGGGTAATATTTGTATCTTTTCCAAAACAAAGCAGTAATTTGGATAAATGTAATAACATAATCTCCCTTGAATATTGGGAGCATGGTTAACTGACGTAAGGTCAATTTCGAGTCAGGAGACAGAATATAGCAAACTTTAATGAGGTCTTAGGCAAATAAGTAAATTCAATGCAATGAAACAAGAAAATTCTCAATGAAACATGGCCATTTTATAGTTTTCTATTGACAGTACTAGAATATTAAGAAACCAACATCATATAGGACAAATTTATTAATTTTATTCATAAAACCAGACAAATGTTTAATTGGTTAATCTATAGCCTAATACTTGAACTGATTAAACATATTCATGCTAACACCAATAAAAGTTCACATTTTCAGAGAAAATCATTACCTGAAGGCCAAGAGCTTCATTCTGCTCTGCAGTTCTTTTATAGTGAGTGATTTTAGTCTCCGGATCAGCAGTTGGTGCTAGAGTGATTCAGTCAAGGATAAAAATGAATTATATTGTTTTTGTTAATACTTAAAAAAGATTCTAGGATTCATATTTAATTATCAGGGCCCAAATGTACAAACATTGATTAAATTTAACCACTGGGTTAAATGAGAGATTAAACTGAACCAGTGTTTATATAACTGGGTGCTGGAGAGACGAAAACAAAAACTAGACCAAAGACAGAAAACCAGAAACTTGAATTAACCTACTACCTGCCAGACCAATGTACAAGACTGAACCATCCAAGGATGTAACATTCATTTGTACAATTTTCCTTTTTCACTGGAGTTTAACACTGCACCAACAGCAAGGATCATTTGGCATCTTTCTAGCTTTAAAGATGGAGTAAGATCCGAGGTGTACCGCTGGGTATAACAACTGACCTTCCAAAAGCTAACTATACAGTCTCCTCACATTTAAAATTTGTTGCAGATGTGATTCAAAATCACAGTGGAGAGAAGCTAGTGAATACTAGAATAAATTGCTTATTGTGTGTATATAACAGTATCATTTTGATAGTTGAACGGGCTTTTGGCATGAAGTTAATTTAACAAGAAAAAGGATATGGATTCTCAATGAAGCTGTTCCCACTAGGATCATCCAGAGTCTGAAAATCAAGTACCAAATGATCGATTGTATTGCATAATATTTCATTTCTAAAACTTCAGTTGGGACCCAAATCAAATCTGCATTCATATTGTGACAGTCTCGTTATCAAGTTGAAATATAGAGATGTGCTTGTTGTAATAAAATGGTCTTTATAATATTGAAGTGGTCACAAAGTGAGGTCTGACTGTACTACAAAGCATGATGGACACTTTAAAGGAGACATAACCTCGTATTTTGTCCACACATTAAGTAAACATAATTATATTTGCCATATGTCTAAAAGATAAAAAAAAGACATAAACTGTAATAGTATTCCATAAAGTATCCTGAATGATTGAAAGAAATCTTCAGTTATATCAATCCAAAGGTACAAAGGCATCATATAACAGCAATGGGACAAAAAATAAGGGCTTTTAATTTATCATTATGTTCAAAAAATAGCAAGCAATATTATGCCATATCTGCTTCAAAAAAGTAATATGGCTACATATACAGAAGGAATGCTTTATAATGTATCTAGTTTTACTTACTACATGGAATGGTGAGCTACAAGACTTTAAATCAATCAACTTCTTTATAAAACCATCTATCTGTTCAGCAACATCTGGGTGCTGAATCTGAAACATATTCAAAACAGTCTTAAATCATTAACATTTGTTCTACAAAACATAATGAGAAAATTGTAACAAATACAAATTTGAATGCAAACTTATCAATAGGAAAATCGCATACACTTTATTTAACACTTCATCAAACAATTTTATCAAACACTGTGTTTAGTTAATTTAAGGTCAAGATCTTAAGTCTAACAGCTTAAACTTATTGTGAGTAATGACAAATAATTGATACTACAGACATATTCTAATAAAAAATCAGGCATTATTTAAAGAAAAATCACAAACTGTGGCACAGCATATCCATATTTTGAAGCTTCATTTCAATTGGCTTATTTTCAGTAACTTACCTGGTTTTGCAATTTTATTATTCAAACTAATACCTAACCTATTCCCAAACAGGGCATTAAACCACTGATGATGTGAAGGAGAAAAGAAGTTCAGACATCGGATTGAATTAAAATTTAATTTTCTTACCCGTCTAAGAACTTGGTCCTGGTTCAGGCCTTCCACAGCTCTGTCAATAATGCCTTCTATAGTGGTCAATACTAAAATATAAGAGAAGGGTGAAAAAATGATTAAACATCAAAATTCACAATTACAGAGAACTACTCACTGCATATTCGTAAAATAAAGTATTTCATGAGAGTGCACTGCATAAAATGTGAAAAAATGACCAACACTTACAATGATAAAAGATGTATATTTCATGAACAGTCTTCCTTCAGAAGTTTGCTTGTTGATTGAGTGAAAAATCTTACATGAAATATTTGATGAAATTTGGACCTTGATTTTTTCCCACTACCTCCCAAAGAAAACCCCTTCCCATGCAAATAAAGTACTGCAATATATTTCACTGACTTATTCTTGCATAAGCAACAGATGTTATACATTCTACATTAGGTGTCATACATTCTACATTACCTCCTTTGTTAGGTGGGGACTCAAATTCCAGTTCTGGAATAGCAATTGATGCTGAATTTGTTTGTATCACTTGTCTATTTAAATCCTGTAAGAAACAAATTGCAGAAATAGAAACAAGAATTATGTTCCCCTTTTTTATAATTCATTTATATTTTTCATTTGTTCATTTTTATGGTGTACAACAGCATTTCAGTTATATACCAATGTGCTATTAACCTACCCAGCTTTCCTGTATTCCATACCTGTACTAAAAAATCAGCAGTGAAGCAAAAATAGCTTTAATTATATTCAACAAAATTGTAACAGAGAGTGCCTACAGTTTGAACTGATGAATCCAATAATTATCTATGGAAATGGTGTTAATCTTATACAAGGACCAACCTTGGTACTAGTCACTCTAACAGAATATTTAACACCCTTTTCTTGAATCCTACCAGCAGGCTGAAGTTCAGAGTTTTGCCAACCACAGTGTTCACAAGTAAATGAAGACACAATGACTTCACGGAAGAATGGTATTCTTGTCAAAAATAATCTGGTCATACCCTGAAACAAATGTCATGATAAAACTTAGCAAAGAGAAGACAAAACACAATTCGCTTAGAAACTGAATGTCAAAGCCAAAGTCATTACATCTTCTAAGCTAAAAAGATATGCAAAAAAATACAGAAACAAATGTTTGAGGAACCTTAATGCTATTAAACAGTGTTAACAATAAAAATCACATCAGAATAAAATGCAGAACTCAATCAGCACATTCTGGAACAATAGTTGTCATTCATAAACTTGATAATTAAGTACACTGTCGTCTGAATAACATTTACTCGATTAGAATGACAAGTCAGATGAAAAGTTCCAGGTCAGTTTGTTCTCTATTGTACATTTACATGAGATAAGCACCTGTCTTTGAAATGAAATCACTATTTCATCATCATTACACAGGGTTTATTTTGGGCCGTTTTGACGACCGATATTCGGTTGCGTTCCCTATGGCAAAAAGTAATTGCAAGGCAAAAATTCCCAATTCAAATGAGAAAATAACAATAAAAATAAATAAATTTACAGCAGTTCAAATGTTCATTGAATTTCTAAGTCATTTAAAATAACAAATTTATCAATACCTAAAAACAAAAAAAAAGATATTTGTTAGTTTTTAGTTTTATTTGATTATTTTAGGTTATTTTATACAGTGTGACTTTTTCCCAATTAATCCAAAAGTCGCGAAAATTCCCAATTCTAGGGGTCGGGTCATGTTCCCAAAATGCTGAGAAAAAAACTTGTTACAGAATCCACAATATTGTGAAATACTGTAGCTAAACTGAAACAGAAGAAACAAATACCTGATCATGACAATTAAAACAAAAGCTTTCAATTTCGGTGACTTCTGGATCGTCATCGTCCGCATTTATATCACGGAAAATCGCCTGAGGAGGGTCTTGTTCGGCTGCCATCATTAAAACTCACGTTGTTGTCTTTCGTTTCTATTTCGCGAACTTTCCACTTCCGCTGGTTCCGGTATGTTTAAAGTTTATGCACATACCGTGTTATAACGGGTTTTTAAACTGGTCCCCGTTCCATTTTACAACGCACCTACGGTCTCGGTACACCAGAGTCAACGGGTACCAGTTTACAGTCAATGTCGAGTGTGAGAGACATCCGAGTAGTTCCGAGTGATTTTAAACTGGTGCGTTAACTGGTACCCGTTGGGTCCAGTGCACTGCAATATGGAACGGGGACCAGTTTACTCCTAAGAGTTTACATTCGAATTGATAAAAATATACAAAGGATTTGTCAATTATCATAATAAGATTTCAATAATTCATATAGAATTAAATATATTATAAAGCCATGTACTATCAAGCAAATTAGATTCATGACATCCTTTGACCTTGAATTCCCATATTCTAGCTTTACATGCGTGGAACATGGCTACCGTGTTGAAGAACGTCTGCAGACGATTTCAGATTTCCGTCGATTTAGTTTATCAAACAACTCTGAATCGTCGTTTGATTTGTTTCGATGCAAACCTCTGTAAAAGTAGAAAATTGAGAAATGAACTGCAGCGAGCATTTTATCGTCAATACAAGGTAAATTCCATTAATTTATTTTCGATCTTTCAAAGTCATGTCGCCGGCTTGCGTAAGCGTGGTTACCTTTATAATTACAACACCTATTATTTATTTGCGTTACGTAGAATTGATTGGCAATGGTTGGTATAGAGTACTTAGTGTTAAAAATTCAATGTCTACATCTTATATTTAATTGTTACATAAGTGACTTGCTTACCCCACCCACCATCATTAATGAGGTTTGTATATGACGGAAACCATGATTGATAAAGTTTTAGTGTGTTTATATGACATTCTGAATATCTAATTCAGGATTCAAACTATACAAAGATATAATACGAAACCCGTGACAAACTTCAAATAAGCTCAAATGTCCTAATTATGGGTTATATATTCAGAAAGTTCATCTAAGTCTTGTGTAATAGTGCTGTGTATGAATGTGTGTTTACAGTACCTTGTAGTTTGTAAAGCATCAGCCCAATTAGCTCAGTTGGTAGAGCAGCTGACTTGCATTTTGAGCCCCACTTCAGGAAGTTTATTTTCTGCCTCCTATTAAATTGGTGCTGTGTGTGGCTAGCCTTGGAATCCTAGAGCTAGGGTGAAGCAATGGCTGGGTTAGCTTGAAGAACCTTTATTGTCGCTTAATTAATTAAAGGAAGGAGGAGTGTAACAGTGTTGTACATATACATGTGTTTATAGTACCTTGCAGTTTGTATGAGTGTCAGCCTGATTAGCTTAGTTGGATGAGCAGCTGACTTGCAAGCAGAAGGACACAGTTTCAAGCCCGGCATTGGGAACTTCATTTTCTGCCGCCTATTAAACTTGTTTCCTTGAAGAGTTGGAAGCAAAAAAAATAATTGTTTTTTCTTTACAACTTTCATATTTCCATTGCTGGAAAGCTATCATTAAAATGCCAGATAATTTCATGCTACTCATTAGTTTCTTAGGTTACCATTTTCCGCTTAAGACAACTATAATGAGTTTGGTTTATTTTCTTCATAGCTAGGACTCAACAATTGACCACAGACTTCTTTAGTTGAGAAGTGTTAAAACTAAGACAGTTGATGTATTGAGGGCGAGTTACACATCCTTCATGTACTGTAGCCCGTTGATAATTGTCTGATTCACTGTTTATCATCTGTCAGACATGGGGCGATTACTCAAAAATATTAATCGATTAGATTACTGATTATTGAGTTTTTTTCAGTAATCGATTACAACATGATTACTGCATAATTTATCATTAATCGATTATCATGATTATTTTCATTGTTGTTAATCATGATTAATGATTATTTTGTTTTTAAAATAATGGGGTTAACTACATGACCAGTATGACCAGTTACATGTACCTCTTATTAACAGATTATCAAGTCATTTAACTTTTATTCTATAATCTGTTTTGCTGAGTCAAAGGGAACAGTTAAGCCCTGGAGCAATATAACATCAGACATTTAATTTTTGTAATGACCACAACTGTTAAATCAATGTTGTGCTTTGCCAAATTTCTCACCTTGCTTATAAAATTGCTATAGAAAAGGGAACAATGGGGGCAATGTGTGAAAAAGTGTGTATGTCAGACTGGTAACTGCTTCTGGTAAAAGGTTTAAAAAGTCAATATGTTATATGACAATAAAGGCACAAATAATCATAAAATAATCATATATCAATCATGATTAAGGTAGCGTAAGTGGCTACAAACGTAAAAATAAGCGAAAATGACATTTTAAGTTATTAACGATAATTAAATATCATACTATCATACCATGCAACAAAAAATCGATCCGAATATGCAAAAATAGTGTTTTATCGCGATAAAAACTGCACCCCCCATATCGACTCCACTTTATCAGCGAGAACGATCTAGGAGGCGGCGTTGTTAGGGGCTCCTTAAGGGCAATTTTGTATCAATCGATATTAAATTTGCTTGCCGTATGTTAACATAAGTATTTGAAATTCGACAGATTATCAACATCAAGCGGATTAAAATGGGAAATAAGAAAATAAGGCTAAGCAAGGTGTTAGAGTGTTCTCAAAAAGTGAAAAATGTAGTTAGAAGTCTCTTTCTCGCGGAAGTTGGTTTACGAATGCTAAAGATACCGAACTGCATAAATCTATATCCCGTAAAAAACTTGACCGTAGTGACGTGACATATTGTGAAAATGGAAACTTTATGGTGGAAAATTACGTAATAAATATATAACTGCAACAATCATTTGATGTGCAAGAAAGGTGTGAAATCATTAACACCTTGGTCGATTGGACTACTAGCATCTAATGTACTTTTAATATGAAATATATGATGAAATAATTGATCCGGAACGGTGGTCTTATTGAAGTGTGATATCGATATCATACTCTAACGCCTTGCTAATTATACTATCAATATGGGTCAATTTAGACCTTATATATGTTGCAACACATATTTCTTTATGTTTTGGCGGGAGATATAATAAACAGCAATATGGTATGCAGACACTTCACGCACCTTGCAATAAAACGCACACGATAAGAAAACGAGCTGTCAAAGATTGTTACCCCGTTAATGTTATGACGTACCATTTTTGCAAGTTTAATTAAATTTATATATTCCAGAGTCAAGTTTCAAACACAATTAAAGTTATAAAACTAAAATATATTTAAATCGCCAGTAAATTAATACAGGGAGACTGGGTCAACGAAAATTATTGATGAAATAAGTTATTTCAACGTGCACTTTTATTAAGCAACTCTGTATATTTTGGTAAAATATTAAAAAGCTATCAAACAAACAATAAGATGAAAAACAGTAACGCCTTATGGACATCGGACACGCATGTTTTTCGAGAATCTTATATTATTCTGTTATGTATCCAATTACCTTTATATAATAGTATGTTTTTAAATGATTACATTAACAGTCATAAAACATAGACACTTTTCTACAAATCAATCACATCTTAAGTTCTTAATTTTACACTAAATGCATGGTTACCTTTCATTTAATTTATATAGCGGTTTCCCCAGCCATATTCAACTCGATTTCCCAATCAGCCGTTTCCCCGTTGAGAGCCTCTCGGTTGTTGAGAAATCTGATGTACTGTGTATTGCATCGGTACGATATGATACTATTTTGACAAATAATTCGTAATTAAGCTCTTTAGAGTCATCTAAAATGGTGGGCGGTTTCACTAATTGATCCGCTAGCGATGAACAAATTTGATTGGTTATCAAATTTTAGTAGGCTGTATTAATTTATAGAATAATTGTTGATTACACAAGGTGATAATGATCTGACACTTTATTGTTAATTTCTCGCTTAGAAAAAACGCAGTGGGTGCTATTTTTGAACAAAGATTGCCGCCTTATTTGAAGATAGATTTCAAAGCGGTTTTCGGTATTTTGTAGCGGAAATGCTTATCTAGGGAACCGTGTCACAGAATTTTGATATTTGTTTTCGTTTTTATTTTATGGCGTATTACGTAATTGTCAGCGGGGTTTAGGCTACGGAATTTCTTTAAAGTCAAATATCTAAAGAACGGAGGACGTTATCAAAAATCTGTGACACGGTTCCCTGCATTATACCATGATTGTTATTTTAAGGCTAATTGTTGTAATATATCCTTATATACAGAGTAATGATCTTTATTCAAAAATATGAAATTTACGTGCGATATTGGTTTATAGAAGACAGACCAAGTACAATATTTGTTTCAAATCACTTGCAATAGACTCTGTATAGTGGGTTTATTAATGTATACAATTATGGTTGACCTTTTAAAACTATAAATTAGTAAAACTTGATATCACCATATAGCCACTTACGATACCTTAAAGCTTTATTTTAGCCTTTAATCAATTGATTATGATTAAAATAATAAAAAAAATATGTGATTAATGATTAACTATGATTTCTGAAAAATGTTAATCAATTATCAATCGATTAAATTAATGATTATGATTACCCCATGTCTGTCATCTGTACATGTACTTCAGTTATTTAGTATAGTCATGAGGTTGATCTTGGTTCTAACCAGTGTACCTGTGTATTCTACCGTACTAGTCATTACGCTGAATTTAAATAACTTCTCATAATCTTATTGAAAGTAAACCAAAGTGACAAAACAAATGGAGGAATATTAGCCTTGTCTGGATTTTTCAACAACCAACTATGTCTCAATTAGCAGTCTTTGGGCTGTCATGTATTTGATAAGTCCTTATGATGGCCATTTTTTTGTTGAAACTTTTTCCTCACTCCAGCATCCGTGATACTTAGATTTTAATTAAACATTATATGATGTTATAACATTTTAGACTAAATGTTAGACTTTGTATTTCAGAGAAGTCTTTGTGCTGGAAAAGTTTACTCAAACCTGAAACTCAAATCCCCACAAAGATGCCTTTCTGCCAATATTGAACTTAACAATGAGAGAAGCAGGATAGATCCATACAGTCTTGTAGAAGATGAAATTTTGAAAATCCCTAATCTAATCAAAAAGGTGAGCATTATTGTCTAGTATTATTATAATGTAGCAGGAGTGCATACATAGTAGTGCAACAGCTCACCGAATTCATATTTCAGAGCAACAGATAAGTTTTCTCAGTGAATTGGGTATTACTCCATCATTTCATTTTGAATTGGGTATTTGCTAAATGTAATTGGGTTTCCTGAAACCTGTTAATCTATGATTTTTATATCAATTGGGAATTCATGCTCTTACTTATCTAGTCTAAACTGTACATATTTGGTTGTTCTTGAACCGAATCGCTTCAACGTTTGTCTGAGACTATGAGGAATGACTGACAGACGAAAATGACTATATGCATGTTTATTCATGAAAATTGATTTCGATATGCATCATAAATATTTTATTTGGGTATTTTGCTTTTGTAATTGCTTTTTGATACACATCTAAAATAGTTTCAATTGCGTATTTTGTAAATTTAATTGAGTAAATGCACAAATACGCAGTTATCTGTTGTTCCAATATTTGGTTCAATTTTTGATGTTGTTTTCCAAAATTTTGGTTCACAATGTCTCATATACAAATACAGTCATTATCCCAGACATTGCCATTTTGACCAATCAGTTTGCCACAAGCCATTCATTCACTTTTACTTAGTAACTAATTGATTGAACTAACTGAATTAAATGAACCTTCAGCGAGTTAAAAGTCACAAGTTTCAAGTCACCAGGCAATTTGTTTTTCCAGTGATAAACTCTATTGATTTGACTTGCATGAATTATCAAAATTATTCCAATGTTTCAGGAGATTGTAACTTTAAATCCAGAGTTAAAGTCAACTGCTGAATACTATTTTGATGGCCAAGGAAAGTTTTTTCGCCCAATGCTAGTCATGCTTGTGGCAAAGGCATTGAATTTCCATATGAGCAATCAAGACAGGTAATCCTTTGTTATATTATCATAAATGCTACAATTTAGCAGGGATTTTCCTGCATTTTAGGAAAGATACTGGTACCAACCAATTTGATGAAAATCACAATTTTGCTCTCAAATAAGGAATATTTTACACTTCTCAATTTGTATGATCCTTTACTACTTGAATTTACAAATGTATGATAAAGGAATGAAAGTCAGTCATTTAGCGGGGTTTTAAGAACAATGTCTCAATTCACTAATGTCACAAACACATTTCACTTATGAGCATGTTATATTTGTTACCATTCCTCAGGGATGTAGAAATGTTTTCATGTAGCCAGTAAGCTACTAAAGCAGAAGGGGGATCTAAAGGTTCCCCATGGCAGGAGGCAAAGGGGCAACACCCCCATGGGAAAAAGTGGCCGGTGAGAATGCTCAAATAGGCCGTTGAGTTTCCGGCTTTTGGCTCATTTCTACACCCTTGATTACTGATCAAAATATGATAATTGAATAAAACTGTGTGTGCTCTTTTAAAATAAACTTCTCTGATATTTTTTCGTTCTTTGAGAACATTAAAAGAATGAAATTACTCTTCACTGTCGATAAATCTTGGCTTAAATATATTTAACTTGCTTATTGAATATTGAACTATGTAGCATAGTGTCACATTCAGCATTAAACCCAACATTTAATGCATGGACATTCCTGTTTTACCATTTGATATTAGTTACATTGATGTTTCTTATTATAGTGACCAATATGAATAATTGAATGTTTTGCAGTTTATTACCAAGTCAACAAAAGATAGCAATGATTGCTGAAATGATTCATACCGCCAGTTTAATGCATGATGATGTTATAGATGCTGCTGATACTCGGCGTGGAAAGCCAAGTATTAATCAAGTATGGGGCCAGAGAAAGGTTGGTTCACAGCTGATATTCATTCTCAATATATGAGATTCATTAGCAACCTATCATGCAGACGTTAGGAAAAGTACCAGTCCGATGGACTTGACCAGTAAAACTCTAGTCAGTCTCGGAAAACAATCTATTGTGACCAGTACAAATGTCATTGAAAATTCATGTTTTTCTTATCAATTTAGTGTCAGCTTAATGGCAATCCAGAATTGTAACACTTAAAAATTTTGATGCAGGCTTATCGAAAGTTGCTGGACAGTCAGACATGTCAGGCAAATTTCAAGCAGGTCCAATAACTGAGTTCAAGACCAGATATCCGGCAGTCAGGCACGATTTACAGCATTTATCACTTATTTATGATAAATTCAGCCAGACAATTTCCATTTGGTCAGACAGAAATTCTAACTTCGCCTGACCAAATGTCAGTCAAGTATTCCAGCAGTTTCGAGACACCTGTTGATGTACCTAAAATGTCACTGTTTTAACTGAATACTCTTACTTTGCTTTACATCCAGGCATAATATATACAGAATTAAAACTTCCAGTACTACAATCATCCATTTTAGCAACCATGATGAATGCTATTAGTGGTTTGCGATATGTTCATTTTGATGACTTTTTCGTTCTATTGAAAACTGATTAGGTACGAGGACCAAATGTCCAGTAAATATTGAACACTTGTCAGAATGTCTGCAATGATAACATTGCAAAATTACTTCAATTCACAAATTGTTACTGACAGCGTGAAAAGTATTTCTTTTTAGACATATTCTATTAGTTGTTACAGTTTTGCCAAAGAATCTGTGTCAACCAATTTACTAGTATGTAGAAGATGCTGATACTAGGCTAAATTTTACTGATCAGATTATGCCAGTGCATTTATGCAAGTTGCACTTTTATTTTTTGTTAATGTTAAAAATGCTCTTCTACTTGTAGTCGATTATAGCTGGAGATTTTGTTATGGCGATGGCTTCAATTTCATTAGCCAAGATCCGAGATGAGAAGGTGGTGTCTATTGTTGCTCAGATAACCGAGGATTTAGTTAAAGGTATTATAACAATGTTTTAGCAACTTTTATTTTAACTTCATGAATTTTCATGACAAACATTGTTATAGAATATGGAATGTGTTAATCATCGTCTTTTAAGTTACATTGTTATGTTGATTGTCATGATTACATTTGTTTTTTGAGTTTTTGGTTGGAAAAAGTTCTTATTTATTTTCACATTTCTGTAAAACATGGTGCAGTGTTTATACAAATAATCTGCAACATTCAAATTTTCTTCTGCATTCAGTTTCCTAAGACAACTTTGCGGTTAGGGGTTACATAATGAGTGTTTAATTCCTGTGTGATATTAAGTGTAAAGTTTTATTAAAGATTGCAATACCAGTCATAAAGCTTTTTATTTTACTCTAGTTGGTTGCTTTATACTTCAGCCAAAATGAACTTCATTGTTAAGAATGTTTTCAGAAGAGAATTATAGAATACTTTTATGTTTATAAACATTACAAAATGGTTAAAAAAGTCTGGTAGCTGTAATAACATTTGCAACTCTTTGATTATAATATTCACCATAGTGCATTATGTCTGGATGACAGGCTTCTCAAAACTGCTGGAATACTTGCCTGACATTTGGTCAGGCAAAGATAGAATTTCTATCTGACCAAATGAAAATTTGTCTTACCGAATATATTATTTATAAATGATAAATGCTGTAAATTGTCATGACTGAAAAGTCATTGGATCTGCTCGAAATTTGCCTGACATATCGGACAGACCAGCAACATTCAGGAAGCCCGAGATGGTAGTGTTAGATTATTGTTAAACATTCATGTTTGCATTCTTAAACCCCTCTTTTTGTACATGTATATAAGTCTTAATCAGTCTTAATTTGTGTATATTTGATGCATTATTGATTGATGAAATCCCATTGTGTGTGCAAAGTATTTATATCTCAATTTCTAGGAGAGTTTATGCAGATGGGCTCAAAAGAAAATCAAGACGAGAGATTTACACACTATATAAACAAATCTTACAAGAAAACTGCAAGCTTGCTGGCCAACAGTTGTAAAGCTGTAAGTATTTCCCATAGAAAATTTTGAAGTATAATAATTGAATGTACTTGTAGGAGATTAAGCAACACGTTATTTGTATGATGTATTTTATTATTGGTTGAAAATTTTCCACTATTCTTTCATCTTTATGGTTGAGGTCATTTGTTTACATTTGTTATCATCTCATTATTGTACTACGTGCATTGGCTTGAATATTTTGTAGTAGTGTAGAAAATTTTGGTTTGCTTGTGTGTGCATGTATTATGGATGTATATTTTCTTTCAGGTTGCAGTTTTAGGAAACTGTGATGAAAATATGGCTGAAATAGCATATGAATATGGCAAAAATATAGGCATAAGTTTTCAGGTCAGTGAACTGCACTGTTTTTCTTTCATTCATTTGCATTGACTTAGAGTTGGGCATATGTAATGTGAAGTAAAGCTCTCAATACTGAAATGAAAGTATGTTTTTCTGGCCTACTGTCACAGCTCTAACTAAAGAGTCTGAGCTAGCCTGTGGAGTTAGAGTAGCTTCCATTTTGGTACTTTGTTGTCATTAGCACATAAGGTAAAGCATTGTCATTTTTAAATATTGAAAGACGTAGGAAGTACCAAAAAGTTATATCAGTGAAACTTGGTCTTCCAATTGATTGGATGTAGAAAACAGGGATTTTCCCTAAAAAGGCATTCTAAATTCATGCATATTATAGTAGTAGAAACTATCTCCTCGGTTGATTTTTTGTACCAATTTCCTCTTTTTTTAGCTGATAGATGATTTATTAGACTTCACCTCATGTGATGATGTGATGGGTAAACCTACAGCTGCTGATCTTAAACTTGGCCTAGCCACAGCACCAGTTTTGTTTGCTGCTAGAAAATATCCACAATTAAATGCATTGATTATGAGAAGATTTTCTGAAGAGGGAGACGTTGAACAAGCTCGAGAATACGTTGCTAAGGTACTTATTTCTGTGTTGTTTGTGAGTGAAGTGCTTTGAACTCGGAAATTTAGGTGTGCAAGCTTATTCATTACTATTTTGTTAATGTCAGAATTAATTTTCATGAACATGGCAAATAGAATTGTTTACCTTTATTTTTCAACATGATTATCATCAGCACATCAGTCTTTGAATGTATTTCTTGAAATAGAAACTATTTTCTTATGAGTGGACTTGCATATACTTACATATATACATGTACTACAAGTAGTATCAGTAAGTATCTAAAGGATGCATGAGAACCTGCATCATGTATACTCTTAATTTTGAATTTTAACAAATTATTTTACCATATTTCAGAGCAATGGTGTGATGGAGACAAGAAAATTAGCTCAGACTCATAGTGATGAAGCTGTGAAACAGATCAAACATTTAAATCAATCTGACAGTCTTAAAGCATTAGAAACCATAGCGAAAATAGTGCTTTCAAGAAACAAATAATTACGAATATTTCCTAGACTATTTATGGATAATTTGTTTGGATTTATTTTGTGAGGTCACAACTTCTTGGATGTGTTAAAAATGCTCAGAGCTTTCAGTTGGTTACTTAACTTCCAGATGATCATTTGTCAAATGTTGCTCCTGAATTGTGTCTGAAATATGCAGGCTTTTTGGTGCAATCTTGGGTTATCTATATTTTTTTTAAACCAATGCGCAGATATATTCAATAAGTAGTTATAGTTGAATCTAATCTACATAAGTATTAAAAACTTTTAAGCATTGCAAGTGAGGCTGAAGTTTGTTTATTTTGTAGATGTTTATTTCGCTTTTTGTGCATCAATGGCTGCAAATTAACAAAGGAAAGATGTAGCCAGATTGTGTATACATGCATTATTGTTGATTTTTGCGAGACATTATTATACATGTGGGGTTATCTTGAAGTTTGTGGAAAAATCATTGGAAATAAATATGATCTATTGAATTGTTATAAAATTTTCTCAGTATATATTTTAATATCGCTATGATTTGTTTGTAAAATTCCAAGGAAGTATACATGCAATTAATTCATGTTATATACAATGACATGTCCCAAGTCAGATTAATGAATGACATTGTGACTCAATTTTTTCTTTGTAAAACCCTGTGATGCTATATGTGCTTTATGGCTGCTCAACCCACTGATTATTTTAAGAATTGGGGAACCAATCGAGAGCTTACTTGTACATAGTTCACCTTTGATTATCCTCAGAACTGTGCTGTAACCTGTCTATAATTCACAAACAGATTCATTTACTGGACAGTTCATATCAAGATGTCCCTTTACTAAGTGAATATCACTTTTAAAAAAAATGTGACGCTAGGCGACCACACCTATCTTCATCATCCCTAATGTACTTCCATCAATATATTGTTTATCCCATTTGCATACCAAATAACATGCAATGGGTGGATGTACATGTAAAATCATATAAAAATTGAAATGACATTTGCAGGCATTAATCATGCTATGTTACTAATACATGTATATGTTCGCCTGCTGATTTTAGAGAGAATTGTCTCCATCAAATTGGATGTACAACAATGAAATTGTAAAAAAATTTGTGGTGGGCCACTATCCATGTATGTACATTGCTATGGTGAATGTGACATTATTATGACTGTTTGAAATAGATTATTTACTATGAGTGCTTAACAAATCAATGTTGAAGATGTATAGATTTTGTTAAATGTGAATTTTAATTGAAAATTTTATTGCATGAACTTCTGGATAACTCCTTGTTTCTCAAAATCTCGCCAATTTTCTCAATCCATAGTTGAGGAATCTTAATTGAATTAAAATTATTGTTGTAATTATTGTTTTTGTCTTGTTATCAGTTACTGATATGTTGACCTCGTTTTTTTTATCAAAAACCGGGTATTAGTATTTGATTGTATAATCATTCTTCACCGCTTTATTCCAAGACTCATTACTTAGTTATCTCCCTTACATTACAATCGCGTTTTCCATTAGACTTTGATTTTTGGGAGAATCTTCAAATTTCAGTTCAGGGGTGTATGTTTTGTTAATTGTGTCCTTTCGTCCACTTTACCCTCTGTTGCTGGCATAGAAATCAGGGATCAAAATAATTCTGATTAAGGGCCATC
Source organism: Lutraria rhynchaena (assembly GCA_008271625.1). Lineage (NCBI taxonomy): Eukaryota > Metazoa > Mollusca > Bivalvia > Venerida > Mactridae > Lutraria > Lutraria rhynchaena. The sequence goes on along the minus strand of VIBL01000005.1, from coordinate 4,913,568 downwards.
ATTAAGTAATATTGGCTTGTTGCTAAGAAGCTTTTTATATGCTTGTACTGAAAATGAAAAGCTGGAATAAGGGATGAAAAATATTTCGGGAGGGGGATATATTAGTTGGTGGTGTAACTGCTAATGAAGAATTTTTTAAGGGTGACCCAAAGGGAAAAAATAATTTAATGTATTATTTAGTCACTCTATTTCACTCAGGGACATTTACATTCAATGCTCTTGATTTCTACCTTTATTGTGAATGGCTCTGTCATAGTGCTTGATGTACACAGTTATTTTTATACATATATATAGGCACAGTTATTTTTTATTTATATGTAAGTTTTTGTCAAAACAGTAACAATTAATGTACAGTTTTGCATCATCATTGAACCTAATTTTTTTGTAACTTTTTCTGATTTAGCTAGTTCATTGTCATTGAGAATATTCTATTAACTAAGGTGTAAAGTTGTGAAATATCTTGCTTGAAGCTGTTTAATCAAAGTTTGAAAACCAGTCACAAACTTAATTCTGATTTTTTGTTTTTGAGCCATAATTCAGAACTAACCTATGAATTAGGCTGCATTACTAATTGATGATCAAATCTTGGGAGTCAATGTGACCTTAATCAAAAGCAGTCGCTGTAATGACACTGGCTGAATACGTTAATGAGTTCACCAATTTTATGAAAATTAAACAGAAGTTTTGTTTAATATATTGAAGCATATCATGGATGTCTTTTAAAAAGGCTAAACTTAGGGTACTTATCACAGTTTTTTCATTTCTCTTCATTTCTTCTGTAATACTGGTCTGAATTATTGAATATTCTTTTATTTTTGTTGTTGTTATCAGTTATTTTGCTATTGTGTATTGGTTTCTTTTGAAATTTTCCATTTCATGTAAATATTTCATTTTTTTTGGCCCGCTTGGAAGATTGGGTCCACCCATGTGTACAACCTCCATACATAGTCATTATTATTATTTGAACTAAATGTTCCATTATTTTGTATGCATTTTATACTTAGAACAAGCATTGATGTGGAATTTTGTTCTTAATTTTGATCAATTATGATGCTCATCTTGTAGGCATTGGATAGTTGTTTACTAGACTCTTATGTTTGAATGTCTTTGTTTGAATACAATTTGTGGCAAGATTCTAGCACTAATTTAAAACAAACACACGATCTATATAAAATTATTTTGTTCAAATTCCCTAGTTGATATATTTGAATCAAATTGCCATCTTATTCACTGGATGTTAAGAGTGGAATTTTTCATTTATTATGCTGCAAATATGGTGTTATTTCTTTTTATGAGTCTATGATTTTGTTTTTCTGTGTATAAAAGTATCACTTTTTCTTTGGTTGGTTGCACATGGTTGTTGTCATAATACTGTTGAAATGCTGAGAAAATCAGTATGACTTTGGCAAATTAACTTATTTATAAATCATCAGTTATACTTTGAAGAAATTGTCCTTAAAGTACTGTTATTCCTAACTAAAAACTTCAACTTCAAGGGGCAATTATTGTTATGCAGAATGATTATCATTGGTTTGATGATGAATGATAATGAAAAGTAATAAAATTTCAAAACTGTAACACTTGTTTTATGATTTTTATTTGTTTGTGTTTGGTATATATTGGACTTTGAACCATGTAACCAAAATACAAGGACTGGAAGTTTTGAATACAGCCATTCTTGAATACGTTTGTTGACAATAAATGACAGCCTCTTGAATATTCTTATGACTTTTTGAGGCATTCATGTGGGGCTGTTATTTTTTCAGCAGCCAAGCAAGCCCCACAGTCAAAAAATTTTTGCAGCTGAGATTCTGTAAAACGAAAATTATGCAACCAATAGACTTGGCATTGATAGTTGTGCTACAATATCTAATCTAAAACAATTTAAGACTTACCTCAATTGAGATATTTTTTGTGAAATGAGGGCTAGCTCAGTGAGTGCATGAAAAGTATTGGCTTGAATATCCCAAAAGGGAATTGAACAGGGATGTTGTAACAATAAACATTAGAATCAAGCTTTTTTTAACAAGAACCTTGATGTGTAATGATGAAACCAACTCGAGGATAATTTTCAGTTCCTTTTATTGCAGTTTGTCTTTCACAACTTTGATAAGTTCAGGAAAGGATGTATTCATAAAATGACCTTTATCTTCAAACTGATGTAATTCAGTGTCAAGATTGTCTACCACCTGTTTCTGCTCAGACCAAGGTATGAAAGGATCATCAGTAGAACCAAACTGAACCCTCCATTCTGTATTTTCACGGATTTTATCCCAAAGCCAAGGCCTGCTATAGTAGCCGCTAGCTCGCTCATTTTCATCACCTAGATCTGTTACACAAGCAGACACTAAGATGATTCCCTCAACGCTGTACTGTTCAGCAAAACGCATAGCAGCTTCTGCACCTGAACTGTGGCCAATGATGATAGTTTCTGCTCCGCATTCCATATCATTTCGCATAAAAGGGATCCAGATTGACTCCCTAGCGACTATCGGATCAGGCATGTTACGCAAGTCGCACTTGCATCCTTCTAATTTGTCAAGTTTTCTTTTTGCCCAGCCGTACCAATTGGCAGCCATTACATCTCCAGCACCATTTCCAGGAATTATTGCTATATGCTTCATTTTGGTCCTGAAATAAGTATCAAAAGATACCCATGTAAAAATATTGAAAAATACTTTTAATGAAGCAAAATACAAGTACTTAACACAAACTCCAAATACAGTTTAGCTCAACACAAGGTCTTAAGAAGAAAATTGTTTGATTGGTACCCTTCATTAATCCCTTGAACAGTTTTTGTTTTTGGAAAAAGTAATACTTTAACTGGCATGTTTAGCAAAACCAACATAATTCCACACTACATCTTTTTAATACAAGATACCAGTAACTGACTCTCAGTTCTTCTCAAAGAAAAACAACAAGCAGTTAGGCTTGACTTTTTTAGCATTGGTTTTGTAAAGCTTCTGGCAAGACATAGGGGAGGCAGCTCAAAAAAAATCAGAAAAATAAAAATGCATTTGAGGATTAATAGTTAAGAATTCAGTAGACATATATCCCTATGCATGCATGGAAATTCCAACAAATCTGTTTAAAACAGATATAAAAATGCCATAAAAAATTGTTAGTCTCTAACATCCTACAGAGCTGATAAAATGAATTGACGATAACTGTGTACAAGCAAGGCTTCAAATCCATTTTTAGCATGAATCAATGATGTGCAATGTAGAAAGATTGACAAAAAAAACAACAAATGTATGTCTTTGGCACTTTTAATTCTATTTTGAAAATGGCAAAAATCAATGTGTTGAAACAAAAAAATTCTGACCAAAAAAGTAGTGAAACACTGGTTTACAAATCAGGGTATTGTTTCATGGGCATGATGGAGCTGTAACCTTATATCTTGTAAACAAAAACCTTTAATACCAGCTGCAAATATGTTGCATTGATATTGTTTTTGTTAAAAAACGTTCTATCTAAAGTAAGATACGGGCTTGTCTTAACAACAAGATGTTTTATAAAAATATCATTTGAATTCTCTGCTACAGCCTCATTATATAGTAATATCCTAGTCCAAGTCATTAATACAGTGAGACATTTATTGAACAAGATCCCTCCCAAACGGCCTGTCCAAGTATAGAATGAAGTCTGCCAACCAATGGCCTGTCCAAGTATAGAATGAAGTCTGCCGACCAAATGGCCAAATTGGTTCAGCACATTAAGTGACACCCTTACCAATTTATCAATTCAACATTTGGTGTAAAATTCTAACTCAGGCATTCGCTTGTGAAAGATATCATAACTGAGCTAATTTCAATAAGTTTTCGCCAAGGTATCAAATTTACAACTTAACTCAACTACTGACAACAGACTTATAACATATGTAGGTCTTAGGTGATATTCGCCTCTCCCCCCCCCAAAAAAAATGAGTGCCGTTATAACTTCAGCTTTACTATACACTATGAATCCTAAGACAAAGATATCTGTAAGGTATGCTGATTACAGGCATTATTTATAATTGTTTACTACAACAGAAATCTAGTCTGATCCTGGGAGGGATGATAAGTCGTCCGAGATCTAGGTCAGCCACCCCAACAGAATCATTTTCACAGATGAATGCTAAAGGGTTGCTATACACGCAATAAAATCTTCAAATTTTCTTTCAAATCAATAAATATCTATTTAAACCAAAGATCTTAACCAATCCTATTCATTTACATAGAGGTCTTCATTGTAACTAAATATAAAGCTATTTTTGCAAAAAAAAAAAGTGAGCACATTGACGTTCAATATTCAGTAAATACCGAATTTTGGTAAATTTTGCAATAAATATCGCAAAAACGGGTTATTGCATCCATAGACTCGTTAGGTATAGGTCTCCAATTCACTGTCTATCTCTAAAATTCTCGCAAGATATTTTATATATTACCAAATTCGCGATAAAGTAAAACTGTCTATTTCACATTATTGATCCAACACGTACTTAATTTTTGAAAAAAAATCTAAATATTTTGACTTGTACGCATTCCGTGAGATACTCTTTTGATAACCGAGAAGAAAAGTCTAGTTTCTTACTAGTGTTCATGGAATTCATTGGAAAAACGCGACTTCACCACGTGCTAACTCGCTCGAAAAAATGCGCATGCGCACTGAGCACCTCGCTGCATTGTGGGAGATGTTCAGTGGCATATTGTCCGCCATGATGAAAAAAGCGAAAATTTACAAAATATTCATAATTTCGGATGCATATTGTGTTCTTATTTGTGGATAAATGTATAATTGGTGCACCAGGTACAAATGTGGGCCCATTAAACAATTGTTTAAAACTATCTAGGTTCTTCGGGAACCTCGTGTTTTTCATATTTTTGAAAAATACTTCTGGGTGACCATCTCATTAGCATAAATTCAGGTCAGTCAAGATGAGTAAAGTAACTTTCCGAGCCAGGGCGCTGGACGCCGGCAGGCCCATGCCTGTCTACAAGGCAGAAGACATACCAGATCTTCCTGATTTTGCAACAATTAACAGATCGGTTCCTCAGATGCCGACAGGGATGGAAAAGGAAGAAGAAACGGTACGTCTTCGTTAGCAAGTCTCTGCATGGATGGCCGCCATCTTGGATATTCGCGCGGCCGATACCTCATGAAATAAATTGGTCGAACTTGCTTATTATGCAGTCAATATTAATTCCAGTGACAAACTGTACTTAAAAATTTATATTTGTATTATATTTGCTATATCTTTGTGCAATTCAAGGTTTTGTTGTGAATATCTATTTATAGAAACACGCACTCACATGACCGTTCAAGGGAAGTAATTATGATTATTGCACGTGTTGCTGTTATCCGATAATCGGCATTCTGGTTTAGTAAACACGCTCCAGATTAAACGATAACGTGTTTTCGTTTGTTCTTGTTAAAGTCAATGACCTAAGATTGTTAAATAATTAATATTTTCCTGACGTTGCCGTCTATACAAAAAAGAAACGAAACTGAAAGTAGATTACATCGGTTTTTAGCTAATGTGATTTATGAACTGCCTGGGTTTCGTTGATATGAACGTACCTATATATACATAATACATTATGTTCTCTGACCAGCTCCTTTTATATAGAGACAATACATAACTTTTTAGGAGCATCATCTTCAGAGAGCATTATCAGCACAACAAGTGTATGGTACTGCTGAATCTCTGACTATTCCTATTCCTGATGTTGATGATACCTCTGAACGTTATGATGGCCTCTACTCCAATGACTACAAGCAGCCAAAACAGTTCATACATTTGCAGGGTAAAGTCAGATCTTTTGCAACACTACCTTAGAATTTCTATGTGTCTGTTATTGTTAACAATCAGTTCCAACTATTTCTTAACCACAACTGGGTGTATTGAACAATTTATATGTTCATGTGCTGTTCTAAGACTGACAGATCAAGTTAACATTGTATTATTTTTTCCATACTTATTCAGTATATCCTTAGTGACGTTATTGCATTGCTGTGATCTTTATAAATTTATTTGAATGAAGAAAGGAACTGGGATTATTGTTGGCAGCTTGGTGAAATGCCTTGTGCACTCGGTTTTCGTGATTTTTGGAATTAAATATTTCTATTCACAGCCTGATGTTATTTTTTTTTCAGTTTGATACATAACTAAGTTTGATAACTCTTTATTATTAGCTTTTGGTATGGATCAAGAGATTCCTGATTATGACATGGATTCAGAAGATGAATCCTGGCTAAATGAACAAGCAAAGAAGATGGAAATTACTCCTCTTAAGTTTGAAGAAATGTTGGATCGTTTAGAGAAAGGCAGTGGTCAGCAAGTTGTCACTTTAAGGGAAGCAAAGTGTTTACTAAAGGAGGATGATGATCTCATTATAGCTGTGTATGATTACTGGTTGAACAAAAGACTTCGTAAGGTATGCAGTGTAATTGAAACATTAGCACTTATGGGAAAAACAATATATTTTAATATCATACAAGCATTAAGTTGGTAAATTTGTTGTCATGCAGTTTACATTATCATATACACATTGATCTTAATGATATCTATTTGTATTTTTCCTTTTGTTTCATATGTTTATTCGCTTCATCATCCTGTCCATAGAGTTATTACCGTCTTTCGGACACATTATTAGTATGAACCTGTTAACCTGCAGCATTTGTTCAGAATAGTTAAATGATTGTGATAGATGATAATTTGCCCTTCTGTTGACAGCAACATCCCTTGATACTAAGTGTGAAGACAGAAAAACGTGATGGCTCAACAACTAATAACCCATATGTAGCTTTCAGGAGAAGAACTGAAAAGATGCAGACAAGAAAGGTAATTAACAATTTGGCTGTTGTTGAAATTGATAAGTGATTCTCAAAGAAATAAGTACCCTGTCTACAAATTGAGTTTCTGATTAATTACTACACTGTTGGGAGTGTTTGAAAATTTTGTAATGCTTTTGCTAGGTTGTCGAATGAAGGAGAACATGGTACTTTTGATTAGAATTCAATTTGCGCTTGTGCATTAAAAAAGTTTAAACACAGAGATTTTGTTAACAGTGCAAGTGTTTCTATTTTCTTTCATTTCAGAATCGAAAGAATGATGAGGCTTCATATGAAAAGATGCTGAAGTTACGCAGAGATCTCAGCCGGGCAGTGTAAGTGTCATTACTGGGTAGATTGGCACTTCTTTAACACATTAAGCCCTCTTCTCTCAATGTGACATTTACATTCTTTACTGTCTGTTTCAACTGTACATGTATAACTGAGGGGTAAGTTGAGATATCGTTGCACACTGAGCAATGATTTACTGTTTGCAAACTTTTCAGTGAGTTCTGGGTTCCTCTGACTGAAAAAATGTACTTGTCCTGTGGCAGTTGTACCTCGTGATTGTCCTGGGTGAAAGGTTCTGTTAATGATTGATGTTTTGCATGAATTGTATTTTACGCTGAGCTCCTGCAAAATATGTGTTATTGAAAAGTTAAAAATTCTCTTTACAGAACTGTTTTGGAATTTGTTAAACGACGTGAAAAGATGAAGAAAGAAATGCTTCAATTAGCCATAGAAATTGCAGTAAAAAGGTAAAACTTTCTATTAGATGTTGCTGTTATAAATTGAAGATGAAAATGAGGACCGTCATCTTTGATTGCCCTGTTGTTATTATATTATTTGTGTTGTTAACTGTATTGCTTGGTGCATTTTATTGTACAGTAAAATTCTTCAGGAATAGCCCATCCACTTTGACCAATAGGTACAACATTTTGGTCACCAGACTTTGCATTCATTTGTTTGATTAAAAGCATAATGTCTATTTTTCCCAACCGCAAATTAGTGTGATTCATTTGGGCAGAGTTCATGTTACCTAGGCAGCTTTAAAAAAATGCTTGTGTATTTTCAACAGGTATAACCTTGAAGACTTTGAAGGCAGATTGTTGACTGAGGCAGAATCTATTAGACACAAACTACCTCCATTTGTCTCTGCATATACCTGGAAAGACTGGGGCACTGGGGTAAGTTCACTTAGTGTTTTAGTATTTTGTGTAGTTTTATTTTAGATATAGAATATCACCAATCTCTCTGTTTCTAATTCTTGGTTTAATGGTAATAAATTGCTTTGTAAGTAGTGTTAAATCAAGTTATCATCTCTTTTTTGATACATTGAACTAATATCATATCAAGCCGACATTCTTAGCTCAAAAAGTACAGTGTTTGGTCTAGAAACCTAGGGTTCAAGAGTGAACCATGGACAAGGCACATCTTTTCTGTGACTGATTTGTTGAAGGCATAGCGTCTTGGGCCATTCGTTTTCCACAGCAGGTCATTTATGTGGAGAATATTGCAGTTATTTACTGGGTAAATACTGGTACATAATCCAGCAAAACAGATGAAATGGCTGCTAGATGTAACTGAAATGCTGTATAAAAAAGAAGTTGAAGCCAAAAATACATGGTATCGAGTACATTTTTGCATCTTTGCATTTCAGGAAGAAGTGTCGGCTATCAAAAAGAAACGAGAGTACAGAAAACGTAAACATAAAACGTCCACATCTCAGCCACCAAATCAGAATACTAATGCTCAACCCCTGTATAATAATAATGATCACATGGGAATGTTGCAATCAGATCTTTACAGCTCTGATGAGGATGTTCTTTCACCTGTAAGCTCCTATTAACTATAATTGTTGGTTCAATCTAAGTAAGCTGTTGAAGTAATTATCTGAAAGAGAAGAATTTTATTATAAGTAATGTGAAAAATGGAATTTTTTTGGAGTCATGCAAGGTGCTTAACCTTCTAAAATTCTTGGAAGGAAAATATTTTACTAATTTGAAAGACACTGTCTTGAAAAAATATTTGGAGCTTTTCAGTTTGTTGGATGCTATTATTCAACTCTGTAGTTCTACTTCTTTGTGCTTATAATCTGCTGTCAGATCCCATTGTACCCTGTGCTTACATCTTATATGTAAACGTCTTTGCTGTCTTTCATTTTATTATGACTTATTTCAGATGTCACCATCAGACCATGAAGATGAGAATGATCCTGACGGAATCTTTGCTTTCAAGAGAAAAAGAAATTGTTCATATTATGCTGTAAGTACTTTATATCTTTTTTGTTTGGCTGTTTTATTATTATGGGAATATAAATGTTTTTAATTATACTTTAAATCAGTGTCAAAAGTTCATGGAATATTCTAATAATATTTCCAGTTTTATTTTTATTATGATATTTATGATGCTTTATTCATTGGTATTGAAAATTTGCACATTTCAGACCCCCTTGAAAATGTTATTTTTAGCCTTGCACGAAAATTCATGCCGGCAAAATGAAAGTTTAATATTTTCCAGTGTTGCCTTCAGCAATTGTGTAGATAACAGTTTTATGTAATGTTTTTACAGCCTATTTTGGATCGTTTGGGTAATTGGTCTTGGTGTAGTCCTGATGAAGGTGGCCTTGGAGAAAAGAAATATCGTTACACTCTCACATCATTATCACAACCACAGCGGTGTATTGGTTTTGCACGGCGAAGAGTTGGTAGAGGTGGAAGGTTAGTGCTTTTTTATAAGAAAATCATCCTATTTGTCTTAGATATCAGAGCGTAGTTCTTTTCTTGTTTTTATTCCACTCCTTAGAATTAATATTGTATTTGTTCTGTTGATACATGTCAGTTTTTCTTCAATATTCTTCTTGCCAAGTAAGTTCACTCCAACTAGTAGTTTCTTATGATTTCTCTTGTTTATGAAAAATGCTGTGTATAATCCATACAATGATTATTTGATTTTTTTGTCTGTACAAGTATTAGGCCCGATGATGTGAACTTAATCTAGAGGTTAGGAAAGCTAATGTCTGTTACTCTGAGTCTGCAGCTTTTTACTTCTGTTTCTCTTCTTTTTTCCTTATTTCTCTTTCATTCCTCTGACTTTCCTAGAACTTTCTTGTGTCATATCCCACCCTTCTTGTTTTCTGTCTTTACTTAGTATGACAGACTAAGCTAAATGCTAACCAGTGATCAGTGACTATGAGAGCTGAGGGCCTTAACATGCTTCAAAAATCTTGCTGTTTGTGATAGTTTTATAGCTGGCTATACTGTGTTCTGAATTGTTTAGAAAAGTTCCAGCTTATGGAAGTAGTTAATTCCATTTCAACAACGTAAGAAACATTTCTAAGATAGTAATAATGATAACACTTGGCTCAGCACTTGTGTCTTATCAGTATCAATACTTTTATTATTGTGTTTTAAGGATTCTATTGGACCGGGGATTTTCACCCTGGGATGAGGGTTTACAGCAAGTAGATCTGTCTGGAGCTGGTTCATATTCAGGAATTCTTGGAGACTATATCACTTACATTAGAGAGAAAAATGTGTAAGTTATCTGTGATTTGTTCACTTTATGTTTACATTTTAATTGTACAAAAGTACATTTTTGCTGTGCAGGTATGATCAGTCCGCATGTCAACATCTGTTTGTCATGTTATGTGGCCTATTTTCAGGTTGAAGATGGCTGTAGACTGATAGAATTGTCAATTTTGGCCTAAGTATATTGCATAATAACATACATTTACCACTTCGTCCAACTCCTTTCAAAAATGTTAATGGCAACTGATTTCAATAGATCTGTTTTTGAAATGGTAGGTTTATTCAATTTAGAATTATAATTACCAAATATTCATATGGTTGTATCATCATAGCTTTTGTCAAGTTTCTTTTTTTGCACTTCACATTCCATAATTTGCTTCTCAGATTGTCTTTTGCTAATGTATGACTATATGAAATGTCCTCTTGGACTCTTTCAGATCCCATTTTCGTCCTCATTCGCCACCTCCAGAGTTGGATCCCAGCCATCGTTTGGGCACACCATCTTTTTCCTCATCTCAAGACAGTGAATTTAACATGGATCATTTCACCTCGCACCAAGAGCAACTGTTACAAATGCAGCGTGAGCAACAGGAACAGTTACTCCGTCACCAGACTTGTGATCTCAATACATCATATTCATCATTAGAACATTCCTTTTCTTCTCAACCAACCTCGCGTTTCACTTTAGACACAGCTAGTGCTAAGTTTGCTGTATCGGCTGTGATCAATTCAACTCAAGTGCAGCAACAACAGAGTGCTACTTCCACAGCTTCTATTAATGGTGCTAGTTCTATAGCGACCTCAACTATTAATCTCCTCAATGGACCAATTAATACTGTAACTGATAGTGAGTATTTTAAAACATTACTTATGTTCTTAGTTAAATATCTATCCCTTCAGTGTGTGATAATTCTGTTTTGTGTAATGAGAATTTTGTTCAAGTTGTAAAATTTTTTTAAAACCTGTTTTTCTTAATCAGACTAATTTAACTATTCAAGTTTTGATGAATCAGGAAGTCAGTGACATGTTGTTAAATTTGTTTCTGTTTACTTTCAATAGTGGAACATTATTTTATGGTGTACAAATGCTTAAGTTACTTTAGAGATACAGACTTTGGCATTCTTGACATTATCTGCAATGATTGCTTCTATTTTTAGATAAATCCCATGGGCTTTCAACATTACCTGCTGAGAATGTCTTAGAACTGAACTATCCATTAAACAATAGCAGCACCCAACTTTTACCAGCTACCATAATTACATCATTTCCAGCTGTTAGTAGCTCCACTTCATCTACAACTAGTCTTTCATCATCCACCTCATCATCGTTGGCTATCCCAGCTAGCACAGTGCTCACCACAATCAACAATTTAACAGGCAGGAACAATTTCTCTGCAGCAAATTTATATAAATTGGCTGCTTCACAAAGCCCTATGTTGCAGACTTCAATTAAGTAAGTTCCATTTTATCTTGTGTTGGTATGTGCAGAAATTATTGCAGTCTACTGCTATCTCAGAAAATTTAGCTGAATTCATAGAAAAAAGACAGCTACTTTGATAACCTGGATATCCTGCCTTAATTAATTTGAAATGGTAGAGTGCTTTTACTAGAATTCAACTTATTAATAAGTCTTCATATTACGTCTTTGTGATGTATTGGAAGGCCTTTTGATCAATTAAATTGGCTATTGTATTTTATTAATTCTGTTGTAATTTCAGACAAAATCATGAAGATACAAAACCTTTGAATAATCTAGGCATTGAAAAAGTCCTACCCATGGATGTTACTTGAATGAGACTGGTCTGTCAATATGGACTCCAGATTTTGCAGTTCATTGTTCACTGCAAGCAATACAGAAACCTTGAAGGCCAAGCAGAAGTCTAGTGTGAATTTGTCAGTTGTCAATCATTATTTGCCAAGGATGATGTGGAACATTTTATTTCCTCTATCAGCACAGCAGTAGAACATCAATATCAGTTACAGTGACATTGTACAGCTGCTGTTGGGGAAAATGGACTAGGGGCTGTCTGTTGTTGTATTTTTTTTTATTTGTACACTTACAAAATACCTGGTTGTATCGTGGAATTCGATTCTAATTCTAAAGGAAAAAAATACCCAATGGTAAAAATCTTTAATTTCTTAGGGTTTATTATGATAAAAGAAGGCTTATATTTTTGACTTCTATGAGATAATCATACTAATAATTAGATTTTGGTCTTTGGTTACTTAACTGATTTCTACTAACATTTATGATTGTAGTCAAGTATTAATGTTTATGTGATGAATTAATCCTAGTACTGTGTGTGTCATTAAGCACTCTAGTTGGACAGGGAAGTAGTTAATTCACTGACTATATGGTTAAATGTAATTAGTTGCCTCAATTTGGGGAATGGGGCTGATTTCTGAGTATGGTTTCATAATATTATGTAAATAAGGTTTTTATTTTGAAGTGCTGCTTCATAAAAAGTTGGACATGTGTCATGTTTAAGTCTTGCATGCGTTACCATTAGTATGTCGTGCATCATGTGTAAGTCAGACATGCATTGTATGTAAGTATGTCATATATCTGTCCTGTATCGGTCATACATTAGGTGTAAGTAGGGCATGTGTTGTGTGTTAAGAATGATGTGTGTCATGATGTGTTAGCCTGAAATGCATCATACACAAGTCTGGCATGAATCATGTTCGATTGACATTTTATATAAATGAATAGAATTGTGCTTTGTATCAAACAAACCAGAAATATTTTGTTCTAAAACCGAAGTCTTTCATTGATAATTTTTGTACGAGTCTGTAGTTTTTTTATGTTCTTGAATAATTCACATTTGTACCTTTCCTATGTTTGAGTGTATTACGAGTGATGTATATTACAGGGTAGGTTCAATAAATGTACAATGGGACCATTTTCTTGCATGTAGTAAATAATCTTGCTAGAACCACACTGACACTACTCATTTGATCTTTTTATTTGTTCTCTCTCATTCATTGTATATTATCAGTTGTTAATCATTTCACCCAGATGCCTTTTTCTTTTGTGGAACTTATTGCAAAAATGATACTACCTCATCAACATTGCAAGAGATTTTTTAATAACCTTTGCCGCAATGTGAAAATGCATAATGGAGAAAATCTGTTGTATGAATGTAAAAACTACTGAATTTCCCTTTTTGTGGCAAAGTATGCCTGTTTAACATGTATATAACATGTCACTAATGGCATGTTTATAAAGATTTTTTAGAAAATGTTCTAGTTAATTATTATGATTTCACAAAAATCATGATAGTTTAAATTCTTTATACTGTTAGAAACAAAATCTTTTTTATCATTGCTTTTTAATGTCCCAGTAACACCCATGTGTAAATGTGTGAGAGATTATTGTATGTGTTAAATATTAACCACTATTGTGTTCATAAATACAAATTATAAGGCTTGTGAAGATCAGCTGATTGAACATCTTAACACTGTAACTATTAGATGATAATTGTTCATCTTGGTAGAATAATTGTATACTTCACAATTTTATATCAATCAGTAATTGCTTTTGTAACTATCTGTATGTTTCTTCACATTTTTTTTTAAAAATTGATATCAGAAAACTTAGTACCCAAGCACTTTCTTAACTTTGATTGAAATTGTTCTTGTTATAGATTTAACCTAACAAACCCAACATTACTTGCAGAAGGTGTTGTAGGTGTCGTAAGATTATTATCATTGACATATGAATCATACTGTCCAGCTAAAGTAATTTGCTTTACTAAAATCCTTGCGCTATCTGTTTATCTGAAACAGATGTTTTATTAATTTTGTTTATTTTTGCATATTTCTCTTCAACTTGTCTTAAATATTTTATTAACTTAAATTTTTTTTGTAATTCAATGTGTTTATACAGTTTCTTGTTTTTTAGGGACTTCCTTAATTGTAACCAGAAACTAAGAAAAGAAGAATTTCAATTATTTTATTGTTACAATATACCGTTATGTAATAAGTGTAGTGATGTGTACAGTCTGTGACTAAAGGCATTTAAAAATTGGCTCAAGTAAGATCAAAATTGTCATTTTTTCATTATGAATATTGTGACATCACAGATTTTTTTTTCAAAATTTCAGACATCTAGTTTCAATAGCCTAAAATGCAACATTGCATGCCAGCATTAATCTTAATGTATTGGCTTATATAATACACCTGCCATAGTCTTACAACTTCAAAATATCAGAATCCAGTGTTTACTATATTTATTGAATATGAAGACAAGACAGTACCTTGCTTATTTCAATCTTTGTTTTCTGTAAAATGTTTTGTACGAAGGCATAATTTTAGTTATAAACAGATTTTTGCCAACATTGTGTTACATGGTTACTGAAGTAACTGATAGCCTGAGGTTGTAGATGATCAAAAAACAAACTAGTGAAGCTAAACTGTTGCTTGTATATTTTGAAGAGTATTGTAAGACAAAATATTCTTGTGTTCAACTGTGATATATAAGAGCATCTTGTGCGAGAAGCTCTGATAATTCAAAAAATAAAAAAATATTGAAAGTATAATTTTTCATTTTGTTATTTATTGCTGTGAAAGGTTGTGTGTTTCATAATCTTCTGTCAAAATTAATGGAAAATTCTAACTTCCTTTAGTACATGCACCAAGTACTGACAAGAAAATACTACTAGTATATTAATTAACTTATGTAGTTTTAATTATTAATTGTGACAATAGAACATTTTAAATGTATTTACAAGTGTGTTTTCTGAAGGATATAGATGGTCTTCCAGTCTAGTTTAACTAACATTAAGGAGAATTCTTTTTAAACTTTTGATAATGAAGGTAAAACCACAAAATAAACAATGGTTTTGTTAAATAAGGATGGTTTCTCAGATGAATGACAGACATTTAGTGTATATATCGTTTAAATAGCAAAAAAAGTTCACTAGTTCAGAAATATACAATACTTCGAACATCCTGCATCATAACTGTAGCTTTGATCTTGGAATGCTACAGAACTGATTATCAATTTACTTACCAAATAACGCCATTACACTGGTGGATATTATCTTTGATGGACGTTTTTCACAATTAGTTTTGAAAAAGAATTATGATGTCTGTGGAGTTGATTGATTTTTTTGCGTGAAAAAGAAAATATCTTTAAAGAGTGACTAATCTGATATATACACCAACGAAAAAGCACACAGTACTAAAACTGTTTAACATAATACTTGCTTTAGTTAACTTTATTTCTGATCATGTGAATAGGACGTCAAAATGACTGAAGCAATAAATAACTATGCATTTAAAACATTGTTGACATCGTAATAGTTATCTCCCTTTACGCTAAATTTAACCCTTTGCCTCGTAAGCATTATTTTGGACTCTTCCAAATTCCATGCTAAATATCATGATACAAAACATCAATTTATTTAAGAAAATTAGATTATTTCTCTCTGACAGGGCGGAAAGCGTGACAAAAGAAGCCAATACTCATTACAAGCAATGGCTTCCTTTGCCATAATGTTTTCAAAAGTCGTCTGCTTCAGATGCGGGGAAATATGGTACAATGAGGCCATGGTATAAATACATAAAATATTTTTTGCACAGAGAACATATGCTGTCTCCAGAGTTTGAACTCGTGAACTCAAGGCCCATTGACTCAACGCTGTACCAAATGAGTTGAACGGGTGAGCCATTCGTGGACAATGGACCGGATAATAACCAGGTTTGATTTCAGTAAACTGATTTGTAAATTCTGATAAAATATTGATTTTTATTGCAATGGTTATGAAACTTAGGAACAATTTCTTAAATCTCAATTTAGTGTTTTCTGTATTATTACGTTAAATATAATAAGATTGGATAAATAATGTAATAGTAATATTCAAGATAATTAAACAAAGGAATATTTACACATGTGGCAAAGTTTCAAATTGGTACAAAATTATTTAGTTAAGGAAGAAAATGAGACCGATTGTGGCGAATAATGAAACTAAAATTGAAAAAAGAAAGGGTTTAAAAATTAGCATTGACACCATAAATGTAATCGAACCAAATAGATTGCTTGTATGACATAGAAGTATTTTGATGATTTTGAACGGGCGCCGCCCGTCACAGTCTTGAAGATGGCCCGGCTTAGAAAGCTCGAGTATGAAATCTCTTATTCATTTAACCGGTCTAGCAATTTTACTCCAAGCGGTGTAGTCGTTTCAGTTTGTTATATACGTACCCCTTTGCAGAAACGATTCATTACAAGATGGTAATTGTTGGTGTTAAGACGTGTTTTGTTTTTCGCAAATTTCAAGTCCTTTCACCCTATATTGCCGAAAATACACAACGAAACGTTTAGAGATCTGTTTGCAGTTGGTTAGCCCCAGGTACAATGGGGGTGTTCTTTTCAAAGTGGGATCTATAGATTGTATCGAGTATTAATTGTCAATAATAGACCAATCCTGTGCAAAAGTGCCGCCATAGGGAAAATGAAATACGATCGATATGACCACTGGTGAAGCTGATAACACGAAAAATGTGCGCCAGAAGGTGACCGTTGAAAATGGATGGCCTCTATCAACAAGTATTTGTTAAGCAAGGTTTGACCGTATGAGTTCAAAACCCAATAGAATAGCCGTTTATAAGGGCATGTAAAGAAATGAAAAAAAAAACGCCGTCAACAGCCAAATAAAATTGTGATATTTTTCATTGAGATGAAGCAACTAGTTATACATATATGTTTGTTCTGAACGAAATTATTAACTGCTTTACACTGTATTAATGTAGTTTTTGACCTAGGAGAAAGTCACTCTTATTTTTGTAGCAACGCAGATGTAAAAAAAACCTCGAAAATTAAAAGAAGCTATTATCCCCCCCCCCAAAAAAAAAACGCTGAAATTTGAGGCTGCAGAAATAACCACTCATACGGTATGCTCTACAAACTTACTGTATTGGAACATGGAAATATAAGTTATGTTTTAAGTGAAAATATTGATGTTTTCAAGAAATCGATCGTGAATGCATTAAAATCTATTTAAGTTTCTTTAAGCACACCTTATGAATGATTCATTGAAAATTCACCATTAGTCGTTCTCGTTTACGCGTACTTTTCTGGTCAGAACAGTGCTGATGGTAGAGGTACGTACTATAGAAGCATGGTCACCATAAAATGTTGCGTCAATTTTTGCAGTATTAATGCACATACACAACTTCGTAATTAACACATCCATGAAAATATATCTTTACAATTCAAAATGACATGCTTTTATGAAATTAAAAATAAATCACGACCCAGTTCTTGATTTGGATACATTTTAAGTACATATATTAGTCTGGGACCCGCCGCCGAGCACATTCAGACTGCGTCCACAAACAATCGGTCACTCTGCTCGCAAAGTTTGGGTCCCAGTCGAACAAACGATTGAATTAATGAGTATTTTGTTTTGAATTTGTTTAATGGCGGGATTGTCGCATATATACTTGACACAGAAATCAATGAGTTTTCTATTAAATGTCGTTATTTGTTTATTTTCCAGGAAAGATACCAGGAGTGAGTAAATATTCGTAAATATTTAAGTTTCGTTCGTTCAATAATGTATTTAACACCCAGCATTGTTGTCTCTTCGATTGAATTGAGCAGGTTCATGAAAATGTGGCAATTTATTCAATCGGCCTTAATGCTCTTGGCATAATAGCTTAGAGCGCTTTTTTGTCACAATGTCGTTGCCAATGGTAACCCAGAATGATTTGAGTCCATTTTAACTTTGTGTCCGGTGATTCGGTTCAAGTTTTTATTATTTAATCTGTGCAGTTTACATCACTAATCATTACTGCATTGTTGAATTCTTATTGCTTTTGCAAAAAAATAATTGTATTTTTACGTGTATACCATCCACCCCACTGCTTGTCTATTTAACAATAATTCTCATTCGGAAATTCTCTATTGTCTTCGAAGTCAATGAGGATTACGATATATTGTCATTCTGTGGATACGGATAATGGTAAAGTCACGCGCCCGTTCTCCAACCCGTGCATTCAATCAGTGTCCATAGTCGATAAACAAATGTACATGTAGCTGTAACTGTAGTCAAGAAACTACTTACAATGGACCTTAGAGACTGAATGTGTCCCCAGCTTTATTAACACAATAACGCGTAATCAACCACGCAACATTTGTTTCAATAATACTTCAGATTTTTTTGTTTCATTTATTGGCAAGCTTGTACTAACCCTATGTATGCAATAATAGTTTCAAACTTTCTACAGATATTAGATTCAATATTTGTTCATAGCAATTAACGTACTTGATTCGTTTAGATTCACTGTTTATTCGGTACATAATTTTCAATCTATAAAATGTCCTGGTACTTATTGCCAATAACAAGTTTATTGACACATGATTCGGGTAGCATTATGCCAACGGTCTGACTAATAAAAACATAGCCTGCGATGATTCTGTTTAGTTGGCGTTGCTACAGCTAATGTGCGATGGAGCTTGTCCTTCATGTTTGTTTGTTGTCTGATAAATCACGACAAGCGATGAAAATTTACGGAAGCATAATTCAACTGAAGCCTAGCGAGATTTATGTGTTAATTAGAAAGTAATTGAGGTATTAATTAACCATTAGAACACTCTAGGGATGTGAATTCTAGATATGGCACCCGGCTCAATTGAACATTCAAGAGGATTTGTAAATATGGATGCTACAAACGAAGAAGACATGAAGGATACTAGTTTAACAAATAATGAATTCACAGACGAAAGGACTGGCGCTGAAGAACAAGAAAAAATGCAAACAAAGTTAAAATCACTCGCCGATTTGATTCATCACTGTCGTGATAAAGGATATCAGATTTATAATGACAAAACAAATATACCTGAGTCAGATAAAGAAAAGTTGAAATCTTTCAAAGAAACGCATGAAGAGAATGGCAAGAAACATCGAGCAGACGACACCGAGAGTAACAGGAGACGGAAACACCATAGAAATGCCAGCATTTCGACACATTTGGGTTCTACCAAAAATGGAGACTTCTTTGAGAGACAGTCCCGACAAACATCTGGGAAAAGTTCTTTGTATGGACGATCACAGATGACAAGTAGAATGTCAAACATAACAACATCGGTATGTAATTCATTTTTCAATATTTTCAGCATTTTAAGAATGCGGTTAGATTAAGAATATTGTTTATTACTTACAAACAAAGATACATGCAATGATATAAATGATGAACATTTTGCTGGATCGAGTCTAAGTACAGAGGATTTCATTTCATACGGGTATCAGTCTAGCTATGGAATTATATCTTATTTAAATAGCGATCGCTCTTGGGCCTAATAAAAAACCCTGTATGCATTTTATTACAGTTAAATAATTCTGCATATCCCCGCTTCTTTGGGTCACTAGAACATCCATATTTTACCTTTAGTGTGTTTGACGCGAAACCCATCCACTAGTCTCAATAAACAGAGCGTTAGGTCCACATACCCGGGTTTGTGAGGCTTGGCGTGGCTTCATCGTTGGTAATTCATTTGTAGAATTTGGCAGTTACTTACAGTGAATAAGGTTAGCACTAGTAGATTGCCAGAAACTGGTTAGGTTAACTGTCAGTTAATACATAACTGAAATAATGTTGAAAACAAGCGTAAAACCCGATTTGTTGTATTTCACGAATAAATTATCTGTCAATATGTCTAATCTAGTCTCCGTCCGAGAGTGACAGGACAACACACTAGTTTTGTCCTTTGGAAAGACAAATTTTTAAATGCATGCATCAACAAAATTAAAATTATATTATTTGTGTAATAATTAGAAATCATATGACATTTATAGGTTCAATTTTCGAAATGTGTTATAGAAAAACTTCATCACTGATAACATCACTATCATCATCACTTACAACATCGCCATCACTATCAACAACAACACCATTATCATCAACAACATCACTACCAACAACAACATCATCACCATCATCACTGACAACACCATCAATATTAACAATCACATCAATACCGACATCAATATCAGCATCAGCATTAACAACTCTAGTTTTATCAGCACTTAGTTTCTCATAGTTTACTTTGTATGTTACTAACCATTTTGGGATAAATAATAAATGCACAATACTAATCAAATCGATACCCAAATCATGTAAACATTGTTTGCTTGATGCTTTTATCGTGTGGTTACGGCTGGTTACCTTTACATTGTTTTTTTTGTCTGGAACGTAATTTACAAGCGTTGAATATTATAAAATTTAAAATAATTTATTTATCATTCTGTTCACATTTAGTGTAGCGGCATACGGGAAAATGTTAAGAAATTCATAAATGGTGACAAATGCAGCGTTGAAAATGAACTAAAGTTACTCTTTTGTAATTGAATTTTAGGCAAAAAAAACTCTACGAGGGCATATACATGTACACTATTTTTTATGAAATAAAGCATTCATTCAAACAAAGCCACTATATTTTTATCGCCACAGAAACATTTGTCACAGTTTCTTGTTTTGTAGGTTCTCCTTCCTTGGATTCTTTGTGTACTTCGTTCTCTTGTTCTACATTCATTTAATTCGTATCACTAGCAATCATCACAGTTTCTTGTTTTGTAGATTCTCCTACCTCGGATTCGTTGGATAGTTCTTTCTCCTGTTCTTCATTGATTTCATTTTCCCTTTCTTCAAACGAACTTTCATACAGTCCATTCTTATTCTTCTAGATATAAACTGTCACATAATCGTCTAAGTTTTGTTCCTGAGTGTTCTAGATTGTCTCTGGTGTAATAACACCAAACACTCATACAACATCTCCTGGATTACTATATGTTACATATCAATAAAAGTAATTGACGAAACGATCTCATTGATTAAATATAAAGTTTTCAACAAATTTCATTGTTGCATTTTCTTGCATTGAAAGTGGTCCCTACCGTAACATGTCTATTTCACATGCTATAACACATGTTGTATTTTAGATGTCCATCATGTAACAAAAATCCATTTTAATGTCTTAGCAATACCAGAATTAAAACAATACTGTCCCTTTCGCTATAAACTATTTTGACAAGGGCCAAACTTCAAAATAAACCCAACTGTTAACCTTATTCGTGATTTTGATGATACAATATAGTAAAATTGTCAGTAATGTAACAGTTCTGTCTATACTGTAACGTTTTTTTCGTTACCCCACAGACAAGTTACAGCACAGAATATATTCGACTTTTAAATAAGGCAATAAGAACACGTCCCTTTAAAATGGCGGAAAGTATGCATTTTAAGAAACAAAATCGTCTTTACGATCTGTATGATTGCACAAAGTCTTCATAATTTTCATTTTGAGAAAAATTAACAGAGATATATCAAAGACGCACATAAAATATAAGCTGTAACTTATCTCTGTCTACTTTTTGTAATCAATTTCGACTGGAAACACCTTCATAATGCTAGCATAAGAATGACTACTCAAGAGGGTGGTAATTATTATTTGATGAGTTTCAGGGATCAGTTTGTATTTCCTACATTTTTACGGTATTGATAAAACTGGAAAAAGTTGGAGACAAATTTTGGGACAAAATAAATATAAGAAAGGATTGATATAATGTTTATATCTTACCATTTTGATATCGGGGAGATATTGAATAAAAAGTGATGGTATGATAACAAATATAACTTTTTTGAAATTGCACTCAGAAGTTGAAAATTTCGTTTGGAGACACGTTACAACATGGACACTTTAATCCTTTGAGTCCTCATAAAAAATTCTAAGCATGTTAGCTGGCTCATTTATGTCTCACATTATCGGGAAACATTGATACTTTTCATGGATACCTGGGTTTTTAGCAAATAAATGCCAAAATTAAAGATATTGCTCAGAGACACGAAATGTGGCATCTTTTGAAAATGACTCATTCTGCATGAAAATTCTACATCTCTATTTTGTACTACTGAAAACTGGACCCTTTCCGGACTGGGACAAAATTCCAGTTTTCTGAGAATTCCGATATTCAGGGAACTATTGATTACCGTAGAGAAAAAATGAGACTTGAAAAATCGTCCGATTTGTAAAGAATTCTTGTTTTCAGAGAGTCCGGATTTTAGGGGTTTGCTGTATATATATATACTGTATAATATACATCACCGCTTCGCTCATTTGCTCAAATACTGTTTTTATTGACTGGTTTATGTTCTAATTTGTCATTTAATCACCATCGTTAAGTGCCAAGTGTTCTGACACTTCGATTGTTCGACGCTGTGAGTTGATTAACGCCACAACAGGGTCTTGTTTCAAAATGCAAATTTTAATGAACGGCGCTATCAGCTTTCGATTCCCGATAATTAAAATAAGTAATTGTTTAGCTGAAAGCGATTGCTATGCAATGATAGAGATCCGCTCTCCGGGAAATTTTAAACATTAATACATGTAATTTTAAACCGTCGCTTCAAATTACTATTCATTTTGATCGGTCCAAATTTCTACACCGTGTGTTTCATTAGGTACTTATAGAGAGTTCGATTGACTAACTGTATTTCATACTAATAAAACAATTTAACTCGCCCACTAATGAGATGTTAGCTAAGCAATAATCCCAATAAATTTAAATGCTCATCCCCTATGTAAATTGAGTTTTGTGATTCTAAACACGCTGTCCTTGGGGTAACGTGAGAATGACGACTTGAGTAGCCATTTTGATACATTCTGATGTACTACGGTTACTTCAAAAACCATGAATTTTGTGGATCTGAGAATCTTCAACTGGATCCCACGTGCGGATGACGTCATAAGTACCGATTTAAATGTAACCAAAATATCCTAACTTTCAAAGCAACCCATGATTTTATTATTACAGACGTTTCAATACAAAGACACGTTTTGGTAATAGTTTATAGGTTTTAGATAAGCCATTGTCCACAAGTAACAAAATAATATTGATCGACACATTAAGTCTGAAAGGTTTCCAATTTGTAAAAAAGAATTTTTCTTCTTAGAATTTATTTGCCAATTATTTGTTTACTTATCTTAAAGGTTCTGTCTCCTTAATCTAGAAGTGTCCGAGTATCATGTTGTTCTGCGGATATGTTATGAAATTTGTGAGTTTGCCCCAAACAATAGTTACACCCGCGTACTTCACTTCCGGTTATAAACTAAGTTCTAAAATCAGTCTTAGAATGCAACCATATCGTTGGCCATTTCTACTACCGCGACCAGAAACCACCAATCAGATGCTTGTTTTTAGATGGCGTTCGTCTGCATACTTTTTGTATGAACCCCACATTCTAATTTCTTGTATAATTTGAAAACGCTCATCCTTCCTGCCCGGTCGCAATCGCCAAACAAACAAACCAGATTAAAATTGATTTTATTAAGCTTTTCTTCTTATACTCTAAATTCACAAATTATTTGAGTTAATCATTTAAAATTGAAAAATACTAATAACCAATCGATCATTTTTACTAAGTGAACTTTAGCTGACTTCTTTAAAGTTTCAGTTATCAAAGATTGCCAACAAATTGAAGGTTTAAACAAATAATGGTGTAATTCTTTTGTCGTGACAAATTCAATAGAATTATCCACGAAATAGTTTTTTTTAGATTTAACATAGAATAGATTTGATTGCTCCAAGATAACATTTATCACAAAAGACACAAGACGCTACAATTAACGAATCTTGCCTTCCCTAAATGTTGGCTTTTTTGCAAATGAATTAGCATGGTAATGTAAAAATCGCGTCACTTTTGAAACGGTTGTAGCGGGTGAAATATTCGTTTCATTGAATTGTTAACTAGGATTTCGAACTCTGTCAAATGTGTAAGTACAATTTATGTGTGTATCTTTGCCCTGTCTTACACTTTTAATACAAACACAGTAAAATCTCTGTATTAAGACACTGTAGCGTTAATAAAAACAGTCTTGATGTTGACAGGGTCTAATTATAAGTTGAATTACAGAGAATATATTGAAAACTACAAGAAAAAAATAGAATGTGGTGGTCGTAATATTGAGGTTGTTGCTAAGTGAGGTTTTACCCTGTTTACATGTACAAATGGGTTAATTTTCAAAGTAAGTGGTCATGTTTACAATTACTTGACCAAAAATCGTTTTTTTATATCGCGAAACTTTTTTTTATTTTTAAGTACAAAATGTAAACCTCTTTCGTACTTTGGAGGCGCGACTCGTCCCCAAATGTATTCGTACTTAAGATTTTAGAAACTTTAGAGTCGGCGGAAAAATAGGTAGTGTTGCTGATTTCAAGTTCAGTTCATGAGTTTGATCCTTTGAGCGGCATTTGTTCTCGGTGGCGATTGTTTGAAAACTTATTGTCTAAGGCCATTTGCTCTCCACCCGGCGCAGATTATTAATGCGAAAAGGTGGCAGTTACATGCGGAGAACCAGGTTAATACTGGTACAGATTAAAAAAAAACCGGTTAGGTTAACTGCCCGCCTGTAAATAAATGACTCTTCATTGATTGGTATGATCAATAATTGAATTTTTTCTGATAAGGGACGTCAATTGGCGAATTTTATCGTGATTTTAGTTTTTGTATTCAAATCAATATCGAGACTGTGGCTAATAAATAGACAGATATTTTACGGAGACAATATATGTGTGTGCTCATTTTTGGTCCAGAAGAGTAAACATGACTTGGATACAATCAGGCATCGACTTAATACAATAACAAACATGTTTCATTAGACAAATGTCACTAAAACAATAATAATTGATATTATTACAGTACATATTGTGTTAATCGGAAGTTCATGAAGTCATCAAGCCCTTATATTTTTAATGTTGTACTTTAATTTAATGGACTACTGTTAAATGATTGAGGTGTGGCGGGGTTTGTCCAAGAAGTATGTCGACATCATTTTAAAATGACTCGTATTTCGGGTCATCAGTGTGTCAGAAATTATTTCTTCCTTTAGACAATGGCTTATTTATGGTCCAAAAACCACCCATATTGATGTTTATATCTCATTTAGGCGAATGATTTAGACGAGGCGTAGTGTGTCTATTTTAAGACTTTGCACTGGAAGAACTTCGACTTTAGATCTATATTTTTGTGGAATAAGTTAAAGGCAGCGTAATTAGCTATTTGGTGGTATCAAGTTTCACCAATTTATATATTTTAAAAAAGTAAACCATAATTGTATACATGAATAAACCCACTATTCAGAGTCTGTGGCACCGTTAAATGTCGCACTTACCGTTAAGTGTGGCAACTTTGTCGTTAAATGTCGCAACCACCGCTAAATGTCACAATTTTAAATATCGCTTTTTTTGGTTGCATCCCTACCGTTAAATGTCACATGGTGTATTTTTATGGGAAACTCAAAGTAGTCGGTGGGATTATACTGTTTTATTCGTTGGGGAGTATTTGTGAATATCTAATCGATTAATGAATATAACTTACACATCATTTATTTTTCATGACAAGCAAAAAATAAAATAAACATTACATGATTTGATAATAAATTATGGAAATTAATATTTGGGCTAGTGGGTTAGCACAACGACTGAAATACGGAATCGTATATGGTCTTTCGGGTATAGACCATCCTTCATGCACAATACTTATTTTACGTAAAATTGTGATATTATAACAATAGTATTTCCCAATTATTACTTTGATAGTTACTATGAATACTTAAATTTACTCTACGCCACATTTTGTAAATTTTGTGAGAGGTATTTTCCTAGTTAGAAAATAGAAAAATATTAATTTCTGAAGATATTGCACGGTGATCTATATTTATTTATTATATTAGATTGGTAAAGTGTTTTTGCATTTTTTACCATGAGTTTGCATGGAAATGAGTCTCTCTTTTTCTGTAATCTTCAAAAGATTGGCTGCTCCCATAGACTTTAATATAAATTAAAAGGGGAAAAATATCAATCGAAGAATTGTCCTTTTTTTGAAAAAATCTTACGGTAAATCATTTTTATACAATCCTGTAAAAAATATGAAGGTTCTTAAAATCTGCCCGCTCCTTTTTGAGATACTAATTTTGTGGGTATAAAACCTTAAACCGATGACATCGTATGGCTGTTTCATGTTGTATTGCAATTTCATTTCACCATCAACATTTTCACCTATGTAAGCAATGGAGAATAAGCAAGCATCAACATTCAAATTTCTGATAAAGAATGATAAAACTTTTTAAATTAGACTTTATAATATAAAACTTTTTTTTTCTTTTTGTTTCTTTAAAATAAAGATTTTATATATTTGAGTCAGAAATGTAATATACAACGTATCAGAGAAGAAATAAATAAATAAAATACACGGAAAACTTGTTTTGGGTTGGATTGAACCAACTACAGTCATCTCGCAAAAATATAATACCTTGCACCTCATGGCTTATTGGCTTGTTAAATATTTGGCCTATTTTATATCAAGCAAGTTTTGTAAATCTAAGGGAGGTAACTATTCTATCTAAAGAAATGTTCTGTGTATTTTGGAAAAAAATGTGTGTTTCTCAGTGAATAGAATGACTTTTCCTTCAGTGATATTGGTGTATAAAAATAGGGCCTTTTAAAAATTCAGTTGAATGATTTGAACGAATCTTGTCCAGTTTAAATGAACCACGTTCTAGGTAAGTCGAATGTTGGCGCGACAATACTAAATGTATTCTTGAAAAAGGTCAGTGGACGTTCTATTGGATTAGATATGAAACTTGCTTCAGATTTATTTATTTTCGAGAGTATGATAGAAATGGAAGAAAAAAATCAGGTCTTTACTTTAAATACAACGTTACATAAGCTATGCAGTTTGATTAAACGATGACCATTATGGCTGCTGCACGGTGTGAAACGCATTTCTTGCTCACCCACTAGCGCAAAATGGATTTGTACGGAGTGTATATATTATGCCCCGGGGGTACACGTATTGACTACGGAGAGGTAAAACAGCGCCTAAGATTGCACATTTTCATTCATATTAATTAAATTGATGGTTCGAATATTACCAAACTTTGCCAACATCTTGTAAATTACAAAGTGAAGCGCCAATGAATATTTTAATTGATTTGGTGCTACAGGGATATTACTATACATGAAATTACACCTGAAACATATTGTTATTCAAATTTTGTAAACATTTTCCTAGTGTTGTCTCGATCGTATAAAATGTAGAAAAAAATATGGGACCAAGTTTATTTCTACAGGCCTTCGTAATAAGACGCAATGGTCTATGTTTCTATCGTCCCTCTGTGTCGAATGATGAACACCCGTATGATGCGTGTATGTGGTGGCACGGCCATGCGAAGCTCCCCTGTCTGTTTGATCCTGTAAATCATCTCCTTTAGAATTAATGTCTGTTCGCACCTTTTAGATATCCTTTAGTCTGAAGAAAACCGGAAGTGAATTAGGTCTGCATTGGCTATTCCTATAATTTGTTTATATATTCAACTATTTAACGTTATATATATTTGTCCGTAATCTTCATTTTTAAGACTCAACCTCGGACTTTGTTGTCTTCACCTGTGAGTGCTTGTCCATTGAATTTTATTCGTTGGCTCCGATAAGTTCCCACTGTCTGAACGTTGTCTGTTTGCACCTATAAATTTCAGCCAGGAAACAGGGAGATGACCAGAATAAAAGGTATACGAAGGGCTAGAGTAAGGGAGTAAGTCACCCAGGGATGCGCAGGAGGGTACTCTGAGGAGGGTACCGTTGGGGAAGGGGAACAGGAACTTGTGGGAGGGAAGGGCACCCAAGGCGAGGGGCATTGGAGGGGAAGACCCAAGGGGAGGGACCTAGGGGGGGACTAGGGGGACCATGGGGAAAATAGGGCAGGGACCAGGGGAGGGTGGCAGCGGGAGGGGGAGACCCAGGGAGGGGCTGGTCTGTTTTTTTTACTGTAGAATCATGTAATTATTATATGAGTGTATACATTATATCTGCCACATACGAGTGTTTTTCTTAAACATCAGTCACACATGACAGTAAAAATATCATATAAAAAATGACTAAATGTGTAAGCGCTGGAACGTCGGATCCAAACAATCATACAAAACAAGAGCACCGCTATACGAATGCAGGCATCCGAGATTGTACCAGGATTTGTATTAAATACCTCGGTTAGTGAAAACTTATAATACATATGTCATAATTTAACGAATTCGCGTCAGAGTTTTAAATGTCACAAGTTTCACCTGTAGCTATGGTTAGTGAACAAGTTCTTTTTTTTGTTTTAAAGCAAAACGATTTTGACAAAGATAAAACTGGACTTAAACGAAAAACCAAACTTTTAGTACGCCTCCCCGACGCCTACGACATCAGGATGAAAAAGGAGTCTTCGAATAGTCTACGTATTCTAGTGTTCCACACGAACAACTACACTTTCTTTCTACTTTTAGTTAAGGCGGCCTTTATCTTGATCTCAGTGCAATCTCTCCGATGTTGAATCGACTTGTTTAACAATTGTCCTTGACTCTATGAGGGTTTGACAGTGATTACATATTCCCCTCATCATGTACGTATATTCCTGCAAAGTTTCAATGAAATCTTACAAACCACACCCAGTATGACTCTGAATGTAAAAATAGAATTTATAAGTGACTTTGGTCACTATGTTAATGATAAACGGGCCATGATAAAGATATTCTTGTCGGTATCAAGATATTGGCCCGACTTGTAATTACGCTTCTTAATAAAAACCTGTGATAAATATGTTTCAAATATAAACCTACACTTTTATGTTTCTTTTGTATCAAAGTTTAAATCCGCTTAGATGATAATCTCACAAGAAAAACACACATTGAGCAATTAACGGTAGGTTTGCGACATTTAGCGTCTGAAAAAATTGCCACATATCCGTTAAAATTGCGACATTTAACGGTGCAAGATTTCCTGACATTCCAAGGCGGTTGCGACATTTAACGACAACGTTGCGACATTTAACGGTGCCACAGAGTCCATTAGAAGTAATTTGAAACAAATAATATACTATCTATCGTCTATAAACCAATATCGCATGTAATTCACATATATTTTAACAGCGATAACTACCCTGTATATAAGGATATATTACAACATTTAGCCTTGAAATAAGAATAATTGCATCATTCAAGGGACCGTGCTTCAGATTTTTGATAACGTCCTCCGTTCATTAGATATTTGACATAAAACAAATTCCATAGCCTGAATCCTGACGATGATTACGTAATTTGGCATAGATTAGAACGAAAACAAATACAGTGTATCAAAATTCTGAAACACCATTCTCAAAATAAACATTTCCACTACAAAATACTAAAAACTGTTTGGAAATCCACCTTCAACTAAGGGGTTGAAAAGATAGGAGTCATGCAACATGTAACGAACACTGTTGTTATGCTTACAAAATTAAATGTATACAAACATGAACAGGTTTTACAACTTAAAATACCTTATAAGAATATTTATGATTACTTTTTACTTCTCTCATTTATGAACTATTTCCTCAAGGGAAAATAGGTCTGAGTGGATACTTCACTAAAACTGGTTCCCATTCCATGTTGCAGTGCGCCAGTGTCAACGGGAACCAGTTTGATCTACATTTTGGTCAGAACATAGATTAGTCCACATTGAAAAATATACATGTCGATGTGCCACAAAATACCAATAAATGTATATAAATAAATAACAATAAGTAAGTTTTAGGCTTTGATTAACGTATATTATAACAAGGTTATCGTTAGAAAAAGTTTGAATGCAGCTCGCTTGGTCTTTGCTTTCGTAAGAAATCGGGGAGTCAGGAATCTGCATCTTAAGTTATCTCCCTATAAATAGTGAATAGGCCATCTTAAAAATGCTGATTTGTGGTTTCTCGAACCCAAACTTTTCGACGGTTGGGTAGACAGATAGGCATTGATTTGTTTGTCAACATTATATACTTGTACTGAAAACGAAAATGAAGAAAGAAAAAACAAATGTCAAAGCCGCTAGCAGAATTGGGTTAGGGAAAATTGAATGAGTCGGTCGCATGACTGCAAACCAACAATTTTTTATGGGTGACTAGTCGTTTTTGTAACAACGACTATGATTGGTTGGACTGATTAACTCAGTCGTAATTTAGTCGCTTAGATTCGCTTTCGAAAGCGTAGAAATGACAGCACAGATCATTTGAGTAAAAGTTGAACTGTATCAGTCTTTTTCGCATTTTCCTTTTCTTTGTCCATATGAATAAAGATACCTTCGTGTTTTTCATGAATTTATGTAAAATTTCTGCCGTACATCCGTCTTTAAGCTCCTAGCTGGAAATATGATATTATAATATTGGTGTTTCCGCAACTTTAATTTGTAATTTACGTCAAATGAACGTCGATTTAAATGATCTCAGTTAAATAGATTAAAATAAAACTAATTTTAGATTAAAAAAGCGGATCTTAATAGGTTACGATCAATGCCATTAGTTCGCTATTTTGATTAAACAATAGATAAAAACAACAATGCGTCGCACTATATTTAAGTTAATGAATCAATTTTGGGACCTGAGGTTCCCGGCTTTCAACAGACTATTATGTCCATAGTTTGACGATTTGTACATATGAATGGTCGAATATTATATTTACTTACTTGAAATCTGAACAATTCGCCCAAACAACGATTATCGTAAACACATACCATGATTGACTTTGCACTGAAGCATAAGCATTGTTCATCAACTTCATATTTTCAGTTTGGACTCAAGCCATTAAAAATACTTGCTTGATTCAGCTGTTACATTTCAAACAAAAGAGTCAACACGTTGGTGTTTTTATTTTCCGTTAACTACCATTAGACGATAGCTTTAGGGATTGGAAAAAACGCGAGGATTTCTGGTTTATTATTTTTCTGGGTTGCTCTGCTCCTGTACTAAGTTATTGCTTTAACATAGAAGTCACACACGAAGGAAAATTAATCATCGATTTGCAATTGGTAAATACTGGCTTAGATAAGAGACGATATCTGTGATAATTTCATGCATAATACATTGTCCCGAATTACAAAAACGTGTGTCAATGTCACAAACTTTTCCGATTAATTATTGACAATAATACCTACCACTGTGTAGAAGGACTTGGTTCAATTAAATAAAATATTCAATTTTATACTAAGCGTATAGTATCGTATCTGTATTCAGACATAGAACAGAAGTTATCTATTATTATTATAAATTATCTATGGAGAACTAAGGTAGAATTTTGCAAAATATTCGAAACGTTAGCAGTGGCATCTTTAAACGTCTAACAAAAGCCTTCACCAGTCACAGAGTTCTACATCACGACTCTGTTCCGCCGATAAGATTGAACTCTCTGAAAAATTACACAAATACATTCTTGGTTACGAAATGACATGGGTGATATGAGGAACAGCAGTTCACGTGTGAATAATTAATGATGAAATAGCCAATGATCGAATACAAGTATTCCTTAACTATGTGATTCAACACTTTGAAGTTACCATAAAAATCCGATATTAAGGCTACCCTTTAAACAAAGCGGTCTTAGTATGGAGTTGAATTATCAGATTGAAGTATAAGGGGATACTATAAGAATGATCGGACAGTAATTTATGTGGTGTGAGGTTTTACTGTACTTTGAAGAATCGTTAAACGAAGCAGAATCAATGCATCACTGATTTGTTTAATGCTATAACAAAAAGTAACAACAAATATAATAACACCAATAGCAATAATTTATGGAAAATGCATGTAACAACAAAATTATTAACAACAATAACAGCAGCAACAACAATAACAATAACCATTATAACTGCAATAAAAACAACAGTAATAAAAGAATCTTTTACCATTAAAACATAGTGGTATAGTGGAAATAAAATTCCATCATGAATAAAATATAGAATTTATAGAAATAATTGCGGAAATCCGTCAATCACACACGGCATGGTATGGCACGGCATGGTGTGGTTCGTCACAGTACCGTATAGCAAAGCAAAAAGGATAACAGTGTAGTCTTAATTACACACAATGATGATGATGATGATGATGATGAAGATGATGATGATGAAATCAAATATAATAGTAATATTTTCATGCATAGTTAACTTAAATTATCAACGGTATGGACAAGTACGAACATAACAATTTGTCAACCATTAGATTATGTTACAGGAGTATTAATGGGGTCCACTTATGTAAGCATCAGTATATGAGGTTCTATTGATTATGGTTGGTTTTCTGTATTAAATAGCAACGATCTATTGGCCACTGTTTGTTTAGAATGTAAATCAGGACACTACAACAAATACTTGGTGAAAAACAATACGATTCGCAAAGCGTATAATTGATACAAACTGTTTTCATTAACAGTGATGGAAACAAACCAATTCATCCGGGTACAGACAAATACATTTTATTAAGCATATCAGATCGCTCTTGTACATAAAAATTGTTTTAGATTGAGATCACATTCGGAAATAGTTCGATGACATTTTTGTTCGAATTCAGCAAAGAACAGCTGGAATGTATAAAATGAAGTTCTTTTTCGTCACTAATTTATGAAGCAGGAAAATAAAGTTTTTGCCATTTGTACAAATCAATTTAGGACATATCAAATGTAAGGTGCATTTTTAACAAAGTAAAAAATGCTTATGCGAACTTATTTACGATAGAAATTACCTATTACTTTTCTTACTTCGTTCAATAATTCGGTTAACGATATTTAGTATTGTTTGTTATATAGAAAGAATATTAGCGTTTTTATTAAGCATTATTTGTAGACTTTAGAGTATACCATTGCTCTGATATGATAAACACATACAGTGGCGAGCTCAAATGCAAAAGTACTGATGAGGAATTAGATATCACTAATGGATAAGTAAAACTAGCTCTTTGGTGTTAGCAAAACATTGACGTTTTTAAATGTTTGAAGTCAAACGTTTTGCTACCTTCACACATCTTGTAAGGTTTACGATTTATATACCGTGTATTTTAATTTCTGAAATTTCATTGATTGAACCAGTACACAAATGTCACGTGTTTTGATTTGCTTCTATTATTGTAGCGCAAAAATGATTCTTAATTTAATACATGTAATTAGAACCATGTTTAGTTTAGATTCAGTTAAGATATACTGGACCAGCACCGTCGACAAGTTGACGAGATCGTCTTGAGGTTTGTTCCGATCTTCGTAGTGATGGTAGTCGCCGACAACAAAACAGACTTACAGTGAACGCATTTCTGCCTGTAATTATTTTCTTTAAATTTCAATATATTTCAGACAGAGCAACCTGTTGGTTTCATTGATGCTGATGAATGGCATCAAATACGCATGCGCAGAAAATCAAGGAAGCGACGAGATAATAACGGATCTTTGGTAGATATCATAAAAAAGAAACAAGAGGAAGTTGAAACAATGTCAAACAAGACACCAAATCAAGAAAAAGATGACACCAAACAGACAATGCAACCGACGGTGGAGAACGATCATTCACAATTTAGCTCAAAAACTGAGATTCCTGTGGACGAAAACGTTGAAACAATTCAACATCAACGGCATGAAGAACAAAAACACAAAAAACACCAGCACCTGAAGCAAAATGAACATCACCCACAGCAGCAACAACAGCGACAACAACTCAACATAAATAGTTCAGACAAAAACTCAAAAGATTTCAGTGAACAGGAAATGCCACCAAATAATGGTAAAGACATTGAACGTGTAATTGACGATAGCCAACAATGTATAGAGACCCATGAACAACCTTCACCCATAAGGCGATCTCCAGATAATTCAAAAGACATTATCGAAGAAGTAAGGATCAAAGATGGAAATGCGACGCTTGTTTTGTACAAAGTTCAGGAAATCAAAAAGTCGCCATCGAATATAAAAATGAAAAATAACAATTCAGCAAGCGATTGGAAAGAAACATCGAATAATGATAATTTAGAGGACAAAAGCCGTGGAAATTCTGACGATAAGAATGGAATAAACGAAGGGAGGATTAATGGCCACGGAATTGTAAATGATTGTGATATATCCATTAAGACTCAAGGTAACCATGTTCATAATTCACAAGAACAATTCAATAATTCTGAGACTAGCACTGCGCATACCTACAAGGACAATTCTTCTCTTAAAACTGAACAGCGTGACATAGGTGTTTTGGATGACACTCCAAGTGACACACCATCGGACTATCGAGGGTATAAAAAGCTAACTACTAAAGATGCTTCGGAGAGAGTTGCTGCGGAACATAAATATCATAACAGGGATATGATAAGTGGAGACGACAAACGATATGCTAATGCAACAAAAGAACATGACACAGAATATACCAGTACCAATATCGGCCGAGAAAATGATACACATTTAGTTCTTAGCAACCACACAAACAAACGGAATACTAATAATCTGGATAGTAAAAGTGATTCTAGCAAAAGGAATGTGTCAAACGGCGGTAATAAAGCCACAACACGAGAAAACATAGTGAGTAATCGTTCGGAGAGTAACAAAGAACAAACAGTTAAAAACACTAAAAAAGACATGAATTCAGTTACTCGTAAACCTCCGAAAAGATCATTAGGTAATGGATTTCTAGTGTCTTCAAACAATGATGATGATGATGATGATGATGCTTATATCTCAGTGAAAACAAAAACAAATTCTAAAAAGAGAGCATTAAGTGAGGAGAAGAAACAACCATCTAAGGCATCACATGAACCTGATGACAGAAACACGAAATCCGGAACAGTAAGATTAGTTCCATATTATTAATTCGCAATACGCATGATCTTTAAATTACTCATGTCTTTGTACATTTGTGTATTACGATGATTAGCATTTTTATAATTACGTACCATTGAGGATTCACCAAACCAGGGTTTCTGATTTAAATTATCTGTGGTGTTTAAGCTCATGATTATAAAATATACAAGGCAAATGCTAAAACCACTATTATCGGAACAAGTTGCGAGAGGTTACAACTGAGGCTGAAATTAATTATTCAAGATAAAAGTTTTATGATAAGCTCATATATCGAAGTTACAAAACATTTTGTGCATATTATTTCATTTTATCTACAAGTATTCATTTATTTTCCGAAACCATTTTTATAGATGCAACCAATTTCTGTTGTTTATTTAGTCAATGTTTAGAAAAATTCAGTTCTTTAGTATGAAATCTCTCCACATCATTAAATCTATATATTCATTTTTTTAAATAGTTACTTTTAAACAAGAAATAATAGAACGAATTGAATTACAACACGTTCTGATCAGTTGAAATAAATAGAAATCTATTCATACGTTCCAAACTTGTGGGACAATATGCAATTTTAAGTATTTGTGTATGTTCACCAATCTATTATAATAGTTCTTAGAAATTCAATTAAAATAACCTCTCATCTGTATTCATGAAGAACACAGTACACCGAGTATCATGTTTTACACGTGGCGAAGGAAATTAGGAGTATAAGTAGTAATCCAAAACCAAAA
The DNA here is from genome assembly GCA_008271625.1 of Lutraria rhynchaena. Lineage (NCBI taxonomy): Eukaryota > Metazoa > Mollusca > Bivalvia > Venerida > Mactridae > Lutraria > Lutraria rhynchaena. The sequence continues at coordinate 4,877,834 of VIBL01000005.1, read as the reverse complement.
TGATTTATAACAAAACAGCGGCGCCCAATTGTAAAAATGTTGGTAAACTTTAACCAAATGGTTAATTTCACCCAACGTTAAATTTAACCATTTTGGTTTACTAACCATTAAAAAAGTCATTTAACATTTAAAAAGGGCTGCCATTTTGGTACTGGTTACCGTTTATGTTAAGATTTAACCATCATCTTAGACTTGGGTTAGATTTATTTGAGCTTTAACAAAAACAACATTCGGTTAAATTTAAACAAAATTTTTTCTACAACAGCTAACCGAACATTTAACCAAAATTTTAACCAAAACTCTGATTTAACCCAGTGGTTAAAGTTAACCAATGTTTATACAATTGGGCTGTTGGATAAATAGTATAAATTTAATAAGATTTCATGAGTTTTATCTAAAAGCCATACTAGGATCAGTTGGATGACAGGCTTGACCACTAACTCGATTAATTCACGTTTAAACAAAACGTGCTTTCGTTAATTTCCTTGCCCATATTTTCGGATCAATCATTAATGTCGCATTTCATATGTACAGTTTGCAACGTTAGTTTATTAGTTTAATGATTAATTTATAAGTAGTTTCCTATGAATTCAGAATGGAGGTTAATTATTCATACCCCAACAATAAACTGTATTAACAATAATTATATAACTGCATAAACTACTTAAAGAATTATTACTAAAATGCCAAAGCTTGTCAATGTCATACTTTGAAACCTTTGTCACAAAGAATTGATACACCATATTGATAAAACTTTTGAATCAATACATTTATGAACTTTATCTGGCTATTGACAACAATTTCAAAAAAATCACAAAATTAAAATTCTTTTGCAACAATACAGTCAAACCACAGCCTAGCATCACCTGCTAAAGACCCGGTAGTCCTCAGTTTTTAAAGAAAGCTATTGTTTCTGTCATTCAGCAGTTAGTTAAGGTAAACGACTGAAACATGAAAGTGTTAGAAAGACATAAGAATAATAATAAACCATTTTTAACATACAAGGAGCGGTATGGTTGTTTAAATTTATACCGTTCGTTTTGCGTAAGGCCATACCAAATTGGGTCTATGTTTAGCATAACATTGAGGTTCAAAAACCTATCTAGCTATCCGGCAAAAAAAACAAGTGCCTCGGGAAAAAAAACAAATTTCTTGCTGAATTGCCGCAAAACATTAGCTTCTCTCAGAAGTTCAAACAGTCACTCAGTGAGGACAAATATATTTCATTTCTTAAATCAAAACAAAAGCATAATATTGATAGATTTTGACGACTGGAAGGCGTATTGATACAACATAAATCGTTCCAGCATTAAATGGTTCAATAAAGACATTTCAAATGACCAAATATTCAACATTACGATATGTTTTTTTATTTGACTCAGGTGATCAAAACCTTTCCGTCCGCGGACGCTAAACATAGCTACGATTTGGTATGGCCTAAGATGCATTTACATAAATGACCCTAAAAAGTGATTTTTGTTGCCCGTTGATTCGTCAACGAATTCATTAATCAGGAAATATTTTAGTCGTTATTATGTATCAGGAAGTACTTTATAATACACTTTATTGTGTTCCGTCTGTTCATAAACGCGAAACCGATTCCTTGTCAATATACCTACCTTTTCTTTGTGACAGCTTATTTGTAATTGTATTTGTTTGTAAATTGAGTCACTACGGGAACTGAACGAAGGACTGTAATAATGTGTTTGACTTTCAGGCGAGCACCACATCGTCAAAGATGTCATCTTTAAGTCCAGATGCTCGGATGATTTTGTTGTTGACTAAAGCACGTCAAACCAATCAAGAATATGGCGAGGATCATATAAAGACACTTGATTTATTGAAGGAAACCCGATTAGGACTTAGAAACGATTACCTAAAATTTCGAAATGGTATAGATGTAGAAGACGAAGAGCCAGCAGAAAAAGAAGAACCACAAGAAGTTAAAATGGAAGAACCGATTAAAGAAGAAGACAGCGGTGAAGAAGAAGAAGAAGAAGAGGAGGAATCGGAAAATGGTGAAGAAACGGCTGATTCTGCTAATAGTAATGAAATGTGTGTTGATGTAAATGGAGACATTGTAAAGGCCATAAAACAAAATGCATCAAGAAAGATTGACTCAAGGTGGACTCCTGGCCACCGGATATTTCAAAAGAAATCAGATGGTAGTAAGGCCGTCAGAACTAAACGGGAGTTGAAAACGAAGATGATAAATGACACTTTCGATGTAAGCGATTTGCCAAATGAAAATGAATATGTTCGAGAGGCGAAACGACTCTATCCGAAAGGTTTTAGTAGCAATGCAGATGTCAAGAAGAAATCTGAGAATAAAAGAACTGCAAAGTCAAACAATGCCGAATCAAACTTGAAAAAGGAAATCGTGGCAGTAGAGGAAAGCAAACGAATTTCTGGAACAGTGAAAATGACACGTGAATCAACGAAAAAGGTGCACGAAAATAAAAATGGCATTCCTCAAGCTCGCGAGAATAGTCGAATTAAAACGGAACTCAGGAAACCGATAATGTTAAAACCAAATGCCAACAAATTAACTAATGAACCAGTCAGAGAAACGGCAGAAATTCCTAATAATATAAAAACAGGTGAAAGAATACGTTTCACTAAAGTAAGAAATAGACCTCACAACGAAAACGGTGATGTTGACAATAGACTAGAGATAGATAGAGCTTTTGCAAAAGAATATGAAATGTACTTAAAAAATAAACAAGTATTGCCGGTCACCCACAAAGATAACTATAAAGCAACTCATAACAAAGTCGCATCTACGAATAAGAACAACAAAGAAAATTTGCCAAAAATTGATAATGACGTAAAGGGACAAAGGAACAAAGTGGATGGTAATCACAACATCGATATGGTGAACGGCAATGTGAATAGAAATTCGGAATACGCTCAATCAGACATTAAGGAAAATAAGCGTGATTATGTTGAAGATAAATCTAGCAATGAATCAATAAGTGGAGCCGTGGATATTGTCAAATCAAGAGGCAAATTTTACCATGAAGTCCACCATGGAGGTGTAAGTATAATGATTGTGTAATTGTCAATGCTTCCTCATTTCCAAACCCTTCCCAAACAGTATCTTTACAATGGTTTTCATAGTGAATACAACCAAAAAATTCTAATTCAAAAGTTCGAGAAAGACTATTACATGGAAATTATATTCTGATAAATCGAATCAAGCGTCATACTTTATCATTTTCAGTGTTTGTAGAGAACACCAAGCAGTTACAGTAAACTTCGATATCCATACCACCTTTCCTTCCAAACAAACGGTCTTAATATTGAACATTGAGGGGGGTCGTTATCAAGTTAATACTGTGGAAACATTGGTCAACTGTTCGAAATAAGTGCCCGTTATAATAAGGTGGTGTTGATATTGAAGTTGTTACCAAATGAGGTTTTAATGTACTAGTGTATGCATTAACATTGATACTATCGTACCTTTCTCCTGAGTAGGACTTCCTTCTCTTCGTTTTGCTATTGCTATCTGGCATACTACTAATATAAACTCAATGGCTAAAAGCTGAACCGAGAATCACATACGAAACATTTGATGGTCAATGTTTAATGGGAAGATTATTGAAATAAGTGAATATAGAGAGACCGATGTATTTTTTTGTTTGTTTTAGTTCATGTACTTTTCTCTTTTCTAATATCCACAATAAGCATTGCTGAACTTCTAAAGCCTCTACGCTCTCTCAAAATGTTTTAATTACCATTCTAACACTACCATTCTACGCCCCCTCCCCCCAAAAAAAACGCTTTTAATTCTATGCTCCCTAAAAATCCTCCTTCGTAGATTTGTAATAAGCAGGAATTTTATTGCAGTTAAATCTAGGTTAACAATATTTTGTTTCTTCAGTCTCCTATTTCCAGCTTAAATGGTGTTTATTTAAAATAGTAACTGTGTTACATGTCAGTCATAATTCATGAACAATTTATCCGCATTCAATACATTTATTTTCTATAAATGAATGTACTAACTAAATAAATTATCTTAATTTAGTTTAAATGTCAAAACAACATCCATCATATCTTGAATATTTCATTTCATTGTACAATGTGTACAGTTATGATGATATAGTATACTCTATTTTACGCCCAAGGGAGAGACACCGCTCAAACCGCAAACAACATAGATCTTTGATGGTATTACACATTTCTTTCGCCGAATAAATTATTCATCTGTTAGTTTCAATTCCCTCATGTTTCTATTCAACTACAACCAATGAATCAATTATAAATATTGATAGTGTCATCATCTAAAGTTTAAGCAACATTTTATTGAAATATGAATAATTCGTCCTCTTATCCGCCCGTCCGTTTGTTCTTTCGTTCGTTCGTACACTCCACTCTACCCAACCCTCTCCGCCCAAACCATTCTCTCAATTATAGGAAGCTTAAATTCCTCGTCAGATATGGCATGGGAGATTTGTTAAGAGAAAATTCTTGTCTATGAATCAACAAAGGCTCGCCTAAACCGTCATTGGTTCATCTCAATCCCCCTTGGAATTTTTGTCGCTCGTAAGCTCGTAAATATAGGCGGTACCTCCACTCGGTAATTTTGAAGCAAGGATTATTTGTAGCCTTAACCAGACCAGGATGTCTGTAGTATGATAGTGTACGTCCAATTGTTGTGGAGAAATATTCTACCAGCACTTTTAAACTTCTAAATTTATGTTCTATGTTTCGTTAATTATTAACCTGTTATGTTCAAACATCTAAATGCTTGTACAATGTTTCATGAATTAGCTACCAGTTATCAGTGCTCAAGATATTTTTGTTTGTAATGAAAATGTACAGGTTTTACTTTTCAATGCTTAAAGGCAGTAGTCAATGCTGGAAATTTTAAGAGTAAAACAAGTGAATGGGAAGCAGTAGTAACTATGACTCAGACTATACCTGTTATACGTATTAATTAATTACTCAACTACAGGCTGAACCTCACGATTAGCAGACGTATTTTTCTTACATTTTCTTGAAGAAACGAAATAATGTCCGCGTTCTCATTTTCGTCATCCATTTCTAGAAGCAGTAGACGCCATGGTTATTTTCAATTGGGGAGACGCTTGCTTATTAGATAATAATTAGTGTTTCGTCCAAGTAGTCCAAGTAGAACTGTCCCCGATTGCATGGTAGATTGGGACGAAACGCTAATGGCTTAAAATAGTTTTTAATATTTGTTAGAAATGTATTTTTATTTTCTCGCGTATACAGCATAATAAATAATATGTACGTAACTTTAAATCACTTAAAATAGACCGCATAATAATTCACTAGTGCAAAAAGTTTCGGGGGAAAACCGGACGAAGTAGGAAGGAGTAGGTTCCGTGCAAAATACGCAAATTTTCTGTTCTGAAATTCGCAGTATGAAGATTAGTCTATTCTATAATAGAACCGGACGCTGTTCTTTATTATCGTAACCGTTGTTACTCATACTGGAGTTTTACGAGCTAATTCTTATTTTTATATCTTATCAATTACTAATCAATAAGAACAACAAAGGACCGTGGGGACTCATAATTATCAGATATGTCTACTTCTAATTTCAATCTTTGTTTTTTTTTCACGGTCCAATTCTCCAAACCCTTCTCTTACATTTTTATTCCTTGTCAACAAACAATACAATTACGTTAATATTATTGTTTCTCTCGTCTGATATATCGTGTTATATTTTTAGCTTCTTAGCTTGTTAGTCCTATCTTTACATTCCGTACTTTGTGTTTATTCATATTTTACACATTCCGGTACACTCTCGGACTATGGTCCAGTCCGCTGGACTTGTAAGCCGGCGAACCGGGTTCAATTCCTGGTCGCGGCAGGTCATGCCCTTTTATGAAAATTTGACAAAAGTGTCGATTTTCCTTCGTACGTAGAGAAGTTGCCGGCTCCTTGTGGAAGGGTAAGTTAGTACTGGTTAGGAAAACTGGTTAGGTGAACAGGTTGCAGTTTATGTCTGAAAACTTGTTGTACTTCGGCGTTAAAAACCCACTGACAATGTCACAAAAACAAAAGATAGGATTTTTAATTCAAGTCCAGATTTTTTAATTTTGTCCAACAAACGTTATTTTAGATGGTTTCAACTTAATGTTTCTATCTTGTCTACAAGGGTTATAATTATGTTCGTTCATTGTTTGTTTTGTGTTCAAACTAAACTTTTGTTCTTTGTTCGTTGATAGCCTTTTTTACAGTCGAGGACAAGCGGTGGTGGTTCATTGGAACATTTACGCAGTTCACGATACAACGGTATACATACGCACTTGGCTTGCTTTAACCTAAACACAAACATGTAATCAGTGTTTGTAACGAAATACTATTGCGTGTTGCATGCTGTATATATAAACAAATTAAGCATCGTTGTTTGTCAAGCTGCTGTTGCTGTTGTTGTTGTCTTTGTTGTTGTTGTTGCCGCTGCTGCTTCAATAAATGTTCATAATCGACTTTATTTGTATCTATAATGAATATATACACATACAGACACTCTCTGTGATTAAAGGTCACCACGCGGAATAATGCCTTTCTTTAACAAGTATCTATTAATTAGAAAAAGAAACTGAATTCCTGAACAAAGGCCAGTTGTGCTATACAGGCCATAATTCTTGCCTTCCCTTCGGTTGTCAATGTTCATAGGTTTGACTGTTCTTTATTTATGCACGTGGTATTAATGCATCGAATAATATTCATTTTTATACACAGTGACTTTTTCCCATTTATCTCATATTCGCACTATGTATCCGACAACTATTAAACATTATTTTTAGCACTTTTCACATTTATATTCAATAACTATATTTCATCATTTACTTTATAATATCAGTTACAGGACGATTTGTACAGAAAAAATATTCTTCATACATACAATGTATTAAAGACAAATACGATACATGTACAGTAAAAACCCCGAAAGCCGGACTCTCTGAAAACCGGAATTCTTTGAAATTTTGACGATATTTCGGGTCTGATTTTTTCTATTCCATAATAAATAGTTCTCTGAAAACCGGAATTCTCAGAAAACCAGACTTTTTCGATCTGGAATGGACCGGTTTTCAGGGGTTATAAACTGTAGTTATACAGTCAAACCTGTTAACAAAAACTATCATAGGATAAAGAGAAATGTGGCTTTTATGTAGAGTTTGTCTTCCTATTGTCTGTAACATCAACATATTCTATGTTAAGATTTGGTTGTTCTTCACAAAATAATAATTATTCACAAATTATTGTTTGCGCAGTTGGGTTTGGCTGTACATGTTATAACAAAGATTCTTACAGCTCGTGCCAATTATGCCAAGAAATGGAACGTTTTTCTCATTGTGAAAACGTTAAAACAATTTTGTAAAATGAGTAAATAAAAGTGAAATAACAGTGATGCTTATCTTTTGTTTTAGATCTGACTTCGCTGCTGGGCAAGAAAACACGGCGAAAATTAAGGAATCGTTTAAGAAAATATCATTCCATAAAATCAATATTGTCATAACAAAAATTACTTTACCTTTCAACTTGTTAAACGATATAAAACGTAATGAATAATGCATTTATTATTATGACGGTTACTTTGAAAAACAATTTTACACTCTGGTAATTGAATTCCCAATGGGACCACAAGACTTTTATTGGCATTGTTTTTCCCTTACCCTACTCAAATACATGTACTTTGGTTTCTTATTTTTCTTTCATTATAATTTACCAGAAAAGGTCGATTAGTACTTAATGTAAGCAGGCTTGGGTATGTATATTTGTGAATGTAAAGACGTATTTATACGCTTTGTACAGCAGACAGTACTGCAATAATTCAGAATTAGGAGGGGACTATATTTTTACATCCTGTATTCTTTACGTAACTTGTCACCGCTTAAGGTCTAGTTGCGCAAGAAAACATAGTTCCTCCAAAATTATAATTTATGCGATAAAAATTATAACTTATACCTTACCATTTTGGAAAAATGATATTGAGCATACAAAAGAGTACATATCCTCCCTATATAATGTAAAATAATAGCAATGTTTATGCTGGTTTGCTCATGTAAGTTTAATACGTCGTACTTATTGTGTCTATTTCAGCAGAACACTTTATATGTAAACATTAGACGTACAAGAAATTGTCGTTTGAAAAGAAGCATTTCATGTTTACTGTAGTCATAGCAACGACAAAGTTCAATAATTTTGAAAAATTCCATTTTTTAGGAAAGAAGGTTCCAGTCAAGAGATAGCAGAGTTTTAAAGTTGTTTAAAGAGATTCAGTATGTCAGAAGAATGGTGGGACCGTATTCTGATAGGTTTCCTAGCAACGACCTCGATGACCCTTCGTTTAGTGACCCAGCTTCCGGTTTCCTGTTTATGAATTATGATTCATCTTGTGAGAACCGACAGTTAAGAGGCCAAAGGTCAGATCTGGCCCTTAACAGATTTCTTTATGAGGAACTAGATTATGAAGTTTGTTCGAAACTGAAAACTGTAACAATGTCTCATCGTAGACGGGACAGAGCATTTGAAGCGCTGAGGCAGAGGCTGTTTTCTAAGGCTTATTAGTAAGAGTGACTTTCAGGAATAACACGAACTGAAAAATGTTTTCATAAAAGCATTTTACTATTTAATAAATAGTAAATAGCTTTTATGAGAACATAAAATAGTATTTACTCATTATTGAAAATCCTTGAAATTATTTTGCTTTTTATTCTTAAAAAGTGTTGAAATAGCTGTGCTATTTATTTGTTTTTGAAAATTCTTGAAAAAATTTTGCTATTTACTTATTCTTGAAAAGATTTTGCAATTTATTTGTTCTAGAAACTATTTTACTACTTTATTTAGAACTATTCTTGTTAATTATTTTGTATCGTAAGCTGATTTCATTACGCATTTCTTAGTCTGCATAAAATACCCGTATCATGAAAAAAGACATAAAACATGGTAGTGTTCAAGATATGTGTTACAAGTCTGACAAAAATAATAGCGATTTCTTTGAAGCTGACCAATTTTGATAAGACGAATGTATGCTTGTAAGATGTATTTTATGACATCATGGAAAATTTATTACAGTAATCAGTACACGCTGAGGCTCATGTCAATATATATGCAATTACAAACATATAAATTAAGGTGACGTCACAATGGCAATGGTTAATATAAGATATATACAGATTTACAACTTAACTGCCATATATAAATACATGAGGTAATAGACGCTTAACTTTCACTATTCTTTTTTAAAGTTAACAACAGTGGACGAAATATATGTAAAGTATAAAAAGATATATTTTTACAACGGTCTAATTATTATTACGATGATTATCAAGGGATGATACAGAACAATAGAGGAAAAGGTGTACAGTTTTTTGACTTTGTTTTGATTCTGATTGTACGTAAATATTATTTCGTTTTTATTTTCGATATTCATTTCGTTTTTGCAGCGGCTAAATTTATTTACGTAAAATCAATCAATTAATGGACGCATTGAAAGTAAAATACATGCAATATTTAATATTGCGGCTCAAACGTGTAGTGTCTTGTTCGTTGTGATTTCTGATGACAATTCCTGACACGCAATACCACTAACGAAAAGAATGACCCCAAAGCCCGCGTTTTCGTACAGTAGGGGAAGCCGTGTTTCCTCAATAAGGCGTACATTGGGAAACATTTTTCATGTAATTGATGAGCGTCTGTTATTTCAGACTTTCGCTCATAGTGCATATACTTCGTTCGCAAATCAGCTATCGGACATGTTTCCCTCTTCATTTACAAGGAAAAAGCAACGGCTTCGTCTGAAATAGTCAAAGTTTACCCACAAAGGCATTTTCTGAAATCCCTACCACTGGCCTTTGTTAAAAGCGTTATGGTCATGAATACGCTCATAATAAACATTGGTGTATAATATGCATATATAATACTTTGGAAAAAACAAAAAGATGTTTCTCAAGATAACAGCTGATGTTATTTGCCAGTTCTCGGCCTGGTTCAGCAACTTTTAATACCCGGTGAAAGGCGCATTTTCTCAACTTACAATTTAATTGAAGAAAACAAAGGATGAAATTTTGTATTCTTGCTGGTGTTTCTTTATTTCTCATGTAAAGTCACCAAATCTACCTTTCAATGGTAGTCAATCGTATCATTGTATGCATGTTAATAAATGGTACTTGGTCATTATCATCTAAACTCCGGTTAAACGTTGTGTTAACATTGTCATTATGCGGATAAGTAATAAAAACTGTGGTCAACGATATTTCTCTTTGAATTCATGATCAACAGTTTCTTGATTGATTCCAACACTTGTATTATCAACAGTTATTTTAACATCGGGGATTTGTTTATGAGCGTGGTGTCCCTCGACGAATGTAGAGTAGTAAAAGTGATATTGAAAGGCATTTTGTTGAAAAGACTTTCTGTCATGAATAAATGGGCGCGTGTTCCTGAAGGATTTATTTAACAGTCGCTTGAATTGCCCTCCGTATGTTCTTATCATTGTCGATATTAAAACATGGTAAATTGTTTGTCTGAAGTAAATTATAAATTATTCAAGACCGCTATACGTAAATCATTAAACGTGCTGAGTGGGTCATCTTACAAAATATCGCGCGAAGTAGTAGTCCCACCAGCAATATTTAGTTAGTGTTTGCTATCAAGAAACATTTCATTATCACCGGCATCGATAGCAGTAGTCAAATTATTATTTGATCTTATCGAACTGAGTAGTTTTGTAAACAGTTTTATGTAATGCTACTCTTAATTTCAAGTGATAAAAACAGTAGCATTTATTACCGTTTCTCGGAAGTAAATATTTTCGGGAGATCAACGAAAAGTAATAAAAAAAATGGTATTACGTCATTTTGTATGACGTCATATATGATGCATGCCACTAATCAGCGATTGGCAGACGTTTTCTTCGCGCTTTTCATAAAAGAAATTACTCTAAGCGACAAAGCTGCAATGACCTAGTTCTGATCCAAAATTACTTAAAGTAAAGGTTCTTGTTTCATGCAACTGTGTGCACCATTGGAACAGCGGTCAATACCGGGAATCTCCATGGTCCAGCGCTTATGGTCATTATTACTGACAAGTAATCACTACCCCTCATTATAGTGAATTTACTTGTGAGGAAACTGTCTAGCTAGCTCAGGAAAAGTCGCTAATGTATGCCTGGGAACATCTTCTACCGTTATAGATGGAAAAGTCGCCAAATAACCCTGGCTGTTGATGCGACGTTTAACACAGAAACAAGTGGCCAATCCTGTGTATTTCCATCAAACAAACATAAGAACACCACCAGCTGTCACTTGTTCTCAAAAGGCGCGTAAAAATTGTCGTCTGCTTCCATTCTTTAATTCTTTTCTGAATCTCAATACCTGCATGTACGCTGCAAGAACAGTTTATTTGAAAACAATTGCAAATGACAGTTAACGCTGTGCCATTGTTAAAATATAACTGTTACAAATATACAAGGATTTGAATTGATAAAAATCTGGTCAATATTTTCACGATAGCAACATCTAAATAAAAATTATTGTTCTGTAATCTTGTAAGCAAATGTAAGTAGAGCAAAGGCGTCCTATATCTAATAAAATCAGCAGCAAATATTTACCCAGATTAGGGATTTTCTGTTCGTGTCGTATTTCAGCGAATCGTAACAATATGGACTTTTTTCTGGCACCATCATTGCGTTACAATCAAAAATAATCCTAGCGTGATCAATTATTAGGAATTAGCATCAAACGAAGCCGTGAAATTTATTAAAATGTCAAACTTGCACTTTCAATTTAAATGTTTGTATTGAATGAAAATTCAATAACCACATAGTAAAGAATTTCAAGAGTCATGGCACAAGATCAAAGATCTATGAAACTAGAGCTTAATTCACTCCATGTTGACGTATCTAAATTTGGAGTGAGTGGATGTTTTTAGTAAACCGTGTCAATTTAAGTCCCAAGACAACAGTGTTCAGACACTAGAAGATAATTATTTGAAGTATGACCATGACATAAATTTCGTAATAACTGTACCACAGTAAATAATGAATTGTTTAAGTTTGTAAGCCCGCTGTTCTGACTTGTAGAAGCATGGTTACCTCATTTCTTGCCTATGAAGTAAATATAGAATCTGCTAAAATTGAATTATAAAGTTATGAAGGCATTGATAGTCGGAAAATTAAGTAGAAATCAATTAATTAAGAGAGCTTCTACAGCTGAACCTTTCTAATCCAGGCCCCTGTGACCCAAAAATCACTGTAGTCTGGACACCAGTATTTTTTCATTTATTTCATTTTTTCGTAATTCAGAAAAAATATCTTATTTGGATTTTACCCTGGGGTCCGGACAAGTCCGTGTAAGAGAGGTACCGCTGTATAAGTACCATGTAACTACCAAGGTGGCAATTATACATTGAATGAGTTGTTCGTAGTAAGCAAAACAAGTCTTATATTGTCATAATGTTATATATCTGCTGACTGCAATATTATATTTATGATGTATAATTTTGTGATCAAGTTTTTCAGATGTTGTTTTTCTTATTCTGCGATATTCTCTCCATCATATTTTTACTTTTTATTAAGTTTTTAACAATCTGTTTCATGTATGATAACTTGTATGTATATATCTTATTTATCATGTACTATGATTTGAGTCAATGATGGGGTTGCACTGTACATGACATTTCAAAATTAACAAGTAATGTGATGGAGTAATGAGTAAATGTTACAGAAGTTATGGAATTACCTGATCTTTCATGATTGTTGAATATTGTGACTGTGGAATGGATGTTACAGAAAATACTGAATTACCCATGTTTCACGATTTAGTTTTAACTGATATATCATGGAGCACAATGAATTCTGTAGACCATGCCTTTGTTTTGATTCCTGTAAATTGTTAAACTGTACATTTGAATAATTTGTTACACTTGAGTATAAAAGCATAATTTGTATAATATTGTTACTTATTACATTTGATATATTTTGAAAAAAATATAGATATATTTTACAAAATTTCTGAATTAGTTTTATTCTCACAGTTTCACAAATATTTTGTTACAATATTTGAGCTACTTATATTTTTATCATTTTGTTTTGTTAATCTCTGAGGAAGCTATTATATCATATCAAGTTAAAAAATCAATTTATTGTTTCATAGACATAACCTTTTTTTAAAACATTAACAGCGCATCACTTCTAGTTTGCTAAGTTATATTCGAGCAATTGGATAAGGACAAATTGCAATCTGCTTACAGTAAATTACTGAAAGGTGTACCATTGGCATGATTGTCAAGTTTAAACAGCTAAGCTTAGCTGAAATACATAATGGCAATCACTAATTGGAATTGGCTGTCTGAAAATATAACTAATTTGAGAAAATTGAGAGTGAAACTGACCTGATGTAAGTTTTTTTACTAATGACAACACAAGTATCATGGTTTTCAACTGACTTTTATTTAACGTAATAAGTTTGCTACAAAAAACAAACTAAAATATGAAATCTAACAATTATGATAATATAATCTTTTCAGACAGAAAATAAAAAAAAAGTTTTACAGCAGTTGCTACATATTGTACATAAACTATGATTCTATGAAACTTCAGCAAATAAAAACAAATCATACATGAAATCATGAAATGGGGTCTAAGGTTATAAAACTTGTGATAGTTTTTAATGCTCAAATCTCAAGTTTTTGTGCTCAGATAGTTGAAAGTTAACTACAGGGAGTAAAAATGAAAAGGATAACAAATATTAATATATTGAGTGGGGAGTCTGCAAGTGATATTACTTACCTGAAAATCAGCTGAAGCACAAAGTAAAATCATGGATAAAAGATTTGAGCATGAAAGCTGATCTCAAATTCTGTAATCTCAAATATATGATAATGAGCTAGATGCCTCAGGTATTCATTTGAATAATTATGCATGTAATTCACGTGTAAAGATTAAAATTTATACAGTTTTCATTTAATTTTGAAAATTGACTTCAAATAACTTCTTATTGTATTTGTTTTCTACTTCAAACAATTTCCCATTTCAAGCACTGAAATTGAGATAATTATGCATTAACACGAATCATTAGTATACATTCAATGTAATAAAATGAGAACCTGAACAAATACATTAGATCTCAAACACTGTGTCAGCAACTCAGTAACTCAAACACTGTGTCAGCAACTCAGTAACTCAAACACTGTGTCAGCAACTCAGTAACTCAAACACTGTACCAGCAACTCAGTAACTCAAACACTGGGTCAGTATCAGATACTACAACAAACAAACTTCACTGATATTTCATTATTTTACCTCGTAAGTAACTTTTTTTACTAATTAAGATATCAAATTAAAACATAAGCTCACTCATACAGTAAATGTAACAAGTTTTCTAATTTGATCAAATAATTTGTGATCCCATCAAATTAATCCAAACTGCACCAATAAAACATGCCTACACAACTTGTTAAGCCACCTAGACATGTCGCTCAAGGTAAATATTAAATTTTCAATAAGGGCTCATCTTAGTGTACAATACACGGTTTTTAGAAATGACAATGAGTCTACTCGGTGTACAGTTTAATGAGTTAATCAAAAAATGCATTGCAGCCCCTGCATAATGTTTCTAGCCATGTACAAACACAAATCATGCATCGTTAGTTACAGACCATAAGTTTCCATTGTTTAACAGTAACTATACAAGCTATGATGAATAATTTATGATCTTAAAGATAAACATCAAGAATATTTGTACACGGATATATTAGTTAGTGTAACACTTCTATAATTGATTCCTAATTGAAAATACCTTTTAACCATTCAGCTATTTAGTAGCCAATAATGGAAATTGAACATATAACTTTGATAAAGATCTTAATGTGGAACGAAAGCTATGTTAAACAATAAAAGAATAAAATAAATATTATGTACAATAAAAAAATGCAACTACACATTACAGCTTAATAATGGTAATAAAATGAATTTCTGAAATGTGAAAAAATTAAATACATCTTGTTCTAAGATAAATAGTCTCACAACACCTGGATCAGAGATTTAAAAACTAGAGATTGACCTCCATACTCAAAAATCAATTTTCCACATAAATTTCACAAAGTTATTGTCCTAAGATGTTGAAAATACTTTAAGAAGATGCATCTATGCATTAATAGTTACTTCTCTTAATTCATACAAAAATTTATCAGCAAAATACAAGTACAGATAAGCCCTGACATTATTCTCAAATTGAATCTGTCTCATTATCAAGTTGAAATGTACAGGAAGTATTGATTACTAGTCAGAAAATCAGTAGTTGTGAAGTTTTACAATTCATTCAAAAGAAAGAAAACAAAACAAACTTTGAGCCTGTAGACTGATACCAACTAAACCAGACCCTGGTTTATAAAAATTCAAACTTATAACAAATACAGAACTTTTAATGCTTACAAAGTTAATGAGAATTTAAATATAATGTTTTTACAAGAAATGGTACATTAAATGGAAATTTGCAATTAGTTTACTGCAGTATATTTTTATTGAAGGATGTATGTATTCCAATGTATTCTAATGATTTAACTTATAATCAGAGAAAATAACTCTGACGGACAAATTTAAAACAATTAAAATATTAACTGAAAAGAGCAGAAAAATCAACCGAAAGATCTGGCTGCTAACTAATCTAGGTCAAAGAAAAATTGCATGAAATTAATAAACAGACTTACAACACTTTAAAGACTGACAATAACAAACAATAACTATCTACTTCACACACAATTTGTGTCTCGATAAAATGAGCAATGTTAACAACATATTAAGACCTATGGTCATTTTCAGCCAACATTTAAAATATATTTAAAGTTTCAAGTTGTCCTAAAAAGGTAAAACATGCTACTACAGCATATCTAATTTAAAAACGTGATAAAAACTAAAACAAGGAAATTACATGTCTGTTTAATGCTTTTAAAAATATCACCCTTCTTAAAACTGATTGGTTAATCAAATATTTCGTACATTTTGATTGGTTTATGATTACAACTAGCCTCACTGTGGGTGACTAATAAGTTTCAATGCTATAAGGTGCCAACTTCTCCAAAAGTACAAGAGAAAGAAGTTGGTGAATTATTCTCAAAAGCTGTGAATGTCTGTATACCTGTTTTAAAATAACAATTATGAGACAATATTTTACGTTAAAGTTATGATTTTGATAAATTTCAGAGATCATACATAATATAAGGACAAAACACTTTTTGTAGTACAGCTGACACTTATATATTAAATAATAACAGCGTTATTACTTGGAAAATACAGCAAAACTTGTGAACACTGGACACCTGGAGATGTACATCATAACATAGCCTATGTTCATGCAGAGTGGGCCTTTATACAGAGGGTATATTTGCTTACTATCAGTATATTTTTCAAGTGACCTTAGTAAAATATAATGACCTTAATTTGAAGGTCATCTTTAACAGAAGCTTAACAGTAAAATGATTACAATTTATAAGCAAAAAAATATAAATACCAAACATCAATAGGAAATTCATCGACTAGACACATACATTCATGTATTGCCTAAATGGTCATAAATGCCCCTAAAGCATAAGAGGTTGAATAAAACATCTTATAAAATATACTTATATACTCACAACAACTTAAACACTACACACACATCAGTATAAAATATTTAATAAATCTTCATTTTTCATCAGATCATGTCATTTTAGAGATGTTGTCATAGAGATTCTTACAGAAACCAAAATAAACACACTGGTACTTATTGATGCAAAGAACATAAAAAAGATAAAATAAGTTAATTCCAGTAATTAAAAGGGCATATTATAAAGATCTGGGTCAATTTACCTGCAAAATATTTCATTAAAATCAGAACAAAAAATCAAAACATTTTCATTCTAATGTTATCGTATCTTTAAAATATAGAACAAAAAGTAAAATTTATATCAATAATTGCTTTTTTTTTTAATTTTTCATCAATCTAATAGCCAGGGCCATTTGACAACTTGCCAGCTTTAATGGTGGATGAATACTTCAGGCATACGCGAAAGTAGAACCACTGTAAGCTAGCTGGACAGCTTCCTCGTATGTAAAATGTATCTGGTCCCAAGTGGGACTTGAACTTATAGCAGAGAGTAGCTAGCAATTACTAGTTGGTGACTATAACCACTTGACCATGAAGGCCCCAAAATAATTTCTTTGTAATTCTAAAACAAGTAGATAGAGGATGAACAAAAAAACTTTAAATGTTTTTAAGAGGAAGCAATCTCAATCTTTAAAGGGAGACCATAAAAGATAATTAAAGGATGGCTACAAAATTAGCAATTGGTCTTAACATTGTGTGTCCGATGCAATATTAACATAGATTTTATATAAAGAAAAGTTAGAATTTAGTATGAGGCTTTTAAACTGGCAAACAATCCATTAAAACCCTACCTATAATATGGTAACAATCTAAGAATAACTGCCTTATCAATTCAAAAACTCTTTTAAATGTCATCATGACGCTTGAACTATTAAACACTTAAATATTTGCAATATTGATTCTTTTCATAGACCAATTATGCAAACTACTTTTCTTATTTGTCACAATAAAATCACAGCCATACATACATACCATTTATGTAAACACGTATTAAAGTGTTTAAATATTTGACTGGCTAGATTGAAATCTAGACTGACAAAATCAATTATGAACCCTGTGTACCAAATAAATGCCATGTTCTCAGAACACTAACATCAAGGTCATTCATTATGCATGTAAGATAAAGCTTTATCAATATGTTACACTTGATGCAAATAAATGACTTAGAGAAACCTCTACCATTTTGATTTATCTGAACCAGGCAGAAAGTCTGGACTAGAAGCATTTCATGATGGGGCGGTAATTTTAAGATGAAATTGTACAATTTTTTAATAAATAGGATTAAGAAACAGATCAATAAAATAGTATGGATTCAGGTTAATTCCAGATTTAAAGAATCTGGATTAGAGAGATTGTAACTGAATGAATAGCGTTCACATACTCATTGGAAAAATGAAATGGGTCTAATTTCAGAAATAAAATCACAGGACTCAAACTTGACTTATAAATGCTGACACAGTCAAATTTATACTTAATGCATAATCTTATATTACACAGTGAACAGTTGAGAAATGTAAGGTCCAGGGTTCAGCCAAAAGATTTATCGAGTGTATTCCCACATAAATGGTACAATTCACTGATAAATGCCACTTAATTATGAAGCCCCATAAAACACAATAAATATAATTGTAAAACATAAAATAACATGTACTTTTTCAGAATAATAATATTCTATTGTCTACAGGCAAAACATAACAAAGTTTTGATTGAAGGAAGCCATTCTAAACACACAAACCATATTGCCACATACATGCAAAGGCTAAGGTCTTACTGCAGGAAAAATGTTCATACTAAAGAAAATTTTGTAAAATAAATTTTACTACTTTTGCTGTTTAAATGCAAATTATGTCTACAAAATGATTTCAAAAGTTTGTTTAATGGATCTTTGACACAAGTAAAAATTGTAACATAATAAATTGAACATAACAAAAATTCTAATTAGACTAATATGATATCAATACAAATAAATGCAGCTCATGATCAAATTAAATCCATCAAGTGCAATTATTAATTAATTAACCAGAACCACACTCCATAAAATTTATGATTTTAACCAGACATGTCCAGTGGTCTAGCATGAATGGTGAACTCAGCTTATACACACTCACTCAGTAAAGCCTAGCATGAAGTAGCACAAATAATTTGGGGCAAAATGCCTAATGCTGAAAAACAACAAATGAATGATTGTTTGAGCTTAAATCCTATGTAAGTGTTGAGTATCATGCACTAACCAAACCCTAATTGTACCCATACATAAAAAACTGCATCATCAGCATGTAACATTCTTTTAAATAGTTTCAAACATCACAAGTTTAAAACCTATTTCAAATGATTTGGTCTTAATGGAAAACGAATTGAACAACTACATTATACTGGCATACAATAGTTATTGCCTATTATAAACATATAATAAATTTCAAGGTGTTATTTTTGCTCTGAAGGTATTGTTTCATTACTAACAGATTCTTTAATCTCATCATTATCACCAGATGTTAGAGTAACATCATTCATATCACCTAAGTCATCATTATTTTCTACAGTACTTTTTTCATGGGAACTTTGTCTACGAACAAGGTTATTGATTTCACTCAAAGTCGGTTGCAAACTCAATCTTCTAAAAACCTGAGGCTCAGAATTTTCTTCGACTGAATCCAGTTTGCATGCTGTGAAATCCATGGTAAGAAATTCTATCTGATCATCGTCCAGCATTTGTCCACTTGTAATGCTTTCTGTATCTGATATAGAACCTTCGTCAAAATCTTGAGACGATGGTACACGTAACAGTCTTGTACCAGAAGTATCTGAACCAGGTGATTTAATGTCACTCAACTTATCCTCTTCTTCCATTTTCTTTGAAGAACATGGCATAGAGGGGACTTCTTTCTGATTGTCAGTGTTATGTGAGTATGGGTATGATGCTGGCCTGATCGGTTCCGTCCTCGACCTAGCAACATGAGGTTTGGTTGTGATTCTAAGATTGGCTTGAAGCGGATCCTGTCCTGCTCCAACTGGGATCAGAATGAGACCTTTAAGTTTGGCAGATTTTTTCCCTTTTGAACCAGGGGATGTTGACAATGGTGTGGATTCTCCAGACTGAGCAGATAACCTGTCTTCACTCTTAGTGAAAACATCTTCAACATCTTCTGAGTGATCAGCCCGCGGTGAAGATTTTGGCAATGCTAAATACTCATCTTCAACATTAACACTATAGTCCTCAGATATATTGTCTAAATCATTCGGAACTGAATGTCTTGCATCAATAGCTTTTCTATAACTCTCACTTCGGGCTTTTTCAGGAGATGAATAAATCACGGACGAAGGTACAAAATCCTGTCCTGTTGTATTACTCACACTAAACTGAGCAGATGTCACAGTTGTTAGACTATTACCTGTGCTACAGCTGCTCGCCAAATGAGTCTTTTTCCCATCAATAGAAACATGAACCTTGCCACGCATCGGTGGAGGCGATGGGGACTCGGAGCCAACACCAGCCCCACGAATACCAAGTTCAGCCTGGTTTCGCATTTCAAGACGTTTTTGATGAATGGCTTCACTTATTTCCTCCAAACTCCGAAGAGCGTCCGAGTATGTTTTCTTTGACTCGGAGACAGAAGCCTCAAGTTTGTTTACGTTATTCTTTCGATCCTGAAATTATGAAGAAAATATCAGTTTTGCGAATCTTTTCAAAATGTAAGAAATATCTATAGTTTATTATACTCTTTTGTGGGTGTTAAGCAGATAAAGATTACTAGTATTCAATTATTCATTGGAGAAAATGGAACAACAAGTAATGACAGTTGAAAAATATTTGAAAAAGTACTAATACAAGAAAGATAGGCAATATATTACCTCCATCATTTGGTTAAATTTAGCCTTCATTTCAAAGTATGGTCTGAAATAGAAAGATAAGTAGAACTACAAGAAGGGAGACAATTGCCATAAAATACCAGACAATATCAGGTTATAATTAACAAAAATAATGTTCTATTGATAACTCATTATGGGCAGGAGATGATTTATACCACAGAATGTTTCATGAAACAGAAAATAAAATATAATAATTTGTCTCATACTACTTAACACATGGATACACATACAACAAGAAATGATCATTTTTCTGAGTTTTTTTTTCATTTGTGCGATCTCCAAGGAAATAAATAGTTTTGGTAATCCTGGTATTGAAAATATCCATTCCCATTCAAGAACCTTAATCACTCTAAAGAAAATAGAAATAATACAAATATCATGAGAACAGTTTCCTACATGACAGAAGGAAACAATCTTATAAATGTAAATACATTGTAAATCTACAACAACAAATATGGCTGTGTCATACACAGTAGGAATTCTCTACCTATATTTTCAAATATGTTCCATCAAAAAATTATCTTAATAGATCAATACATAAACAACACATTTGTGTTACCAGGTTACCACAGACAGCAAATTCTGATATAAAATCATAAAAAATGTTTGGGACACAAAGGTCAACAAAATTTTCCCAATTTGCTATTTGTAGAAAAAATACCAAAAGGTGAATGACTTGATTGGCTGAAAAGCTGATCACCCTGATGTGACCTCTAGTTCAATGTTCTCTGATCCACTATGCTTTGTTTGCATAGCAAACAATGTCATCCTGGATGTATAGAGATTGTGAGATATTTGAAGTAACATTACTAAATATCCATAGTGTGCATGACACAGCCATAACACACCACACTGTAACTTACAAGAGTTCTATTTCATACTGGTTTACAATGTCTGAAAGCCTGAGAAAACTACGTCGGATGGACAATCTGACAGTAGAACAAAACAATTAAATCATATCTTAATAAAAATGTTAAAAATGTTCCGATTTCCAATATCAATAATACGCTTCTTATTTAACTAGTAACTACAATGAAAAATGCTAATGAATTCCTGATGCAGTATTCATCTAAGAAAACAAAAACAAATAACATGGATTTTTTAATGAATAATTTTTATGAGAATACCAAAGAAATAATTTTTATGATTTCTTAATAAAGATAGTAAGAAAAAAGTTTTAAAATGAGAAAAAAAAACGTGAAATTTCATGAAAAAAAATGAAACTGCATATAGTTTCCAAATTATAAAGCATGCATGTGTCTTCAATGCATGCTATGAATTACCCTAATTATAAAGGCAAATTCTAAACTTACACAAGAAATCATTCACAGGATACAAAATTGCTCAAAATGCAAATAACAACAATGAATTTCATGGTAAAAAGAACAAGGTCAGACACAAACATTGTAAGCCAGTATGACTTAAAACCATGGTAAATTTTAAAAAAAAAAAACACAAAATATAAGTTTGCACCCGGATTTTTACAAAATGTTATCACAATTACAGATTGCATAATAACCAGTACAGAATCCACAGGAGACATTCAGATATTTTAAGAAACAAAAGATAAAAAGTATAAATTTCAAAGACAGTTGAGGCGCATGCAAAGGATAACAATAATACATAAAAAACAAATACAATACAGTAGTAGGCATTGCATGCCTGCAAGGTACATGTTTATCAGGTTTTACCCATGCACTCACAGAAGTACAGCCATGTGTAACAATAATGCCAAGGTGAGGACGAAATAGCAAGCTTTGAAATAGTCCAATATATTATTACTATCAGTTATATCAGTTTTGACATGCAAATCAATGTGAGAATAACAATATTTTGTGTTTGTGCTAATTTTATCATGATAATCAACAGTATGTCAGTTATGTACAACAAACAGCTGACCTATCAAATGTTTTTGGGTCACCAAACATTATGAATGGGTTTCTCCTGCAGCAATTTAAATGAGAATCAGCTGTCAGAGAAACACAACTTTCAATACAATATCTCCAGTAAAATTTTTCACAAATAGGGGAAGAGGCCTTTTTCTTAAATTTTGGGAAAAATAACACAATATTTTTGCAAAAAGGGAAAGAAAAAGTTGATGTAAACTGAATTGTAGGGGAAAACAGCCTGGTTTTAAAGATTTTTCCTGAGGAGAAGATGCCTATAAACACCCCCTGCTATAGAAGGAAAAAACCCTGGTGAATGATCAAAAATCAATCAAGCAGAGTGCTTTCAATTTAGATATTTGTAAGCAAGCTCAGATTTAAAATCTCAGAACCACATAGATCAGGCTACTACCATACGTCCATACTGAATGATCTAAAAAAAAACAATCAGATACCATAAAGTGATGTTGGGAGACTGGTCTACAATCTACCACATAGATCATGCCTGACTGTTATATGGGACATGCTTACTTAGATTTGTTTATGGTACGCTTGAGATCCTTTTGAAGTTTGAGAACATTCTCTTCAGCTTCCTTAAATTTCATAGTTGTCCTCATGTGAACCTTTTCACTCTCCAAACGTTCCATTTCAGCATCATTCACCTATAAACAAAAATACTTCCATAGAAACAAACATAGTTTCATAACAACAAAAACATTTAAAAAACACTTAAATTTAGATAAAGAGATGTTTGGTAGGAAATGCGAAAGGAACTGTTCAACTTTTGTGGATGCTGCCAGCCTGCAGCAGGTGTCCCCACAATACATGAGGCATATAAGAAACAAAGGTGTGGATGACCTCATAGAATGCATAGTTAGAAAATCACAGGATAAACAAAAGTGATAGTGGGCCAAGTAAATATTCAAATTCACTAATCTGGGACAAAATTCGGAAGTTTGCAAGACAACAAGCCTGAATTAGGAACAGGCAAATTGCCATAGGAGCACATGCACATCAGTGCATTTTCATAGTCAAAGAGAATTTTGTGTGTAACAATGGTTTCAAAACTGCATCCTCCAGATCAGCAATCCACGCACCATAGACAGCTAACATAACAAGTTTCATAATGAACTTTAAGACAGATTTACCTTCATGGTAGCATGATTCAACATTTCTTGCCAGGCTGGATCAGATGAATCCTCTCTATGCATATAGCCTTGTTCAGCTAGCTGCACCATCTCTTTAGCTGCCTCATGCATACTACAAGCTCTCTCAAACATGTAGGCTGCTTTTTGTGTCTCAACATGAAGCTGAAATAAAAATCTAATGGTAACAACATTTATTCCTCAACCTAGGAAATGAATGCATCACCTGTAAGCCTAAAAATACTTTCTTTTTTCCAGTGGCAAGACTGACCTGTAACTTTTGGTTACGAAAAAGGACACATAAATTTGTTTGGATACCAAGAAAAGCACAAAGTGCGTGGCAAGCTGAAAATTGAAATGAAAAATATTCTATTCACCAACGAATTTATTTCTCAAAGTCACCAAAACACGAACAACCCAATTCAGCCTAAATTATTGTAGTAAAATTTTTTTTCTTATACCGTTCTAAAGTGAGCTGTATTTGACCAGTAAAAAATACACACTTCACAGTATTTATTTAACAGCAAAGTGTATGTAGTCAAATATCAAACATTCCCAAATAAACATCCACAGGGGAATCATTTTTACACACTGGATACCAGGGTTTCCGCTGCCATTTGCCAGTTTCGCAAATGGCGAAAAAAATCTGCAAGTGGCGACAAAAAAATAAATTTAAGCATATTTTTTTGCAGGTGTAGACCCTCCCCTCCGTACATGTGGCGGAAAAAATATAATGTTCAGTGGAACCCTGGGATACAATTTCCTTTGCAGCATCAGTGTAATTGAATGGACTACCAAGCATTTAAGCATTTATGGTAATTTTTCATTTGTCATGAGGGTAGGGGTAAGCAGAGAATACAGTATGCCTACTTTAAAACACAATGACTAAAGAACATGCGTATTCTTTTAGTAAAATCATCATTCTACTCCTTACAACTAGAAAATTTTCAGGTTAAAAGATAACAGTAATTTGGACGATGGACAGAATGCTGTATCATATTGTAATAAAGGCACACAAATTGTAACAATGAATCATTTATTGCCCATTGTCTGTTTCAATGAGCAATAAAATTATATAGATATGTTTTTTGTGGGGCATATGGCAACAACATGTATGACCTAGAGCTGAAAATTTCCAGGTACACTTGGTTAGAACGACTGACCTTCAGTAGGTTAACTTGACAGTTTCCTCACAAGAGAAATATTTATCTGGTACCCGATGAGAATCGAACTCAGTCGTAAGAGGCTAGTGGTTTCTAGTCAGAGACAATAACCACTTGACCATGGAGCACCCCCATGATAAAATATTCTACACTTTTAAAACAAACAGCAAAAAAAATGAATGAAAATGATTGCTTACTAAGTATCTTATCAAAATTAATAAGGTAGCTCTGTATAATAAAAAATATCAAATTGATTCAATTCCTTTGGATACTTCATAATTAAACAAATTATTTTTAGTACAGCACCTCTTTTGCCTTATGTCGTGCATCATAATAAGGTCTTGCTTTCTCCACACAAGAACCAAGTTTCTTTGCTAGAGTATCAAGTTTATATGTGGAATCAGTTAATGCTTGTCTAAATGATGCTCTGGCATCCTGAAAATAAGAAAGAAAATACATACGAAATACGAGCATACGTAAACATCAGATAGTCAGCATTGCCAGAATCACTTCATAAATAGCATAAAATACAACCTTTAAGTACTGCTTTTGAGACATTCCTGAACTTTTTTTTTGAAAATGCCTTAAATGTAGCAATATGTTTCATTTTACACCCTCTGAGAAGTATGCTTTGTTTCAGTATAAAAAAAATAGATTTTGAGGTATGGATTGTTAACAATTATTATCAATTCTACTTCTTATAACCTTAATGTAACATCAAACAAATATTTAAAGTGATTTTCTTGTATCTTCTCAAGTAGATTTGCCATAACTACACATGTGTGCATTGTAGATTCATTAATGTATCATAAATAAATACAATAAGTATATTTACTGAATTCTTATGCTTTAAAAAAATACAATATACAGACTTTTTACTTTTATTTTGTTTCCATTTTGACTTGGCTATTTCTGAGATTAATGTCTTCATTGTTTAGCCATAATTTAGCTAGATATATAAAAAGACAAGACATGAAATTTGAGCTTGGAGAACAATCTCAAGTTTTATAACTTTGGACATTGCAGTCTACCTTAGGATTGACCTGAAGTCTCACAAGAGCAAAATATAAAAAAATCTGACTTTACTTACATCGAGTTCAAGCTCAAGTCGATTGATTTCCTCCGATGCTCGATTTAATCTTTCCAATTCATCCTATAAAATGAAAACTTCAATAAATATATTCATTGTATAATTGATTGAACAAAATTTGAAAATAATAAAAAATCTCGTCAAATCAAAGTCTGACAATAAAATCATACAAGAAGTAATAGAAGATACAGAAATGTTGAGAAAGGAACAAGGACCAAGACAAGGAGAAAAATGAAACAGCCATATACAAATCAAAAGCAAGATTTAACTTTGCAGATAGAGAAACAAATGATTAGAAAATTATTCAGAACATAAAACCCTTGTTGAAAGATACAAATCTAAGGCCTGACCTGAATGAAGATGGAAGAAAAAAAGGACCTTGAAATGTCGGAATGAACATTTAAATGAAAGTGTTGCATTCCATGCATGCAGTGGTCAAACCATTAAACTTGAACAGTTAAGGTACACATGAGAACATTTTCTTGAATTAAGGAAATAGCTACCAGTATCACAACACAAAACATTCATTTTTGGGCAGTCCTGGTTAAAAATGGTGAAAAAGTTGCAAGCATTATTGGTCCAGATGAGTTTGCAAATAGTCAGGGTTCAGTCACAATACTAACACAGCTCACAACAGGAGATAGAGTATGGGTGGTTCACACTCATTATGAGATGGTTCAATCTGGGGTAATTAGTTCACATCTTTTTGTGTAATACTTTTGGTAGAAGCATAAAAAATTTAAATCAAACGTACACTGTAAACCAAGAATTATTTACTCTTAAACACAATCAATGACAATGTCTTAATGTGAAAACTCACGTCCCTACATACCACTACACACAAAAACACTTTACAAGATAATATAATGGAAGCTTATAACAGAACCCTCTCAGGTTCAATGAGTTCTGAATTTTGAGGAGAAAAAAATTGCATGAGAAGACCTGTTCAATATTATAGATGGTTGATACATAATTCAATTGTCTTGCAACAATTCACACTTCTATGGAATATTCAGACAGTTTGATACAAGATAACCCAAAAAATTATTTGCTTATATGTTACAAATTAACAAAAATATAACTTAACACTAACAGTTGGCTACTTAGCTAAGAATCAATGATGAATGTCCAGACTTATTGGACAACTTAACTTGTTTCAACATTTGATACAATGATATAATTTCCATATCAATGAATCTCAGCCAATGGCTATTTTAGACCAAAATATGTCATAATAATACATCCCTGAACAAATTAGCTCTCTATGCAACAAATAGATAGACCTGACATTATATGTTTTTAATCTTAACCTTGCACTTGTTAATCTGTAAACTTTTATCTTTTAACTGAGCACTTAATACTTTTTAACACAGCTTTCCTGACAAGCGCTTCCCAGTTATAATCAGTATTGATTGATCGGGAGTATCATGTAGATGTAGATCTCACAGTTGACTTGAAGTAGAATGACACCAGATTCATTTTCACATTCATAATCATTA
Organism: Lutraria rhynchaena; assembly: GCA_008271625.1. Classification (NCBI taxonomy): domain Eukaryota; kingdom Metazoa; phylum Mollusca; class Bivalvia; order Venerida; family Mactridae; genus Lutraria; species Lutraria rhynchaena. The sequence continues at coordinate 4,850,562 of VIBL01000005.1, read as the reverse complement.
GCATGAATTTTTTTAAATCAAATTCACAGTACATAAACTGATGTTGATTCCTACCCATGTTTCAGAATGGAGCCAATCGATTAACAAGAAACACAAAACGACAGCAAACACAAAAAATTGACATTTTGCAACAAACTGTACACAAATCACACAGCAAATTAGCTATGTCAATATTTCACTTTCATATTTAAATGTAGAGAAATGCATAAAAGTAGGGAAAACGCTAGATCCGGTTATATAAACACAAAATGGTGTAAATTTAAAGTAACTAAGTATATTCGACAAGTTGTACCTGTATTCTGGGATCTAATGCCTCGTCTTCACCGTCTTCTACACAAGAAGGTGACAGCCGACCTTCCAAGTCGGCCATCTTCCTTCTTTGTTTTGTACTCTCTGTACCAATTTGTTAAAACGCCATTTGCAAATAAATAAACAATTAAAACACCAAAAGTAGGCAACATATTCTTCAATGTTATTTATTGACGGTTGAATGTTTACAAGTGGAACAATTGATCATTTGATGTAAATGTATACTCGAAGTTTGCTTAGAGATTATATTGAGGCCCGTACACGCGTTTTTCTATGCCCATTTTGAATCAAAGTGTACAAAGTGATATTTGAACATGAATCTGTCTTAATTCCGACTGAATATTAAATCAAAAATTATTTCGTTACGGTTGAAATAATCCGTGCTTCAGCATACTTCCATAAGACTGGGCGTTTTCACTTCGTAAAATTTTATGAAAATAAATTTTCTAGAGCTCTCTATATTTGTGAATCCATGTACATTTACGATTTTTTCTTCACCTGAGATGAAAAGTAATGCTCAAAGAATGCGTACACAAGACTATGCATGTGATATTTATATGTTTATATCAATCATGATTTGGATTTTAGTCCTCTGTGGTTAACTGAAAGCTGCCTCTCTGATACTTAATCTGTGCAGCACATTTATAATAAATTTCTTTTGAAATTTGTTACACTGAAATCTCAGATAGTATTTTCTGTAATGCTTTCATGAATTTGTATTTAATGGAAATGCCAAGATACAAAAATCATAATCACATTATTGATTAATATAATGCTCAGCTATGATCCACAGTATATAAGAGCCTTTTTATAGGAATAATTTTGTCATTTTATTAAACCAAACAGCAGCCATACAAATCTATTTTCGCGTTGTCTTTATACACGAGTGTGTGTATAGTCACCATATGCGCCTATAAATGTTAAATATGCTGCTAGGTTCACCCCAGAGTTTTTCCTTGTTCCTTAAAAGTGCACATACAATGTATCTTTGTACACGTACAGTATATGCAAAATGCATATTCTATGGTTCAATATCACATTTTCGTCATACCTTTTCAATCATATACTTATCGTACGGTCTGCAATTTGAGTCTGGAATAGGACTGTCCCTTTTCAGTTAAAACCATTTTAAAAGTTATGAAATTGCATAACTGTTTAAAACGTCATATACTGTAAATTTTATATAATTACACTAAGTACACTGGACAGTTGACGTCATCTTCATAAAATAAGGACGCAATTGAATTAATGATCTTTCTGTGCTTTCTCTCAATGCCCTTGACAGTTGACAGTCATCATGGAAACCAAGCGAGAACTTGGAAATCAACGACATCGCTGATGACAGAAAAAAATACAACTTCTGGACTTTAAATTAGGCCATATTTTTTGGTATTTACGCATTAATTTTGATGGGCAATGTCATGGCGACATAAGGCAACAACGCTTAAACGGAACCGTTTCCATAACGTGTAAGCGTTTACTTAATTGTGCAAATCACGCAGCGATAGTTTGGATAAACTAGGTAAAGCTGAACAAATAGGTATACGATATGTAAGAGTCCCGAAAAGTCACGTGCACAGGGCTTACAAGACGAAACAGTGGTGAAGAAATGTTTAAAACTCATATAATCATGATTTATATGATTATCAGACAGCAAAGCAGTTTATATCGGTGGAAATGCAAAAAAAAGATTCTGGAATAAAGATAATAGAGGAGACGTCTTCCGAAAAAAAAACTGGGAATATATCTCCTTTGATACCTCAGGTTGGGCCTCCGATCATGGTTGACAATTTTGTTTTGATTATTTGTGCATAAACACCGGGTATATAGAAGTAGGAAGTACACTGACGGTAGGTGAGTTGTTATCAGTAGTTTGTTTGATATTAAACTTCAATGACATTTAGTTTAAAGTTCAACTGTGAGTTTATCTTGAATTTGCATGGTTTTCCCAAGTCTAATTATAGACTGGGACGTGTTTATTATGATCGTTAGAAAGTCAATTTGTTTCGGACAGGGTCCCCTGTTTACGGTCTGTGGCTTTGGGGAAAAGAGTTTACTGTTATACAAGGAACTGGCTGTCACCTGTATTTTCCGTAATATTTTGTAATTGTAATATTAATAAGAAAAGTATTCAAGTAAAATCTGAAATCTTTAAAAATTCATTATTAATATTAATCTTATCAGACATCAATTCGAGCATTATTACATTTCGTGCTTTAGTTCAATGAACTGTACAGAATTAACTAGAACATCCGGATTTGTGTTCACTTTTTTAAACACTGCCAGGGATGTAACCTTAATATAATGATACAATGATATCAAAGATAGTCATATATATTTATTTGGCCATCTGAGAGTCATATATATTTATTTGGCCCTCAGATGGCTTTATTCACATTTTGACATTTGTAGTGATATCCTTTGATCTGTGCAGGACGACTCCTGAAAGTAATATATTCTGGCTATTTGGTCAGAGATACCAAAAATGATCTAATAAATGCCCCAGATTTTTTTTCTAATTGCTATTTTAATTTGTTAGGTATTGTTTGAACATATTTTTGGACAAATTGGATATAATGATTATATGAAGTAATATTAGTACCGTATTTCTTTTTTTCTCAAAATGGATTTGTACCGTATATTCCCCTATAAATGCACCTCACCTTTTAAACACCCTCCCCTTTTTGGACAAGAGAAAACAAAAGTGGCTTACCATGACAGGCTATTTTAATACAAGATGAACAATAGAAATTAGTAGAAAACACTTTAAATCCAAGGAATGACACAAACACATTTTCAAAAATGTAACGCCCCTGGGGGCGTTTATTAGGGAATATTCAGTTTGTTAATTTGGTTATCTTTTTTTTCTGAGGTTTAACGTCACACTAACTGTCATTTTTGTTTGGCAACTTTCCGCTTTTAACATTGGAGGAAGACACCAGGAATTCACCTGGGTAGGAGCACTGACCTGTAAGCTAGCTGGACTGCTTCCTCACAAGTAAAATTTGTCTGGTTTCTGCTGGGATTTGAACTCACTGTGATGAGGGGCTATTGATTAATAATCAGAGACCATAATCACTTGATTAGGGCCCCCTAGATGTGTAATCAGGTTACTTTATAAGGTATTACTAGTTACAATACATGTTTATAAATGATCAACTTACTCCCAAAATTTTGTATGTTCTAAACTACTCTTAGCCTTTGCGAGTACAAAGCTGTATTTTTTTTTCTGAAATGGGATGTTTGATTTAAGTATGATGATCAAACAAACATTAATTATTTGACACCCTACTGTATTTACTCAATGTGGGCAAAAAAAGATGTATAACTACCTCAGTGTTTAAACATGGACGGGAGAAACTTATGAATGAATTTCACTTGTTAGGTGCCTCCTGCGCTAAGTGTTAAGTGGCTGTTAGTTCGAAAGTTATTGGCATGTACATTTTCTTTTATAAAGCTAAAGGAGTCGTAGGTCTATGATTACTTGTGATGTGTATTTAAAAAGTAAACTCAGTTTTTGAGTCAATATTCATTTCATTTCATTTTATTGAGCTTAATACTTGTAATGTTGTTGTCGCATTTATGATTTGCATGAACATTTATTTCATTTTGTATAACATTGAGCCAACTGTGGTCAGTCAAATGCAATATGGCTGATCAAGAGGTTTTGGGTTGAGGACCTAGGTGTGGCACATGTTTGTGCATGAGTATTTGACTGATGATAATATTACTAAAGCCATTTGTTGCCCATCTATAATTGCACTTATGATGTAAGTAAGTAAGCATTGGCTTATAGGATGAGGGGAGACCTTGGTGTCCTCATTTGGTCATATCTAAGGGAGGATACATCTAGATATAATATTCATACTATTGATATATAGTAGAACCTGGTTATAGTGAATTCCTGTGGACCTGAAATATTAGAATGGCCTGGTTGGGGAAAATTAAATACTTCACTGTATCTGAGTTCAGTATAACTGTGTTATACTGTATATTTCAGGCTTTTATTTCTAACAGCTTCCAAAAGAGATCCTTGAAAAGTTGGTTAATCTTAACATTTTCCTTTACACCACTAAGAGTTGTATTGTTGTTAATAAAAGTGCTTGTTTTTATGAATTGTGGTCTATGAAATGACTCTCAGGTATTTGTAGGTAACCCAGAACCATTATAGTTAAGCTCAATGTCATCCATTTGTTATCACTGAAGTTCTGTCAATAAATGGTGTAAAACCCAGCACCAAAAAATTAAGTCACATTCCCGCATTGCCTCTGTTCCGTATGCCAGGATACAGGCATACTTGTAATGCATTCTAAGATATTTGTCCCATGCCTGTGTTTAATACTGTTGCCTGGGTTTGTTATTAAGCTTTCTCTGCATCATAATTTGCCATCATAAACATAGATCAGCTGAGATAACGGTTCTTAAACTTACAAGTCTTGCCAATGGTACACATATTACCTTTAACAGCTTGTTAACAACAGAACCCCGAAATAATGAGTCGAGTGAAACATTTTGTCACTTTGAAAACAAGGGGTTACAAGATTTTTAGGTATAAAAAAAGCTGCTATCTTATCTTCGTCTGTGAGATGGACCCCCTTATGTTACTTTATCGGTAAACTTTATCAGTGTATGATGATTTGCTAAAACTTGCTTGAAAACAAGGATGTGCATGTTTAAAATAGCCATGATACATCCTTTTATATGATAACCAGTAAATGTCCTATCCTATGTTTGTTTGTTTTAGTTAGTTGTTAAAACAATGGATCATTTTTGTTGGTGATTGTAATTTTTCCATGTCTAGGTATGTCTATATAATAGTATAAATAAATCTTTTCTCAGAAGCTTATTATTTTAGAAACAACAAAATGCAAATTTATGTATTTATGGAAATAGACTAATTTTCTGTTGTAGAATTGTACATAAGTTTTGTTCAGATGAAGTTACTTTGCTGTAACTGAGAATAGTGGTACACATATTTGTATTTGACAAACTTGAGTTAATGGTCACATGTGAACAAAGCTACCATTCCCCTATGAAAAAGTTGTTGCTTTAGTGCCCCATTAAGTGCCCCGTATTGTGCCCCAAATAATTTAAACCACTGAAGATAGGTGGGCTGTAAATAAAGCCAGTACTTTTTTCGTGATTTGTTGATTTGTTATAAGGTTTGACTATACATGTATAGTGAGATTTTTATGAGGCTTATTAGACAAGTAAAAAATCTGACAGTGGTCAGTATTGTTTATGTTGTTGGTCATGAACTGACCAAATAATTGAGTGGTTGTGATTGAAAGCTTGTTTTATTACGCTAGACAATTATGGCTGTATTTATTTAACGCAATACAATTTGAAAGGTTGTGGTATAGACTGTTGAGTCATTTCCACCTGAGTGTTGTTTTTTCTGGAGTTTAACATTGTATCAACAGCCAGGGTCATTTGGTAACCATTCCAGCTTTAATGGTGGTGAAAAGTCTCAGGCGTACAATTGGGTATAACTACCAACCTTCTATAAGCTAGCTGGACAGCCTCTTCACATGTAAAGTTTGTCTATTCCATGCTGGGAATCAAACTCAGAGCAGTGAAAGGACAGTAATTATGAGTCAATGACCGTAACCACTTTACCATGGAGGCCCTTCTAGTTAAGTGACTCTTACAGCGTGTTTCTTCAAATGAGTCTGTGTTGGCTGATTACCAATGATACTCTAATAAACACCTACCAGGAGGGGTGCATTTAACTTAAATTTAAGATATTAGTTGAACACTTAGTAACAGTGGATATAATTCGAAGCATTTTTTAACTATTTATTGTGAGTCATGATTTTTCTTTTTTGTCTCATGAAGGGTTTGGGGGCATTAATTTATATAGGCGTACTTATTAGGGACTACTTGGTAAAAGGGAGTTTTCATGAAGGATGTATTGTATTTACATATCTTTTGAAGTTTTGAAATAATTTATTATGATGAATATGCAGGATACATAGCCTTACATATGACTTGACATTGCAACGAATAAATAACGATTTCTATATAACATTGATCATTATAATGCATTATGCCTCATTACCGAACTTTGCTCCATATTCAAATCATGTAATTGTATTTTCATTTTGACTTAATTAAATTACTTCTTATTGATAGTTGACAATTATAAGTTATAACCCAACTCACGTAGCAGCGTCTAATATTGTATAAAGTTAAACCTAAAGATACCCGGAGGATTTAATTAAAAACAGGAAAAGTTACTGATGTATACCACAGTCCTGAACTGAAGCCAATGCATAACGCCTTGCTGTTCAATAAGTCGGCACTTAAAACTTATGAATAAAATATATATACTCTGTACAGCCGTTATTAACTGGGTAGAAATTAAATATATTTTATGAATTACCTTAATGTCTGTAACACATGACAGAACAGATGTCAGAAGTTCATTGTGTGTGTGCTGTGTAATGTCACTTTATTTCTCTTTCTTTGCCATACTGTCATACTTGGTTCATTAAAACATGTACCACATTTTGTCCAGGAAAATATGGGTATAGTGAACTCAGATATAGTGAAGAATCACATTCTGTGAAGAATCAGATATTGTTGAGAATCAGGTACAATGAAGAATCAGATTCAGTGAAGTATCAAGTATTGTGAAGTATCAGATTCAATGAAGTATCAGGTATTGTGAAGTATCAGGTACAGTGAAGTATCAGGTATTGTGAAGTATCAGGTACATTGACGTATCAGGTATTGTGAAGTATCAGGTACATTGAAGTATCAGGTATTGTGAAGTATCAGGTACATTGTGAAGTATCAGGTATTGTGAAGTATCAGGTACATTGTGACATATCAGGTATATTGTGAAGTATCAGGTACAGTGAAGTATCAGGTATATTGTGAAGTATCAGGTACAGTGAAGTATCAGGTACATTGAAGTATCAGGTATTGTGAAGTATTTATATTTCTTTGGGCATGTCATTCTTTATTCCATTGTTATGGATGAAGTTAAATAAGGTCTCCTACTAGTAATCACTAGCCCCCGCACCACTTTGAGTTGGAATCCCACCATACCAGACAAAGTCCACATGTGAGAGGGCTGTCCAGCTACCATAGGGAAAGTCAGTGATTTTACGGACATTTTTTAAGGTTTTAAGGAATTCTAGAGGGATGTAAGAAAAAATGATGCTGTATTGTTCATTGAGATATTTGAGTATAAATCAAACGTGACAAGCTTTACAATAGAATTAGACCTAACAAAGACCTGGCTGTTAGAAAAGTAGGCGTTTCTGAATAAGCATGTTGGCCCAGATAATTAGCTGCGAGGTTCTGTATTATACTGTACACTGTATTAGGCCAGAGCTTTATCATTTCTGATCCTAGACCTTTTTGCATTTTTTTTCTTTTTTATTTAAGCAATAAATGATGGCTGAATTATTATCATGCATGGTGTAAAACATGACTTAAGTACAGTCAAACATGATTTAACAGCCTCTTATGAATGATGACCACCATGAGAACACTGGCCATTCTAGCTTGTATTATTATTGCAGATCAAATAAATGTTTTGATAATGGCCAACTGTGTATAAATGCTTCCCACCCTCTCTTACTTTCTTGCTCTTCCTTCACTGGCTTGACTGCACATGTCTTTCATTTTTGAACATAATTCTTAAATTTTTATTAGCGAAAGTTTTTTTACGGCCAAAAAGTCCTGAGAAGCATTGAGTTGAATAGTTCTGGCCTGCATGTTATTTAATATGGAATTCAGTGAACTCTAGTGGTGATTTCCTGAATATAACTGTTAGTGGTACAAAATAATGATGCCTGAACCTTATACTTTGTTATTTACAACTTAAACTTAAGTGGACTATTTGGGGATATCTCCACTATGCACTCTACACTGGACCTCCCAGCCCCTCAGTCAGCCAGTGTTATTCAACGGTTTCATGGTTTTGTAGTTTTCTATGCATGTAAATCTTGTTTTAGTTAATTAAAACTGTCTTGCGTAAATTACATACTGTCATATGTATTAATTACGAACTGGTGACAGGACGCTAAACTGGATGTATAAACTTTGTGGGACAATTGTTAACCATGATAATTATAATACATTGCTATGTATGTGATTGCTTGTTTGGATTAGATGACACTCGTGACTTAATTAACTTAATTGGTTGAAGTGTTTAGGACTGTAAGTTGATGTAAGTTTACATTAATGCTCTGAAAAGGAATTGAGGTTTTAATTGGATTGAATTATTATCATTTTGTTAAAAATTGGAACAAATAAGTTCAAGTTTGTCAGGTATTTGTTTTGATTTATTATTCTTTATTAAACATATTTTTGGTTAGCCCCTTACAGGCCCTTTTTTATGCCAATTTTGTGTCCGGTATTTGGCCCTGTTCCCCAAGTAAAAATATATATATTTTTCCCCACTCAAAGAGAAAAAATTCCCCATAATTAAAACAAAATTGAAAATGTTCTGTCATCATATACTGAAAACTATCTTTTCCATGAAATTAATCATGTTGAATATTGTGTTAAGTGCTCTGGTAAATATAGAAAGGTTTAGACATAACTTTGTGTTTTGTTCTGTCATGATAATAAGCCTTTGATAATTCGCCAATATATGGCACTTCACGATGCAAATTTCCCCTATCAAATAGACCTGATACTTGTTTCCCAAAACCATAAAAAAGGGCCGCCTTATGAAGAGGTCAAATTACTTGAACACCAGATTGTTAGTTCCATGTCTTGTATGTTGGAGTTTATTTGTGACTAGGATACTGGAGATCAAGAGCTAGGTCAATCAGTTGGTCAGTTGATTGGCCAGTCAATTAGTAGGTCAGTGGGTCAGTCAAATCGGTTTGTCGTTCGTTAGTTTTGTTGGTCTGTTTGTAATTCTGTCAGTTAATCTGTTAGGTAATTAATTTGATATTTCAAGCTTGCAAAATCTCTATGATTGATGACAAATTGTTCTACTTGATCTTTGTGTTACATCCTCATATATACATGTACAAGTAAATATCTTAAGACAAAAAGGAGGACAAAAAGAATTTGTGAAACCACAGATTTGATGAATGTCGTATGAAATGAGAGTAATGGGAAGAAATAAGTCTCTTTTCTAGACCATTTATTGATCTTATCTGAAGTCGTGATCTTGAAAGTAGTATGTCTACTTAAATGGTATTAATAAGATCGTATTGGCTAATTTTTGTGGGCTTTGACTTTGGTCCAATTTAACGAGATCTGTTAATTTGTTCTGAACTTTAAGCTTCCTTGTGAGTTCAAGCTTTAAAATCACTGGGATCAGTTAGAACTAGAAGAATCTTGGATTTATAAAAATTACTTTGACAAGTCTAAAAAGTCTGAAGTAGCCTTATAAAAATAACTTTATATAAACTGCAATGTGACTTTATTTGACCAAGTAACTTATGCTTATTTAGACTTTAACTTGTGATGTATAGTGTATGTAGCCATTTTTCTGTGGTAAATGATTTTGAAAAATTATCATTAAAATATAGTGTACATCCTTCAATTAACAAAACATTACTGATTCTGAAATCCTTATTAAGGTGATTTTGTAACTTAGAGTAAAATGCTGAAAATAAAAGTACTTAATTGATTCTGTATAAAACTGATGTAAACCAATTTGATGTAATTTATACTTTACAACTTTTAACAAGTTTTGTATTTTTTGTGTCCAGCTTGAAAACATCTATTTGATATTTTACACCTCCCTGTTTAGTAATGGTATTAAATGACAATATTTGTCTGAATTTATTGGAATATGATAAAATCGTTTATTTTGTAATTTGTTTGTGTCCTGGTTGAATGTATTTAAATTAAATCAGCTGGAATTCTCATGTGATATTAAACTTGTATTTTTAAAGCCCTGATGTAAACAAGTACAGTGAAACCTCACCAAACAACCGCCTCAATATAACAACCACTTTATTATAATGACTACTTACTTTGGACCCATTTTTCGATATTTCGTCTATATCTCAACTTGATAACAAGACCACCCCAATATTAAGACCACTTCTGAAATCGTGGGTAAGCTTACCCTAGGACTGAAATCTGGGGGTAGGGGAAGTATTTTGGGGGGTATGAACAAAACATACGTGTACCAAAGGTTCCTTAGCTTTAAATCCAAAACTCAATAGGGTAAGCAGTGCTATTGCATTTAGATTTCAGTGTTTTTTTTATATGATCGTTTTGTACAAACTTGAAAGGATATCGTGTTTTCTCTCTAAAAATCTTACAACTCAAAGTAAATACACGAAACTCGTGAAGTCGTTAAGTTATCGATTTTAAACATTAAAGCATAGTCGCTATATAGAATAAATGAAACCAGCCTGGTTTGTCGTATACGTCACAACAACACCCCAATCAGAGCACGTCTATTTTTGTTTCACAATTGGGTTTTTCAGAAAATTGGCGATTCATCCTTAAACATATTCATATGCATGCGATCTAACACCAGATTAGAATGTGTTGCATGATTTCTGATTTTGTTGCATGATTTACGTGAGATTTTACATGAGTGGGAACTCTGGGTTTTACTGTAGGAGCCAAATTTGAATTACATCACTGAAAGTTTTTTCCAGCTGTGTGTGTTTTATTGACAGTTTAACTCCCTATTACTGTCAGTTAATACCCAGAGTGTATTATTTTAAGCAGATAGGTTACTATCAGTTGTCAGCTAATTGCCATTATATTGAACCTGTATTGCAAAAAGCATTTGTTTTTGAAACATCTGTAATATATAGAAAGTCATTTTTAGGTAGCGAGCTGTTCAGAATCATTTGAAAAAATTGATTTTATTTTATCTAGTGTGTCTGGTGTCATTTAATTCCTTTCATGTTTCTCATTGATCATTAATATTATTCATAGTAGTTTTATTGTTTATTAATGGAATATGATATAAATTATGTGTTATAATAGACATGTTTATATCATAAATCATGATGTTATGAATGTGTTTTAAACTTTTAAACAATTAAAACTTGATATAGCTACTTACCACAAACACGATAATAAATGCCATTAATGTGTCGTTCTCTTCTCAAAAAAGGTTGGGGTCTTGAATTAGGGGAAGGGCATGTATTAGGGTATATTAACCAAAGCCCTTATAAATGCTCTTCCTATTATAAATGCTCTTCCTATTATAAATGCTCTTCCTATTATAAATGCTCTTCCTATTATAAATGCTGTTCCCCTAATAAATGTTATTCCCCTTATAAATGCTCTTCCTATTATAAATGCTGTTCCCCTAATAAATGTTATTCCCGTGATAAATGCTGTTCCCCTAATAAAGACTGTTCTCCTAATAAATGTTATTCCCCTTATAAATGCTCTTCCTATTATAAATGCTGTTCCCCTAATAAATGTTATTCCCGTGATAAATGCTGTTCCCCTAATAAAGACTGTTCTCCTAATAAATGTTATTCCCCTTATAAATGCTCTTCCTATTATAAATGCTGTTCCCCTAATAAATGTTATTCCCGTGATAAATGCTGTTCCCCTAATAAATGTTATTCCCGTGATAAATGCTGTTCCCCTAATAAAGACTGTTCTCCTAATAAATGTTATTCCCGTGATAAATGCTGTTCCCCTAATAAAGACTGTTCTCCTAATAAATGTTATTCCCGTGATAAATGCTGTTCCCCTAATAAAGACTGTTCTCCTAATAAATGTTATTCCCGTGATAAATGCTGTTCCCCTAATAAAGACTGTTCCCCTAATAAATGTTATTCCCGTGATAAATGCTGTTCCCCTAATAAAGACTGTTCTCCTAATAAACGTTATTCCCGTGATAAATGCTGTTCCCCTAATAAATGTTATTCCCGTGATAAATGCTGTTCCCCTAATAAAGACTGTTCCCCTAATAAATGTTATTCCCGTGATAAATGCTGTTCCCCTAATAAAGACTGTTCTCCTAATAAATGTTATTCCCCTTATAAATGCTCTTCCTATTATAAATGCTGTTCCCCTAATAAATGTTATTCCCGTGATAAATGCTGTTCCCCTAATAAAGACTGTTCTCCTAATAAATGTTGTGCCCCTGATAAGTGTTGTTCCCCTAATAAATACTGTTCCCCTAATAAATGTTGTTCCCCTAATAAATATTGTTCCCCTGATAAATGCTGTTCCCCTTATTAATACTGTTCCCCTAGTAAATACTGTTCCCCTAATAAATGTTGTTCCCCTGATAAATGCTGTTCCCCTAATAAATGTTGGTCCCCTGATGAATACTGTTCTCCTAATAAGTGCTATTTACCTAATAATTGCTCTTCCCCTAATAAATGCTCTTTTCCTAATTAGTGTGTGTGTAGGGGGGGGCTTTCAGGGAAGTGTATTTATTATGGTATATTTGGTGTATTGTTTATTTGGGCATTTATGTAGCTGTAGTGTTATCCTGGTTATAATTATTGAAGTCAGTGCTAAAAGGAAACAGCTCTAAAGAAGTTATATGTTTTTGTTATCTAATGGCCTAATGCATGTCAGGACGACTCATAAATGTCCAAATGTCGAAATTTCTGATCCGGTGTATCAGGTCATTTCATACGAAAACGTAATGAAAATATTTTTGTGCATTTCTGTTGTTATATTCTTGTCAGAAATTTGAATATTGTGGTTTTGGAAATTTAATTGAAATTCATTTTTTGTCTTTGTGTTGTGTTGATAGAATAAATTAAATTTTAGTTTTGTCTTTCCTCCTGAAATGTTCTTGAGGTTGCTTGCGATATTCTGTTTTCACCAGCAGATCCAGTGGGGGGGGGATCTGTCTCAGACAAACATGTATTTCCATTTTCCTTTTTAACTGAACAGTAAATTTACAGAATTTTACCATGTCACTCTGACTATTTTTTAAAAGCATTATTCCAATTAAGCCTGTGTTGAATGCAATGTGTGGATCAAACTGAAAATTGGTTTTAAACCAAGTATTTTATTCTCACAAAATAAAGTCATTGTTATACTAATTAAGTTAACAGGCCGTAATTCTCAAAAGATCTTAACTTAGGACAGTCTCAAACTCATATTTTGAGTATTGCATGCTGTGTTAAGATACAGAACATGCAGATGAAAAATGATTAACATGAAGGTATGAATTGGGACAAAATCATCAGTTCTACAGAAAGTAAATACATGTATATTAAATCAGATAACATATTCATACAGTGCTATCAGTATATGGCTTATCAGTAACCATTAGATAAGGTATCAGCTGTGTACACTGTACCATCAGGGTTTATAGGGAAAATATTTAAATCTGATACCAATTGTGTTTAAACTGAATTTACTATAATAAATCATGGTTTAACCATTTTATGATGAATGTAAAGTTTGTAGAGAATTAAATTTCCTTTCTTATGGTACCATTTTTTTTATCTGTATTTAAATCCAAAGTGATTTTATAGAGAAATAAACAGGACAAAATATGATTTTTAGTGATAAATGATGTTATTTCCAGTTGATATGAAGACTATAACAAATAAAAAGTAATTCAACAAATACACAGAATATATAACACATGTCATTCAGTTATAATTTCATAAATATTAAATAGTTATATTAAAAAATGTGAACAATTGACATAGTAACAGTCTACGTATTGTCACTTATTTTTGATGAATGTGAAGCTCCAAAGTTCCTTATGTTGAAATATTTTATTCTTGGAAACCCACTGTTTTCAAAATAATGTTCATATCGTCCACTGTGATTTTTAGAATAGGATAGATTTAATAAATAAACTAAATAACACTGATGTATTTCCTCATCTGGCTGAATAAATGAATAACACTAACACTGACTAATTTCCTAATCCAACTGAATAAATAAATGTACAGCAGATATTCCTGGATTTCTAATCAGTACTTATTACAATCCAAACTTGCTACACAAACAATGATGGTAGATATTCCCTATAAAGTGACTGATATAATGTTCCTGAATTAGATGTTTAAGTCAACAGGAATATTTGGTCCAGACCTCTCAACAAATTGTTCAATCTGAAAGATAAAAATGACAAAAATAACCAATCACAGTAATGAATCTTATTAACAACAAATCACAGTAACAATGTAAAAATAAATTTAAGTTTTCCCTTTGAGCAGACAGACTACTGTTATATTTTTTAATAAAGCATTTCTTCTGATATTTTCACATCAATGACAGGAAAAAACAATGGATATTCTTATTCATTTAATTATTTATTTATTTATTGAAAATTACAGACATGACTTTTTGGAAGACAATATCTGAGATCATTTCTCTATTCAAATCATTATATATATATCTTATTCTACTATGCTGCATATATATTACTTTACAATAATTAAATGTTAAATTATTGAATAAACAAAACATCATTTATAATTATTTTTCAAAAAAAAAAACACCGTAGCCTAGTGAAATGTTCATTCATCATTAGGAAGTATCATCATTATCATAATCTGAGGATTTCTCATTGAGCGAAGGAATCTCAACGTCAGACAATAAATCATCAAACTCAAAATCAGAAAAATCAGACTCATCTGAATCACTTTCAAAAATATTTGTCATAATTAAAAAAATACGTAAACTACATATCTACTAAAATTATAGACAGCTGAAGCTTTTGGTGATCGTAGTCGTAAGTTTCGTCACGGACCTAAAATAATCGCTTAGTTTCCCATGGCTGCATTTTTTTCCAATCAACATCATAAATAAATTTCAATTAACAATTACATATACTTACGTAACGTGTCACACAGTGTCAGCAGGTTTTATGGCCCCGAAATATACACAGGAAATCGTCTTTTATGACTGTCAACTTCGGAAACAATCACCGACCCTTAACACGTGTTGTATGGGGAATTCCCGCGTGATCAATGAATTATCGACTTTTCATTGGACGTTTATTTTTGACAACGACCTTGACGCGTGTTTTCTAGTGCAAAATTAAAAACAGGTCAATGTTTTGTCTGCTTGAAATATTTGTGACGTAATTTTCTTAAGGGATACAAGTATTGATTTTTTTGTGGAGAATTTACTGTCTGTGTGGAATAATCGTGTTTCATATTATGGAGTAACACTTTTTAAAGGTAAATTACGACAAAAGTTTTCATAGCAACTACACCTTTTTTTTTTGATTATTGGTTTCGCGAATGTTTATTATTTATGTATAGGTTTGTTTTAAGGTTCGAATATTAGTTTTTAATGGCTAAATACGCACTTTAAACCAGACGCGTAAATATGCGTAGTTGAGCGGCTATCGATAGACAACAAAAAAGTCGCAGTCCAGCGGCTATCGATAGACAACAAAATATGCGTAGTTGAGCGGCTATCGATAGACAACAAAAAAGTCGTAGTCCAGCGGGAATGGGTTATCTACATTACTTACTTTTCAGTAAATTTCATAGCGGAAATAATCAATACTTAATAAGCCTGTTTGGTTATTTTTTCATTATGTTATTATATTCCAAAACTATCGCTCAGGCCAACTTCAAAAAGTTGCTTGTTTACCATTGCTGACCACCCTTTTGGAATGGGTCGGTCGGAGTATTATTTCTCATATTAGACATGTGTAAATTGACTATGAAACTAGAAGAAATATTGTCAATAATGTAGAAAGGAATTTTTTAAAATAATATGCATTCAATTTATAGTGATAAATTTTTCGGTCCAGCGTTTTTTTGATGGGTCGGCTGGCAATAGCTAACAAATAGTATTTTAATTTAGACCTCAATCAGAGTGCATTAATTTAAGGGTTACAAAGTTCTAAAATACTAGTTTCTGTTCATTAAAAAAGATTTCCATATTGAAATTTTGTACATATTGAATAACAGCTTTCCCATACTGTGGTATGTATCATATCTCAAGTGCTCAAGTAATACACAGCCCTACCCCTTCACCTTGTCAATTAGGGGCAAAACTGTTATTAAACTGTCTGTTGTACATATACTGTCAAAAACAGACAGAATTATTCATAAAATCTTAATTATCATCCACTTGTCTGTGTATTTATATTATTTGATTAATTTTATGTCCTGTGGTATGATGTAATTATGTATTTGGCAGGGTCAAGTTTTTTTTTTATTGAAACAGTGTAACTGTGGTAGGTATTTGTATTAGTCTACTTGTACCAAATTATGTATCGTATCTCAATTGCCTCGGGCTTACACAGCCTATAGTGATTGTTATTATAAAATTTTCCTAATCTTAAAAAGATTTTTGCTAAATTTGCATATTTTGCACGAATGTCCTGTGCCAACCTTAGCCCTGAAAATTGTTATTCTATGAGTCACCTTTGTTTATATTGTTTTCTTCAGCAAACTTGAATTTATTTCTTATCAACTTTACATACAGATATTTATTTTGCATTGTTTTTATGTTTACGACTTGTATGAATATTCATAGGCATGTCTGTGCATTTAATTTGTGGTTCATATCAGCCGATATCAATTTCACTCTTGGCTGTTATAATTACTTATTGTGAATGCATGCAATTTCAACATTTTACTGCCCCCCCCTCCCCCTCTGCACTGAAGGATGAAGAGAGAATATGAAGTTGGTCTTTGTTTGTTTGTTTGTTTGTTTGTTTGTTTGTTTGACTTTATGTCCGTCTGTACATCTGTACTTGTCTATCTAAAATATTACTCCATAATCCATCAGAATAAAAACTTTTACATGAACTTAGCTAGCTAAGAGGAGAGAACTTAAGCTAGCTAAGAGGAGAGAACTTTGGAATGCTTCGATTTTGATATTTTGACTTTAATTTTTGTTCGTAGAAGTTCATTGAGGTTTATATTTGTCACTCTTTTGACCTTGAGGTTCAAAGTTCCATAACTGAAAATATTATTTTGTTGAACTTCTTTTTTTGAAGTATCTTAGGGGCAAAAACAGATTTTTTTACTGTTGGATTTAACTATGAGGTGATTGTAACATTGAAGTGGTCATTATATTGAGGTGGTTGTAATATTGAGGTAGTTGTAATATTGAGGTAGTTGTAACAATGAAGTGGTTGTAATATTGAGGTGGTTGGAGCAATGATGTGGTTGTAATATTGAGGTGGTTGTAATAATGAGGTGGTTGTAATATTGAGGTGGTTGGAACAATGAGGTGGTTGTAAGAATGAGGTGGTTGTAATATTGAGGTGGTTGGAGCAATGATGTGGTTGTAATATTGAGGTGGTTGGAACAATGAGGTGGTTGTAATAATGAGGTGGCTGTAATATTGAGGTGGTTGTAATAATGAGGTGGTTGTAATATTGAGGTATTTGTAATATTGAGGTGGTTGTTATGTGATATTTCTCTGTACTCATTTATTGCATAAATATTTGAAAGCTTCATGTGTAACTTAGATACTTTACCATAACACTAATAATTCCGCTTCACTTTCTAAGAAATTTGATGAGTGTAATCGTTAAGTGCATGATGTGATATTCCTTGTGATCATTGAGGTTTAGTGCAAGGTAAACCAATTTAATACCAGTTAAAAATAAGCTGTTGTATTACACAGCATGAAAATAATTGTATCCACATTTACTGTCAAACCTATGCACCAAGACTGCCCACGTGAGATGTGATGTTAGTGTTTGCCAAGGACAACTTAGTATTATTGGACAAGACACAATATTTGTGACTTGTGTATTGACTTAAATCGTCACTAAAATTAAACAGAATTTACTGGACATGAGGTCCAGTATTTCTCTTGATTTGCTAGAATTTATCAAATATTTTTGCTAGAAGACTGAGGTGTGACAGTCTATATTTAGAAAAAAGGTTGGAAAAAGGAAAAAAAATCAGATCTTAGGACTTACCTACCCTAATTTGATGCTCAAGGCATGACAATTCTTTTGTCCAGGAAACAGTGAATATTCAAAGGTATCTGTACGCTTTGGTGTTACTGTACCTAGTAAATTACCTCATTAAATGCATCTTACAACCCACTGTTTTCAGTGCATTGATGCGTCAATAGTGCTTGATTTTATAGCCATTTTATTTTCTTTTAGATTCAGATTTCAAATATATTTGAATTGATGTCTATTGAATATTTTTGTTATTGAAAAAAAGATTTCATAGTTATAGCTTCCGTGAATGAATAAGACTGTTTATAACCAAATAATAAATTCAATAACTCAGGTAAATAAAGTTGCTGGTTCCCATTTACCTGACCAATGCTATTTTCTCCCGCGGACTCTTGACTTTTCCGTCTCAGGTATTGTTTTCTTGTCCATATTTTCATTTTCATTCGAACTATATCTCCAAATTAAAAAAGGTTCTGCTGGTCTATCGATCCTTCACTTTTTTTGATGTTAGCAGAAGCAGTTTTTTTTAGCTTGTCTGTTTCGAAAAAAATCTAGCTATTATGATTGTTGC
This sequence comes from Lutraria rhynchaena, assembly GCA_008271625.1. NCBI lineage: Eukaryota > Metazoa > Mollusca > Bivalvia > Venerida > Mactridae > Lutraria > Lutraria rhynchaena. The sequence continues at coordinate 4,831,903 of VIBL01000005.1, read as the reverse complement.
GGCGTCTTTGTCGTAATCATTGTTGTTGTGCAAATACTTAAATGTAGCCCATTACCGGTACTCAAACACTTAAAGATATCAAAAGGACACTTGGAATACTTAATTATCATTACAAGGTGCAGTTTTGAGACAAGGGCTTTCTGAAAGCTATATTTTTGAGTTATGCCTCTTTTTATCTTAGAATTTTGGTCAAAATTATACCTTATTGTGTTCAAACTTATAATTTCAAATGCGGCCCCCTCCCATGGTAGGCATGTAAAACAGTCTAGTACAAGCGCCACTCTGCAGAGCTCTAGTTTTTTTGCCTAATGATCAAAATGTCATTCAAAGCAAACTTGATTATAATGATACTGTTAACATTTAACGAGGACATCAGTAAGAAACACCTTAAAGCTTCAAGACTTATTTGCCTTGTTTGTTACTTCAATAGCTCCTAACTGTCCAAAATTGTTTTTATTTCTCAAAATGATATCAATACTGGTGCAATTGAGACGAGTTTTCAGATAAAAAAGTAGTCTATTACTTTTAGACCTAGCTCACAGGTCAGGGCTCGACAAATCCACTTGTTAGTTCATAACTATGAGTAGAAATCGCCTCAGTATGAGTTTAAATTTCTGTAGATCTAGTTAAAATTTTAAGCTGGTTGTGTTGTTGGTTGTTAAGTTGAGTTTGACTGTTATAATACTATGCCAGCTGAAAGTCATTGAATCATTGTTGATCAAGTTATTGTTTGTATTTCCTGATATGCCATTTATGAAATGTCTAGACAAATACTTTAGAAATAACTACGCTTCACATTTTTAGAACTTTCCTTGATGTAGTTGTTTTATCCCACATATGCGTGTACTGCTCAGTAACAGTTATTTGTGCTTATCAGTATTAAATAGAATATAACTGAGATGAATTGAATGCCTCAGACTGAAGTTTGTCTTCAGAGAGGAGAGCCAGAATTTTAATAAACTTCTGAAGAAAGCTTGTTTCTGACTCTAAATTGTCCTAAGTTTTATGTGTGTACTACATACATATTTTGAGTATTACAATTTTCATGTTTTCTGTGACTCAAAAATACATGTATTTCTGTTCTAACTGGACCTAAATCTTTTATTTCATACATATGTACAGACATTACAATACAATGAATGATTGGATTTAAAAACAAGTTAAATGAAAACTTTGAAAATTCAAGTTCTCTACTGTTGAAGTTGTAATAGTTTGCTTGTTGTTCTGATGAACAATTTCTATAAACTTAATTTAATTTAAACTTAATCTATAAACCCTGAGGTTATAAACTTGGACACAGTCTCCGAGCTGAAATCTCAATTCTCTTCTCAAAGTATTATGGTTGAAAAGATAGAGAACATTAAAATTTAAATACATAGTCAGGTCAATTATTCTGCTAGAATAACATATTAATGATACCATTATTGTCTAATTATAATTAACTGTGAACATCAAATGACAAAATATGAGATTTGAGCTCAGAGACCAATCTCAAGTTTTATAATCTCGGGCCCTTATCTTGTACCATATTACATTGCAACCTCTCCAGAGTGACCCTCTCTTGAGCAACAACCTCCCTTCAACAACAGCATGATTTTTTCCCACTGTACGATTTAACTATTAATATAACCTGTTACAAGCAACAACCTCTCTACAACAACAAAATTTTGCGTCTCCTAAATGGTGTTGCTTTGGAGAGGTTGCACTGTACTGTAATTCTCTGATTTATTTTATTTTTCTTTTTCAGGTTGATTTGTCTGGTTCCTACTGACAGATGATGTTATTGATGTAATATTGGAAAATTCAAAGGTAAGCGTCCATTTTATTTCCTGCTTTTATTGTTTGCTTTCTGTTTCAGCTTGTCAGACATTTAATTTGAATTTTTTTCACTGGTGTTTATTGTTACACCAACAGTCAGGGTCGTTTGGCGACTTTTCAGCTTGAGCAGTGGAAGCTGACCCCAGGCCTACACTTAGGTAGAATCATGGACCTTCTGTTAGCTAGCTGGACAGCTTCCTCACATGTGACATTTGGTCCTGGGGGTATTCGAACTCATAGTAGTGAGGGGCTAGTGATTACAAGTCAGCGACCATAACCACTCAACCAAGGACGCCCCTTATAATTTCATAATGGATATTTCTGATGCCATTCTCTTGACTGTACTTTATGGTGACTGGTCAAATATTGTCCAATTTACTTATTAGACTAGTAGGGCTCATCCCAGGGGTATTGTACTCGCATGCAGGAGGTTATCAGTTTAAGTCCCAGCCACGAAATATGAAATAATTGAAATAAATGTTTTATTTGCGCTTTATCCTATGTCTATCATATGGGCTAGAAGGGGCTATTTGCATATAAAGTGAAATATTGTGATTAAAGAGAAGTAAACAATTTCAACAAATCAAACTTCTCTAGAATTGCGTAAAAATGCTATAGCAGGTGTCTGTACTATTTAGTTTCCAAGGAAACGCATCACTTCTCTTTATTGTATAACATGGTGAATTGATGAAAGATACAATATTTGAAATATTTTATCTTTGATCTGTGATTCATCTTGGAAACTATTCTGTTTCTTTTGGCATACTGCTCTGTAAGATTCTTGATACAAATGATCATATGAATTCAGACCAGTGAAAACAAATATTTCAGATTTTGCCCCACCCATATTGGAAAATGCCTCCCCCATATTTGTTTAAATAATTTAAAAATCAGCATATCTGTGTACTGAACTGTAAAAAAATAGTTTGAAAATTCTCGTATTTTATAAACTGGTTCAGTGGTTAGTGCGCTGGACTTGTAACCCGGAGATCTGGGTTCGAAGCCCGGTCATGGCAAGTCATACCCGTGCTATGTCAACCAATGGTGTCATTCCACCTATTTCTATTCAGTTTTTCAGTTTATTTTTTGGCTGAATGTCCAAATATTTCGAAACATCAGACGACTATCATATCCTGTTTATTGATGATCTGACTAATTTCCAACAAGAATTTTGAAATAGAGCTGAAAAATACATAAAACATATCCAGACAATTTTCTCAGAAAGTGTAAGGTGCCTGGGGGTCAGGTATATTGATTTTTCTTTTTTATTTGGTCTTACTGTCCTGTTAGGGACAAGCTGATGTTTTCAATGTTTCAACTTCCCAAAGGTAACTTAAAAAAGCCTTAATCTCTTATATTGGGTTGACCTAAATCTAATACCTGGGTGAATAGGAATAACTATCCTTAAGTAAGGTAGTATTTCCGTTCCTTATTATTATGTGCCCCACACAATTGAGCCAACACAACCACACAATTAATGTGGCATCACCACTATATTAAGCCTGCACCACCACACAATTAAGCTGGTACCAACACACAATAAAGTGGCACCACCACACAATTAAGTTGACACTACCACACAATTAAGCTGGCACCAAGACACAATTAAGTTGACACCATCACACAATTAAGCTGGCACCATGACACAATTAAGTTGACACTACCACACAATTAAGCTGGCACCAAGACACAATTAAGTTGACACCATCACACAATTAAGCTGGCACCATGACACAATTAAGTTGACACTACCACACAATTAAGCTGGCACCATGACACAATTAAGTTGACACTACCACACAATTAAGCTGGCACCATCACACAATTAGGCCTGCACCATCACACAACTAAGACAGGTACGAACTGAAATCTTTGAAAAGTCTTGAATAGGGACAAGATCTTGTAGCCTGTCGTTAATATTATAAAGTTAACATGGAAAATCTGTGTTCATTACCTTCAAGCATTTACAATATATTAGTCACACTATTCAATGTAACAAGATGATTCGTAAGGTCAGTGACTAATAATAAACACCATATAAAATAATAAAATAAGTATCAACGGTCATATCACAGGTCGTACTGACCATATTTGATGACTGTCACAGGGCCAAAAAAATGAATACCTAGTTTATGCAAACATCCTCATCAAAATACAGTTTTTTATCAAACGTTTCTTTTTTAGTTCACATATAAAGTTCATATAAAAATGAAAATAATGACAAAACAAAAATTGACCAAAGCAGGAAAAAGGATTGGCAGAAAAAAATGGGGTCTGTTCGATTAGCGGAAACCAGGAACTTTTATTTAGCCTTAGCGCAAGTTGTTAAAACCCATATGTGTATATGTATTAATATTGTTTTAACATTACTGTATTTTTTATAGTTTCAGTTGTTCAAGTTTAACCGGAAGAAAAATATAGGTATGTTCATATTATTGCCTGAATTATTCAAATTCTGATGATTTGCATTGCAATTATTCATAAGATCTAGAATTATACAAACAAGTGTCTCATATTTGTCTCATACTTTTACATGATTCCCATTTTCCTTCTGATTGCTTGGTCAAATAAAAAATATGTTTTATGTATGTCCACAGGGTTTGGACGTGTGGATTTTTAGCTTTATTGCTAAATACATGGATTATATCAATATAGCTGAAATCTATGTATCAAATCCCTGTACTCTAGACTTAGTATATACTTATATACTCTCTGTACACAGTGGTGCTGTGACAATTTTTTGATGTTTTAATGATTGTTGATGACTTATTTTGTTGTTGTAAGTTTTTATTGTTATTTTTGTCTGACATCAGTCTGAAGTCTAGTCCTTTTAATTAATGAAATTATCAAATTTGAGTCAAATACCTTTAATTTTGTGAATTTGTCAGTCTGAAGTATTGTCCCCTTTAATTTTGTGAATTTGTCAGTCTGAAGTATTGTCCCCTTTAATTTTGTGAATTTGTCAGTCTGAAGTATTGTCCCCTTTAATTTTGTGAATTTGTCAGTCTGAAGTATTGTCCCCTTTAATTTTGTGAATTTGTCAGTCTGAAGTATTGTCCCCTTTAATTTTGTGAATTTGTCAGTGTGAAGTATTGTCCCCTTTAGTTTTGTGAATTTTTCAATCTGGTGTCAAGTCCCTTTAATTTTGTGTATTTTTTAGGTCTGAAGTCTAGCCTCTTTAATTTCCTGAAACGATGAAATATTCTGAATGTACAATCATGTATTACTTAAGTGATTATTCTGAATGTTTGATACTGGTTCAGTTTACATCAAATTTGTTCAGTGTTTGTCATAATGGTATGTTAATAGGTAATGTTTGATGAGTATCTTAGTATGACTGACTATACCTCCAGGAAATGTGTGTGGAATGTTATCATTGATTGTATTTTGCCTTCCTTTTGTATTGTTTCAATGAATCTCATAAAATCACAATGTAATGTATGGTAAAACCTCTATAACGAGACCACCTTTGGGACCTGAAAAATCGGTCGTAATAATGAAGTAGTCTCATTGTCAAGTTGAATTTTGGGGGAGTTATTTAAAACTGGTCGGAAAATAAGTGTTTTTTAAATAACAAGGTGGTTGTAATATTGAGGTGGCTGCTGTGTTTGGTTATACTTTATCATATACAGTTGAACCTGCCTATATTGACCATCTTTTTGACAATGAATAGCATGAATGAAATTTAGTCAACAGTTGAATATTTGCAATAGTTCTATAATATTTTTTATCACCAACAAATTATTTTATAAGCTGTTTAGTGCTTTTGGGAGGTCTGGAAAAAATACTGCAAGAGTCTTTTTCAGTACACAAAACTGAAAGCAATATCATGCTTGTTTGAATTTTCAACTTCCTTAAATTTTGCATGACTTTGATACACACAATTTGTCTGATACGTATGGGCCTTCAAATAAATTTTTCTGACATGTACGTATTTTTCAATTTTCACTTCTTTTGTGATTCTGAAGTACCTGATTCGGCTGATACTGGATGATACCCCCCTCCCCTAAAAAAAGTAAACAAAACTGCTGAATTGATTTATTGTACTAACATGTACATGGCTGACTTGTCCATGATTGTTGAGTTCTTTAGTGAATTGTATAGTGTGGTGTTGTATGGTGATAATGGTAAATGGCTGATATTTATCTAAAACTTGTACTGGTTTTTTTCCAGTTTTGTGGCTTGTATTCACTGTTGTTGTTGTTGTTGTTTCTTTTTGGATGATTGAAATGTAATTAAACAAATTTTTAAGTTTGATGTTGCTTGAAGTTGCACAATTTTTTTTTCAATTTGTGGTTTTTATTCTTTTTTTCCCTGTTATGGATGAAATATGATTGAACGATTTTATATCCAGTCCGTTAGTTGTTCAAACCGACCTTCTGAGTCAGCAGCAGGTTCCAAATGAGAACACCGAATGTTTAAGGTTTTACACCAATAATGTCCAAAGAATTATTATCTCATAATGAAGCGGACAGATTTTGTGAATCTTTTTTAAATTGTAGTAGGTTTCTATGATAGAAAATGATTAACAGTAAGATTTTTCAAATACAACGCAGTCAGACCTGTCAATAAAGGCTACCTTTGGTTGATTAAATCTATGGTTCTTGTAAGAGGTGGCCTTTGTTTAGAGATTAAATAGATCTCAATGCTCTAATTGGAAGTACCAGTCCTTACTGCCAGGTGGTCTGTATTTACAAGTGGACTCTGTTCACTGGTGGTCTCAAGCGTAAGTTTGACTGTACAATGTAGTTTAATTGCCTCAGATTCCGTACAATGATAATTATTAAAAAAAAAGAAAAAAGAAATTCTTAGTGACTATAACAATAAATAAATGAAGATGTCAAAGCTATGGTTAGTATCCTTTCCACATCAGTAAAAAATGAATTTATGTTTTACTTTGTTGCTGAGTCATGTTAGCCAAATTGGAGATGTGTCACCATTCATGACCGTTTGCTGTTTTATTCCAGTACAATTTGCTTATAGTATAACCATTAATTAAGATGACAAGGTGTCAGATGTTTCCTACAGTCATAATGATTTCTTGCCTTGTTAGTTTCAGTAGATAGTGAATAAATATAGCGTCTTTTGTTACACTTGCTTTAACATTGTGGTTCAGCTTTAAACTTATTGTGCATAATATTTCTAAAATAATTCATTGCAACAAATTTCAACAAAAAAAGTGAATCATCTGTTTCTGTATTATTCTGCTTCAGAGTCTCTTAAAGAAGGGATGATTAACAATTAATGATCCGTCTATATGTATATATACTTTACCTATAGGTCCAAAATATCTTATTATGGTATTTTTTTTTGTGTTTTACATCTGTTTTCAACAGTGTTCTAGTGGTTTTTTTTATTTAATTTTGGCTTCTTTTCAATTATAGATTCTTACAAATGCTACATTTCCAGACCTGGTTAAACAATCGCGTCTGTTTATAATTCAGGATAGCAGTTTTTTTAGACTAAGGGAGACAATTCAATATTGATTCATCAATATGTAATTTGGAGTTACTTCCCTTACCTGTAGAAAGAAAGCTGTATTACCATGATATACATGTTTTGTCTCTTAGCTTACATAATTATTTGTTGTGCTTATTCATGAATGATTTGATAATCTAGCTTCAATTGCATCTAAATATATTAATTTGTATTGTATTTTTGAATAATGTATGCTGTTATCATTGCTTTTGACTGCTTATTATTTCAACTTAATGACTTGTTACATACATCTTTTAACTAACTCAAATTACAGGATAATAAAAGTATCAATTGCATTTTATGGTATAGTCATCCAGTGTTCTCAGGCTGTTTCATGGACCTCCATGGCTGTGGGGTTATGGTCTGTGACTAGTGATCACTAGCCCCTCACCTCTGTGAGTCCGAATCCAACCTGGGAACACAAATCTCATAAGCTGCCCCGCTAGCTTATGGAAGGTTGATGATTCTATCCTGGTGTATACCAGGGGTCTTCTTCCTCCACAATTAAAATTCTTTAGAATTCTTATTTAAGAGTTATAATCTTCATCTGAAATTCTAATTTATGCAAAAGTGAAAGATTTCTGGCGTGTGTTGAAAAAATTCTTTTTTTGCTGGTCCGGACTGGACTGATTTTCATTGTTTCTATGACACCGAGATTAAATTTTATTTTTATTTCGAAATTTCGACTTCCACCCATGAAGATTACAATTATTACCATACAGAATTCTTAAACCTATAATCTCACGTTTGGAAAATGTCTTGCTGACATAGAATAATTAGGGTTGTAATTTCTCTCAGCAATTTTAGAATTTGACGACATTTTAATGACAGCTATTAAGAGTTTCAATTTGCTGCAATTTGAATTCAAGGATGTTGTCGTTGTTGTTGTTGTGGTTGTTAAAGGATTTTATTCTGTTTTTTATCTGAGCTGGAATTTTAACTGCTATACTTTTCTTTGTAACTTGAAACAGATGTCTAGAAATTATCATTGTTATTTTACAGAAAAAGGCATGTTTCCCACAATACAAATGTTATTGTTTACATATAGGGCTACAGATGTTAGAATGTTCGTCTTTATATAGATCAATGTTATATATATTTTAGGCCAAAGGATAATATTTTTATTGTTGTCCAGACCTACCTATCTTAAATCTCACTCCTTCATTATTTCTGAAGTCAAAACTTGATAAATGAGGTTATGCATGAAATATAGTCATAAAAACAATTACATGTCTAAAATAGTTCATTAATACTTTTTTCATATATTATATGACTCCTTGTGTTATTTTATTCAGAGTTTGGATGTTATTGACTAATAGTCTCAGTTTTTTCTCTTTGCAAAATTTGACACAAAATAGTCCCAAGTATATTTTTTCTAAATATCTCATGAACAACTACTGTTTTTTTTCTCTGGTCTAAAAGATGATTTAATAGTTTATAATGTACCATCTGTCTATATAGCTGTCATTTTATATCGGTGCAGAAATTGAATTTATTTTCTATCTAGATTAGTGTGAATGTTTTTATTTAATATCTTGTTATCTTACATAATGTTACTCGGTTGGTTGACAATTAAGTCTCTGAGGTTGTTGAGGTAAAAAACAAGAAAATCTTCTGCTGACTTAGGTGACACTAAGACATAAAAGTCTGTGCCTCTTGAAAATAACAAGAAGAGGTCTGTACTCAAGACCCAAAATAAGGACTGGAGGTGTGTATGAATTCCCAGCTTCTGATTGGTTGTTTCTAAGTACCATATAAAAATTGACCAATGGCAAGGCCTCATTTTTCAGACTGGTTTCAAAACACAGTTGACTTATGTAAGTCACCCTGTTTATATATGTTGCCACGGTAACATCTATATTTCACTTAAGTTTCTTAGGTAAACTATTATTTCATGTGATAGTGTACCATACTTTTGTATTATGCTATAAAATGACTTTTGGACTTTGAACTGTTTTATTTTATTACTGTTTTTCATGATGTCAGTAATTAGATCAACGTTATTCATGGAAAACTTTTGGCTGGGAAGTATAATTTCGTCAACCGCAATGGAGAAACAATGGCTGCCTTGTGGCAGTCTTGTGATGATTGGCTGTCCTTGACTTTTTTCTTTGTTTTAATACCAAATTCAAGATCTAGAACAATTATGGACAAACATGACTGTGTATCCATAACAATAACTTTAAAATTGTCCTGGTATGTGTGTATGATCAAAATTAAATCTTGTTGTGTTGGTCTAAGCAGTTTCCTGTTTTATTGGCTCTTCTAGTCAAAGAATGATTTGCAAGGTGTCTTTTATCTTTGCTACAGACTGTTCTGAGGCGGTACCTTCTGGGAGTCTGTGTTTTAATGTCTTCCATTTTTGTTTGTTCTTATACATTGGATGGGTTTTGGGAATGTGGTGTTCTGGAGAAGGTCTGGTACAAATGTAGACAATGTCAAAATTCACTATTCAGTAAACTGATTTTTTTTATTTTATGTAGTGATATGGGCTGACACTTAGCTAAATGCATATCTTAAACTCATGACCAGGATGTGAGGTTATACAACTTGAGATTGGTCTCCAAGCTCAAATCTCATATTTTTTCTTTATATGTTTCTAAATTAAAAATAATAAAACAATCATAATATTATCATCATACATTATCCATCAACATGATTGATCTGAATTTGTATTTTAATATTAATATTAAATATCTTTTGAAATAATACTTATACAATAAAAATTTGAGATAAGAGCTTTAAAATAGATGCTTCTTCTCAAGTTTGTTAACCTTTAACTAGTAGAGCTCAACAGAGATTTCTGCTTGCAAGTTTTGTTTAAACCATTTTAGACATAGTTGGAAAAAAATCTTGCCTCACACTTCAATGTGCGTAATCATGGTTTCATAAAAGTAATTAACTTCCTTATTTAAACAAAGTGACGTCCCTCAAAGCACTTACCATGTGTCCGTACTGTATTCATTATCATATTATACCAAATTTTTATTTAGTAAATATTCAAATGTTGTTTAAAATTGAGATCCTATCTGCTCACATTTTATGTTCCCTATTCAATTTAGGAATATTTTTTTAAGGAATATCATGTTACGAAATAGATATGTGTACTTGTGTTATATGCCATATATCTCACGATTTATATAATCTGTATACTTATTTCATGGTAGAGTTAACACAATGCATTTTTTTTTAATCAGATACAGTAAAACACAGTATAGTGAACTTGGATATAGTAAATAACCAGATACAGTAAAACACAGTTATAGTGAACTTGGTGATGTTGTTTCCCCTGTGCATGCCTTTATTGTTTCACTGTCATGGACACTTGAATGCACAGTTATTTATTTCATAAGCAAAACAGTGAAATATGGATGTAATGAAGTAATCATTCAGTTCTCTGGGAAGTCACTATAACTGCGTTCTACTGCATTTTATTATTCAAAAATCATTTCTCTTAACCTGCTGTCTTATGTTTAAAAAGTTCAATGTATTTGGTTGATACTATTTTTTCTATATAACACATCTATATTTCATGAGATCTCAACATGGAGATCATTCTCAAACTTTTTTTTGAGATAAGATTTTGTGTTCTAGCGTCTATTTACAGTCAAAAGAATTGTTACCTAAACTTCTGTGTTCATCCTCAAGCAAATTAGCAGGAGATAAAACTACTTACTGCATAATTTTTGTTACATTCCTAACTTGAGTGTAATCTCAGTTTTTGAGGCCTAACTCAGACTATCTGTCACCGAGATATTGTTTGAATGTATTAATTCATATGCGTTTGTGTATATATATATATACAGTAAAACTTCGTTATCTCGAGGAGTCACCGGAACATACGAAATGCTCGAGATAAACCGAGTGCTCGTAATAACGAGGTTTTTGTTTGTTGACTGAAAATAAACTGTGCATCATGCGTAGAAATGGGCGTGTTTACGATAATAATACGAAATGCTTACGTAAATTGTTCTCTATGATGTCTAAGGTGAATAAACATGATAGTTGATTGCTGAAATATGTATTGATCATTTTTTCTGAGTACTTTATCCACGATTTTTTCGTGTTTTCAATCGTACAATGGCATGTCCGAATATCGTGTCACTGACATGCGGTGAAACGTCATAGAGACACATCGTGAAAGATACATGTGTTATGTACGTCAAAAATGAAGCATGCTAATAAAAGATTTGTCTTTGTTTTTATTAGTATCTGCTTCTCAAACTTGTCATTAAGTTCTCATATTTAAGGACTCGTGATTAAATTCTCAATAATTATTAACTTTTATAACATTAGTCTTTGATCTCAAAAATTTTACTGCAAACTTACAACAAACAAATACATGTACATGTTTCATTGTCATTTTATGTCACAACATGTGAAATACAAAGTACCCGATTAAGATTCGTTCTTTTATTGTGTAGCTTTAACGACGTGTGAAAAACAAAGTACTCGATTAAGATTTGCTCTTTTGTTGCGTAACTTTAACGATGTGTAGAAAACACGGTGATCGCCGGCGCGCAGGTGCGAACGATATCCAAAATGACACCCCTCGAGGTAATCGAGGTAATTAACGCTTAAAAATAAGTCAAGGGACCATGATTTGTGCTTGAGATAACGAGATAACGATGCTCGTAATAAACATGGAAATTTATATACAACTAAGAACAAAAAATGACGGGACTTCAAGATCTCCTCGAGATAAGCCTAGAGCTCGTCATATCGATGCTCGTAATAACGAAGTTTTACTGTATATACCTTTTTCTCTGGGGCTGAACGTCACATCAAATACCTGGGTAATTTGGCAACTTTTCTGGCTTTAATGGTGAAGATGACCCTCGGTAAACACCTGGGTGGGACCAACAACCTCCAATAAGCTAGCTGGACAACTCCTTCCTTTGTCTGGTCCCGGATGGGACTTGAACTCACAGCAGTAGGGGAGGCTTGTGATTACTACTTAGAGACCATAACCACTTGACCACAGAGGCCCCCTGTTTATATGTTCATATGTTTACATATATGCCTGTACATGTTACCTTATAAAACTTCCAAATTAAAATCTTGTATTTTGTCTTTTAATGTTGTAAAGTTAATTATGATATAACGATAATGATAGCAGTTATGCATTTTGAGCTTTGAGATTATTATTAAAGTTTTATAATCTTTGGCCATGTCTTGAAGATTATGTTTGGGATAAGGGCCTTGGAATAGAGTCTTTTAGCCTGCTATAATTACACATCATATCTGAAAAATATACTGTACAAATTGGTGCTATATTCGATGTCTAATGACAAGCATGAAATACAACAGCTGGTTATTTTTGGTAGATTTAAATCCTTTGGACCAGTCAATGACTGTCTTTAAGATAAACTGTGAGATATATATACATGCACTTTATTTAAATCAACCGTCTCCTCTATATGAAGTAGTTAACGTAGTACAGATAGCCACGTTGGCAATGTGTGGCAGACTGCGGAAAAAACTAAGAAAATGTAAACAGTACTGACAGTAATGAAGTTTTGTGTGTAGTAATGTGGAAAAAAGTTATGCATTTAGTGCATTGAATTCTGTGTGGATTTAACAAAAGTTTAAAATTGAGGTTATAACAGTAAATGGTTTTGTGTATATTTAGGTCAATATTAAAGAAATGGATTTAGTGGATATTTTATCAGATATACAGACAGTACATACATGTATACCTACACAGTGTACTGTTTGAAGTTTACCAGTTCATACAATGGTATTTAAAGTAGAGAAATTCACCATTAACATGTTGTAATTAGTTGTTGGAAAAAAGTCTTACCTGAAAGACAAGTTTGAACTTTGTTGTAAATTTTGTAAGGTTTGAGGTTTTTTTTATTGACTTTCAGCTTTGCTTTTGGTGTAGTTTCTTGTTTACTATTGAGTTATATGATTTGAAATTAAATAATAGCTCAGTAACACTTGATATTAAGATCACCTTTTGGACTGCAATATTCTGTACAAATATTGAGGGGGTGGGGTCCCATTATACAGGGGATGTTGAGGAAATGTTATATGTAGAGAAAATATCAAAAGCTTGTCCAAAGTAAGTGGTTATTATGATGAGATGGTTGTCATATGGTTGCTAAATGAAGTTTTACTGTTTGAATTGAAGCACACATGTTTTTTTTTTCCTTACTTATTTCGGTGATAAAAAGAAACTGGATCAGGCAGCATGTATAAAATGTATGTATAAAACATTATCAGATAAATTCACAATGTATACAGTTAAACCTGTGAACATTGAGAAGAAAAAAAATGTGGCCTTAATGTTGGTATTTATTCATAGGTCTGTTTGGACTATTATGTCAACAAATGTTAACTTCAGCCATCTTAAAAAAATCGTTGGTTTGCACTTACGCGACTGACCCATTAAAAATCCCATACTCAAAAATTCTTTGAGTGATTTTGACAATATTTTTTTACGTCTTTAATCAAGCTTTTCATTTTAAGTACACATAGATATTGTTGGCAAGAAAATAATTACCTAACAATTATTAAAAGTTTGGGTCATGTAATGGTGAACCATAATTTTTGTAAGGATGGCCTTATGGGTGACCATGAACACAAGTTTGACTGCATAATACAGCTTAAATTATTTCTGACATATTTCAGTGTATAGATTAATGCATTTACCAGTGTATTTGGTTAATTTGACGATGATTCAGTAAAATGTATAATATGATGTTACTTGTGTCAGGATATTGTTTATTGATGATGTATGAAATAAGATAATGTATAAGCACTAATTTCCTTTTGAACCATATATACATGATGTATTAATAAATCTAGACCGATATTGACATGTGATTGAAATAAACTATGAAGTAATTCTTAAAGGAAATATGTTTTTGTTTGGTATTTTTGTTGCAGTGCACAATTAAGAGTTTTGTGTATACAAATATGATTTGATTAGAAAACGGATGTTTATGCTATAGCTTAGTGAGCTAATATAAGGATTAGGATATTTTGTGGTTGATCAATCTGTGAGTTTTGTGTTTATTACCATCCTAAATACTTATACATGTATTAAAGTCAGCCAGCCATTATATGATCTTTTTTCAGGGTTGCATATACCATAATAAACACACTTCTTTTTTTAATGCCCCCAGAACACATATTGATGAAAAATCATCATAACTTGACAAATTGACCAAAAAAACCAATAAAATGTCACTGTGTGCATTTATTAGGGAATAGCCAGTAAATAAAATTAATGCTTTACGCCTGACTCCACATTTTTTTGTAATGCTGACTCAGCAAGTAGTCCCTATATGTATGCATGAACTGTAAACATATTAAGTAAAGTATTTTTATTCTGTCTGCGGTGAAAGATATTGTGATTACTGACCCCTTTAACATGCTGTATCATGAATATATTATGGAAGGTTGAGCTTATTTGTGTCTTTAACACATACGTAGTAGATTATTTTTCATAAATTGTAACAGTGGCTTGCATTGTTAGTCCATTCAGTGGAGCTTATGATGGGGGTGTGAGACCTGGTAGGGATTTGTCACATGTTTCTCTGCAACTATTTGGTTGGAGATATTACATTCAAGGTCACTTGACACCCATCATTGATTCAGTCTTCTTAAGAAATTGTCTTATGTTTGGGAATGTTCCTTGTGGAGGAACAGGTTAGTACTGGTTTTTAACCCAGAAGGTCTGATAAGGTCAGCTGGCTGTTTTACATGCCTGAAATTCTATGTATTGATGCTGTGAATTCCTATCTTATGAAATATACTGCTAGGAACAAGGATGGGAACTCATCAAAATTATACTTAATTTACCCTAATAAATACCAAACCTCTAATTAACACTCCACACTTTATGTTTGGCAAAAATTCTGTAAAATATACAGCCATAATGGGGCATTTATTAGGAAATTATTGGTACTTTTTGGATGTCATTTTATGTAATTAAATTCAGTTTGACTGGTTTGTGTCACAAGCATAATATAAGATCTGTTGCTTGAAAAGATTCTAATTAATTAGTCTGTGAGAAGGTTACTTGAAAGAACCAGTCGGTTACCTTAGTGAACCAAACTGATACTAAAGTCTCCATTAGGAACCAGTCTAAGATTTAAAATATCTGTTGATACTAGTCGTTGGATTTTAAATTGGCAGTTTTGAAAAAAGATCCATTTAGGTCTATATTAAGTGAGTAAATTGAAAAGTTTTAATAAAAAAATCAATAAAATAATTCTATGTATTTTCAAAAGGCACATTTTTATCAAAATCATCTGACAAATATTTGATTTATAGAATTCAGCTTTTACATTCTGTGGTATCTTAATTAGATAGCTTGTATTTCTGAAGATGAAATAGAATTGAAATTGAAAGAAACTGTTTTGGACTATTGTAAAGGATGAATACTTGCAGTTGTCAACTGTATCAACTGTAAGGTTAATGAATTCTTATCAGAAATAAATGACTGGTTTGTGATTGGATGCAAAAGATCTTGTTACAAACTTAAAATGTATTGATTCATATCTGTCTCAGAATCGATGTGTTTTTCCAGTGGTTACAGCAAATATAAGATAAATACAACTCATATATATCGCATGATTTACTGAGTAGTGTTTCGGCATTCATTTTATCTCTCTGTGTATATAATGCTAATAATTCACCAAACTAAATCATTTTGAAATATTGCTATATACTGTCAACAATTTTGATGATTCCAGTAAAACTTGATTCAAGCTTTTGTGAATTGACCTTCAATGTCAAGGTTACCAGCAAATACTCTCTGCTCTGGCTACTGTTACTCATAAAATCATACATGCTGCTTGAATTCTTCTTCAATTTCCTACTTTTTGTTAATTATTAGATAAATTCAGTACTTTGCTCAGTCTTTTTGCTTCTTTCATAGTAATATGGTCAGCTATATTTCCTCTGTAGTATAGTGTATCGAAAGTCAGGGCATACATTATTCAGTGATAAAACATGGCTGGCTTTTCCATTTCCCCCAATGGAAACAGTGCAATTTAACATTTTAAATATTCGTAATTTGATTTTTCCTCAGTGGATCTGTGTCTCATAAATTATCAACTTGTAAAATTTGGGTACATATTTTATTATTTTTTAATTAGTGTAACCGTATATTTACTGCAATGTGTTGGTATTTATTGGGTGGCTGTAAGCTGAGTTGAAGATAAACCTCTTGTGTGTCTATAAAGAGAAAATTTATTTATTCATCATGTTGTTGTTTATGGCTAGGCTGCAGTTCAATTATTTATTGAAAAGTTTCCTCTTAGCATTGAAAAATAAACCTGGAACTTTTGGCATTTTAAGTTACCAAGACTTAACAGTTTAAAGTATGCATTCAGTCAAAGAAATTTTAGAATAAAATGTAGACTTAAACAATTAGACTGTTTTAAATTTTATTTCTCTGGGCTTAGTCAGAAGGAAGTTAAACACTGCAATTGTGATCGTCTGGTGAATGTTTAATCTTGGTCTCTTGATCTAAGAGATTTCGCAGACCTGTCTTGTGACTTCTCCACTCTGTCAACCATGTTTTCTAACTGCATTGTTTTCTGCATGTAGATAGTGCTTCATGCTTCTCATTAAATTCATGTTCACGTTTTTGTTCTTAGGTTGTACACTTATTTCTTCCATTGTTGTTTAGGCTTGAATAATTTATATCAACTGCTGGTCCCTTTGTATTTACGAGACATTGAGTGCCTTATATTGGGTCTATTACGCAGTTTGCTGATAGAAAACATGGGTTTTTATTCTACGGTGATATATTTACTTCTATTGAATATCTGTCTGTATTGATCATTTAATTAATTAAATTTTTATCAGTGTCATCAGATGCTTTATTTCCTGATCTGAATGACTTAGAAGCTTGATCTTGATTGCCCGTCTGCTAATTGCGT
Organism: Lutraria rhynchaena; assembly: GCA_008271625.1. NCBI lineage: Eukaryota > Metazoa > Mollusca > Bivalvia > Venerida > Mactridae > Lutraria > Lutraria rhynchaena. The sequence continues at coordinate 4,814,705 of VIBL01000005.1, read as the reverse complement.
TATGTGTTGCTGTATCTTGGATATTTTATAACTTCATGGAATGGGAGGTATTGGTTTGGACCCAAGAACATTGTACTCAGAAATCTTTTTTAATCATTTTTAAAGGTCATTTCTGTGGTCATTGTCGGCCTTCAGAGGTGTTGTTGCTGAATTGTTTTTTTTGTGCTCTTTGAGCCTTATGGTACTCAATTTGGATTACACTTTGTGTTTACATATTAATTTGTGATATTAATTTGTGATACATCTATTTGCAAATAGTCTGTTTATGTGAAATTTTATTTACTTGGCTTATAGACACTTGAAGATATTAAGTGAAATGAAGAAATAAGTGTTTGCTATGTGTATCTTTCTTTGATTTCATTTATTCTTTACATTTGTACCTCTTTAATAATGCTAAATGAACTTGAATTCCGTGAAGAAATGGATGCAGTGAAGTACATTTTTGTTTATTAGCTCATCTGTTTTGAAGAAAAAGTCGAGATATATTATGATCGCTGCTGCATCATCATTGTCGCCATTGTCTTTGTTGTTGTTGTCATGCAAAAACGTTAGTGTAGCCCATTACTCAAACACTTTAAAAGATATCAACACGACACTTGGATTGCTTCATTATAGGACTAGGCACAGTTGCAAGACAAGGGGCATTACTCTGAAAGTTGTATTTTTAGAGTTGTGCCCCCTTTTAACTTGAATTTTGATCAAAATTGCTTATTAAATAGAAGGATGTAAAACAGATGAGCATTGGTGCCGCTCTGCGAAACTCTTGTTTTTCTCTGTACAGTCCCTTCTTTTCCATTGTTATAGATATACCAAAGTCTAGATACGATAATGTGGTTATTTAGGTCGCCATGAATTCACTATGACTGTCCTATTCTACAATATTTTCAACCCTATAGTTTTATTACTGTTGTTTCATAGCTTAAACCTCTTTTAAATCCACTACTGTGTAATTTGCATTGTATAAGTTTCTGTCCACTTAATGAATTCTCAAAATGAATTCTCGAACTCACATGACTGCTTCCTAATAGGACTTCATTACCGATTTTTCTTAGAAAGATAATCTCATGTAGATTCAATCAGCTTTAGTCTTTCATTCTTGATTAAGCTTAACTATCTGGATTGTGTAGAATTATCACTGTGAAGGTCTGTGACCTGTGTACTTTTTTCCACCTTAAAATGATAGAAAATCCAATTTTGTTTTTCACACAAGCTTCATACTGTTCAGTTTTTAAGTATTCTTTGTGTTGAGTTCATCCATGACGGTTAGACTCTTATTGGTCATAAACTGGTTCCTCTACTGCTCAGTGATTGGTTCTTTTTTATAAGAGACTGGTTCTCTAACTGGTAACTGATTTTGCAGCTGGTCATAGATTGGTTCCATTCGGCACCCATCGGCTGACTCCATCTAAACTTGGTTCTACTTGGTAATCTGACATTGAGACTACTCTGAATTTCTTGGATGTAACACTGACAAATATGGCACCCTCCATGAATGAAAAGCCTGTCAAGTTTGTTTCTTTACAAACTGCCGTTTGTTGTACACTATGTACCGATGAAATGAAATGGACAAATTGGTAATGAAAACTCTAAATAGTCTTCCACAGATGCCATTTTAACAACTTGGTTGTTTAGTGGTGATGTTTCCTTGGTAGTAAATCAGCAGTGTGACATCACAAAAGCAAGTGACATCACAAATGTAAGGCATAGATGCATACCAAGTATAGCTGAGGATAGATAGAGGTATGAAATCAGACGAGGTGTTCCAAATGAGACTGGTTCTTCTGCTTCAGATCAAAGTCTGGTTCCTGTTTGATTTATATCATCTTCATTTTATAACTTCGTGGAAATGCACTGATGTGACTCCCAAATAAGTTGGTTTTATATCACTCAGGATCTTATTTATTTTGTTTCAGTGGGTGTTGTAATATCTCGTATTGGAGTAAAAGCTTTTATTGGGTGTCATCAAACTAGATATTGGATGATTTAGTACAAAAGTGGGAAAATCTGATTCTATGTTATATTTGAATTGAAATGTAAACTTATAATCAAATTGTAGTTTGATCAGTTTGTTTGTGGAGAAAATGATATGTATTTGCTTTCATTGGGAAATAATTTGTTTCCATAGTAACTTTTTGTATCATATTGTACATCAAATCTAAAAGTTCTAAACTTGTTGTATTGTTTATCAAATCATATGTTCCCAAATGGATGACATTGATATTCTTGTATTAAGTATTTGTATGCTTATGTCATTTAATTATGAATTCAGACTCCCTATAGGTAGTCGATATTTTGGTTTGTAGGAAATACAAAATCCGAAACAATTTCTTTGTTTAGTGCTTTTGAAGTTTAAAACTGGCATTTTTAATTATATACATGTGTCAACCTATTGTAACCAGAAGAATATGCGACAAAACAATCAATGAAGCTTGTGGTAAGACATTCCTTGATTGGATGACTGGTAGTGGTTTATTTGTAAGACATTTCTTTATTGGATGACTAATAATGATTTATTTGTAAGACATTCCTTGATTGGATAACTGGTAATGATTTATTTGTAAGACATTTCTTGATTGGATAATTGGTAGTGGTTTATTTGTAAGACATTTCTTGATTGGATGACTAATAATGATTTATTTGTAAGACATTTCTTTATTGGATGAGTGGCAGTATTTTATTTGTAAGACATTACTTGATTGGATGGCTGATAGTGATTTATTTGTGAGGCATTGATTGGATAATTGGTAGTAATTTAGTTGTAGGACATCTAAGTTCATTCTTTAGGCAAAGCCTCAATAAGACAGTTGTGATAAATTGATTTTACAATCAAGACAAGTACTTAGGTGATCAAGATTTATAATTTTATTGCTGTCTTGTTTTTATGTTTGCTTATGTCAGTTCTGTATCACCTTGTGTATTTTTGTTATCAATAAAAGCAGCTGGATTCTTCTTTTTTGCTCTATTGGATGAATCATTAAAATATTAAAGGAAGCATTGAGTCCTGTGCCTGGTGTTGGTTGGTCAGTCAGTCAGTCAGTCAGTCAGTCAGTCAGTCAGTCAGTCAGTCAGTCAGTCAGTCAGTCAGTCAGTCAGTCAGTCAGTCAGTCAGTCAGTCAGTCAGTCAGTCAGTCAGTCAGTCAGTTAGTTAGTCAATCAGTTAGTCAGTCAGTTAGTCAGTCAGTCAGTTAGTCAGTCAATCAGTTAGTAAATTAGTTGGTCAATCCATTGGTCAGCTAGTTAGTCAGTCAGTTAGCCACACTGTTGGTTGTTTGTTTGTTAGTTTATTTGAATTGGATCTACCGCTGTTTATTAGAAATGTTTAAGTTATGAATAATGTAGAGATTACTTTGATTAGTGCTCATAAGCTGCCTGCTTGTACATATCTACTCTATGTAGCAGGTGATGCTAATAAATTCATACTCACAAGTGTTAAAATTAGTTTTCATGTTTTTTTTTATTGATATTATGATTTTCATCATAGAAAATTGATGTTCCCTTGGAAATCAGCATTTGTTAGTGCTACCAAATACTTGAGTCACCCTTCTTGTAAAATTAGGAGGTGCACACTCTCACTTGCTTGCTTGATGAACACTGTTTCAATACCACAAATTTTAGACTGATGTTTTTAAAGCTGAACTAACTTTTGAGTCTCCCTGTTGAAGAGTTGACAATTATTTTATTATGTTCATTAAAAACAAAAAGAAATCTTTATCGTAATGAATAATCTTTAGGTTACCTAATCATGTTGACGTCATTATTGCATCCACATATCCACGTATGATTGTATCTCAGATAATATCATGTCATTGTCCATTTGGGCTATCACCATTATCACTGTTAAGTGTCCACTGATGACCTTAAAATTATTCTGACTGACCGAATCTCTTGGTATGTTTATAAACTGCAGTGATGTTGAATATCATTTTTGCTGATATATGGAACTTATATATTCTGATTATATGCTTAAAGCTTCATTTTGCTGTAGAATAATGAGTTTTAATCTGTTCTTCAAATAGTGTATTTAGTTTCCCTATTTTATAAATATGATCGAAATTAAGACTGGATTTAATGTGAAAATGTTTGTAGTATAACATATAAGTATGCTACTACTCTGGTTGTATATTGAATAAAATTGAACTTATATGCATTATTCACTTGAAAGTTTTAGCTGTGGAAGAGAAATAATATTTTTATTTGACTTTACTGTCAGTTGAAATTTTTCTGTGTAAAATAATGTTTGAATTTGGTGGCGATGTTTGTTTTTTAGTATTCATTGGAAAACCGACACTTTTGTAAATGTTGACAGTTTAAAAATCCAACATCAAATGTTATAGTGCAAATCCGACACAACACCAAGTATGTCGAAATATCTTAAGTGTACAGAGAGTATATATAGTTGCGTTTTTATTGCAAGGATAGTTATGTGTATTGACAGTGTTATCTAGAAAAAGGATGTACGTAACTTGGGCCTGATTGTAGAGGCACATTGATTACAATTAAACAATTATTTCACTAATGTTATGACTGTGATATTAAACAAACTTGTGATATATTTCCAATTGTGATAAAAAGTTTGTGATAAAAGTATTTACTTTGTTTGTAAACAATGGATAGAGCCAAAGTTTTCAAGGATTATTTTGTTAGCAGTCAGAACGCTGTGTTGATACCTAATGAAGAGTTTGGTCGGCGGAAATTCATAAACGTTGGAGTTAATCGATCCCTGAGTTTGTCGAAAATCGAAGAGATTGAACGAAACCATACAGTAGACATGCGGTCAGGTGAGTTAAGCTTTTATTTAATCTTCAATTTTTACTTGTCTTTTTTTTAAATAACATAAAATATATCTTACAAGAATATGAGGAAAAATAAGAAAAAAAAAAAGATTTTTTCTTAATCTCTTTACCATTAAAATACATCTGGCATCTGTTTCCATAAGGTGTGTTTTTTGCATTTTTATGCAATAAAAAAACATTTTCTGGGGCATAGTTTGTGTGTGCTAAAAACTAAATACTTTATGAGATAAAAGGTGGGGGCAGGGTTTTCACTAGATGTCAAATGTTGAGGGTAAAGAGACCCTTGGCTAATGATGATTCGAAGAGTCAACACAATTTCCATCTAATTTTAATGTAAATTTGACCCTTTGGTACAAATTCTCAAGAGTCAGATGTTTTATTTTTTCTGATTTCAAGAATCAAAATGCTGTTTTAAGGGTCAAAATAATACCCTGACTGGGTGGATGGGGGGGTCCCTGCAAAACTGTAGACTTATGTACCCCATTGGATGCATTTTGAGCCAAACTTTTGATAAACCATTAATATCACAATTTTGTATCTTTGAGGGGAGAATTTTAGGTATAATCTGAGGGAGTCTGATAGGATTCAGTAATTGCTCTGAATAGTTTAGTTAATTAAAACCAGAAATTTCAGTATTTTTATTAGACTATGCTGGTAAAACTAACCTTGTATCCTATTATGCATTCAATTAAATGTGTATGATATTATAATATGAGTGGTAATTTCCCATTAGTGACTCTCTGGGGGGAAGCTGTGTTGTTAATAGTAACAATAACAACTGTACTTAGATTCATTAATAATTGTATAAAAAAATCAGTCAAACCTGTGTTAAAGGCCATCTGTGACTATACACCATCTTGTGAACATTAGCCATTTTATTAATAATTATTGAAAATTTGACAAAAATGCTAATTTTCCTCCATATGTGGAGAAGTTGCCCTCTCCTTGTGGAAAGGTAAGATAGTATTGGTTAGTATACAGTCCAGGAAAACTGGTAAGGTGAACTGGTCAGATTTTTTAAGATTTTTTTATACAATTATTATCTGGTTGCCTAATATAACTGAATAATTGTTGAAAAACAGTGTTAAACCCCTGTCACATTAGCAATCATTTATCTATATAACAGACCATGGTGAGCTAACATGAAGTGATGGTGTATAATGGTTTTTAAGACCTAAAGTGGCCATAATACATACAATAAATGTGCTTTTGATCTGTGGCCATTTTAGACCTTTATACACCATCCCTTCAATGTACTAGCCCCCTTCGTCACAGGCAAATAAAACTCGAAGGCTAACTGTGCAAAACAGCCTTACTTGAAAATATTCAGATGGCCTTCGTTCACAGGTTTGACTGTGTATACAGTTCTCTATGTGAGTTTGTTATGCTATCAAACGGAAACTCTGCAATTGACTGTAAAAATATGGCCTAATGAACCCATACTTTGTAAAGCCTCTAGGGAGGCATTTTAGCTTATCAGCAGGGCCCAGACCACTCATCCGGAGGTCGCTGGTTTAAATTTAGTCAGGTGGCACGATTGTCCTGAATAATGAACCAGCATTGTTAAAACACTTGCTCAGATTTTGCAGCTCAAATCTCAGTTATTATGTTTGTGATGTTTAATTTTGATAAGATGATACAAATTATAAAACAATATTCTGTGTATGTGTTAGTTTATCAAATTATCTTGTCAAACCTGTGAACAAAGGTCAACTCTTGGTAGGACGAAATGTAGCCTTTATTGAAAGGAAGCCTTTAATCGGAAGTCAGTTTGTTCTAAATAATCAGTGACATTTTTCAAAAAATAGCCTTTTTTCACATTTTTTTGTCAAAGAAAGGTCTTATGTAGCTGTAAGGATGTTGTGATATTCTGTTCTTATTCCCTGCTTTATTCCTTAGTTTTTGCATATATGTTTATTCGTATACTTTTCTTTCAGGAAACAAACAATGGATTCATCCACCAGATGCTATCTCTAGGGGTCATATCTTATATACAGTGAAGGTAGGCATGATATTCATCCAAACCTGTGGACAAAGGCCACATGTGGAAATAAAAAATACAATATATAGCCTTTATGAGAGATTTGTTAAGTCTTAGATCTATTAATTTGCACTAAAGGGTGAACTTTGTGTACCTTGGTGGTTTTTATTCACAAGTGGCTGTTAAATCAGGTTTTACAGGTGAAACTGATGCTGGTGTATAGTGAGTTTTTATATGCAATGTTTGTATGTCTGCTTTGATTATACTGTTAAACCTCGATAATGAGACCACCTTTGGGACCTGAAAAATAGGTTGTAATGATGAGGTGATCTCATTATCAAGTTAAATTATAGGGGAGTTATTGAAAGTGGTCCAAAAATAAGTGGTTGTTTTAACAAAGTAGTTCTGATATTGAGGCGGTCACTATTTGAAGTTTAACTGTAGTTTTATTATGGCTCTAGGTAGACATTTTAGACTTGTAGTGAAGCAAAGGATTCCTGGACCTAGGATAATGACCTATTCCATAAAGCAGACTTATCATTGGTCAGTTTCAAAAGTAAGCCCTGAAACAGCCAATCAGGTGCTAGAATTTCAAGATTGGTCCATAAATCAGATTTTTAACCTTTTAAATTTGAATACTGAGGTCAAAGGTTTGAATCTGTTCAGTGGTGAGATACTACTTGGTCAAGTTGTCCCTTCATGAAGGAGCTGAACTAACATTAGTTTTAGACACTCCGAGAGGTGTCCCTTAAAAGTCTTAAGAAACTTGATATGCAGTAATGTGTTTATTGTGTTAGTTTAGACATGCATGTTTTGCAAAACATCTCCAAATATGCAAGGAAAGGAATATGTACTACTTTAAATTTGATATACAGTCAGATTTGTGAACAAAGGTCACCACAAGAGGAAATAAAATATGGACTTAATGCACAGTTGTCCTTTATTATAAAAAAAAATTGAAATTTGTCACTTCAAATAATATTTAGCAAAATGACAGAATTTTACAATTCCTGTCGACTAGTTTCGAAATCCTAAGTTGAACACTGTTTTATGTGTGTGTGCAACTTAGAAGCTTGGCAATGATCCGTGTATCATGCTTGTATAAAATAAATAATGGATGTCTGTATGTCATTTTGCTGGATGCAAATCCTGTTTGAGTGCTTTATAGGTGGAAAAGTGTCGTTCTGTAAAGAAGAACAAGAATTTACTGTGAATATAAAGCTATCAGTCTTTATTATGTTTATAATAATCAGTTCCCATCTTGATTAGATAAAATATCTTCAGATTTGGGATGAAATGAATTCATTCTACTTAATTTATTGTTGTGAATGTACACTATGCCCCATTTGATATAAGTATGTACTATGTTCCATTTGATATATGATCAAACTTGTGAACAGAAGCCACCAAAGGGAGAAGGGTAATACAGTCAAACCTGTGAATAAAGGCCACCCTTTGGAAAGACTAAATGTTTTATTAACAGGTGGCCTTTATTCAGAAGTCAGTTTGTTCTAAGTAATCAGTGACGGTTTTTCGAAGAATGGCCTTTATTCACAGATTGGTCTTTATTCAGAGGTGGCTGCAAACACAGGTTTGACTGTGTGGCTCTTATGCAAAATTGATCTTCATTTATAGTGTTCAAGTTTGTTATATCAATAAATATTGGCTAAAGGCTGACCATTGTTCACAGGTGACCTAATCACAGGTGGCTTTAAAACTCATGTTACCTCTAATCACCGGAGGCCTCTAATCACAGGTGTCAAAAAGTAGTCAAAAATTTTTAAAGAATGAATTAATTTGTGTAAAAATGCAAACTTTGGTTTGTGCAAAACGTTTTAAAATCTTGTGCATTTGTTATGAGTTTACCCTTTGTTTTATTATTTTATTCATATACTTCACTACTTAAAAGTTTTACTTTTATAATTCAATTATACAATTTACATTAATGTAAGACAAATAAATGTGAAAATGTGTTTTAGTGTCATTCAAATCCATCAGTAAGTTTAACAGTATGCTAGCTTTTGGCTAAATGTGTTTCTATCAGGCTGACAAATCTACAGTAAAGGATCACATGATTGCCTAATTAAGGATTTATCTAGTCCCAAAATCTACTAGACAAGAATTGTGTTCAATGTATTCCCCAAGGGGCCTTATCATTTTGATATTTATCTGTAAGCAACAGTAATGGGATGACTAAATATTCCCTAATAAACACACCTCTTGTTAACACATCTCTTAATTAACACCCCACTCTTAATTGACACCCTTCTATAATGAACATCCCTCTTAATAAACACCCCTCTATTAATGAACACCTCTCTTAATTTACACCCTCCTAACAGAAACTCCTGCTATTATATGTAACCTTTCTCATTAATACCCCTCTTAATAATCACCCACCTCTCCTACTGAATATCCCCCCTAATTAATTACCATTTCATTCTATTGTTCGTTTTTATGTGACTTATCCTCACTGGGGTTTAACGCCGTTTTTCAGTTATATACGCCAACTGGTTCTCCTAACCAGTTTTCCTGGACTGTATATTAACCAGTACTAACTTACCCTTCAGCCGGCAGCCGGCAACTTCTCCACATATGGAGGAAAATCGACATTTTTGTCAAATTTTCTCATAGAAGGGAATGAACTGCCTCGACCAGGATTCACTTCATTATAAACACCAGTCCTAATTTACACCCCCCTGATAATCACCACTCCTGATAAATGCACCTCTACTTCCAAACACCTTCCACCTTTTTTTAGAGAAAAACAAAAAACTGTGACTCATAAAAATGAATACTTCCACGATCCTTTAAATCATAAATCCGATGCATATTCAATTTGGTCAAACAAAGACTAAAAATGGATTAGAGAAGTTATGACACAAAATGCCCCGGGGTCATTCATTAGCAGTTTAGTTTGCTGAGCGGGTTTTCCAAAGGCCTGTAATAAGTGTGTGAGTCTTAAAACATTACATTTTCCTCAATGATTAGTTATTCATTTTGGTTAATGTTGTTAAATTTATTGTGTAACTCTTATTTTCCAATGCCTGGAGTTACTTTTAGTAATGTTTTATTGTTGTTGTTGTTGTAGCTGCTGGGGGTGATGATTGTTATCATCTGATAATTCGTGCATTAATTATTTTTTATTGTTAATTATGTTGAATGTAAGCTCTCTGCTTTGATGTGAATGTTTATTTAATGCTCTCTTATTAAACTGATGGTTCTAAAATCCTTAATGAGATTTAAACTAATTGTTTTGGTATTCATTATTTTTAGAAGTATAATTAAGAAATTTGCATAGCTTTAAATAAAGCTAATTTTTTTGAAGATATTAATTACTTCAGACTAAAGTGGAACAATAACTTGTTTTTGATGGTAATAAATCCTGTCTATTTCTTTGTAAGCTGTTTTGTTCTAAAAATTTTGTATAAGAGTAATTGCCCCTTATTAATAGGTATACTTAGCAAAAATGACTGTGCACTCATTAACCTTGCTTTTTTTTTGGTTTCAGTGAAACTTAAGAAGAATGTGGTATAAATTTGTTGTAAACTTTTGTTATTTTGAGTTTTGCTGGACTGAAGAAATTTCCTGATCTTTACACTTGTTTTATCAAAATGTGATTTTTCCAAATTTTTGTACTGGTGTTATGAGATTTGCTGTATGTGGTATTAAAAAGTGCAAATTTTGTCTTGAAAATGGAAAATTGTTGCTATCTGTCATAATTTGATTTGGCTGTATATCTGTTTTGTGAACATTTTTTTTTCATTTTTTTATTTTTCAAATTACTGTACCTTGTTAATCCTTTGTATGGCCTTTGAAAGAAATATTGAAGGGTTTGTTGTGGTCATTATATATCTTTACAAATATGGTGGGGGTGTTAAATGGGTGGAGGGAATTAAGTAATACATGGTGTCATGTATAAGTACTGTCTGAAGAACAACCACTTTGCCATAACAATCATATACTGTGCTGCCACTCAAACAGTTTCCTAATCTAATTAGTTTTCATATTTTCTACTTTCAGTTTTACGGTGAGTGTGAGGTTGATTCACCTAAAGGTACAGATGTTGTCAAAGATGCAATACGAAAAAGAAAGGTAACCGCATGAGTGAAAATTAAAGGGCATGATATACTGAAACATTCATAAAATAAAGTTATGCACCTTTAAGTAAATTATGATTAGCTCAACTCAACACTCAAAGAATGATTTGGTGCAATAAATACTTGATATCTCATGTTCCTTTATTGTGCACCACCCAACAGAATAGTGTGCACTTATATGTAATTATGTGGTATTTTTCCTTTTGTGTGAACGTAATTGTTTAAAACTGTTCATTTACAGGGGTGTGTGTGATTGTTTCTATTTTCAGTTTAACAAGACTTTACGAAAGACTGAAGGTCAGAAAACACCAAAAGTAGAATTATGTATATCTGTAGATGGTGTAACAATACAAGAACCGAAATCTAAGGTTTGAATGAAATAAATTTTGTTAACATTTCAGGCCTTTATGCTTGTTTTCAACAGTATTTCAGTTATATATCATCAGGCAGTTCTTACAAACCAGTTTCCCTTGCGTCCTTACTACCCTTGCCAAAAAAGCTTCACAAAAGCTATGTTAAAGCCGTGTTTAAGCTACGTTTAACATACACAAAAGATATGTTGAAGCCGCATTAAAGCTAGTGGTATTGGCACCTTCGCAAAAGGTGCATTTTTTAAAACCAGAAGGTTCAGAATTCCTCAAGCCAAACCTTCACAAAAGCTGGGTTTTTTTTAAGACGCAGTTTTTGCGAATCTTTTAAAGAAAAACGCACATTATAATGCAGAAGCTTTACAAAAGCTGCATTTAACCTTCGCAAAAGCTGCGCTTTCTGGAAAGCTTCGCTATTTTTGGCAAGGGTAGCATTGACCTTGTTCTCCGCAAGTGTCTGCCATTTCTTCACATTAATAATTAGCAGTGAAAGGACAAACGGATTTAGATACAATGTCTTGAACCGAGCACAGGCTGCATGTAGGGTTAAAACTCATGAACCTCAGGGCAGTAGACAAAACACTACTCTTTTGAGTTAGCTGGGACAAAATCAGATGTCTACATTCATGCAAAACCTGTGAACAGAACCAGCTAATTAATCATAGAAATACAGCTTTTTGCTGAGCAGGCCTGTATTCAGAGGTAATGAAACAGGTGTTCATTTCTAAATCATTGATTACTGTGTATTTTGCATTAAAAGACAAAAAAAATCATCCTTTTGTCTTTATTATAGTGCAACTTGCTGTTAACTGTACCTCATAGAGAATGTTATCATGAATGGATCATTAATTGATCTTTAATTGAACATTAATTGATGATATTTGAATTCATTTCAGATTGTGAAACATCAGTATCCATTACATCGGATATCCTACTGTGCTGATGATAAGTCAGATAAACGGATGTTCTCATTCATTGCCAAAGCCTCAGACTCCAATAAGCATTTCTGCTATGTATTTGCCAGTGATAAAAATGTGAGTGTCATGATGATTCATGAATACAAGATCATTGCTCATGAACTTGCAGTTGAAGTTTATGAACCTGAAATAATTTTATATGAGCTGGAGATTACAATTTATGAACTTCTGATCATAGTTCATGAACTGGTTATAATGATTCATGAACTCAAGATTGTGATTTATGACACTGAGCTCTTAGTTCATGAACATAAAGTTTTAGGTTATTAACTGAATAGCAAAGTTCATGAATTAAATATCATAATTAATAGAAAACTGTGATAATGATATGTACTATCAGTCATAGGTAATATCTATAGAGAAAGATATGCCTTGTCATAGTCTAGGGATGGAGCCCCCTATCTCTGAATCCAGGGGTCATGGATTCAAATCCCCATTTTAGAGAGATTCCACCATATCTTAATACTCGTAGAATTAAGTGTTTTGGAAATGATTATTCTGAAGACTTGAAGTTTGAATTAAAAAATCTCTGAAAAAATTCTGTTTCTGTCCTTGTGATATTTTTTTTCCAATTAGTTCCTGATTCAGTTTGACGGTTGCAAATTTGTGTGTTTATGCCATGTTATTTTTCAAGATGTCTGTGACAATTAAATTCCAGTTATTTCATAATTGTCTAAGACGTGCCATCCCTGTTTTGTTTCCTTAATTTCACACGTAATTTGATTATTTCATTACCCAATGAATGATAATACAGCAATGTCTGCCATTTTAAGCAGACGTAATCATTCATAGAAGGGGATCCTTCATGCCAAAAAACAGTGCATTATTGGTTTTTGCTATCTGTTATCTCCATTCTGGTCTTCTGCTTTCCATTCAGGTACAAAAACACTGAAGAGGGTTCTTTTTTCTAATAGACTTGTTTGGCTTACTTCAGAGATTTGATTGTTATAGACTGTGTATTTATTGCTTTCTGGCTAGAATAGAATGGATAATGTGCCATGTCATTGATTTCCTGACAAAACTATCCATCACTCCCAGTGTAACAATATTCTGTCAAGATTTGATCTGTCTGCACACAGATATGATTATGCTTCTGCGATGAAGATTTAACTGTATCACAGAGAGCCAAGACTGAGTAAAGAATAGATAGAAATATTGGCAACCAGTCTTTGGAGGCAGGCTGTCTTGTTATTGGTTTATCTTAGTTCAGTCAATCCGTAGCTCATTTGCCACAAAGCTGGGTTCATTATAAAGAGATGGTGGCTAGTTTTTGGAAAGATTGTGAGGCCATGTTTGTTAAGCCTTTGCCGTCAAACTGAAGATGTGTTACGTCCTATGTTGTTTGTCTAGCCTTCTGTTTCATACATTATATGGTAATCCTAATTTGCTTGCAAGAATAAAGTGGAATGTATTATAAAATATAATACTGGCAGTGGACCCTGGAGCACTGATGATTCATTATTAGCCACATCCAGTTGTATCTGATTGTATTGAATATGTCTCCTGGGCAACAATTACATATTATTCTCTTTGCATTGCATTGTCATTTTTCAAGCAAGACCAGACAAGTGATTTGCCCGTCTGTATTCTGACTAAATGTGCTGGGATTGAAACAATTGATGAGTTCTCAATGAAATTATTTCGTCCAATGACAAAATTTGAGTGGTCAAAAAATCTTCATCATGAGATTCTTGTCTGTATTTGTTGTTATCTTAATGCAGTAGAACGAATGTCTGCCAAAAATAAGAAAAAAAATTGAAGTCTTAAAGAACATGCTATATATTTTTGAAAGACTTTATTTAGATATTCAAGAGAACATAACCAAGTGTATGTCTTAGGCTATAAGGTGAATTTGAAAACCAGTCTCAAACAAGCTTCAGATTGGCTGATATTGATTTAAAATTGACCAATAACATAGCTCTATTCTGAAAATGGTCTCCAGATGGTTGTTTTATTATGTATGATTTTATTACCCTTCAAAAGAACTTTTTCTTTGTGGTGCCTGCTTTTGAATTTAAGTTTTTAGGGGCACCTGATTCAGGGACTTTTTAATCTATTATGATTTTGTGATACAGTCAAATCTATCTGTTTGTCTTTTAATTAAAAAATAGCTGTTTGTGCTTTGGTATCTTGTCATTATTTTGTTATATTTAACATGCGGTGTAACAAATCTAACAAAGAAATATTTGTCCTCCCTCTATTGATGACCTAAAGTACATACCTGCTTTTTACCATTATTAGCTTGTCAGTTTAGAAGATTGAGTTGAACTATTATGATCACTGCATTGTTGTCGTCATCATTGCCATAAAAAAACTACTGTAGCCCATTACTCTAACACTAATGGTCAAAATTGCTTATTCAATTGGATGATGTGAAAGAGACAAGCCTTTGTGCCGCTATGGGGAATTCTTGTTATTAATTTATATTTTATTATCTACTGTTTTTGTATCGATTTTCAGGCCGAAGAGATAACACTTACTATTGGTCAAGCATTTGATTTAGCTTACAGACGATTCCTTGAAACACAGGGCAAAGATGTTGATCTTAAAAAACAACAAATAGTGCTACAGAAAAAGGTTAACATGGCTTTTGATCCGAACCTCATAGGATTATTAAATGATTGTTTTGCTTTTCTCATTGATTCAATTAACAAGTCTTGAATTTGTTAAATTGTATTGCACACATGTAGTTCTTATTTTAATAAATGTTGAAACTAAACTGAAAGTAGAAAAGCACATTTCTTTAACTCTGTGAAGCAGTTTGATATATGTCCACATATTTTTGCGGAAGAACATCTGAATATTGTTTGTATGCTTTAATAGATTAAGTTCATCAGAAAGAAATGTGGCTGATTTTGAGAAAATAAGTCTTAAGCATTTACAAAATTTTCTTTGAATTTGTTATGTATTAATTGAATTTAATGTAACACTGAATTAATCACCACTAAAACCTTTAATTAGATATTTTAAAGGGACCGGACTTCAGATTAATGATTCGTTCTTCTAAATTTAGAAATTTGATGACTTAATCAGTCTTAATATTGAGTTGGTCCAGTTAAAATGGAAACTTCACTAGGCCTACCGTCCTGTAAATTTCTGTTGTGTTTTGCAGAGGCTGTATTCATAAAATATCAACAAAACTAGTATTCATTATTGACACCCTATGACTGTATGGCTTTTTGTAAGTTTCGTGATTATGTTTTTTATTGTCAATCTGGAGTTTACCATTAGTCCTTTTAATGTTACAGATATGTCTAATTGGTGATTTACCTGTACTGTTCTATTTGATTGTAGTACTTTAAATGGTTTGTTATTAAAACTTCCTGTCTTAAATCAGGTTGAAAATTTAGAGAAGGAAAATGCTCAGTTGAAAGCTCGGATACGTGAATTAGAACAGTTGAAAGATAGATCCGATATAGAAAGCTACAAGCAAAGTAAACAGGTTGGTGACTTTGTTGCTGATTTAGCATTCAAAATATATAGCTATGTAGACGAATTTATTGATTTGTTAATTTGAATTTTCCCTCTCCGAAATAACACTCTCTGTAGACTAATTGTATTTTGTGCATTGTCGGAAGTTGCTCTTTCAATGAAACTTTCTATTTATTACAAACATTTTCCAAGATATTCAATGAACCTTTTAAAATTGGTTTTACATGAGAATTGTCAGTGATAGAAGAGAAAATGATCTCATCCATAATAAAGATTATTCATTTCAGGATACCAGTCTCACCCAATGCTATGTTATGATATACATTTATGATAAAATGTTCATTTAACTGGTTGTTAATTATTAAATGATTACTGAATTATGATAGGTATGATATTAATCATATTCACATAAACTATACAGGGGTGTAGAAATGAGCTGTAAGCCAGAGGAATCAACTGTCTATTTTAGCATTCTCATTGGCTACTTTTTCCCCAGGAGCGTTGCCCCTTTGTCCCCTACTGGGGTAAACCTTGTACCCCCTCCTTCTACTTTCAATAGGCTATCGGCTGCATAAAAACATTTCTACACCCCTGACTATATAGACTCATATACAGTATATATGTAAATATTATTAATTTCTGTTTGAATACAATCAGTTTTCCGTGTTTAAATCATATTATTTATCTTTGATACAATAAGATTGTTATCTTGTTTGAAATGTGATAACATTGACATATAAAAGTATTCAACATGTAGTATCTTGGTGACATATCTAGGTTTAACATGACATATGTTTATATGGAGTTGTTGCAATTTTGCAATAAAAGGAGCACTCTCTGTGTTTTTAGGACAATATTTAGTTTCTGTCTAAGTTACTTCTCATTTTTGTTACCACCAATGCATCTAAACAAAATTTTAAAAAACTAAGAAGTAGGTGCATACCAAAATATATTTAGAGAGATGTTTTGCACAGTATAATTGAAATATATATACATATCATCTGAACTTTTTACATAAAAAGTAGGTACTCTGGACTGAGACTTAAATGGAAGGTTCTGAATAAGTTTAATCGTAAAGATTGTACTTAATGTTGGTGTTTAGAACACACGTATGAATGAAGTTTGACTGGACCCTAAAATTCATTACAAAACATCAATTTATCAATTTTCAATTTATTCTTTGATTCAATGTTCTGTTCTATGTGTAAACAAAATTTTCAAATCATGCATATTATCTTTTAGTATGTGTTTTTCATTACTGAACCAACGAGAAATGTCACATGATAAAGAATCCATTTTACAGTAGAAACCACATTACCACGGATATTTTTTTTATTTTCATTATTGCAGTCTGCAAAAAAACTATTAGTCAGTGACCGAGGCTATAAAATAATAAAAAAAACAATTAGTCAGTGACTGAGGCTATAAAATAATAAAAAACAATTAGTCAGTGACTGAGGCTATAAAATAATAAAAAACAATTAGTCAGTGACTAAGGCTATAAAATAATAAAAAAAAAAAATTAGTGACGGAGGCTATAAAATAATAAAAAACAATTAGTCTGTGACGGAGGCTATAAAATAATAATGAAAAAAACTAGTGACGGAGGCTATAAAATAATAATGAAAAAAACTAGTGACGGAGGCTATAAAATAATAATGAAAAAAACTAGTGACGGAGGCTATAAAATAATAATGAAAAAAACTAGTGACGGAGGCCTTAAAATAATAATGAAAAAAACTAGTGACGGAGGCTATAAAATAATAATGAAAAAAACTAGTGACGGAGGCTATAAAATAATAATGAAAAAAACTAGTGACGGAGGCTATAAAATAATAATGAAAAAAACTAGTGACGGAGGCTATAAAATAATAATGAAAAAAACTAGTGACGGAGGCTATAAAATAATAATGAAAAAAACTAGTGACGGAGGCTATAAAATAATAATGAAAAAAACTAGTGACGGAGGCCTTAAAATAATAATGAAAAAAACTAGTGACGGAGGCTATAAAATAATAATGAAAAAAACTAGTGACGGAGGCTATAAAATAATAATGAAAAAAACTAGTGACGGAGGCTATAAAATAATAATGAAAAAAACTAGTGACGGAGGCTATAAAATAATAATGAAAAAAACTAGTGACGGAGGCCTTAAAATAATAAAAAATAATTAGTTACGGAGGCTATAAAATAATAATAATAAAAAAAATTAGTCAGTGACGGAGGCTATAAAATAATGAAAAAAATAAGAAATTACTCAGTGACGGAGGCTATAAAATAATGAAAAAAATAAGAAATTACTCAGTGACCGAGGCTATAAAATAATAAAAAAATAATTAGTGACGGAGGCTATAAAATAATAAAAAAAAAATTGTCAGTGACGGAGGCTATAAAATAATAAAAAAATAATTAGTGACGGAGGCTATAAAATAATAAAAAAATAATTAGTGACGGAGGCTATAAAATAATAAAAAAAAAAGAAATTACTCAGTGACCGAGGCTATAAAATAATAAAAAAAAAAAGAAATTACTCAGTGACCGAGGCTATAAAATAATAAAAAAAAAAAGAAATTACTCAGTGACCGAGGCTATAAAATAATAAAAAAAAAACTAGTGACCGAGGCTATAAAATAATAAAAAAATAATTAGTGACGGAGGCTATAAAATAATAAAAGAAAAATTGTCAGTGACGGAGGCTATAAAATAATAAAAAAATAATTAGTGACGGAGGCTATAAAATAATAAAAAAATAATTAGTGACGGAGGCTATAAAATAATAAAAAAAAAAGAAATTACTCAGTGACCGAGGCTATAAAATAATAAAAAAAAAAAGAAATTACTCAGTGACCGAGGCTATAAAATAATAAAAAAATAATTAGTGACGGAGGCTATAAAATAATAAAAACAAATTAGTCAGTGACGGAGGCTATAAAATAATAAAGAAATAATTAGTGACGGAGGCTATAAAATAATAAAAAAAATAAGTCAGTGACCGAGGCTATAAAATAATTGGTCAAGATTTAAAAACTGTAATTTGTCTGCCCGGGCTGCATTGTTTTTGAACTACACTTTTGATAGAAGTGGAATAAATTTGTTTAAGAATAGATATGAACTATATGCTATTCAGCATTGAATTATTAACATAGAACATGTATATCTTTGACTTTGTAGTTTTCTTTTTTTACTTATTTGTATGTTATTTGGGCTACAGAATTTTGATTTGGCTACAACTTTTTACAATACATGTATGTTTAGGTCTTAGGTCTGATACTCAAAAATGTGTTTCATGCTGTTGCTTGTGTATTGATCTTTTTTTCTGTCTATTACCTGATTCCTCCATACTAGCTAAGGTTTGGATCTTTGCCATAATGAAGGATAGCTTCATGTGTCAATGCGTGTTTTCTAATCCTTTCATTTGTCAATGTTCAATTACACAATAAGATGAATCAGGTGTGATACAGTATGTGAATCACCTGTGAACAATGGCCATCCTGTCTACAGCAGTCATTCTGTAGTTTATATATATTAATATAATATACCGAATATACCTTTCAATGAAGGCTAACTTTGCATAAAGGCCATATTTCTTGCCTCGTTTTGGTGACATTTGCTCTCAGGTTTTGCTGTATTGTTCTGAGACATGTCTATAGGGAAGATAGATAGACTACATGTTTGTCTGTGAAATATCCACTGAGAATTTCCCCTGTCAGTGCATTAAGGTTGTGACTTATTGTCATATGAAGGAAGATATATCAGTGTTGGTTATCACGGAATACAGTTCAAACCTCATTTTGTGACCACCTCAGTATCAAGACCTCTGCATTATAATGACCTATATTTTGTGTGAAAAGATTGTAACTTTTTAAATACAAACATGACAAGATTGTAACTTTTTTATATACAAAATATAGTAGGGAGCATCTTTCTGGGCTGGACTGTGCCATGAAGTAACTGCTACACTTGTCTTTTCATATCAGTTTTGATTTGCACATCCAATTTCTTAAGTTTAAAAGCTTATATTGAATTAAAATCTCTCAAGTTTTAGACAAAAGAAGCATTTTGAAACAGAACATTGATCACTGTATGTTTGATAAACATTACTGTCTACCACTTGGACAAAATAAATACTGGATATAAGATTACTTGAATTAAGCGGTTGATTCTGGAAGTGAAATCTCTCGGACACGTAATAATTTTTCAAGATTTTCCTTTGTTATCAATAAATTTTTAACCGTAATGAATAGCTTGAAACAAAAGGGAAAAAATGTCAATAAGATTAACATGCTCACTGACTGAATGTGCTGTCAACTGCCATAGACATTTTGTGTGATTATAGTGTGATAGATTGCGTCTAACAGGCTTGTAATAAGGATTGTCTGCACACCATACGTTATGGTGATACTGGTTCATTGGTGTTTATTTAGTTTATTGTTGTACTTGCGGAAGTAAATGGTGTGTTTAGGAGAATATTTCAGTTTAATGGTTTCAGCTTATATCAATGGGGGACTTTTTACTCAATTGTTTGCTTGGGTTTTGTCATAATGTGTCGCATCAGGCCATTGTTAGAATGTTATTGGTTTTGAGTTAAGTGACCGACTCATGCGCAAATCCCTGACCTCAAAGCTTTTTCTTCTTTATTCGAGCTTTTCGTTTTCAGTACAAGCATAAAATGTTAACAAAAAAGTACCTACATTACTATCTACTTACTCACTATTAAACCACAAACCAACATTTTTTTAAAGATGTCCTCAGTGCCCTTTTGATATTATGTATTAATATATGCCTCATTTTCATTGTACTCCATATAAATATATGTACCTGTTCCCCTTATATACCATTTGCAACTTTTAATTTTCCCATGTGATGTGTGTGTCCATGCTGGGGGACAGTTGACTGTGGAAGCTCTGCTTTAGAGCAACTGTCACAGTGAAATTTGTGTCCAGGTCTTGAACCACCAACACCTCAACCAACTATCCAGAGTCTGAGGTTATGAAATGTTAGATCGGACTCCCAGCTCAAGTCTCATTTCATACTCAACTCAATTCATACCAATACATTTGTTTGTGAGTGGATAATTTGTTGTATTGACTAATGTACGGAATCTTGTCAGAAAAACTTTAACCATCTCATCAAAATTAAAATGAGAATATTGAAAACACAGAAGTGATAATTGAGTTTTGAGACCAATCTCAAGTTTTATAACCTTTGACCCTGAACTTGGCTGTACAGGGTGTTGTATTGGAGAGGGTTATATTGTTATAATATTGCTGTAACTTTATTATGCATAATGTTTGAATGATTCTTAAATATACTAAATACATTCCTTAAAGCTGCTGGACTCATTTTCTTTCTTCACAAGTGTTATTATTTTGTTTTCAAATCATCCCGTACAAATTACATTCCTGTATATTCATTCATTTTTCCTTCTAAGAATATATTGGATTTTCAAAGTAGATGACAATTGTATCAATAAAATGGATTCCTTGAAAATTATAGAAAACAAATTTGCATATCCCTTGAGCAGTGAGGAAAATGTCCTGCAGCTTTTAATTATTGTTTGAATATGTTTAATGAATATTTGCTATGGCTGCTTGCGTTTTGATGTCATCTTGGTAGTATTTTCTGTATAAGGCATTTTGTGTATCACTATTTGCCTTACTTCTCTGCTGCTAGACTACAAATATATTTTTTGCTTGTGTTATTAACCTAACGCTAATACAAACAATTTCCCTTTGTTTTTTATGTCTACAAACTTAGAAGATCGTATTTATTGTCCTTTTTGTGAAGCAAAGTTGTAACTCTGTTTGTGAATAAGGTTACAGCTTGTTTTGCAATGCTGAACAATTTTGTCCAGTTAAAGTATATCATCCTATCCTTGTACCTCATACATACTGGGTCTATGGTATTAAAACTGACACTTTTTCCATTGGTCAATTTTAAGACAGGTAGTAGAAACAACCAATTGCATGCTTGAATTCTGATGTTGTCCAAAAGATTTAAAGACTCTGTTTTATCATTTTGATCTAATTGGTGGAGTAACTAAGTCAAACAAGAGGCACTTGTATGACAAGAACTAATTAGAGACAAATTTAATTAAAAAGTTGCTTTCCCAGTCATAGACTGTGCTATGTTTGACAAAACTTTTAGCCTGATATTGAGACCAGTCTAAAAGCTTAGTTGTTTGATTGGTTGTTTTCTTGCTTAGCTCTTAAATTGACCAATCACAAGATGTCAAACTTTGACTGGTTTATCAACTAAAATTTAAAACCTTGGACTGGAATGCTTTCTTAAAAGTATGCTGGTACTCTGGTTTCTTGTGGTATCTTGTAATGTATGTATGACATATTACCCCCAGTCTTGTGTATCACTTGCACCTTGTGTACATATTGTATGTATGTTACATATAGATAACTGATCTGACCACTGTAACCTCATCATCGGCTGGCCATGTTGTAACATTACAAAACCTTATAGGAGAGAGCTCGACAGATTCTCCATCAACCAGTCAGGTAAATTAATTGCCAACTCTATGATTTCTTTATATTATTGTGTGTTCAAACCTTATTTTCTGTAGTTAT
The DNA here is from genome assembly GCA_008271625.1 of Lutraria rhynchaena. Taxonomy (NCBI): domain Eukaryota; kingdom Metazoa; phylum Mollusca; class Bivalvia; order Venerida; family Mactridae; genus Lutraria; species Lutraria rhynchaena. Next base: position 4,792,476 of record VIBL01000005.1, on the reverse strand, counting down.
GCACATTTTGTTCCTCTGTCACTTAACCTACCTTATGAATATTTATGGTATAATGAATATTGATGACATATTGAATATTGATGATGTAATGAATTTTGATGAGGTAATGAATATCAATGAATTATTTATTATCATATTGATAATATGATGAATATTAATAGTATAATTATGTAATGAGCGACAGAGGCAAGAATGTGTGCTTTGTTGTCTGTTTGGTCCTAGATGCTTTATTTGCCAATTAGATTCAGTCTTTTTATTAAATTACTGTGAATCTGATAATGATTAGATGCTGAAATAGAAATCATTTTAACACAGTTAAATACATGTTTCAACGAGACAGGACACAGATAATCTGGCACTATAGGATTGTTATTTTTGATCTACATAACCATGCATGACTGATCATCTGTAATTTGATGGTCATTTTTGTTTTATTTAATTTTTTGTGTTTTACTTTTATTTTTCTGTGAATTTTTTTTATTTCTTAAAACCTATGGTATTGCTGTGTTCTCTTTCTGCAGTCTTTCATTACCAGTATGTCTCTGTTCAATGATTTCTGCTTACATGTAGATATCGAATTACTGAAAAAGTAAATATCTAAATGTCACTGATGAATCCTTTTAGAATACCTTGACTTGAGATTTCTGGGTTTGTAGCAAATCTTGAGATAAAATCTCCATCTCATTGCTTTCTTGTATTTTTCATGGTAAAAAGCGGCTTTATTTTCTGCAGACTTTTCAAATCTTTTCTCATGGTATTTCAATTAACAACTAAAGAAATAAACTTCATATTGCTCATACCCTTTCTAAGGTTGTGGTGTATATGATCTATAAAGGAAGACAAATAGGCCTACTGTCGTAAATTTCAAAAGAATTCTTAGGCCAGCTATCGTCAAACTTAAAAAAATGCCAAGGCTAGTTGCTATCAAATTTCAAAATCACTTGAACTAAGTAGTGAATAAGACTTCTACATAATTATTATAACTGTATTATAAAATTATTTCCATTTTCAGCCAAGTTCACCAAAACTTTCATCAGTTGGTAGAAACCTGGAGAATTTAATGTTTGAACCTATGCCGTCTGCACAGAGTGAAATGTCGAATGGTACACAACAGTCACCCAGAACTCCTGGTATAAGTATGTACATCATTTCTGTATCTTAAATTTATTGTTGTTTGTCGTCTGATCAAAAGTGCTAATGTGCCATTTGTAAATATGAAATATTCTTTGTAAGGTTGTAGCAACTTTTATAACATCAAGCCAGGCTATGGCAAATATGAATCAACTTGTTTGTTCAGTTTCACAAAATGGAAGGGATTAGATTTTATCTTTCACATGATTGCCCACATTTCAGGCTTTATATATTTAAAACGAAAGTGTTTAGGTCCAGTCTAGATCTGGTCAAAAATGATGTTTCTGCTTATAAGTGAATTAGATTTTTTTCTTTGAGCGTCAGTTGCACTTCTGGCAAAAATGCAAATGATGGGTTAGCTGTTTTGATCGGAGTATTTTGTATCAGCATGAAATTCACAATTTCATATTTTCATTGTGAACAATTACTACTCATCATTAATTAATTCCTAATTACGATTGTTAAAGTCAGAGTAAGGTCAGCTATTTTTAGTCGCTACAGAAGCTTTACTGATCCATCCTTGTTGACTCAATGCAGAAGGAACATTTTACCAGGTATTAAGAAGAATAATGGAATTTGATAGACTGTTTGATAGTTGACTTGTTACAGACTTCTCAAAACTGCCAGAATACTAGCCTGACATTTGGTTATGCAAATATAGAATTTCTGTCAGACCAAATGAAAATTTGTATGACTGTATATATTATAAATAAGTGATAAATGCAGTAAGCCGTGCCCCACTGCCGGACATCTCGTCCGGTACTCGCCAAAAAGTTATTGGACCTGCTCGAAATTTGCCTGACATGTCTGACGATCCGGCAACTTTCAAGGAGCCTGTTGTTATTTTATTTAGTAATCTGATACATTCAACTTTTGTTATAACGAATCTTGTGGAAAATAATGGAAAATTTGTTATAAAAAAGTTCTTTATGACATGAGTCATCTGTATTTATGAATGAATATGGTTAGATGTGTAACATATTAATTATTGTCAATATTGTGTCACGTTCACTTTGTATGACATATATTAAATTCAGTTTCACCGCCCCCACCTTCTACGAGATCTCGTGCTAAAAAAACAGGCACTCCAGGTACACCAGCCACGCCCACTACACCACCCCCAATTCCACAGAGAAACAATGTTGAAGATGATTTAGCTTCTGTGTTTATGAATATGAATTCTACATCGCAACAAAACAATTTTAATACAACTAATAATAACAACAATGGTAAGTATATATGTGTATATACTCGTAAAATCTTGCTTAGCAACCACCTCTATTTTACAAACACAAATCAAACCTATGTTTGCAGCAACCTCTAAATAAAGGCCACCCTGTGAATAAAGGCCATTCTTTGAAGAACCATCACAGATTATTTAGAATGAATTGATATCTGAATAAAGGCCATCTGTCAATGAAGGTCACATTTGTCTTTTCCAAGAGTGGCCTTTGTTCACAGGTTTGACTGTAAGTGATTATAATGTCTACTATTTTTAGGGCCTGTTGTCAATATTTTCACTACCAGTATATATTACCAGTACTATATATTAACTACATAATGAGACCACCTATTTAGTTGCTCTACAAAGATCCACAATCTTGTTTCTGTGGGACATGTTATCCTACTGTTTGTTTTTTCACTGGGGTTTAACATTCTACCACCTGCCAGGGTCATTTTGCAACTTTCCAGCTTTAATGGTGGAGGAAAAACCCAGGTGTAGCCCTGAGTGGGACCACTGACCTTCTTTAAGTTACCTGGATAAACTTCCTCACATGTGAGGATACTGAAATTCAAGATGAAAGTTCAGACTTATATTTATTTCAAATGCTTTGAGGTTTTGAACTGTTTTCAGAATTAGTTTGTACTCTTGGGGGGGGGGGGAGGGAATTGAAACTGGTAACGTTGTGTGAAATAGTAAAATTCTGTTATTTTACTATATCTTTAATGATAAAAATGACAATTTTGTCTGGGACTATTTTCTTCATGTACCTGATGTTGGGCTAGTAGCTTAAACTTCAGACTTTGGAAAAGACGTTTTTTTTCATAAGTTATGAATATAAACCATTTAATCTGACATTTCACTTATGTTTTAATATTTTAGTGTCAAATCCCTTTATGAGTCCAGCTGGCCCCTCATTTGGGCAAAACAGCTATGATCCATTTGGTATGCCTTCATTTACACCAGATGGCAAGGCAACCAATAACACGAATGGTACAAACTCTATGTCGGAGGCTGATAGAGATTTCCTGGATGTCCAGGTAAAAACTTTTCGTATTGCTTCAGAAATAATTTTCTGAATATAATTGAGAGAATCATTGATTGCTGACCAATTTAATTAAATATCACAGTGGCTGTTCTGTAGGAAATACGATATGATTTATTAATAAAAAAAAATTGTTACATTCTGTTGTGAAATTTTGACCATCTTTGGACAAAGGTCCCCATGTGAATAATAACCTCTCATTAGAACTCATCTATGTATTTTTAGTAATGATAATATTAATTTTGTTGCTATTTTTAGTAATGTTTGTATTCATTCTTGTTACTATTTTTAGTAATGCTTGTATTTATTCTTGTTACTATTTTTAGTAATGCTTGTATTTATTCTTGTTACTATTTTTAGTAATGCTTGTTATCATCATTGTTACTATTTTTAGTAATGCTTGTATTCATCATTATTACTATTTTTAGTAATGTTTATATTCATCCTTGTTACTATTTTAAGTTAATTCTTGTTACTATTTTTAGTAATGCTTGTATTATTTTATGCATTTCAGGCTGGTTTTAGTCAAGGACTAACATTTGGGACTGATGATTTTGGCATGGATGAGTTTTCAATGTGATGTGCTATATGTAAATAATAACCACACTCAAAATTTGTGGGATGTCCGGTTATCCGGTTTCACATCTGATTATCGGTTAATGTAATTGAGCAATTTTACGGTTAACCATATGTTAAATAATAGAATATTTCCAATTATACCCTTGTACGTCATTGTTTCTGGTCTATCATTGCCATTTGTTATTGGCGATGATGGTGAAAATTGTCATAAATATTTCTTATGTTATTGAAAACATCAAATACACGGAATACTTAATAACGACAGTACATGATGTATACCACAGTGGCAGTTAACCTTGTATTGCGTAGATACAAATTGGTGACTGTTAAATTTTCCACTGTATAATATATTAAATGTATACAATTACTTAAATCTTATTTGGTGACCTCTTCAATATTAAGACCATGAACAATCACTATTACTACCACTTTTGGATTTGTTTTCAATGTTTCTTCCTTGTTTCAACTTGATATTAAGACAACCTCAATAGTAAGACCATTTTTCGATCACAAAGATGGTCTTTTAATTTTTTAAAGCTGCCTGCTTATGTTACATGTAGATCTTGGGACCATATAAATGTATGAATGGTAAAGTTGTTGCCATTGTTAATTTCTTATGCTCTTGACATTAATAATTGGGGCACATTGTTACCAATGTCCATGTGTAAATTTGTTAAAAAATTGTGTCCTGCTTATAACTTTATTATCAGTGATTTGTTTTTAAAAAATATTTAGCACACATGATCACATTAATGAGACAACATGTCATGTCTATGAACCATGTCGTCAGCATGAAGGTCAAGGTCACAGTGGCCCTTTGAACTCTGCGCCTGTTCATAAAATGAGTAAAGAGATAATGTTTAGTAGTGTCCAGTTCATATCTATCAGTTACAGGATTTTAAAATTATTTGGCACAAACGATCACCAAAATAAGATATGAAGTGTTGTATGTATGAACCTTGTTGCCATCTTAAAGGTCAAGGTCACATTGGACTTTGGCATATTTACTATACGAGTATGGAGATACCCCATTATTTTTATTACATAGTGTGGGCATTTGTGTCCTATGTACACATTTCTAATTTAAAGAAAACTTGCTATATAATGGAATTGCATCTGCTTCATGATTGTATAATACCAAATATTTTGTAATGATTGTCTAATTAACGTACCCTACCCATCTTTAGAATGATGTTGTGACTCACCTCTAATGCTTGAAGAACACATTCAATTATGCCTTGCTTGTCTAAAATCAATGACTTTCAAATGGAAAGAAATATTTTTAAGGTTTGGCGTTATCTAAGGATTATTTTTAATGTCTGTTATTTCATTCTATTGTCTTCAAATCTATAGTTTCTTTGAGAACATAGTTGGGTAATTTTTTAATGTTTTTTTTTATTTATATTTCTAAATCAGTTAAGGATGTAAGACATCTTGGTAAACCAGTCTTATAATTTAATTCTGTTACTCTTTAAGTCATTTGTGGTGCAATTACACTTATGAAAATTCTATGCTTTTAACTGATTGGCTGTTTACATTTTTCGAAATTGTTTGTGAAAAGAAATAGTTTTTTTTTGTTGTTATGGAAACCATGATGTTGCTCAGTTTTTGTTAAATTCAGATATTTTTAAATTTTTTTCTATTTACACCTTGCTTATATTATCATAAAGGCATTATGTTTGTATACTCAAAGTTTCCAAAGGTCACTGTTTCTATGGTGATGAAATTTTATTAATAAGATATATGGCATCAATGTTCTTAGATATTTATCCATGAACAATTGACTGTCATGCTTGATATTTTTCTTATGTTCACTTAATCGTTATAGTTGTTTGTTCACAGACCAGCACCCAATTGTATAAACATTGGTTAACTTTAACCAAACGGTTAATTTAACCCAAGGTTAAATTTAACCATTTTGGTTTACTAACCATTAAAAAGGTCATTTAAACATTTAAAAAGGGCTGCCATTTTGGTACTGGTTACCGATTTAACTAGCATCTTAGACTTGAGTTAGTTTTATTTGAGTTTTAACAAAAACAACATTCAATTAAACTTAAACAAAATTTTTCTACAACAGCTAACCAAGAATTTAACCAAAATTTTAACCAAAACTCTGATTTAACCCTGAGGTTAAAGTTAACCAATGTTTGCACAATTGTGTGCAGGAAATAAGTTTTTATGTTGATAACATTATCGTTTTTTTAAGCTGAGAAGTGCAAGTCTCTGATTGGTTGAATTTTATCTCAGTCTTTGAATAGACCAATAAGACACTTACATTCTGTGACTGGTTTACAAATTCAATTTGTCTGTGTAAGATGAAAATTAACCAAAAGGTTTCAAAACTAAATATCTTTGACGCCAGTTTGTTCAGGACTAATGTACTTATAACTTATGCAAGCATGTAACGTCAACTCATTATAAATTATTGTATGTCATGTGATCATTTTTCTGAAAGAAATTATATTTTGTGCATTTAGAAGAAATATTTTTATACACCAAATTCTCACTGCTTTGATGTTGAAGTGTCATGTTCATGCAGTTTATTTTCACTCATTAGTGCTCATACTTTCTTCATGGTCTACAATTTTGTTACTTCATATTTAACTACTATGTCCAGTTGTGTTATGTTGTACAATGTTAATAAAGTTTGTACAGTAAGTCCTGCATTTAAAGACCATCTTTGGAGATGAGGCATTAGGTTTACATTAAAGGTGGTCTTTATTCTGCGGTTAAGATGAAGTGGCAATGTTTGGATACCTACTGATATTAAAATTTAGTAATTCTTATCAGTGAATGAAGACTGACTATGGAAGAGTTAAATTGTAGATGTTGTGCTTTCTGGATAGGTAACATTGGCTGACAATGAACAAATTGGCATTGAAATTACTGGTTTTGAGTATCACCTGGTCTCTGTCTGCAGGTGGTCTTTATAACGGCTTTAACTGTGATTATAGGTTTCTGTTGTCAATTTTGTGTTGAGCACAACATTGTTTTTGATGCCCTGTTTATACAATTTGTATATATTTCTTATATGCATGTATACATATGTCTACAATTACTGCACTTTTCTGAAGGGACTCAACTCTAAGAAATAGATTATGATTTCAAAGGAAATACATGAATCTAGAGTCAAGTCGCTTTAAAGTACATTAAGTCAATAACCTTGCTTTTGTGCTGTTTACTCTTGTGGTTTGCTATGAGGCAAGTTAGTTACGAATGATGAACAGTTTGTTACTCGAAAATCATTGAATAATAGAATATGATTCATATAATTTATGTTTAATTTATTGTATGATAGTAAATCTACTGTTTGTGAATGGCTCATACTTATTTTTTCAAGTGTGCTTCTCTGTAAATTTATGTCTGTTTTGAAAGACCTTACAGAGGCTATATTTTACTGAGTACCAATTTTTACTGCAGGAGTTGTAGCTTTATCTAGCTTAATTAGCCCTTTATGTAAATGAATGCTTACCATTCTTATTTGCTTCACCTAGACATAATAAGATTGAGATAACCAAATAAATGGGCATGTCATTGAGTAAAGTTAGGGTCTGTCTGTCTTTCTGTTTGTCTGAAATCAAGTTCTTGTTAAACTTAAACTTATGATGTCATCGGATTAAAAATTCAATTAATAAAAAAAACATAAGGATTGGTGTATGGTTGATTTCGCATGCACTCAGTACATAAATGATAAAATTTAGACTTGTATTTCACTTTTGCACATCAGCTGGTAGGAACTGTTAAATTGATTATTACTGTGCAATATGTATAGATTGAGTATACTGTATATTTCTTATTTCATAATCAGAATTTTTCTTCATTGTTTTTACTCACTTTTTTCCAAATGTGTTAGTGATTGCTCTGAAAGATGAATGGTGTAGTTTTTTAAAAATAATTTTGGAAGCACCTGTTTTGCGGGAATTCTTGTAATATTTTGAAATTCTCCATAATCAAGTTTTTGTTCGTAAGAATTTTTGGCATGAAATTATAGTTTGCTGAATTTTCTATTTTTCAACTAACTTCATTTTCATGATGTTGAAGATGTTGAAATGAAATCAATAATTAGTTTGTACATTTTGTATTTCTGTTGTTATAGCAACTGAACTGTTTTATGTGCCAATTCAACCAATTTGTGTTTACCAAATTGAGCTTTACAAGCGTTTGAGTTGTGTCATGTGACGTTTGGACGAAAAGCATTCCTTCAAATATTGTCACAATTTTTCAGTCATTAATTGCAAATATGTGACTTTTTTTCTGCTGCTTATCTAATTCAGAATTTTTATGGCGATGAAATTCTGTGCAATGTCATATTTACTATTGAATGTGGCTTGTAGATTATTATTATTTCATTAATTCTCCTACAGTCCTGTATGTATATGTATATAATTTTATGTGTCATGAATATTTGTTCTTGTAAGGATTAGTTTCTTTTCCTGTCTTCTGCAAATTACAAAGTGTGAATTACCTCCCTTTACAATACATCAGATCACCGTCTGCACAATTTATTTCTGCAGAATTTTGAAAAAAAATCTCAATTTTGGGTCTTTGAGGTATTTATATTCACTAGATATTAGTCTGATAATAGATCAGACAAGTATGGCCAATTTTATAAAAAAAATGAATAAAAGTTAATTTTGAAGGATTTTGGTAATACCAAAAAGATAATTACCTGGTTTCCGCTAACATCCAAAAATATATTTTGGGAATCCCTATGTATAAATGTATTTAGCAAAAAAGTCCAATCATCCCAAATGATAGGTTGGTAGAACATTATTCCAAATACGTTTTCTTAGTTCAGGCACATTGCTGATTCTGAATTGAAGTGAAAAGTATTGACTAGACATAAATTGGCAAAGACTGTAAAAAAGTCTGGTCAAGTGGAAAAATATGGTTGGTCAGGTTAGTTTGAACCAAGAAGTTTTTTTTACATGATTGTGTTATTCAAATATACATAATCACTGGATATATTACAAGAGCAGTGATTGTAACACTAGGGGAGATAATCAAGTTTTGCATCTTTCATGATTTTACTGAAATTGTAAGAGATCAACAAAAGTTTATGCAGCCGTTGTTCTATTGTTCAGCACCATTCATTATTCATAAAAGGATTGTTATGTATAGTATATGATTTTTTTTGGAAAATTAACTGATAAAAAATGAGATATAGCTGCTGGTATCAGCTCAGTGATTAGAATCTGTTTCTTTTTTAGTGTTTTTTTTTGCCTCATTTCTGTTATTTTGTACTTTGTCATTCAAGACTCAGTATCACTCATATGCAAATGTGTTAAGATGGCAAGTTATGAAAAATATACTTTGGATTAAATGAAACATTAATTTTTCATACTTTGCATGAAAAAGGGAGATTAATTTTGCATTTTTATACAAAGAAAATATATTCTTTGCTCTCTAATAAAATGCATTATTTGTATTTCAGTGTACTGAGCAATTTATTTTTTGAACATTCAAACATAACAAATCTTAACATTGTAACATCGTTTTATATGATATATATACATGTATTTCTTATGTTCTGCCCATTTTTGTAAAATGTATTTTTCGTGTTTTGAGTACTGAATGTATTGTACAAAATAACAGACATGTGGTCATGTATTTAATAATTATTATTAATTCTATATACACCACACACTTTGTTAAAATTCCATAATTTTTGTCTGTAAGATTACTATGTATCATTTGGCATGATATTGTGTTATTATTTTAGTTGTAGATTTATAATTATCATCTGCAATAAAGATTAAAAAACAAAAACTGATTATGTAACATTATATTACAGCCTTAGTATTGTTAAGAAATTATGACGAAGTAATGGTACTCTCAATGCAGGATCCAAGGTTATACAACTTCAGATCAGACTCCAAGTACTTATCATTGATTCTCATAGTAAAGTTGGTTGAGTATTGGACAATTGACTGTGTAGTACAGTTGACAGATTGTATGATGGACTACAGTTGACAGAGTATTGTTTACTTGTAGTATAGTTCATAAGTTGACTGTGTGAAACACAGTGTAGGATGGACTACAGTTGACAGAGTATTGTTTACTTTGTGTAGTATAGTTCATAAGTTGACTGTGTGAAACACAGTGTAGGATGGACTAAAGTTGATTGAGTACTGTTTACTTTGTGTAGTATATTTCATAAGTTGACAAGTGTAGTATAGTTAATGGAATGTAGGATGGACTATAGTAGACATGGTGTAAAATAGTTGACAGAGAACTGATGACTATTTGTAGGGCAGTTGACTATTGACTGAGTGTAGGACAGTTGAGAGTGTATGATAGTTGACAGTGTGTAGGATAGGCTAAAATTAACCAAGTGTATAATAGTTGACAGTGTGTAGGATAGGCTGAAATTGAGTAAGTGTATAATAATTCACACTGGACTGTTGACAGAGTGTTGGGCAATTGACAGAGAATTGACAGATTTTGGATTCTGGCTAGATTTAAGTTTTTTGTGTGACATTTATGCTAAAGTTGTGTTTGGCTTTACTTCACAAATGCAATCCAACACAACTTTAACGAGATACACTCACAGAGGAAAAATCACAAAACAAGATATCTTTAATAAGTGATTCTATTGTTCAAATAATTACATAAAAATGTTCTTTTTTACACGTGTTAAAGTATGGAATAATTGAAATGGTTTGACAAATGGAAGAAGGATACATACATAATGTAAGAGGCTATACACTGGTTACATATTCAATACGGTACATCATGAAATGATTTATATGAATGAAGTCACAAATGCAGTCACCACGGCTAACCTGTACATGTAAAATCCTATGTAAAACAATTCTATTAGTTTAATACAGAAATGTGAGAGAAAACTACATTAGAATGAAAAAAATCTAAACTAAATAAAACCTTGCATTTGTGGCTCATGAACTGATTTCATGTCTTTCACTATGAAGAATGAAAGCACCATTTTACTTTCATTAAAACACAAAAACAGTTTAAAGATTACATGCTTAGTACAGATAAACTAAAAAATAATGAAAAAAAACTTCACTCCCACAAGACATGGTTAAGCTAAAAACAACAAATAATTAAGGTTATGATGCTGAAAAGATTCAACTAATATAATCACATGGTTAAAATTTTTCCTGAATTTTCCGGAACCTCTGTTTTTACTAGGTTCTACTGGTTTTTACTGTTTCTGTGGCACCAAGGTTAAGATTTCCAGTTTTTTTTAAATTTTCATAAAAATCAACTTTCATCCATAATAATCTGTGGACCGCTAAGAGAAACTCATTAAAAAATGAAATGTAACCAAAATACATCTAAACCAAGATTATTGTCTGCAAAGAAAATTTTGAAATTATGAAACTGACAAAAGCCTTAAGCGCAAAACAGTCTGAATAATAGCCAAATAAGTCATAGACGCAGAAGTAATGAAAACGATCTATAAATGACTGGTTAGCATTTTTTGAAAAAAATATAAATTTAATATTTTTACTTTGCTAATTCAAAATAGAGAAGTTAGATAATATACATATGAATAGCTTAACCTATTGTGATCATGCTAATAAAGCAATGATTTTGATTTTAGCAATTTAGCCATAAATATTGGTGTTCCTTATATCAAGAAAGACGATGGATGCTAGTATGTGACAACAACAAAAAAAAAGCATCAACAATTGTTTTTTTTACTGCAGAAAAAGCACCACAATGAAGACTTGTAATTAAATGCATAGAATGAATTATCGTGATGACATTTTAAAATGATAACAATACATGACATGATTAGTTCTCTACACATCGTTAAATGGTTTAATATGTAATATGCTAGCATATTTTACATACTTAAAGACATAAAAATCCACTATACAAAAATAGTGACACAGCCACAGACAAGATGATAAACTTATATTTACAAGTAATTTTACTAAGCAACAGAAATAAATGACAACAACGTATCGATTGATACCAGGCAGATTTACATAATCACACACTATGAATAAACATGTGTTACAAGTAATAAAGTAAAATTCATAAAGTTTCGGTCGAACTGATAGATTTAAAAGGTACACAACTCTAAACTCCAAACTATGTCACTTGTATTATTAATACCTAAAATATTTGTTGACAAATAATTTCCAAATCTGGTGTAGATATAAAACATTCAATACACTTACTTTTGCTTGATTAATAGTTATTGCACAAAATGCGTTGAGGCTGTTCTATGTTTACAACAAAGTTGGATAACGCTATGTAAACAAATATTCAGGCTTTTATTGTAAAACTTCGCAATCTAGTTAGAAGTTTTGTGCAGTGTTTGTACAATGACTGACTATGATGAAATCTTACAGATGAATCCAATAAGATAACACTCACAAAACATTATTTTAAGACATATAAATGAAACAAATCAGCAACTAACACAAAAGCCATTTCAGTGATAAAATATAATGCAATACAATAAAGTAAAATGTTAAAAAAATCTGCATGTTTCCTGCACATATTAATCTGTACATACTAACAAAGTTATAGTAAATGCCTTACAAATGAAATTATATCACATAAGATTCCAAAAACTCCACCAAACTAACAACATGTAGTAATTTCATTAGTAATGATACAACTGTACAAAAAATTACCAGTTTATTCAAAATTCATTTATGTACTAAAAACCTTATCTTATAAAAAATGAATGGTTATTTATCAATCAATAAATTATCAATCAATAAATTAATCAAACCTCTTATAACACAAGTTTAAAGGAAACAGACTCTATGTTTTCTGTTGCTCTTCTTTTTCAAGAAAAAAATCTTACACCTTGTATGATTTGATAGCCAATATATAAAATGTGAAACAAATTCATATCAAGGAATTTTGAATCATTTTAGTGCTGAGTTTACTTACAGAAACGTTTTAAGTCATAAGTCGTTCATATCTTCAGATAAGTAAAAACTTTATGGCACACTATAAGAAGTAGGAATGCCAAGATTCAAATTATTCGTGTTTCATTTTCATATTTATACAGTATCGACAAACAAAACATATATGAATAATACTACATGCATAAAGAGACTTCTTATAAATTTTCATAATTACAAGTTACTCTAGTCAATCTAGAGTGAAGTCCCTTTAAGCTGATGCACAATTTTTCTAAATGTACTGAACATTGCATAGTCTATTCAACAAGGTTTTATTACAGAATTAACATCCACCATTACAAAACCAACATTCAAGAAATCTGCATAATTATTGCCATCCTTTACTTCCAAATTTTATATGAGGACTTCACTACACTGCAGTTGTACACACCATTTCTTAACAGGTATATTGTTAGACAGAAATTTTCCCTTTCATGAAAGAATGCTTAAACTGTCTACATTCATGAAGAGAAAGATACAAGCTAATTACACCTAAGAAATACATGTGAACCAGGTATTATGCTCTTTGTTACCTCCACCAGTATTTGTTGTATAAAAACTTATTAAAGAAGCACCATAAGTAAAAAAAAATCACAAGCCAAATCAAGCAGATGATTTTTTTCTTTGGGGATTAACATCTCGCCGACATCCAGGGTCATTTTGCGACTTTTCCAGCTTAAATGGTGGAGCAAGACCCAAGGTGTACACCTGTGTAACACCACTGACATTCCATTAGCCAGTTTCCTAACATGTGAATTATTCCCAGTCCCAGGTGGGATTCAAACTCACAGTGGTGAGGGGCTAGTGATTACTAGTCAGGTTCCATAACCATTTGACAAGAGGCCCCAAATCAAGCAGATAAACTTTCCTAATATGACTTTGCCATGAATAGTCCTACTTTTTGTAAATAACAAGTATATAAACAAATCAAACAAAAAATATATTGCATTGCAAATCTAAGGGTTTTTTTTGTTCTTTGGACAATTCTGGTTCTAAGAGACTAAACACTTCAAATTTAAATGTTTTCTGACAAGTTGTCCCCATATTTACACACGATACCCACAACCTCTAAGACAAGAAAAAAATATTACATCATATACAATCAAGCATGAAAACAAGGGCTACAAAAAAAGGTGAGAATTGACATGGCCTCAGCGTACTGTTAGCCACTACTCACAAGTGACTGTTAACACAGGTTAGACAGTAGAAGAAACAAATCAGATCTAACTATCAATAGTTTGTTCAACAACATATTTCGTGAATATATATCAAAACAAACAGATCTATATAATTGAGAAACCATGAAAATGGCAGATAAATGTAAAAAGAATTAAATATAAAAAAATCATCCCCTGGCAATTAAAACAGCTAATAACAACAGGGATTTTTTCTTTCTTTGTTAGGGTCCCATCAACAGACCCTTCAAAATTGAAAATAAAGACATTTTTCCCAATTCCTGACCTAAATATTCCAAATTTTGGCATCATACCATGCCTTTTTCCCAACTGAACTGGACCCAGACCCTTTCCCAAAATTGCCAAAAAGATCACTGAACAAGTCAACTGGTGTAAATAGAAGCTGTCTTAAGGAACTCAAGTTGTTTAATGTATTCTTTATCAACGCAAACTCAACAAAAAAGCTTAAATTTAAGTAAATATTACATCATGTAAGCAAAGTATTGGAAATATAAAATACCTTAAGCTCTCTGAGGCTGCCTTCTATGTATCATAATGACATAAAAAATAGCCAACATGAATGCAGCCACTTCATTCATAGGATATTCATTAGCTATGTATAATAATTCCATGGAATACATTACAGTTACACAACAGTATAAGATTATTTTTTTCAAATTTTACATCACTTATTCAGAAATGCAATAAAAAGCATGCAAATTCAACATAAACTAAACAAAGTCCTTACAATCCAGTCCTAAATTTGGCTTGATTCCTACATATATGAAATACTGTTCTGTACTAAGACAATTCAAGTCAAGAAAAAATTCCAGTTTCCACTGAAGCACTAAAAAGGCACGCATGTTTTAATAAACCAGAGACATTTAAATTTGATTCGCCATGAAAACAAACCACTTCAAACTGATACCAAAAAAATGGCCAATGCTTCACCATTCTTAATATCCATTAAATTTTAGATCTAAAACAAATAAAAAATTAACAATGAACGTTCTAATACATGTATATATATATATATATTATATATATATAAAAGCAAGACGATACAAAATAAACTTAACAAAGAAGCTGCCAGTATTCACAAAATATATTCTGTATACGCAAAATCCCTCACTGGACATTTGTATAAATATAAATGAAAAAAATCACACGAGCCCGATCTGCATTTGTAAGTAATTTGAATTTGCGATCATGTATAACATTGTACTTGACAAAAAAAAAAATTTTCATCATTGAAAATTTGTCTTTTACAGAATTCGGCACTGAAATCTAACAAACAACAGACAAAAGTACACTCAAGGCTCATGGTAACTTTTCACTGCACTCATTTGGAAATAAGACATGTCAGAATTTAATTTCACAAATTGAATAAACTTAATAAGATTGAGAAAATATGCAATATAAGGAACAATTTTGAGAATTTTTTTACCATATCATTACTCATTGAAACAGATTTTTTGTCAAAAAAGCTGATATATTTCATTTGTTACATAAAATATAGCAAATAAACGGTTAAAATGATCAGAGATTATAAACACCGAGCATAAAGTGAGGAAATGAAGATCAAAATAACTTGCACAGTGTAGCCATCCTTATAAAAAGAATTTAATTAAAGTAATATGACTCAATAGTTACTTCAAATGAATACTTATAATTTATATAGAGTATTAACCAAAACTGACTAGTTACCATTTTCACATTCTAATCGGCCAAAATGTGACAGAATTGTTTTTTTTGTATTGTCGTGTTTATAAATAATTTTGTTATGATGAGAGATAAATTTTGAAACATGCTTGACAATATTTCTAATTGCCAGTACAGACCCAGGAGTTAAGCATACTTGTTCAAGTATGTACAGTGATACACAGACATATTGGCATATCCTAACACAGTTGTGGAAAAAAATTACTTTCCCCTTCAAGGAGAAAGGAGATTGGGCATTACAATTTGTACAGTTAAATATTGCCAGAGGCATCAACCAGGGTTTGATTAATTTGTAGTTCTTACTGTGGGCACTCAACAGACTTATGCGAATAATAACAAAAAATATTCATCCCCCAAAAAGCAACTAAAAATCCTATTTGAATCCCTTCAATATTTACAAACAGACAAAACAAAACAATGTTACATTATCTCATAAGTATCCAGAGATGATTATCAAAAACAATATGGCATGGTTATAACACCAATCAAATGTAAAAAATTGCGCAATGGCAAAATCCATACAGAACAAATGAAGAAACTTTACAAACATGTTCAGAATATGCAGCAGTAATGAAAATGATAAACAACTGTAATAAATGCACACATAAAATTGGAAAAACCCCTGAAAATGTGACGAAAAAAAAATGAATTTTCTGTACAATGAAAACATACACAAACAACTGCAGCGTAACAGCAGACAATGTCATGTATACTAAGAGTTTAACTCAGGATGTTTCTTTCTATTATGCTCTAGAAGTCTTCTCTTCGGAAAGATTGCCATGAAATAAATGTCACATTTACCACAGTGTGGTGGTGGCTCATTTAAATGTACATCCATATGAGATTTGAACACTTCTTCTTGGTCACTTATATCTCCGCATATTCTACATTCAAATTTCAGTTTTTGACCTTTACCACTAATTGACAAATAATCTTTCACTTTTCTGACTTCAGGATTAGAGAGCTCTTCCTGCTTCTTTGTTGCATTAAGTTCTAACTGAGAAGATAATAGTTCTGTAACACGAGCTTTCCATTTTATAACAGCAGTCTCAGCAGAAAGTTTGTTAATGGAAGGTGTACGCTGCAATTTTGACTTTTCATCCTCATTGTCTGCAACTTTAGAATGATCTTCATTATTGTTCTGAGCAACTAACAACTCTTGTGCAGTATCACAACCATTGTTTTTCACATTATCAACAGAAGGGTCTTCCCCTGTATTTGAGTTTTGTTCACAGTTATTACTCTCAACTTCAGCAGTAGATGTATTCTGTTCAGAATCAAGATTCAAAGTATTACTAACTGTATCGGGCATCCTACGTCCTCTTTCCAACTTCTTATCAGATCCTTCTATTTTATCATTTACATCACTGACAGTAGAAGTCTCAAGTTCTGATTCATCAACACTAGAATTGTTCACATCAGTGTAAGACTCATTCATAGAATCGGTGATATTCTCTGCTTCATTCAATTCTTTCTCACTAGTATTACCATGTACACTGGCCTCACTTGTGGTGGATATATTCAAAGCATTCTCATCTTCATCAGCAAAATGAATTTTAGTATGGATATATAAATCACGCTTCTTTTTAAAAGACTCAGAGCAATCCTTGCATGAAAATGGCTTACTTTCCTTTTCTTTCTTTTTCAGGTCTTTTTTATTAGTGTTTGTTTTGGCTTCTTTCTCTTTCTTCTTTGTGTCCCTTTTGTGACCCTGAATATGTTGAGCATAGTTCCATCTCTGATTGAATGTCTTTTTGCACACTTCACAAGAATAATGACTCTTCTTTTCAATAGATTGTAAAAACTTATGATCACTTGACATAGCACCAGCACCCTTCTCTCTAACAGCTCTCATTTTCTCTTCAATGTCAATTGGAGAGAGCCTTACAACCAATTTAGATCCTTTCATTGGTGTAATAAGGTTGGGATTGGGTTTAGGTTCTGTCTTGGAAGGTCGCCCACGAGTACGGACAGGATATGTAGTTTTTGTTTCCTCAACTGACTTCTTGACCTCCCTTTTCCGTAGATTTTTTGGCTTATATCCTTTATGTCTATGTTTAATATGTATCAACATATTGCACTTTCTAGTGAATGTCTGCTTACAAACTGGACAAATAAATGAAGAATCATTGGAGTGAATTTTTGAATGGACTTCATAACTATTTTTGGAAAACTGAGCAATACCACATACAGGGCATTTCTCTGGATAATCATCACTTTCTCGAACCTTCACAACTTCCTCAAAGCTTAAGTTATCAATTTCAGAACGTCTCTTCTTAGGACTCTCAGAGCTGGATTTATTCTCCTCTGGTTTACGCTTCAAACTTTTCTCTTTGTTTTTTGTGAGCTTACTATCCAAAGTGGACCGCAGAACTCGCCCAGGTATGGTTTTTAACTTCTTCACTGTCTGTTTTAAGCGTAAATCTGTTTTTTTAACAAGTTTTCTAGTTCTTGTGCCTTTAGGTTTATAGCCATCAGTCTGCTCAGAATCTTCAGACACAGCCCGCAGACTGCGTCTCCTTTTTCGGACAGGTCTTGATACTTCAGCATCAGATTCTTCTTCAGTTTCGTAATCCTCGTCATCTTCATCATCAAAGTCATCACTTTCAGATGATGACTTTGCATTTTTTCGCTTTCTTAGTGTTCGTTCAGGCACATAGTCTTCATCAGAAGTTTCAGATTTAACTTTTTCTTCACTTTCACTACTTGCAACACTGTCAGAAGCCTCATCATTACTTTTAGATCTTTTATTAATCTTGTTCTTGCTACCAGGAGTTGAAGACTTGTCTTTTACTTTTCTTAGAGTTGCAGTAGACCAAATAGGAGCCAAACCAAACTGCTGGAACAATTCATTAATTTCCTTAATTTCAGTTAAGTAATCAGAATAGACTTCAAATATTCTGCCAGTTTTACAATCAAATTTCATACCTTCACCATCATGAGTCCAAAATACTCGAATGTTTTGGTCATGCAATGTTTTTACATGATTTTCAAGATTTTTCTCACTTGTGAACACAATTTCACAGATCTTACACTTCACTGGAACCTTTTTTGAATGTTCAAAGAAATGAGCCAAGTAATTTTCTCGAGATTTCAGTGGAATTTCGCAATATGGACAACTCTTTGGATATGGTAATTCAGTTTCCCCGAATGAAATTAATTCATGAGACTTCTCATGTATATGCAGATTGGTTTTCTTGGAAAATGGTCGTTCACAAAATTTGCATAAAAATTCCGGTTTTAAGTGGGTTCGAATATGCTCAACAAATTTATCAAGTTTCAGTTCTGTGGTACATAATGAACAGTTCACAACCTTGGTGCTCTTCTTTCTACGGTGCAAATCCTTCTCTTTTTGTTCACCAGAATGAGCATGCTGGGATGCCTCTTCCATCAGAGCCTTTTCAGCTTGTTCAAATTGCTCAACTTCTTTTTGAATAAAGTCTGACAAATGTAAAATCCGACAATGATCTAAATACCTTGCCTTTTTGGTGAAAGAATATTGACAAGCATCACAGTTAAATGTTTGATGAGACTGCATATGTTCTGGCAAGCTGTACCTTTTGAGAGATTTGTTACAGAGTTTACAATACACTATTTCACTAACCACATCACTAACATTACTATCATCTGTTACATCAACACTTTTTTCTTCATTAGTAGGTGGGTCTTCAAAAAGTTTAATATCAAACACTATCTCAGGTTCATCTTTTTCTTCTATAAGTTGCTCTTCAAAGTCGCCAGTTTCAGGATTAAGCACTGTAATGTAGGTCTGTTTAACAACAGGAGTTTTCTCTTTCACAAAAGAATTTCCCAACCTTTTTACTTTATCATCTTGCTTCTCAACATCCATTTTATTATCTTCAGCTTCCTTCTTGCAACTTTCTAAGTCATTAACTAGCTTGCTAGTGTTTCCTACCTTGTTTGAAGAGTGGTGTTGTAAATGATAGATGTATGTTCCTCTACTTTCAAAACCTAGCTTGCAAACTTCGCAGGAAATCAGACCATCATCATTGGAACTACTGTGCGTTTTTAGATGCCTTTCGTAATACTGTTTTTTTGTGAATGTTCTATTACACTCCTGGCATGGGAAAACCATGGCTGGAGACTGCTCGCCACTTTTCTGCTCAGCTTTGATATCTTTGAGCTTCTTGTAAACCACAGGTTGTTCCTGAGCAGGTGCAGGCTCTACGATGTTTTCAATGTAATGACTTTTATCATAAACGTAATTCTTGTACTTTTTCCCAACATGAATTGTTCGCATATGTTTCACAAGGGAACTTTCACTGGAATATGACCACTGACATACATCACACGAATATTGAGAATGAGCCCTTTTTACATGTGTGACAAAATTGTCTTTGTTAATCTTATTATTACAAATGATACATGGTACCTGTGGTGGGGGATCAAGTTTTAAAAATTCATGGTCCCGATGGTATTTCATGTGATATATATAGTAACCTTTCTCTTTCAATTGATATGAATAATCACATACCTCACAATATATTTTATTTGGATCTTTTGTATGAGTTTGAACATGAGCAGTCAATTCAGATTTCATAGCGAAAGACTTTTCACATTTTGAACAACCGAATTTCAATTTCATTTCTCCCATGGCCATGTGCGGTCTACTTTTATTCAATTCAGCTTTTGTTTCAACAACATTACCTTCAGGGGACTTAATGTTAGTTTTAGCTTTTTCAGTTTTTTGTTTTTTCAAATCCATTATTTCTTTCTGCTTCTCCTTCATCACTTCTTTTCGCTTCTCTTTCAAGTCTTTTATCACTTCTTTTCTACTTTTGTTCACTTTTTTGTTCACATTTCCTGAGATATTACCTTCACCTGCAGCTATGTTCACAACCTTACTTTCAACCATGCCTACAAGCTTATGTTGTTCACTATGTCCTACACCACTAACATTTTCACTCTTGGAATTGTCTAGCTCATTTCTATGCTGATTCATAAGATGAGCAACACATTCAGTCTTTTGCAGAAACACTTGATCACACTTGTCACATGCATGAATATCATGATGCTTGAGGTGATTATACAAGTCCACTTTGCAAATTTCAGCATCACAGATCTGACAATCGATGAACTTCTCTTGTTCTCCACCCTCAAATGTCGTATCTATAGAACCACCAGTGAGAGGTACTGCCTTTTTAGTACCAGCCTGCAGTTCTCTTTGCTGATGACTTCGAACTGTGTCTTGCTGTGAATGTTGCCTCTGGATATGTTGAAGATATTTGCCCTTTTGTTCAAAGTTCAGGTCACAGAATTCACAATAATACAAATGAATGTCTCTGGAATGGAGGGCTTCATGTCGCGTACATTTCGACTTCTGCTTGAACGTTTTTTTGCATATTTTACATTCATACTGTTGAGATACCATGTGTGTCTTAGCATGCTCCATATACTGAGCATGCTTACTAAATGATCTCCCACAATCACATTTAAAAGGCATTGCTTCAACAGCCACAGGTTTTACAGGATTGAGTACATTAATTCTGGCTACATTGGCTGGTTCTACATGAACGGCTTGCCTCAAATCCGAAGCCTGGGTCACCACCATTCGAATGTTTTCTTCAGCTGGTGTGAAATTCTGCACAGGGGGTTTATTATGATTCACCACAGACAGATTCGTCTTACTTTGAGCAATCATTTCTGGCACATGAGATTTCAAATGTGTTTGTAATTCAGACATGCTATTAAACACAGCCTGACAAATTGTACATCTGACTTCCTGTCTGGTTTCCAGATTAATCGAGGGGACTGGTTCCGCACTCAACTTGTAATCATGCTGACTTGGCAGAGCATGGGAAGGCACTGGTGCATATACCTGGAAAAACATACCAAATTATTAAAATTTGCAACTTCTTATTTATTTCTTAGTCAGGCTGAAACTATAAAATACTTTGTTTGCCCTATACCGACCCTAGATTTTAAGAGAAGTCAGTTGGTCCAATTTTTTTAAATTCTATCTAGAGATCATTTTTTTAAACCTAAAATGAGATAAAGCATGGAAATATCATATTGGCGAAAAAAGGAAAATTAAAAAAAAATTATTTACATTTTGGCAATAATTTTTTTGAGTCAGCAGGTTTTTTACTGTTGGTTGGTAAATGGCAAACAAAAGTAATTTGAATTTAAGCCTCATTGGAATACTTTAATCAGAATGTATATTTTCTATCAAAGAGAATATAACAAACCAGTAGGTGGCCATAATAACTCAATATCATTAAACAAGGACAACAGCCATACTTTGAATCTGTTTCCAGGAGAACTGGTTCAGACCTTTGTGGCCAATTAAATTACTTATTATGTTAGAAATTCAATAGTTTATAGTTACATGAATATGTCTAAGGACCTTCATCCAATTTTGTAATAGTTACATTGATGTAGTCAGTATTTGTCTAATTCTGAACTGACATAAAATAATATTTTTTGGCACATCCATTTTCATGCATACATTATATAATTACAAAGAAAATTTCTTCTGTAAAAAGACAAAAACCTTCATGAATTTTTACTCCATTCACAAGTGAGCTCCATCAAATCTTATGAAGAAAAAATTGGCCAATGATATTCCACCATTAAACACTTATCAAAACAGTAGTTTGTTAAACTTAAAACACTGGCAAAATTCTGCATCATATTATGACATCATATTATTAAGAAGAAATACATACAGATAAATAACACACCTGAGTTTGAGGGTGACTTCCTTTGTACAGTTGACTGTAGGTAGAGTGAGGTGAATCAGAACCACTCTGGGGTGGCCTGGATTGATCCATGGAATTAGGAACCTTTTGCAGCTGAGAATTATTCATTTGCAGATTGGTATGTGGAATGCTTGGCTGATACAAGGAATGGTTTGATACGGGTGCTGTTTGTATAGATGGGCCGTAGTGAAGTGTTTGTGTAGGTAGAGTGTCTCTTTGATCAATGCTGGTTTTGTCATTTGCATTGGGTGGATGGTTGTAATAGTTCAATGGTATGGTTGTGAGTTTGTCGATACCATAGGGTGTGGCTTGGCTGTGTGGGGGAACACCCTGCTGGTAATATTGGCTCGGGGGGCTAAGAAGCTTTCCTATACCATACTGGTTACTAGCGTACCCGTCCCCAACATCAGGACCTGGTGCACTATGGTAGTGAGATTTAGGAATGCCATAGTACGCATCTAGTTTGGGTATATTATGCTGCCTATCAATACCAAGAACATCTTCAGGTCGGGTAATTGTATGCGAGGAAAATGAGCCGCATGACATTGGGTGATTAGAAATGTTATCTGTGGGACGACGTGCCAAGGCATCAAGGTAGAGAGGTACTGACAAAGGTGGCTGTCGCCGAGCATCTGGAACCTGAAAAAACAACAATCTTTTAATTTTGAAGCTGACAATATTACTGCTTTGTAGTAAAAATATCATTGTGTCATTTATCTAATCTCTACAACAAGGCACTTTAGTTTAATAATTTAATGGACTTCATTAATGTTATTTTTGGTTTGGCCAGAAAAAAAGTTGATTTTACAGTTATCGGACTGACTCTTTTTTATGGAGCTGACCCACAAGTTTTTCACGGCAAAATCCAATGCATGAAAATAGTTGGGAATGAATATTACCTTGCATTCTCACAACAGGTGCTTAGAAAATAAATTAGAAGTTTTTCGACCTACCTACCCTAATATTTTGGTCAAGTATCCAAAAACATGATTAATTTATTTTTGGACACATCTATGAATATTGAAATGTAGAAATTTAATCAAGGCATATAATCTGCATCATTTAGATATATTCTCTCTATCTCCATACTTCAAAACATTTGTTGTTTTTTGTTGATATGTTTAAAGTCACACCAACAGCTAGGGTCACTTGGCGACTTTTCCAGCTTCTTTAAATCTTTTACAGTGGAGGAAGATTTCAGCAATATACCTTGGTAGAACAACTAACTTTCTAAAGCAGCTGGACAGCTTCCTCACATGCGAAATTTTGCTGGTCTCCAGATATGAACTTATGCAGTATGGGGCTAGTAATCCATAGATTTAACCACTCAACCACTTTGGTCCCTCAGGAAGTTGTAATAACAAAAACTAACAGCATTTAAATAAATCCTTGATAGTTTTTTCCTTTTTATGTAATTATTACTGAGTAAAAATAATCACAAATCTAAGGTCCAGCCCCTTTAACCAAAGAAAACAAAAAGTAGCACATTTACAAACCTGTGGAGTTCTATTGTCAACAGACGAAGAATGGACATCTGTAGACATGGAAACATTTGCCATTGACATTGATGGACTTTGAGGGTTAATAGAAGAGACTCTAGGTATGAGATTCACATTCTGCTGGCTGTCCAAATCTTTCCTGTTAATACAAGTAAACACAATATAACAACATACTTCAGGGCTTTTCTTCACGGAAGGGGCCTTTCTTAAATTTGGGGAAAAATAACACAGTATTTTTGCAAAAGGGGAAGAAAAAACTTGAAGCAAACTGAATTTTAGGGGAAATCTGCATGAATTTAGGGATTTTTCCTGAGGGGAAGATGCCTATAAACGGCCCTCGTTATAGAAGGAAAAAAGCCCTGTACTTGAATAAATTACATCACCAATTTAAGCAGTATTCTAATTGTACTAAGTACTCCCCAAAAATCAAGAATTGGTGATCATTGTGCACCCAAGAACACATAAAACTGGCTTTCAACAGATGTTGTAAGTACCTATATTTTTTATCGATCATATTTCAGTTAAATACAATGATCATCAGGATTTACTGACCAATCCCTAGAGACTTAGCACGATCAGACAAATGCCACAGATGTAGAGTGCATCTGATGTGGAGGACACTGTACAACAAGAGTGACACATGATATACACCTTGTTTCAGTCTAGATCAACAGACCAGGGTCCAATGTAATCAAAGTTAAGATCCGTCTGTGAGCTAAAATATCATTTTCATTCTTAACCCAAGGTTACCAAACCCATTCATTACTCTTATGTGTAAGTAAATATTTCTATCAAATAATTGGTGTGCAGAAACTTGAATAGAAATCTTAACATAATTACCATGACAAAACTAAAAACACAAAAATGGAGATATTAGCAGGAAGTTTTATAACACAGGACTCAGCGCCTTTAAAACCAAGTTTACATGACAGGCTAACACAGACAGTATAAATCGTAACTATTTAACTAAAACATTTTAACAAGTTTTCTATTTACCTCATGCAAGAATTACACTTTTTTTTAAAAAATACATAGAAATCTAAGAACAAGGATTTTTTAAATCCCTCAAAAATAAGTACCTATATATCTGCTGTAATTTGTCTGGCTGAGAAGCAGGACTGGAAACCAGTAAATGCCTTGGATCCTGTTGTGTTGCTGGACTTCCAGGTATCAGGTTCCTTGGATCCACTGGACTTGCAGGAACCATATTTCTAGGATCTGCGGGACTGGCAGGGACCATATTTCTTTGATCAACCGGACTTGCTGGTACCATGTTCCTGGGATCCACTGGACTCGCTGGTACCATGCTCCTGGGATCCACTGGACTTGCTGGTACCATGTTCCTGGGATCCACTGGACTTGCTGGTACCATGTTCCTAGGATCAACAGGACTGGCAGGAACCATGCTTCGAGGATCTGCTGGACTGGTAGGAAGGATATTTCTCGGTTCTGCTGGACTTGAAGCAGCTATATTCCTGGTGTCAGCAGGACTGGATGGTACCAAATTCCTAGGATCAGCCGGACTCGATGGTATAATATTCCTTTGCTCAGCAGGACTTGAAGGCATGAGGTTCCGAGGGTCAGATGGACTTGTAGCTATCATATTTCTTGGATCAATGGGGCTAGACACAATGTTCCTTGGATCAGAGGAACTGGAAGGCACATAATTTCTCAGATCAGACTGACTTGAAGGGGGAAGAATTCTGGTATCAGTTGGTCTGATGGTTGTGTCAGAACCAGAGCTTCTAAATGGTTGAATCAGTTTATCAAAACTATCTAGAGTCCCAGTAGTTGTACTAGTGCTGTACTGAGGTAAGGGATTGTCAAATATACCTCTCAATGACATTTGTTCTAAATGCAAACGTTCATGCACTGTGAATTCGCCATAGTTAACAAATTGCTTGTAACAAAACCTACATGTGTACATATCTCGTTCAGGTAAGCGAGTACCATCAACGACATTGGAGTAATTGTTGTCCATGACTCTTCAACGCATAGATCTTCAAGTCTATTATTGCTTCGCTGCACATAAGTAACGTCACAACCACAACAGCTCAACCCATTATGTTGCCTTATGTGGTACTTTTTGCCATTTCTAATGTACCTGAAAAATATATAAAAAACACTATAAGAGCTCAAAAGTTGTACATTAAGAAAATTCTATACTCAAAGACTACAACTAATTTATCCTTCTTTTTAACCACTGGCAGTCCTAGTAAGTAAATAAATTCAACATCAAAGTCCTTTTCAGGGCTATGATCCATTATTCCAAGTCAAAATTATTTTACCCAATTTTCTGAACAATGTAAATGAATATCTATCTATATAATCTAAAAATCATGATAGCTTTTTGGAATGCTGTACTGTACATGTATATAAGATGTATGTTTTAACATCCAAAGCTGGTCAGAAAATCAGGCACATCTTGTAGATACGGAAAAATCAATCTCATTTTTCCAGGTCTCACAACAGACAAAATTGGATCAAAGTAAATCTATTACTAGCAACTACATCAGCATTTAGACCACCTCATGATAACAACCATAAATTTTCAGACTGGTTGTCTGCATAAAAAATACATGAATTTCAATGAGTGCTCTCATTAGGTATTTGTTGAGTAGGCTTAAACAAAAAAGTTACTGGCTTTCTAGGGGAGGTTCATGGAAATTTTTCTTTGCCAGTTTTAACCAGTCTTTAGTCATTCTAACCAACCTTTTGGGTCAGTGGCCACTTCCTAATGAGTACACTGCACTATACTTCAATTTTATTATATGACCACCTCAATTTTAAAGGTTAGCAGTAAGTGCGAGACAAACATACATCAAGTGATAAGGATGTAAGTCCGGACTGGCAAACACAAATTCATAAACAAATTGATCAATGTGTTAGCTAGTCCAACTAATAAGACGGCGAGACATTTTTTTACTAGGCCCTGACCCTCACAGTCTATCATATAACTGCATATTTGTGTGCGGAAAATTTCCAATTAAAACCTGTCCGGCATGATAACTACAACATCTGTGAACAATTTGAACCGTTCGGTAGATAGGAAACACGTTTCTAAACTCATACAAGCATAAATTATTCCACCTTTTGTGAAAAGTGCACTAACATTTTGTTTCCCTACTTTTTTTACTACTTCTCTATGGAAAAAGAAACTGGTGTAATGGTGGACAAATGCCAGTGTTGAGGTAGATATCTACTGGTGTCAAGGTAAAGACTTCCTAATCCTATCCACCAATCCTATCCACCGTATTTAACCCATTACAGGTACAATCAAGATGTGGTATTTACACAAGCTGATTGAAATTTTGTAATTGGTGCATGCATCTAATGCAGCCATTGTACAGAGTGAAAATTTGGAAACGATATGATAAAATATATGGTATGGCATGGCCGCTTTAACACGAAACACTACAAACAATTTTAAGTCAAATATGTGAATATTGGTGTTAGATACTGAGAAATTATGGCTCATTTTTGAGGATTATTGTATTTTGTATCGAAATGAATAAGCTATACCAGTTACTGATGCATTTTTATGTACTTTGTACATAAATATGCAGTTCTAAGACCCTTTCCCAAAATTGAAAAAAAATACTGGCCAATGACCTTTCTTTTCGACAAAGCAAACCAAACAAGATTGTATACAATCCATATTGTATTCAACAGGAATATGGTTATTGATGCAATGGTGACATAATGATTACCTAGCAACAAAATAAGATAATAAGAAACAAACTTGCAAAATTTTCAAAATTTACCACCTGCTTGCACTCCTGTATTTCATGATGTATTATTGATTGAAAACAATAATGCGCAATTTTTTTATATTAATCAAACTATAAATAAGTGAAGCTAAAATTCATGCATCAAAATCCAGAACTAATGTTAAAAGTGTTTCGTGAGAACAGAAATATCCAGCTACTATTCCGTCCGAGTTATAGTCAACTTCGAAAACCCTTTGTTACCGCCAACTATTGATTTCTATTTTTTTGCAATTAATGGTCTTTTCATAAGATTTACACGATCAGTGCACATTACCTGCTGTTCTTTATACTTTAGGGATGTAGATTCGAGCTTCAAAACGTCGTTATCAGGCAGAATTTCACCAAAATGTGACACTATTTTGCACAACAATTGATTTACAAATGGCGGAGATTACGCTCGGGATAATACGCCAAGGGAGGTAAATCTTTGAAACATAGGTCACAAACACATAAATCTTTGCAAGGTAGAAGACCAGTAAATTTTGATGTAACACGAAAAAAGAGTCTAAACAATTTAAACAGTGTACCAGTATGGTCATATGCCCAGAATTTCATTTACTTTCATTACATTAGAAATGGTCGTTAGTGGATCATTCGCTTGTCATTGAGAATCGAATCAGTTGTATTCAATTCAAACAGGGACCTCCGTGGTCGAGTGGTTATGGTCTCTGACTGACTTGTAATCACCAGTCTCTCAACGGAGTGAGAACGAATCCCACCCGGGACCAAATTCCATATATGGAGAAGCTGTCCAGTTAGCTTATGGAAGGTTGGTGGCTCTATCCAGGTATAAGCCTGAGGTCTTCCACCACTGTTAAAACTTGAAAATCGCCAAATGACCCTGACTGTTCGTGCGACGTTAAATTATTGTGTTAAACTTCAGTGGTTGTTGAACGCCACGTAGCTGAACAGAAACGAGTGTAATATTGATACCTTGGTAACTTTTTGCCGAAGACTTATAATATATGATATAGTATAGGTCTTTGCTTAAAATTGTAAACACGTATATTTATTTGCACAAATATGACTAAATTAAATTTCTATTTGTATTTACCCTTGATGAGCATTTTGATCCACTCATTCACTCTGAGGAAGGGAATGTTAAAATGTCTATAGAATATTTAGTACTCGGTTTGACAACAACGTTTGAGGTTAATGCAGGGACTCTACATTAGGTAATGTAGAGCCCCTAGTTAAGGCTATATGGAAACCTTCACCAGTTTGTCAAACGTATTGTTCGTGTACAATGCGTGCTATGCTCATAAATAAATATCCACAGATTACCACCCGATCATACTTGGAACAGTAACGAATATATTAGGGCGCCGTTCATTGGTGTTGAATATATATTATGTCCACGAATTTGATTTTCTGAATTCAAAAATTCAGATAAGTACTTGTATGTTCAAATATTTTGGTTTGACTATTAAAGGTGGCGTTTGAACATCAGTTTAATTAAAACATTTCTTTGTCTAGACTACTACTAATAATAATGATAACATTAATATAATTGCTTGGTAATTCCTTAATGATAAAGAAACAAAATTTTTGATTGGTCTACTTAATTTGATAGAACAATCACAATTTTCAGTTGTCTAAATTCAAACGCCCCTAAACAAAAGCCATACTTGTAATTAATTTTAAAAATGAAGCTAATTAATGAAGTGCGCATTTTATGACGTGTGTTCAAAAAAGTCCGGTTTCGCTGTGCATATTGTGTTAGGAGAGGAATTTCGATGAAGATATACATTAGGGTTGTATAGTTTATATTTTCCAATCGTTCACGGAGTCATAATGGTCTCAGAAATGCACAAAATTAATCTATTCCCCTAAAATAGCTTTTCATACGTAAATTTATGATAAATTTCAATCCTATCTATCTATTTTTTTACATTGAAAGAAAAACTATTCTATGAAAGATATGTATTTGTCTAAATTTGGTCGAAATTTGCTAAGTAAAAATTGGTAGTAACACGGACGAAATACTAGTATGTATGCAATGTTTAAGTATTTTACTGTACATCGCTTTCGTATTCATATGATTTCAACACAAAAATAACGTTTACGTAACAAATTTAAAGTATTCTTTTTGATATTTGCTTATAACAATCAGGAGTTAGGTCCCTTTTAAGAATATTTGACGGGCGAAGGATCCAGTTTTACACCCATTGTCTGCCACACAGTGTCACGTTTTTTAAATCTTCCCGCTGCCGTCAAGGTCCATTGGGAATTAGAGAGAGAAAAACGAGAGAGAGAGAGAGAGAGAAGGAGATAAAGAGAGGGGGGGAGAAGACCTTGAACGGGTGTTTGCCCCTCCTTGGATGGTACAGGGGAAATGTCCCAGGAGCCAACGAGTTTAAGCAACTCATGAAAAAAGGCAAACCATGAATATGTTATTGTGTATTTTGTCGCCGTTCACGGACGGCGACATATACAATTAACCAGATTTGACCATTTCTTTCCTTACACCGCTTGCTCTAAGCTAATCTGAAAGGCGAATTTATTACCTCATGATCAAACATGGCGGACCAAAAGACCTTAAAAGGGTCTCCTAAGGGGCACATCATCAGCCATGTTTTGTTGGATTATCTCTTTGTATAATTGACATGCCCTTTTTATGTATGAAGCTCGAAACCAGTTTGTAGGCTCCTGCGGGGGTAAATAACATTTCCAATATTTCACACAAAAACATTACTAGGAATTCAACTAAAATTTGTAGATATAAATATGTTTTTATTAACAGTCACTGTTATTGTGATTTTATAATAAACAACAGAATATCGTGATAATAGAATGATTTTTACAGGATTTTGTCAACCGAAGCTGGTCAACACAGGAATTCCCAGACACGATTCAAGCAGATCCTTACAGTTATATACCAGAACATAAGACTGCAAAATCATCTCCAACGAAATGCCATCCCCACTTTTGGAGCCCTCAAAGTATGAGTAGAGTACAAATAAGATCGTTACTTTACTAATCATATTAAGACGCATTTTATCTCCGGAAACCAATTTGTATAACTGACAATCAGTGGCCTTAATGTTCAACTTATAAATAGTTTATGTGCAATGTTATACGTACGCGTATACATGAACGCTTCGTGTCCTGAGGGAAAATTTATGACAATGTATGATGCATTACAATGAATATAGCATAAAAAAGAGATACATTCAGTGTATACTATCTCGCGTCGGTGGTGTAAAGGTTAGCATGGTTGCCTTCCAAGCAGTCGATCCGGGTTCGATTCCCGGCCGACGCATAGAGCTTTTTACAAAATTAAATTCTAAACTAATCGTCAACAAATGAATAAGTATATAGCAAATTGCACAGTCTTCTTTTTTTCTGAATGTTTAATTCGTAAGGATGTGTTGTGTTTTACATGTATTATGTCTCTAAAACACTGTGTTAATTATATCGTATAGTATTTGACCACAATAGTATTTCTAATTACATGTACATGAATAAATATTTGTTTTTATGTGACTTACGAATATTGTCACTGGGGTTTAACGCCATATTCAACAGTTTTATTTTAGTTAAATACAGCAACCGGTTCACCTAACCAGTTTTCCTTGACTGTATACTAACCAGTACTAACTTACCCTTCCACAAGTAGCCGGCAACTTCTCATATAGAGGAAAATCGACATTCTTGCCAATTTTCATAGAAGGGTGTGGCATACCGCGACCGGGATTCGAACCCGCATCTCCGGGTTACAAGTCCAGTGCACTAACCACTGGACCACAGACATGAATAAACAATTTAACAAATAGATAGATAAGTAAAATACGTAAAGATAAATAAATATGTGACCGACCGGCCGAACGAAAAAGTTCTGAATTTTGTAAATAAATGAATATTATCTAGAGAAAAAGTAAAAGTTATGATTTTCAGACAAAGAATTGTAGGATTAAATTATACATAAACAACTGAATAGCGAAATAAGTAAAATGTCAATGCTATGTGGAGGGTCTGTGACAAATTGCAATACTTCGTATTGTTTAATATAACCATGATTTCCCTAGCGATAATGAGCGACATTTTCTGACAATTATCACAAAAGACAAAAACACTGTGTGATGTAGCCCTTTGTAAGCACAGTACACTCATGAGCAATGCAAATACACGTGTTTATTGAAACAAAGGTTATCGTCCTTATCACCCTTGTTTAACTTTTTTTAAAGCTTCTCTTTCATGATCATTTTATGCTTCAGTTATCTTTCAATGAATGAATTATGACCCTTTGATGTTTTGTATTTTGCATACAGCATTTAATCTTAGTAAATGTTATACTCATTCCAACAAAATCTGCACCATCGCCAGTATAAGCATACCGGAAACCAATCCATGCATTATTCTACGATAAAACACGATCGGCTGTTGCATTTTACACCGCCGATTATAATCTAGCAATTATGATGATCAATGACGTCATAAAAGACTTTTTTCTTGCTGTCATACATAATGGTGCAATGAAAAGCATACAGAAAAAATGCTTTGCCGTGCAAATAAAAAAAGCGTGAATGCAAATTAGTCTCGTGGTAAGAATAAAAAATTAAATATTTTCATATATTTTGTCTGTTGATTAAGTGCGGACCGGTGTACTGTCGTGTAAGATCTTGATAATACGTGAGTAACATGTATTTCTGGGAATTCTGGGAACTCAACAAAAAACATAAGGTCAGTTGAAATTTTATCTGGCTATAATCATATCTATATACTGATCGCTACAATTGCTCAGTTGATACTTGACATGAGCAATTAAAGCGATATGCTCGCAATTTTAGTAAATTTTATTAGATAAAAACAGTACGGATGAAAAAAGCCGCGATTCTATAAATAAGTACTCGAGGTTGCGCTAGGGTAGAATTGGTCCCCATTGAATCTGTACAGAGACCAATGGTGTAATGCAGCATGGAATAGAGACCAGTTTCCTCTGGTGTTTTCAGGTTTATTCATTTCAGTAGTACAGTGTAACCCCTGAAAACCGGACTCTTTTCGGACAGGGCCAAAAAGTGCGATTTTCTGAGAATTCCAGTTTCCAGAGAACTAATGATTATCAAAGTGAAAGAAATGGACTTGAAAAATCGTCCGATTTTCAGAAAGTTCCGGTTTTCAGAGAGTCCGGTTTTCAGGGGTTACTCTGTATCACCAAAACTGGCCATGAAACACAACATCATACTGCCTTGTTTATGTGGGGGTTTCTGTTATTTTTACTATTTTAAAGGACCAAACTCCAGATTATTATTTAAGTTCTGAAAACTGGAAACATCCTTCATTTGAAAATGAAAAATCAATGTGTCTAAAGGATTTAAAAGTTCAGTTTAATTTCTAAAACACTTGTTTAGATCTCATTTATATAGACATACTCGTATATCTACAACGTAATTCTACTAACAGAAATAATTCGTACGTTTGAACTATATTTAAGTATAAAGTAACACCTCAAATAGCGACCGCCTCAGTATGAAGATTACCTCGTTATAACGACCACTTATTTTCGGACAGACTTCCAATAACTCCCCTATAATGCAGCCTCATTACTACGACCGAATTTTCGGTCTCATTATCATGGTTTTACTGTAATTTTTAATTAACTGATTTTCTAGGGAAGCTTCATAGATTATTCGCCAAATCAATATCTCTGAATGATAGGTCACCCGTAAAATGATTTTTTTTAGCTTTTCAATGTTGTGATTTTCTGACATTTATCCGGAGTTGTATCCCTTTAATTGTAATTCTGACCTTTGACAAGTACTTAGCAAAATGGTTTTATGACATTTCCAACTATTGGATACGATAAAAAAATTAGTCAGCTCATTGCCACACGCATTGTTTTAATGGAATATCGCATAAATACTCATTGATGCGATCAATGCTAACAGAATAGGATATAGTTATTGCTATTGTTAAGTGTTTTGAATAAAAAATAAGGTTTTTCAACACGTTATCGGCAAACTACTTTGTTGCGTATTATTGTTATTTGCTTTCAACTTCTTGGAGACCGTTTTCGTGATAACATTTGCCATTGCAATAACAGCCGATTAACGGTTCTTGAAGAATACAACATTTGAGTTGATATGCTTATTTTGTTGTGCGCGAGGACGAAGCTTAAGCTATGCCACATTCTAACATCCAGTATCATTACGCTGTAATGAAAATTTGGATTTTATTTTGCATAATTGAAAATTTTGCCGTGTTATCTGATGTTAATACCACGACGGCCGGGGTAAGTCAAACAGAAGAAGCACCAAATGTCACCACAATACGAGCACCGTCAACTCCACGATCCTCTCATCCTGTAACCGCCACAGCAAAGGCTCTTGGCTCCAACGAGGATTTTAAGGTGACGGTTCCACCAGAAGTTAAAGTGACAAGGTACTTAAATAGCATTCAGAATGAATTCCAAAGATACGTTGTTGAGGCACAGCTGACGTATTGCCCTTACACAAGTCTGTGTAACTTTAAAACTGGAAATAGCGCAGGGAACATGGAAAGATGCTGCTCTAATTGTTTGTGTGACGCCAAGGTATGTACAAATGATAGAAACTGCTGTCCAGACGCATTTCCCTGGAATGGATTTGACGCACATCGACAGTCAGTTCATTTTAATACGTCAGTCAAAGGTATGAACGTTTCCTATAGCAACTACAACGGGGATGTTATAAAAAGTTCTAAACCTGTAGAAAGAATTGCTGATTTTTTGTCATCTTCGAGCAATAATGAAACATATAGCTACACTGGAATGTCTTGCATACCAAACTATCTACTTTCAAAAAACCAGTCGACAGAAAAAGAATTCCTCATGGTCGCATCATGTCCTCAGGATTCTGCACCAGATTTGCACAGTAACTGTTCTCGTGACTATACGAAACAATTGAGCTCATTGAAAGATATTCTACCGGTAATAAATACTTTGTCTTTCACCACGTATCGCAATGTTTATTGTGCCTTATGTAACGATGAAAATGAAGATATACTAGAATATTGGAATCCAGTGCTATCATGTAATTCTTTGCATTCAGCAATGACCGTTAATCCATCTGACGCCATTCAACGGGCATTTTCATCCCGGTGTTACCTGGAGTATGAAGTTCCCACGCCCTTAAAGACGAAAGTGAAGAAGTGTGAAGCTACTTATGACAGCTGCAATAGGACTGGTTTGTGGGAACTTTATAACAAGAGCATTGAAGCGGCATGCTTGTCATACCGCTCAGCAATACTTGTTCCGTCATTTAAACACTCGTTTCGCAATATATTCTGTGCCATGTGCAATGGAGTAATACTACAGACGGATGGTTGCAGGGTCGAGGCGGCGAATATGTATGCTAAAACTTACTCATTTTCGGGGTTACTGAAGCTTGAGTCGCCACAAGAACATAGAGCGGATGAGTTAGACGATTGTGGAATATATCAACGGCGTTTTTCATATTCTGTAAGTATATAAATTATACAGCATACCTCGATATTAAGTCCACCTTTGGGACCATAGAATTGGTGTCAATATTTATTCGATTTCATCATCAATTTGAAATAGGGGAAATATTGAAATTTGTCTGCAATGTCTTGGATAAGTGATCGTTATAACGAGTCTTAATATGGTGGTGTTGTGTCTTTATACGTTTATTGTATCTTACTTTTAAAACTTCATAATCGGTGGGGGAAAACGTAACAGCATTGATGCAACCGAATCAACCCTAACTCTTAAAGTAACGTTAATTCGACATTTTTAATATTTGCTTTGTCAAGTTTCACTGCTACATTTGGCTCAACCGCTGACTTATCTGGTCCTCCATTTCTGGACAGTATCCTGCATGCAAAGACAACTTTGTTTTGAGAATTTAGTATTTCTGACAACGGTTTGCTCATTTAACCATAATCTTTCATTTTATTCCATTTTTTCAGAATGAGTGTAAAGATTTACATTGTCCTGAAGGAACAATTCTCCGTAATAACAGCTGCGTACCGACCTATAATTATGTGTCAGGTACTTTCTACTACAGCATATTTGTCAGGTTGCGACCGTTACAACCAATGAAAGTGGAACAAATCTTCAGGAATGCTAGTGAAATAGTAGATGAGCTAAATCGACGTATAAACATACCAAATGTTGGTACATGTAATCTGAATAATGTGGTCAGTGAACATGCTTTGATAGTAAAAACCAATGCTTCAGCAGATGCTTTGATTGAAAATGAAATGGTTTACGAGTCGAATGCAACATTGGTTGATGTTAAGGTACTTCTGCTGTGTGATGGACAACAGAAACCTACATCAGTTGGAGACACAATAGTAAACATTCATAATACAAACATATCGGTGGTAACTGAAGCCGGATATTATACTTTTACTTTACATGTAATTGACTTTCGAAAATCCTTATTTCAGATTGACTGGGACTACCATAATATGACTGACATGTACGCTTCTCGACTCCCTAATGACACAGAGGACCCTGAGAGTTTGAAGTTTTCCGAATTATTTCATTTTCATTTATTCCCAGATCTAGACGGTCATGTATGCATTCCGTATTTGTTCAATTATTTTGATGCTTATTTATTTAGTTTTCAAATGCGACCGTTAAATGTCCTCCGATTTACGTCATGTCCAAAGGTCACCATTGAACAATCTGAAATTCCTTGGAAGGAGACAGAAGACGGTATAAATATCGGGGACGTTGACGTTCCTTCTAATATGTTCTATTTTGAAGATAATGACAAGGTTTCAGTGTGTATTGACTTTGCTTCAACATTAAAACATAAACCAAAACCAGAAGGCGACCCTGGATTACGCTCTGATGATTTAGTTTCAATTATTTGTCTATCGTTGTCATTGATTGCGTTAGTTTTTTCCTTGATTACATTTTGCTTACTCAAACCACTGAGAGCAAACATTCCGGGGAAGAACAACTTGACCTTTATTTGTTTTTTGATGCTTGCTCAACTGACTCTTCTTATCGGCAGTTATGGTGGTTTTGAAATTCACTCTGTGGTGTGTAAAACATTTGGTGTGGTTGTGCATTTCAGCTGGTTACTTGTAATGTTCTGGATGAATGTTTGTACGTTCCACATGTTTCGTGCTCTAACACGGTTACAAATAATGTCTCATGATACGAGATGGAAATCCTTGTTGCCTTATTATTCATACACTTTTGTAATGGCCCTTATTTTCGTTGCCCTCAATATAACCTGGTCATCCATTGAGACAGGAAAGCTTGGATACGGCGATATTGCTAGCTGCTACATTTCTTCACAAGTTAGAATCATCTACACTTTTGCCTTACCTTGCTTGGTCGTGGTGATAGCGAATATAGCTATGTTTGTTTCTGTAATTTATAAACTTAGACTGTCACCAACGACAGACAGGTCCGTTGAAGTGAACAGGAATTATCTGGTTATATTCATCAAACTCTCCACCCTCACTGGAATGACTTGGATATTTGGTTTTCTATTTGTTTGGACCGAGATTGTCGTATTTTCTTACGTGTTCATTTCTCTTAATGCTTCCCAAGGGGTTTTCGTAATGCTGGCGTTTGTTTGTAATGAAAGAACTATTGCGATGTCAAAGGCAATGTTAGTTCAAACAGAATCTAAGTCAGAATCTGTGCCGAGTAACAATACCAATTCACAGCTGACCAGCAAGACAAAAACTTCTCATATTGAAATGAACGAGATCCAGACTCCCGGTAGGTCGTGAAATTAGCTGTTAATACAATTGATTTATGTAGAGCTTTCTCCATTTTATTCTTAGTGAATGCATACTTTGTACAAGAGCGTAATGCTAATGACGTTTTTTCTAATTTCCAATATACCTATAACATGTCATAGTTCAAAATGGTAATTTTACATTCTACTCCCAATATTAGCAATTTTCACTAAAAAAATGCAAACGGAGACTGAAAATCAAGGCAAAATTCGTACAGATTGATCAAATACGCTTTAATATACAATAATTATACACCACAAGTTTTATATAATTTTACAGAAAAAAATGCAATATACAACGACCAAATAGTTTGAAACGTTCTAAAAAATAACTGGTGTAAAATGTATGGTTTTTTTCCAGGAATCGTTTTCTTGTTTATACTCAAATAAGATTCATCATCTGTAACTTGTAACAATTGTTCTTGTGCCATATTATTATTCTTTTTGATGCTTTAAATGTTGTCGTGTATCCTACTTATTTTACTTTAACGCTCTAAGATTTTGCATAAACTGGGTTATTGTCGTTTAATCTTTATTACTTAAGTAATTTGAAGAGATAAACTCTGTATTTTTTGGATGTAAAGTTTTTGGCACTAAATCCTCGATATTGAGACTGACCTTCAGGACCCGTAAATCTGTCGTAATAACAAGTTGAATAACAGGGTTGTTATTGAAAGCCGGTCCAAAAACAAGGTGGTCGTTATACAGAGGTGGTCGCAATGTGTGGTTTTATTGTATACCATTCTACATGGTCACGGTTTTCAGTGTGACGCTGATAAAGGGACGCAAGTCGTGCTACATTTTCTGTATTTTTATTATTGGAATATTTCCTCTTGTAACAGTGCGATGTTGTTTTGTCTGTGTACATAATGTTCCCGTATGTCCCACATTATTGCTGTGAACGTAACTTCATTATAAACACCACTTATAGAATAAAAAAGACAAATGATATCAATATTAATGTGGTCTTAGTGATTTGAAATGTTGAGGAAAAATTGAAAACTGGACGAAAAAAAACATGAAAATGATCGTTTTATTCAGATATTATTTATTGACATCAGGTATCATTTTTGCGGTCGATTAGAGGTTACACTATATATATATAATGATGGTAGGTTTTTTCAATTACACCGTTATATCCATAATAGGAATTATCTTTATGAATACCTTTAAAGTTCTCAAGATCATCCAAACGTTTAAGAATGAGTACTCTGGCTCCTTCTTTGTATGATAACAATTTTATTGGGGCCGCGGCCGTGGTCCAGTGGTTTGCGCGCTGGACTTGTAACCCGGCGATCCGGGTTCGAATCCAGGTCGCGGCAGGTCATACCCTTCCATGAAAATTTGACAAAAATGTAAATTTTCCTCCCTAAGTTGAGAAGTTGCCGGCTCCTTGTGGAAGGGTAAGTTAGTACTGGTTAGTATAGAGTCCAGGAAAACTGGTTAGGTGAATCAGTTGCCGTAAATAACTGAAAAATTGTTGAAAAACGGCGTTAAACCCCAGCGACAAAGTCACAATTTTATTATTGCTCACTAAATGAATGGACAAAATTTCGTGGCGTTTCTCTGTATACGTATGCATACAAACTTATTCTAACTCATTATGAAAGCATACAATATCAGGGTGCGTCTGTTTATGAATTCCTGTTTCCAATTATGAATATATATGTATATCATACCAATGTACCAATGTATTGTAAATTAAACTGATGTTGTAAATCTTGTATTCGGGTGTTGAGACGTGTGTCAGTAACATTTTGAATCATACACTCTTTACTGACTTTGACCAAAAATGTATGCATGTACGACTTTCTTTTCCATGACAGATATAATATAATATACAGTCAAACATGAATTAACGGTCACTTGTACATATTGACAACCCGTGAACAACAGTCATACAAACTCCTGATTAATTACCACATTACTTCTCTCCCTCTTGTAACCTTTGTTCAAAGGTTTTCCTGTATACACCAGTAATTCTACCAGCACAAAATCTTTTCAAACGTAGTAGATACTAAAGCATTCTATCACACAATAAATTCACATTGTATATCTGACAATGAATTAAGTCTGTTGTCATAAAAACCTGTCGGAAACATTCAATGCGCAGATATATATTCACAGGAGCGGTATGGTGATTCGGCTATGTCCAAACCTTTGAATGTTTCTTTTGTTGGGTGGTTTATCGCTTGGACACAGATAGCGGTACAGATAGGCCAATACGATGATACAATAAAAATAGCCTTCAATAACCATTGACAAAACGTATTTTAGAAATGTCTTACTCTATAATTAATAATTATTCTAATTAAGCGATGATTCGTTGGCTCACTACAATAATTAAAATACACACCAAACGCAGACCTAGGCAGAACAATTACTCTGACCACTCCAAGAATGTACAGCGATATATCGGTTTCCCGGTATACCGCACGGCTCCAAGAAAGTACCACAATATATTGGTTTCCCAGTAAACCACACCGCTCCAAGAATGTACCACAATATATTGATTTCCCAGTATACCACACCGCTCCAAGAATGTATCACAATATATTGATTTCCCAGTATACCACACCGCTCCAAGAATGTACCACAATATATTGATTTCCCAGTATACCACACCGCTCCAAGAATGTACCACAATATATTGATTTCCCAGTATACCACACCGCTCCAAGAATGTACCACAATATATTGATTTCCCAGTATACCACACCTCTTCAAGAATGTATCACAATATATTGGTTTCCCCGTACATCACACCGCTCCAAGAACGTATCGCAATATATAGGTTTCCCGGTCATGGTGGTTTTATAGTATTCTGTCGCACCGTGTTGGGTAATAGTTTTGCATTATGTGAGGCGGAGAGCAAACAGGGAGTTTCCCTTAAAATCACACATTCTAAAGCACCCCAGTTGCAATCAGACACATTTTTTATAACATCGCTTTGACATTAGAAAATAAAATGTCGATACTTGGAATTTCTCTTGCAAATATACTATGATTTGTCATGTTATTACTCCCCTGATAGCAGAATAATAGAACATATATGTAATGTACCACGTTGTATTTATATTGTCGACAACTCTGTGTGTGTACTCTATTTGCTAGTACTATTCGGTACAATTTTATTTAATGGGTACTGATAGTTTGTGTTGAAAACAAGAAGATATTAACCAAATCTAGCGTTGTAATTGTCTGCAGCACAGAATTAACGACACACAAGAGGATCTTCTTTCGTCATTTATAGATTCGTCATTTAGGAATAATCTCTTGCAGGCATATTCGTGACAGCCTTGCAGTGATTGTATGTGACTGCGCTTAATGTATAAAAGTCGAGCATTCTATTTTTTTACAAGGAAGATTTTGGAAACGCATAATTAAATCTAGCGATTGACGATCAATATACATGTATTTGCACGTACAGTATACAATATATTCTGCAGATCACTTTTGGAATTAAAATTTAACTACAACAACAACCACATCATCATCAGCAGCAGCAACAACAACAACTCAAGCGATAGTAGCAACAACAACAACAACAACAGCAACAACAAAACAACAACAACAACAGAAGAAAGTCCCCGAAGGGAAAAGGATTTCCTAAGCTTAATATCTGAAAAAATGTTAGTCTTTATTTCAGGGTTCAAGGTTCAAATACAAGATTGACGGTACTTGTATTTGAACTAGTCACACACATTCGCTACTTAAAGTACGAAGTGTCGACTTAAATCAGAGAATCCGTTTACTACCAGAAACCCCTGAACACATTCAATGACACGTGATTGAACCCTAGATGACCATTAATTTTAATCTTGTTGATTACTAGACGTTCTTAGGTCAGTGTTTGATACAAACTCGCGAATGATGTCAGACATATATAAATTACTGGGTATTTTCTCGAGTACACTTGGGCTTTCTCGATAAATTGGAAGAAAATTACATTTTTTTTGTATGTTAGATATTGTCTACATTTTGTAATGGATGACTCCTATGTGTGTTCTGGTGTATATTAATATAATGCACTTGGAAGTTTCATGCAGCTTGTAATTATGAAACTAATACTATGGCTAGAATGAAACACGTTTCAATTATTTGGTTTGAACTTCTCAAAAATAAGTTGAAATTCAGCCGCATTGGGGTTTAAAATAATTTGGCGACTTTACGAAGATCCAGCGTTTAACTACCGACCTTCCGTAATCTAGCTGGACAGCTTCCTCACATGTACAATCCTTCCGGTACCAGATGGGATTTGAACTCACAGCGGTGAGGGGCTGGTGATTACTGGACTGAGACCATGACCAAGTGCTCACGGAGACTCCAGGCTACCTTGTGACTAAAAATATCTTCTTTGTATTGAGATGATCCCGTAATCAACTTGAACTGTAGAGGAAATTAGGAAAAGTCTGCCCGACGGTAAGTGGTGTTTAAAATGAAGATGCTAAGTGAGGTTTTACTGTAGTTGAAATACGGCCGATAAACTGGAG
This sequence comes from Lutraria rhynchaena, assembly GCA_008271625.1. Lineage (NCBI taxonomy): Eukaryota > Metazoa > Mollusca > Bivalvia > Venerida > Mactridae > Lutraria > Lutraria rhynchaena. The sequence continues at coordinate 4,750,511 of VIBL01000005.1, read as the reverse complement.
AAAACTGATTTCTCTTACGGAACTTGTTTTATACGTGTATATCAATTAACCAGCCACATTGGTATAAATCAGTAAATGTTCTTTTAATCTTGAAATAAACCACTTTGAAAGTCCTCAAGTTAGAAAACACGATGAAAAACCTTTGACAAGAATTTTAAAGACTCACAGATATAAAAAATACTATACCAGTATTTAAACAACTTGAAAATACTAACTAGACACAATGATTTTCGTAAAAAACTCGAATTTTGCTTATAAATATCATTTTCAACAATTGGCACTGATGCGTTCTCCTGGTTAAAAGAACTTACGCAGAATGTGTGTCAAATACAGCTATAGCTAAATCAATACGCCTAGTTGAAATAAGTTGAACGGGATGATCCTTGTATTTTTTATATTAATCTCCCTTTGATTACGTTCAACCAATCTCTATCCAGAGTTGTTGTTCGTTATCCATCACATAACATGCATGGGAGAGATAACTCATGACAACTCTGGATAGAGATTGACGTTCAACATGAAATGAACACAACAGTTATCTCGCTTAGATCACTTAGATATGTAGAATAATTTCAGTCCGCCTTTTCTGGACAAGCAGGACTGAAGTTATACCAATCAACCGTTACGGCCAACTTAAGTTTTAATCTGTCTTATACAACATGCCTTCATATTTAAGGTGCTTATTATGGCCGAATTGTCAAGGCAAGTACATATACGGAGCAGCGCGCCTTTTCTGGCTCAACTTATCATATCTAGACCAACACGCCATTTAGGGTACAAAATGACATATCTGGATCAGTATGTCATTTGCCATTTCGGAATGAACATGTCATTGCGAACAGCGTGCCATTTCTTTGTACCCTCTTGTGCCATTTTACATTTTTATTCTGGGTATCATTTTGGGTTTAATGTGTCATTTCGGAAATGTGTGTCATTTCGAGTTCAAGGTTTCGTTTCCGGTTCAGCGTGCAGTATGATATGTCAGGATCGACGACCCATATCCGGAATGAGCGTACCTTATCCGAATTAGCGTTTCAACTCATAATCAGCGCGTCACGTTAGGGTCAGCGTTTCACGCACTAACTGCATGTCATATTGGTATATAAGTTCTGCTTCCATGGTATAATATTACCGTTCAAATATCCTTGTCTAATGTTTATGGCTAAATGCCCGAAATCCTTCTGTAGAAATAGTATTATTAGAGGTTTTATTGACAAGACGATGTAAAATGATTGGAATAAGTTTGTGTTTTATGTCAATAGCTTTCAGCATAAAGCTACACTTTGGCTTCGTTTCTTTATTTTCTACGCTTTATTGAGACAATGCGCGGTTATAGTTAGTTTGCGAATCGACACATGAAATTCAGATATACATCACAGTGTCTGCATGAATACAAAGCAGAAAATACATAATAAAACTCGTTTCATGAAACCATTGCATGCCAAGTTCAATGATCTTGGTTGTTTTTCGGTGAATTTCGTGACAAAGAGATCATTTTACCCCACATTTATTAAATATCGAACGATGGAGTGGAGGAACTAAACATTCATTAAACTTATCTACGAACCCCTATGGTATTGATATCATAAACTGGAAATTTTCAGAAGCATATTGCTAATATCTAATACTCATTCGCATGTGAACATTATGAAACATAGTTACAGTGAACGCGGATATGCAGTCTAACCTGAGTTTGCGACCACTTTCGAATAAAGGTCATCCTGTGAATAAAGGCCATTTTATGAAGAAAAAAAACCATTGATTATGTAGAACAAATTGACCTTCGAATAATGACCACCCGTCAATAAATACCACATCCCGTCTTTCCCAAAGGTGGTCTTTGTTACCAGGTTTGACTGTAATAAAGAATCGGGTACAGCGAAGTACTTATTTCCCACCTGGATTTCATGGCTACGCATACCGTAAAATATGAAAATAATGAAGTAATTATTCGGATCCCCAGGAAGTCACTGTAACTGTGTTCTACTGTAAAACCTCATATAGAGACTACTTCGATGCTAAGACTGCCTAAATATAACGACATCTTGTTTTCAATATGTTTTCTTCATGTCAACTCGGTTACATGTATAACACAACCTCGGTATTGTGACCTTTTTATGTCTGGATATCATAAAAATGACCTTAATATCAAGGTTTACGAGTAAAACACTTTTTCAGAAAAATTATGATGTTGAAGTTTTTTTTATTATACTGTAAAGCTTGTGTTTGCAGTCACCTCCGAATAAGGACCCTTCTGTGAATAAAGACCATTCTTTGAAAAACAGTCACTGATTATTTACAACAAACTAACCTCCAAATAAAGGCAATTTGACTGTAAAGGCCGCATTTTGTCTTTCCCAAGGATGGTCTTTGTTCACAGGTTTGACTGTATATGTTATTACATATTGAGTCATCAAATGGATTCTCTTTTCCATTTATTCGTAAATTTTGTAGGATAAACTTATACCAGAAAACACATCTGATCTCGGCATAAATTTGGAACATGACTCGAATGTGAGACTTTAAACAATGGTGTGAACCCATTATTCGCTGCGTAGTTTACATTTTTCGTTTTTTTTGCGTGTGTTCTGACAATTTGGCGGCATTTAGCATAGACCGTTAAATATGAAATCAGCCGAACTAATACTAACTCCAGACAGTATTTGTACTCAGAAATTCGACTACATTGCATTTTATTTCTCAAACAATTCTAAGAAACATTATTACGCATACTTAAATGATATACAACAATGATACATTGAAATGTAGCCTAACCTACTAGAGCCATATGTAATTGTGTTTACGCCCTCTGCACGTCCATGGACAGCTGTCAGATACTAGTAGAAGAAAATCAGCATTTTGTGTTTTAAATACAGTCGAACCCTGTTTAACGATACCGCTGAAATAGATGTTCATATTATCTCGATAGAAAAAGAAACCCTGCTTTACCTTATGATGCGATGTACAATTTTCAACTCGGAGTTCATGCAGTCGATCTGTCATTTTCTCGATATCATTCTACGACCCGTGAATTCGACATAACAGGGCTGGACTGTATGCAGTATAAAGATTTCAGAACATTTAAATCGAATAAAATGGAACATTTATTGATACAGTCAAACCTGTGAATAAAGTCCAAAGAAGGGTGAAGGTTATATGGTCGTTATGCAGCGTTAAGTTGGTGTGTGTCGTCAAGAACTGTGTGCTTTATCGTTCATTTTTTTTCAAATGAATGTTTGCCCGGGTGTGATTGCATAGGTCTACATGTATGAATTGAACATGTACTTTATTGAGGTAACATAAAATAATTTTGTCGTCCAGTTTTTTTTTGTTTATGTCTTTAAATTCGTTCTTGATTCACATGAAAATAACTTGAAGATACGAATGGTAAACTTTCAAAATCTATTAGGATGGCCCATTTAGACCCATATTAACACGATACATTAAGATCAAGGTTATTTTTGTTGAGGGGCCCTGGTTTGGTTGTAGCCACGGACCAACGACCGGATGAAAGCGCGGGCGGACTTGGTTACATGACGGACGGACAGACAATTGTAAACGTCGGACTGAAAACGGGAAGACAATATAGGTATAATAGTGTTGCCTTTTCTAATTAAACGCTATTGTTGTGTCTGAAGTCTTCAAATAGCTCGTGCAAACTTGACAGATATATAGACATGGTTGTCAATTTATACTGACTTGCCGTTGAACCATCCCATTTTTATCGTCTGATGGAGAACGACGCGGCTGACAGCCATGCTCTCTCAAGGGATATTATTCAAATCATTGGTCAACACACTCTAGACAAACAATAAACGGTAAAAATTGTTGACATCCAAATGTAAGTATGTATGTTGAAGTCCATAAAATCTCTCTGTGGGAATTTTTTTACTCCACTATTCCTCTCAACTGGTTCCGGTTAATTCTTTTTGAACCCATTTAATTCTTCGTTGCCATGCGTTGTGGAAAAGGGTACCATTTTGCCAAGTTTCGCGCCTGAATTGCTTTCTCATATCAATAAATTGCTATCTACAAGTTTATAACAGTTGAAGAATTCGAGTGACCCACGCACACATATATATACTTATCTGAAATAAATTAAGAATGTGATCATTACTGTGATTTATAAAATATGAAGAAAATTTGAATTGTCCCTAAAAAAATATGTTAGCATTTACCATTGGATGGGTAAGATTTCCCTCAATTTTTGTATCAAAGAATTCGTCTGATAGTGACATAGCGAACTTTTTATAAGAAAACTACTAATACCAATCAGTCATAACTAACCCTTCCACAAGGAGCCGGCACCTTCTCCACTTATGGAGGAAATCGAAATATTTTGTCAAATTTTCATAGAAGCATAGGACCTGCAGCGAACGGAATTTGAACTCGGATCGCTGGGTTACAAGTTCAGCACACTAATCACTGGACCACGGTCGCGGCAGTGGAAATATTGCAAACCTATTGAAAACTTGATTGTTAAAATGAGGTAAAAAATAAAAAAATGACTGTAATTGCGTATACAGTGAAAGTAAAAGTCATATCCGCATATATACGCGGATATGGCTCATATCCGCTGTTTAGTCATACCGGTTTTATGGTACTGTAAATGTTTATGCGGAATATCATTTTTTCTGGAATCGATCTTTTCTGTGACTTGCCAAAAAAGTAAAGGCAAAAAGAACGACTTAAATCATAAACAAATACATTTATGTTCTTTTTGTGATTTGGGTGTTAATAAAAAATCTGATTCTTGAAATTAACATTGCACCATGGTTCTATTAACATGGCAAAATAATAACCATCAGTGACATCACCAAAACACAATGCCTTGATTTTATAATAAATACAGCTCAATTACATTATGTAACTACTGACGCTTGTCGGTCGTCATTTCATGTAAAATTATGTTCATCGTGTTTTGTCATGAATCCATGTATATACTGCGCGACCGATTGAGCAAAATTGCTACGGCAACTTTACTAATTGAGCAATCGTAACACCCACCCCCTCCCACTAAACATTTTATAGCTCTGATAAGTTGATGTTTCATTTTATCACATCGATGAGGAATGAGTAAGTACGACTGTACTGATACAATATATATTTATCATTTTACGGCTGCAACATGGAATGTACAGCCAAACCTGTGCACAAATGCCACCCTTCAGAAAGACAAAACGTGTCCTTTATTGACAGATGGCCTTTATTCGGAGGTCAGTTTGTTCTAAATAATCAGTGACGATTTTCCAAAGAATAGCCTTTATTCCCAGGGTGGTCTTTATTCATAGATGGCCGCAAACACTGGTTTGACTGTACAACACAATAAAAAATGTCACGCAACTGCATTGTACACATTTGATACACTGTCCCTCCCCCCCAAAAAACCACTGCTTTTACCCCCTCAAAGCTACGTGGCACTCAGCGATCAAAATTCATCCCGACGTAGGTCGTGTAGAAAACATTTTTGTCACGCATTGATTGTTTTCTTGTTTGGTCGTTAGACTGTAAACAAATACATATTTAATTACAACCTCAGGCGTTCTATGAACAAGAATTTCTTATTCCACACTCATTGTTACTAGTTGTGGTTTTGTGTCTTTAAGAACATCCATAGACAGATATTGTTCATTTATTCATGAGACAGTGTTTTACAGTCCGTCTTCAGACTAATACAACAGTACATCTGGAATTTGATTGAATTTATGTATCTTAGAATATTTTTTTAAAACAAATAAGACAAAATATAGCCACAAGTAACGGATAATAAATGTTCGAAGTACGCAAAATTGTCATTTTGAAAAAGTATGAAAGATTCGATATTGAATATTTTATGAGAACCTTTGTTTACCAGCGTCTACAATATCAATACATTTTTGTAATACCATGAAATTAACTTCATATAATTTGGAAAAGCCTCTCTATGTTAGCCGAGGTCACTAGCCAGTATTTAACAGACCAATACACCCAAGTATTTAGTACAACACCCATGTATTTAGTACAACACCCATGTATTTAGTACAACACCCGAGTATTTAGTACAACACCCAAGTATTTAGTACAACACCCAAGTATTTAGTACAACACCCAAGTATTTAGTACAACACCCAAGTATTTAGTACAACAGTGCACACAGACTAGGGCTGTATACGACGTCTCGGATAAAACGAAGTAACCTTGAAACCTGGGCACAATTTCTCGCCACCTCTGAGATCGTTGGATCGCGATCTTAATAAAAAAAGGGCCGGCTAGATGTCTCATTCAGGAAGCGCGATACAGTCAAACCAAATTTGAAATCATCATCGAATAAAGACCATCCTGTGACTAAAGACTATTCTTCGGAAAACCGTCACTGATTATTTAGAACAAACTGACCTCCGAATAAAAGCCATCTGCCCATAAAGGAAACATTTTGTCATTCACAACGATGGCCTTTGTTCACTGGTTTTGCTGTATATAATATTGTCTCGTCCCTCTAGTATGTCTAGTGTGTACCTCTATTCAGAAATTAGTATTTTTCACTGTTAAAATTTTGTTATTTCTTGTTATTTCTTGTGTTTCCTAGCCCCTGTTCATTGTAAATAAAAATAAAACATCAGTATTTGTAACCAGACTTGAGCATGATGTAATAATACTCATTTTTTTTTCAGTATTCTATGGTGATAACAACATAAAATGAAAAGTATATTGTATTTTCACTTGATATAAGACTCATAATTTGATCTGTGAATCGTTTGTCACGACTAGACCACATGTCTAGCGATCTACAGCTCTAATAAAGACCATACGTCTCTTAGCATTTTAATTACCTTTATTCACATGTTTAATGGCACGATGTTCTTGTAATTAGCTTGACCGGAGGATTGTAGAAGTCAAGAAAAGAAAATTAAAAAAAAATGGCACACAGAATGCGGAAGAAGAAGAAGGGGAAGAAAAAAAAGGAAGAAGAGGAGAGAGATGGAAGAAAAAAGAAAGTACAGAATGTGAAAGAAGAACACGATGAAGAAAAGGAGAACGAAAATGATGTTCAGAAAAGGAAAAAGAAGTAGAAGACCATATGTGTCATAGAGTATTTAATTTTAAACTGGCTTTTTTGCTTTTATTATTTTTTGTAGAACGTAAGACCACCATTGGAGCATGAAGACGGACTTAGTATTAAGTTGGTCACATTATCAAGTTGACATGTGCTGGAAATATTGCGAACCGGTCCAAAAATAAAAAGGTCACTTTAATGAGGTGGTCTCAATATCGAGGTGGTCTCATTATCAGCTTGAAATAAAAAAGAACTTCAAAAACAGATCCGAAAATAAGAGGTCGTTATAATGAGTCGGTTTTGACACTGAAGCGTCGCTGAGAGAGGTTTTACGGTAAAGCCAGTGACACACCTAAGATTTTTTTTAACTTCACGCTGGACTCAAAACAAAAACAGCTCTAAAACTATATTTTATGTTTGCTATTTATTTTTCATAGACGATGAAAATTACAGATTTTCAGTAACAATGTATACATACACAGTGCATGACAAGCATAACGTACAAGTTTACATAACTATTTATAAGCCAGTATAAAACATCGAGTTTTCTGAGATTTCAAACACTTGAGATTCTAATATATTCTCAAAAATTATTTTTATCTTCAAAATGATAACGGTAATATATAATAATAATGAATTTAAAAAAAATAGTAAATGTTCGAATGTATCATGTTGTGCACAATTTGATTAAAATAATAATTCATGTTAGAGTACTGACTTGAGAATATTTCGGTATAAAATCAGTACTTTTGAGATAGGAGACAAACTTTAAGTACTAGTGACGGAACAAACAATTAAAACACAAACTTTGTCAGGTTGGGAGTTTGCTTTTGATGTTGCTATAAAAACATCAAAGTCTTAAGGCTTCGGTCTTGTAGTAAAATATTTTTCCTTAAGAACAATGCACAACTAGTTCGTACTTAGTCTGAATTGCCTATTTTCCCGTTGTATTCAGACTAATATTTGGAGAATTTTTAGTGTCTCCTTACTTACAAAAACTGTTTGAATACATTCTTAATTGCACCAAAAATAGGACAGAAATAATAAATATCGTACATAAAAATCATTGAATTATATAGCATTGGAAATAATACGAGTATATTATGTGTTCACATGTATTAATTTTGTGCGGCGAATAAAATAGATGAAGCTTACTACTTATATAATTTTCATTACTTCAAGTTTCAATAAATGTGCAATACTTTATTTTAACGTAGTATAAAATGATAATTATTCAGAACCACTTAAACTGTTAAATGTATCAATTAGCCAGGCATAATACATATTGGTAATACAAAAAAAGGCGATTGAATTCAGTAATATAGTAATCAGTTACTAGAATGGCAAATTTAAGGCGTCCAAAATGAACCAGCATTTACAATCAGTATATTTGACATATTCATTTTGAAACAATTAAGTTAACAATTAAGCAAACCAAACTGACGCCGATTTCTATAGCATTTATCCTTTCAATTTTTAAAGGGACCAGACTCCGGATTTGTATTATTTTTTCGAAAATGGTAACTTCTATTATTCAATTTCAAGTAAATTTAATCTATATCAAACTGTATACTGTATAACTGTATACTAACCAGTACTAACTTACCCTTCCACATGAAGCGGACAACTTCACCACATATGGAGGAGAATATACATTTTTGTCAAATTTTCGTAGAAGGGTATGACCTGTCGCGACCGGGATTTGAACCCGGATCTCCGGGTTACAAGTCCAGTGCACTAACCACTGGACCACGGTCGCGGCCCATCATATTTATGGTGAGTCATGCATTTAAAATGTGCTGCATGTTTTTTATTCATATACACTGTCAACAAAGACAACATTTATAATTGTATATATAATAGAGTCATTTAGTGAATTATCATCATTAAAAAATTACAAGGTCTACCCGGAGTTGAGTCCCTTTTAAAAACTAAAGCAGAAGTTAAAGTTACCTCTACTTACGCCGAGAAAGAATAAAACGAAAATAGATTATTACATCAAGTTTGACTGCAGTCCAGCAAACGTACCAACTGCGATTTCAAGTGTATCTTCATATTACTCAGGTTGAACACTGGAATAACCTTCTTTATATCAATTAGCGAAACTATCTGTGTCAGGTTTATTAATATCGCTGACAGTATTTCCAAGGGAGACAACTCTCCAAATCAGTCGGCGATATTTTAATAATGTCATGACAAACGTCATGAATTTTAACTACAACAAAACCTCAATATTAAGACCACCTCATCATAACGACCAGCAATTTTCAGGTTTTTAATCATTTCCTCTATATTTCAACTTGATAACGACACCACCCCATTATTACACAAGGTGGTATTAATATGGAGGTTTTGCTGTACAATTGTTTATTGTGAGAAAAAAAAATATCACAAGGGGAAGACTCACAGCTGTATCGCCTTGCAATGAATTTTAAATATATCACATAATATCACTTGAAAATATAACAGAGAAAGGCTAGAGGAATATAATCATGTTTAGGGTTACCGTTCATTGTCATTTGTTTGTGAACACCATTTGTGAGAAAAGCGGGTACGATGTATTCCAAAATATTTCTGTACTTTGGATTTTGTTGATAGAAACATCAAGGTGTGCGCTGTATAATAGGCTCAGTCGGGTAAATGTTATTATCCTTTTCTGGCTTGATAAATACTGCATTATTCAATTGAAGTATTCGGTAAGAACAATACGTTTAAAAGAACGAATAAATATCAGTCTGACATTGGTTGAGTATAAGCGCTTTTCTTTTGATTAGAAAATGAAATCATTTATGTCGGAAAAAATATCATAAAATCAATAAAAATAATTTAAAAAAATCAATAAAAATGAAATTTTCATCCGTCTGCACAATAAAAATATTTACCAGTAATGTATTTGTGTTTATATAAGTTGATAAGCGAAATTGCTTGAATCTGACATTTTAACAAATGGTATAACATGATGTTTTACGTTGACGATACATTTTAGCAAACTTAAAAAATATATACATGTATATCATGGCAGTTACACTGGTGCAATCATGTTTACAAGTATATCTATATTTACATGAACATCACAGACAAAACACAAAGCTGACTGCATTATTATAATCAATGTTCCCTTAATAACATCATCAACAATATTTCTAACCAAACATCAATGTCTTTTTACATTTTCTACCACGTTATTCAATTAGAATCATCAGGAACGGTACTTTGAGTTCCCATTTATTTTCACGCCGTCCAGTGCGCAAAATTGCGTAATTTTTACCGATTTACGAGACAGTATTAAAACTAATAGTTTGAATTATTATATTGCCAAAAAGTTTTTGTATAAAAAGTGTACAATATTTTCTACGCCTGGTATGATAAAAAGGTCCCGTGTCACGTGAATATCGTTACAAGAAATTGGAGCAACCATGTTCGTTGTTGTACACGTTCGTTTCCAACGTGAATCAGTCAAAAATATTGTGAATGGTTGTCGGATCAATTTTGTTAACTTTAAAAACTATTTTCTGAACTAAATGCTCCATATATTATTGACCTAAACTTTCAAAAATGGTTGACCGATATTGTAAAATTCTATTCATCAAATGCTTTACGCAAAAAATAGCAATTTTGTGCTAGTCCGGGAAGAAATTAGTTTATCTCGGACGTCAGACTGATGGCTCTTGTCACAGACATTATTTATAGTAACAATTCATCTTTACTTCCTCTTACATTCAATTTATATCGAAATAACTCAAACACAGCAATTACCTATGGCTGACTGCTCGCACGCTGGTATTGAATTACCTACATATGTACAAATTTACACGTGATAATTTACATACGAATTCATACATCACAATTACGCATGAAAAACATACTAAGGTTGTATTTCAATTAATTACAGAAATTCGGACTCGATATAAAAAACGAACATGATCTATGTACACATTATTTACAATAAAATGTTTTTAGTACGCAACGCCCCCAAAACCTGTTCATCTAAACCATTCGTTCAAACGCCGCTCCCGACATCGCAACATTTGATCACGTGAGTCTATTTATACCATGAATGTGAAATCTATTGCCTTAATCTCGTTTTGAACAAACCCTAAGAGTGCGTATTTGTCCTAAGACAGACTTAGTACTCTACATGTTGACACAGATCTGCTATATAAATAATTTCTGAATTTGTCCCACGACCATCATATAACAGTAAGAAATGTGAAGCCAGTGATTCTGTATCATACGTTTGTTTGAGATATTGCCGCAAGAGTGCACACAGATTCTACAAATTGAATCAGCAAGAAAAAAATTGTATGAGAATATTTTATTTTGAGAACTAATTCCGTATCCGTGGGATAAATTATTGACAATGTACAACATTATTTTAGTTACTTAACTGAGATTAGCGAAAAAAACCCTATGATTAGGCCATCCTTAAGAAAGTGCTCATTTGCAGTTGCGCCATCGAATCATTAAATAATCCGCCGACCCGAAAAAGTTTTTAACAAATTTCGAAAGAAAAAAACGCCATATTTCTTACTTTGTGTATGCTTATCGTTCAGAACAAGCATAGAGCTTAAAACAAAAAGGCATTCTTGCTTACCCGCAGTTAAAAGTTTGGGAAACGTAAATGCAAGCAAACATTTTTTAAAGACGGACTTAAGTTAGTCATGTTTAGGTGAAATTTTGATTTACTATAATGAAGAATTGAGCCTAAATGAGAAACAAATGCTAAACACACCTTTTTGTATTTGTGGGGCATACGTTATTTACAGAACACCACCGTTCTTGTCGGACATAAGAAAGTCATTTCCTTAAATATTTGTATATTTTAATCTGGGAGGACTATTGTACATTCACTTTAAGGAAAGATCTATTTTCAAATTGCTTATGCAACACTTTGATAAAATTCTACCATACATGAAAAGAATCAATTACGAAAAACGGCAAGCATTTCCAATTCTGCGTTGACGAAGCGATTCACCTATGGAGAAGTTAAACATATATTTGATATTCTAGTGTAAAAATCATCACAAATATGCTAAAACGTTTCTCTGCATATCTTATTACAGTGATAGCCAGCACTCAACGATAAAAAATATAATCATACAATAGCGTCAGTTGATGTTATTCAGAACGGACAGGATACATAACATATACGGAGTTATTGATAATTCTTATATAATGGACTCAGAAAACCATATGATGATACAAATGTTTCAAAGTCCATTTAGAATAAATATATGAGTGTCTAGCATGCGCTATTGTCGTTCTTGATAATAATCATTCGGGTTTTATCGACGTAACCAATTTTGTATGCAAATGCAAGAAATTACGACGAGTAGGCAAACTTTGAGTGGGTTTGCGTGTTCGTCCGGTATGCTTCATTGCCTTCTTGCAGACTGTCTGTGGAATTCCGGGAGTGAGATGTATTGATACAGCCGCTTTAAATCTAACATTGACATTTGTTGGGTTTTCGTTATTGAATGAATGAACGGTGTTTCTAAACATTTGGCTTGATATGATATGGAGATTTATTATGAAAAATTGAGTTATGGAAGGCCCCTAAAAACCATTAGGGTGGTACCTTTTGAATGCGTTTATGGGGCGCTTCCTATCCGACAGAAAGTAAGCGATTTATGCTGAAAACTAGATTCTTGAAATATGGAAAGCCCTAAAATTCACTGTGACAGTACCCTTTAAAAGCCATTATGGGGCGCTCCTTATCCAACAGAAACTCCTCGCATTTGATGCATTTGGAGGAAAATACAGACCACAGTCTGCATGTTAATTTGACTAAGCTTAATGTAAGTATGTGTTTGTTCTGACGCGGCTTACGGAATTTTTCAAACATTGACGACACCAAAACAGATTGTCCTACAATTAACATGCGTATATCGAGTTAGCAGCATGATGGATATTCCACAGTAAAATACATGCATTCTATTATAATACTATTATGTATAAAATCGTACACATGAAAAAAATGGGAAATTTTCACATTAAACTATTTTGCATGACTTCTCGAAGAAACAAATCTGTGGTGTTAAAAGCAGATTGAAAATTTTTGTTACATTTCGTCAGGTTTTTTCTACAAACCTATATGTCATTTTTCCATTCTGAGAAAGTCGCATTTAAAATTTTGAACTACAATACCTTTAAGCGTGTTACGGGTTTGTGCAATAATTGGGATTAACCCTGTTTAGGATAGATCTACAAGCAGGTAAGTATGATCATGGTATAGAGCTCATTGAGTCGAAAAAAATGATACCAAAATCTCAATATTGACAAATATTTAGTTACGGAGTTGTAGAAATAAGCCGACGATTGTTACATGAAGTACTTTGTATTCGCTCTTTAAATACTGCTATTATGAAGACTTTTAGAATCAAGTTTTAATAATAGTAATAATTTTACACTGAAATAATCCATTGTACGGTAGATAGATGGACAGCAAAGATATTGGCAGGAACAAAAGGCGCTTGATACTTAAAAGCGATTGCGCAATTAATGATGTCGCGTTCGTTTCGTAACGACTCTAACGTAATCGAAATCGATTGTCTACTGTAACGAAATAAGCAGTTCAAGAAGAAACATATAAGATGCCCGAAGTAATGACAGATATGTTCTAACTTATTTGAATAATCCTTTAAAAAGACATAATTTTACCACACAATGAGATATTTTTGAGACGAAGCGAACACCTACCAGTCTGTAGCCATTTTGTTTGATTAATCTCACTTTTTGTCCTGAAATTACCGCAATTTTCACGCTCTTTACTACGAGTTAAGTCTCGTTTTAAACCAGAAAATTGTTCAAATGGTATAGTGATGGTGTAGCGATTTAATGGACGATTTAAATACAAAACTGAAAGATATAAAGTCAATTTAATGTGTCTTAAAATTATGAGAACGTATAATGCCGAAGGTTACCGAAATTATGTCACGTGTGTAGGAGAAGATAGAAATGAAGAAGCTGGCAAATTCAATTATGCACGACAAATAATGTAGGCGGATGGTTACACTTTCACAGCTTCTATATTTGGTGTGAATTGAATTAAGGAAACTATTTTTATTTAACTTTTGTAAACAGAAACGCAATGTTGAGGCTATTTTGCATACAATTTCGTATTTATCGTATTTTTGTATTTAAGACGCAGATCACACAGTTAAATTACATCTTTGCAGAATGTTTCGTGGCGCACATCGTGCACATAGTTTATGTCCTCTAGCAAGTCAAAATCCCGATTTTAAGTTTCAAGTTTCATATACAATGACTATTGCCGATCATGTGTTTTCACGTTATACGAGATCTCGTTCTTTGTCACGTGATTACACACACACACACACACATATATAAATATATGTATATAATTATACAGTAGGATGAAAAAAATATTATGCCGTATGATATATCTAATTGTACGCTACATCACGTTCTATGTAAATCTAGTTTCAATATTCTAATAAATGTCCTTTTAAACTGGGCGTTGGCAAAGGCGTAGCAAAATGGATTGATCGGACTGTTTAGGTAACACAGCCAGTAAGTAAAGTAGTAGAATTCAATGTTTATGCAATTCGGATTCTGACATATACCAATTATGAACACCATAATGTGATATGGAGTCCAACACAGTACATAAGCACCCAGAATAATAGAGATCGTTCTTAACGCTTTTCTTGCTCTGTTTTCTGATTTCGACTTCACCTGTTTGGGTTTTTTATTACCGGAGGGTCTCAGAGACCGTACAAGTGACTGTAGTGGACTGCCATATGGCTTAGAGTCTTTTGATTTTTTCTCATCATGGTTTGGCAAGCTTAGATTATGTTTGCGGAGTTGATCATCTCCTTTGCACTTATGATTAGACGACACCATCAAACAGTCCGCTTTCCTATTATTACAAACTTTGTTATCATGACCTTGTGGTGGAATAGCATTATCCATTGCCGAAGATATAGCTTCAGAACTTGCAGAATCCCCCGAATGTGGTACAAGAAGGGATTTATCATCTTCAGTGATTCTCTTCCTCCAAACAGGTGACGATTCAGATTCATTTTTACGTGATGGTGACATTGAGAGTTCTTTAATCTCAGCCAACAATTTAACATTATCAGTTGAGGTTAGTGATTTCAGGCTATCCTCATCTATATATTTTATCCCATCCAACACATCACTTTCAATTAATGGTGCTGCTGATTCATTTAATTTATCCAATTCTTCATTTGCTTCTGTGACTACCACACCGTCAAAATCTGATTTTTCACCTTTGATCGGTTCGAAATCTGCATTGCAAGCGTCTTGCAATAGCGGTCGTTTTTGATCAGTGTTAGCAGGCGTTTGATTTTCGTCATGAAATTCCTTTTCTCCTCCGGAACTTGAGGCATGCGAAGCGCTAACGCTAGTTCCTGACAAGGAAAATGCAAGTCGAGACATATGATTCGCAGAAGATCCCAACAATCCTTTTAGAGTTGGCTCCGTTTGAACAGCGCTATTCACGTAGCATTGTTCTTTTTTGATTTCACCAGTACTCTCTTCGTCTTCGTCGGATGCAAAAGCCGGACTAGAGCTTCTATCCTCTTCTGACGGCTTGGAATATTCATTGTCAGAATGCTTAGAAAAACTAGTAGTTAATGTATTATTTTCATGTGCACCTCTCATATATCTGGCGTTATTATTTTCAACTCTCTTCTTGCTTTCTTTGGATTTGGCTCCGCCTCCCGGTTTGTTGGCCTTTTTCTTTGACAACTCCATTGCATGGTTCATCTTCCGCTGTTTCTCATTTGATTTTCTTTGTAAAGACAAGGCAACGCGGTATATTCCTACATATAGTGTTATCATCACTATAAGGGTTGTCCAATAATATCCTATGGTTAGCAAGAATGTAAATAAAGGATCGCTCATGAATTGGACTTCACATTGACCCTCTTCAACAGTCCTCTTTCCCACAAAATATTGCCATCCTACAATGGACGTGAAAAATACTACGGAGGGTATGGTCCACGACAGCGCTATCATAATCCGAACTTTTCTATCCGTTCTCCAATTACGATATTTCGCTGGAATTTTTACACTGCAAAACCTATCAGCCGTGATGAAGAAAACCGTGTATTGTGAAGCAAGACAGACTGTCCAGTCCAGGGATAACCACAGATCACATATAATTTCTCCTAGGGGCCATCTACCAAGAAGCAGATATATTGTGAAACACGGCATAGAAAATGTCCCAATAAGTAAATCAGACATGGCTAAGGATGCTATAAAATAATTGGTCGGTTGACGTATAGAACGTTCCAGAACAAATGACAAAAGCACCAGAATATTTCCTAACACTGTTACAATGATCACAACAGATGCGGCCGCCCCCAACACTATCGTCAACCATAATGGTAGAGGGAGGGTGGAGCCTACATCACTAGATGTCCCGTTTGTCGCACTGTTATTTGGACACATGCTAAAGTTGTTTGGGAAACTGCATAAGACAGAAATCGTATCGCTCCCATTGTAGACTAGCGTACTTCCGGTAAAATCGTCATCCATTTTGATATTTGTCACGTGACGCCAATGTCGAATTTAGAAATCTTTATGATGCCATATCACATTTATCGAAGACACGAATCACTACTTTTCTATCAGTACTCTCATATGGTCCCTGAAAGTAGAAAAATAAAAACATATCAATTAAATAAACTTAATCAAACCCGAATTGGGGGGGGGAGACCGGCTAGCGCCCCTCTAAAATCTGGCAATCATAAATAAAAACATCAGTTATGTGTTGTGTCCATATTCTACATGAACATCTAGACTTTACGTCCCCCCTAACCAAATGTCTTGTATTCGCCTCTGTTAATTTCAAATATACGTAGATCCACATTTTGAATTCGTTTAAATGCGGTCACAAGATCCATTATAAAGTACATTGTACATCATTAGTCAAAATCACGTGTACAAGGTTGTGAAATTCTGTATGCGATATTTTTCTTTAAAAGATAAAACGATATCAGGAGTTAAAATAAATAAGAAATTAATTTTTAACAACAAGTTTTTCTAGTGCTACTTATCAAATTTCTGCGTACCACACTGGTATACCATACCAACAAGACAATCAAATGTATTGACAAGAGCAGACTTTAAAAAGGAAGCCTAGTACTCAACAATAGATGATCACATGGAAGGTTTTTTGTACTAACTGAACTTTCAGAGAGACCAATATATTTGTATCTATCAGTAAAAATAGACAGTGCATTTCACTTAAAGACATCACACACCTATGTTAATGCAATAAAACGACATATTTGTCATCCTTGTCATCCAGAAAAACGTCATTGGAAGGCAATTAACTTTACTTGTATTCTTATGAGCAATAGTACCCTGGTACTAGTAGAATGGTTCAATAAATAAAGTTATTAACTGTCAAACGCGCAGCTGATAAGCTATTTCTATCAGTTGGGTATGCATTAAATATTGAGACATTGTCCTACAAACAACAGTGAGTGTCTTTTTAAGAAGAACTTCTGTCATACAGAAAAGTCAATGAAGATAGAACCATGATGTCACGCCTGTTTTCCGACTTTGATCTCATTAATGTGTTGTTATTTTTTCACAGAACTAGAGATATAAATAAAGATGCTACGAGAAAACTGGAGAGGTAATATAAAGCGCAATTACACTAAATAAATATTAACTAAATGAATTTAATATCAACCGAACGAAAAAAAACACCCCAATGAAAAAAAATCACCCCAACGAAATTAATAGCGACCCAACGAAACAAAAACACCCCAACGAAATTAATAGCGACCCAACGAAACAAAAACACCCCAACGAAATTAATAGCGACCCAACGAAACAAAAACACCCCAACGATATTAAAATCAACCTTGTCAATGTAATTACAAACTTATTTTGAGTGGATTTGCATGTATTGTGAATTGTCATTTTATCATTTTATCATTTTATAAGCCCAATTTAGAAATCCTTTAAAGTCATTCGTTCAAACATTGTGATCAAACGAAATAACACAAGCGTCCATCAAATGATACTGCGTCCCATAGGGCATGATAAAATATGTATACATGTTTGTAAATAAACATAACACTAATAATGACGAATGATCTATAACTGCTAAAATCAGCTGTTTATTGTCTGTGCGTTAGAACTACGATGACGTAATTCTTATACTAAGAACCATAAACGAACAAAGTATTGCTTTCGTCGGATTAAAACTCATAAAAAGACTGATGTACTCTTTGAAGAGTGTTTATTGTCCTACGAGAAGTTGAATAATTTAATATATCGTCTAGATTTGCGTTAATTTCTAACACATAAAACAATTTTGAACTATATAACACACTAGAAACACACACATTGTACTTAATGGTAAATGATAACTTTCTTTCTTTTCAACACTTACATCGCTAGTTGATTTACAAATAATAGGCATATGGTGACAAGCGTTCCTCGCGGTTACCCCCGAAACATATTTTTTGTACACTTAATACGTTCACTGTTTTGTTTTGGGGTTAATTTAGAAAAAAAACAACTCAGCGACCCATTTCGACAAAAGAATTGATGAAAACTTCAGAGTATTGTATTATGTTTATAACTTGCTAGGGGCATGTTTACGCGTGAAGTTTCTTAACTTGGGAGAAACAAACATAACTACATATAACAGCGGAACGATTACGTCAGTTGCAATATTATCACATTTCGCGAGGCACTTACAAAATATTCGGGAGAGTGTTGCGTATAGAATTACATAGATTCTCATCTCTCGGATGAAGCTGGACCAATTAAGATGATATAATTATTTATCAACAGCACACCAAGTATGTAATTATCATACGATTATGAAGGGAAAACACGATTGTTGGTGAAAATGTGTCATACGCATGTACAGTCAAATATCACTTAGCTACTATCTCAACATAACGACCACCTCATTATAACAACACTTTATTTTCAGACCATAGAATAGTACATGTAATAAACAATGTGTGCATGTGTACTAATTCTGGCGTTTTTTTAGTATATACAAACAAACAAAAAACTTTGCATGAATTATCTACGAAACTGCGCACAGTAAGAAGCAATTATAGCGAACCCGGCTAAAGTGTAGAATCGGATATGGTAAAGATTCGGATATTGTGATTGTAGTCATTATTTCCCGACGACCAAGCGTTACTTTATTTTAGTTTTGTGGGTATAATGTAATATAGATATGACAAACTAATTAGTCAGGTCCCCAGGAATTCAATTCAACAGTATTTAGCTTGCCCCACTTTCCAGCAAGGCTTCATCATACATATACGTTCGACACTCGATAAAATAAAAGTTGTAACGTTTATTTATTCGTAAGTTATCGTAAATCAATTTCTTTAGCTATTTTTACAATTTTGTTTCAGTATTTATCGAAGCTTTTCGTTTTCTGAACAAGCGCAATATTTTTAAAAAAAGTACCATTATACCTAACTACCCATTGTTGAAAGTTTGAACGCGTAACCGCAAACCAAAAAAGTCTAAGGACGACCCAATGTCTATTATTTTATTCTATCGTACTGACTGCATCTCGGTATTGATTGTACTTGTGTTTGTATAGAAACGTAGACATTTTAACTACGAATACACTAATGAAGATTTATATAGGTTTATAGTGATGCTAATTTGTCTTTTTGATACAACAAACACAGACTCCATAGACCAAAAAGCGAAGTCGAACAAAGTAATTGATGTTTTCAAAATTTTCGAAAATACAGTGAAACCTCTCTAAATCCGGACTCCTCTGATCCGGAAACAAGCTTTATCCGGACAAATGTGTCCGTTCCGATTTTTTATTATCAATCAATACAATGCAAACACACTAGTACACTTTTATCTAAAATAAGATCGTTTCTAATCTAGAAATCACTATTGTATGGATGTCTCTCCTTGTCTGGACGAGTTTATATCAGAAGTGATCCACTGTATTGGGTTCTTTTTTCTAGGGGGTTCAACATCGCACCAAACAGCCAGGGTCAACTGGCATATTTTCCCAGCTCCAACAGTAGAGGAAGACCCCGGACTTCCTCACATGTGACATCTTTCCGGTTCCGGTTTGGATTCGAACTCAAAGCGCTAGTTATTACAAGTGGGAGACTATAACAAGCCGCCTACCTGCCTGTACGTAAGTACGCAGCTGAGTCTATATCATTTTCCCATAATAATAATAATAATAATGAAATAATAATAATATGTGGTACAAATTATATAGGGATAGTAAAATGGCTTTAGTAATAAATTAAAATCAATCAAATTCTTGACTGAGATGGGCTTAAGCTAGCTATTTTCAGAACGCATCATAATTCTTGAATTCACTTCAATTTGGTTTGGGGTATATACCTGATATTCACCAAACCACGGACTTAAAAAACACTGGTTGAAAAAAGATTATAAACAGCTGACAAAAACAGAAGGAACATATTCTTACATCGTATTGCATAAAAGGATTTTAATTCAATGAGTTTCCTAATTTTCATTAATGTATTAAAAACATACATGAAAGAAGCCGATGAGTCTCGTATTTAATTCGACATCACGTAGAAAAATCGTTTTTCTTTTGCTTTTTTATATTGTAGAAAAAATATTTCGTTTCATTATATCAGATCTTTGATCATATTTGTCAAGTTTAAAGCTTGTATAGATTATAAAGAGTGATCCAGAACGATTATATTCAATTCATAACTTTAAGAGACTTGATTACACGTTTCTAGAGTGATCTACACAGATTGCATTTAGATAATAAATCGCATTGTGATGGACATTATCCGGTGTATCAATTCTCCTGAAAACCAGCCCTCACTCATTCTAGCATTTTTTCCTCTTTTTTAAACCATTGTTGAGGAAACCGATTGCATCAACCATTTTCATTTTCAATCATATTTTTTTCTGTTTTTGACATTTCTTGCGATGTTTGCGCATGCGTAGAAAAGAAGAGGCTAATTAAATACTTGAAGAATAATCTCGCCAATATTTGTATACAATTATATATTTATATTCACATTTCCTGTAGCCCGTGCAGTCGTTCTACGATTGAAGATGCAAACCATTTATTAGCAGGATGAAACATTTAGCGTAACCCGAGTCTCTGTTTCGAAAGGTCAATATTGATATCAACATTTTAATATTATAGTACTTTTTGTAAAATTCACATTACTCGTACAACACATTTTGTTTCCGTGAAACTTCAAGTACCACGTTTAACGAGACACCAAAATACCAAACACGATATGAATTACCATAAAACATTTCCTGTCTAAATATGATTCAGCAGTATCAGCTGGTAAATGCATGTTGCATTTCGCAAATCTGCGAATATCTCATAAATTCTACAGATTTCCTTGTTCAAATACTAGTCTCCAAGAAGATTGATCAACCTTCACTAGTTGTAACTCAAACATGATATGACAGTTTATTAACTCTCGCAATTGAATCACGTGTCGTGAATATGCATAATAATCATCTTGATAAATGAGGCGAGTGTAAGAAATTTGAAACTTAAATGTATGAATCAGTATAATCCGTAGACTGCTGGATAAATTTTCAATATTTATTGAAGCCGAGTAAGACGAATGGTTGCTATGGACGTCAACATGTCTGTACGGCAGAAGAGAGAATCAATTTATATAAATCTGGACTGCATATAATTTGTATTTTAAGCCAACCTTCTACAGTATCAAACGTCTAGCTATGTGATAAACGCTTGTCTTATTTTACCTATTAGTGTTCTCCATAAAGGCTCGCCTCATTTTAGGAAACTATTCAATTTAGCCGTGTATTCATTATTGACGTAACCAATGGAAAGAAAGAATCGTCCGCCTGAATAAATCCAGTTAACGCTGGTAATGAAGTTGTCTACTGCATATTCAATTGTTAGCAAGGAGTATTTTATAATAAACCATCAGAATAGTTTGGAACCTTTTGAGCTATTATGTAACCCTTGCCATTAATTAATGTTCGAAGACGAAATTCATTTTATGCAATTTCAGATTCTAGATTTTGTATAAGAAACTGTGATAAAAGCATTACATGTTTTACCAAGAAAACATTAAATTTAATGATACAAATTTCTAACAACCCAAAATCCCTTTTATCCTTATACTTTAACGCCTAGGAATTATTCATTTGTGTTAAACAATCCATAAAGCTTGGTAAGCAGTTGTTCGGTCACAAACGCTAAAAACCACCAGAATTCCTTACAAATCCCATTACTGTACGCTTTAAACAGTTTTTCTCTGGTGTTATATTCGGCCGAAACAATTAGTTGCTGTATGGTAGAATAGTTTATTTGCGTACGAACAAAAACTACCTTCTGGATTGTGTGACAATTGTATTGCTGACCGTCTTTCGTCAAAAGTCTTAGTGAAATTGGTCGGACTAATCCGTTTTAATGTCCGAGCGTCGCTGTTTTCTGGAATAAAATACATTCGAGAAAGCGGCGGAAGTAATTGACCTTTTTAGAATAAAAAAATACACGTTGTCATGGTTTCCATGGAAACCTACGATTTGACCTTCTCTCCATATACTTTGTGTCTGTATTTGCAATATATCACTCAAATAATCCGTGCTGATACCTAACCGAAGTAAAATAAACACCGACCTGTCATATAAACGCGGCAAATTAAGCTTGTATACTACCGAATAGGAATTATAACAATTCTGGGAAAATTACTTATATATCGCTAGAAGCTTTGGCCAATAATGAATGCTAGAGATGAAATCACCCTGTTTGACGTTTGACGAGGACGACAACGATTCGATGCAATTTCGTATTCGCCATGTAAATAGCAATTGACCCTCCACTTCAAAAAGTCTTGTGGTAGTTGTGTATAAGGGTAAATAACATCATTGATGCTAAATTGGTTTCCGTTTATTCGGAGATTGGTATTCAGTGTGATTAATAGACTTGGCATCGAGGAACTCATTTTTAGTGGAATCAGCATCTGACGAACTACAAATCTAATTGCATGTAAGTCAGACTGCAATCCGTCAGTGAAGATGAAATCCGGATATTTTATTGCACAGTTTTAATCACTCTGGAGTATTTGCACGTACAGTGTTGTAAATAAGGAAAGCTTTATACAAAAAGCCAGACGGCGACTCGTATGTACTTCGCTACTATCCACGAAAACGGTACATGATTGACAATGGCAATTGGAAAACTACTATTTCGGTGCATTTATTTGACAGGAACTCTTGTTTGAGTATTTTTTCTCCGATGATATCAACGTTTCATCATGTTTGCCGTCATCACAATTTGATCAATAGTTTGCCCAAAATGTGGTGGTCTAAATGTTAAGGCGATACTGTATATTGATTTGAAACGTTGTCAAAAACTGTAATTTGTACAAATATCAAATGTGCTTGACTAAACGGTCACGTTTTCATGACCTCATGAGGTTTGTCATTCTAGTGCAAACACTGTAGACTGTGACATTACGTACTGCATCCTGTCCTGTGAAAAGCGTAGCGTAACATTTTACGACAACTATTTGAGTGATATGTCTTCTCTATAATGGATATTTTATTCTAAAATAGCTCCGCATGTGCTTCAACAGAAGAGTTTAGTTTGTAACAAGTTGTTTCCAGTCACTCACAAAATGACAAAAGAAAATGTAGACAATCATTTTAAGGAAGGCAATTACTACAAAATAGTTCCTACGCAGAAAATATAGTTCGGTCAATAATGTATTATTACGATACTTATTTATCTCATGGCTCCAGTTTGGCACATTAATCAAAGAACTTTTCGTGTGCAGATAATATACACTTGACACTGATTTATTGTGTGATTTTGATGAAATTTCCTTCTGTGAGTGATAGGCTGAAAAATGGGGTAGTAGGGTGACAAAGAATCATTGCTAAGCTTCCCATTTGTTTGCGGTGTTGAGAGCGCGTCCCTACAAGAAAAACCTAACTGCGCATTGCATCAGGCAAATGCTATGCCTTTCTAACTTCTTAAATAATTGAGAACTGTTTTGTAGAACAAAATCTATTCAAGCGTTGAAGGTGTCCCAAAGGGAGATTTGCCAATACAAACGTACTTTTAATGTAACACTTTCGAGAACGAATGGAATAGTTGAACGCATATGACAGAATCAGAAATGTTGCCAAAGATGTGTCAACTCAGATTGGTATAATTGTCATAGATTTCATCGCGTCTGCAGATTTCATGATGAATGTAGTCGAACATTCGAACTGCGATTAGCCTATTAACAGACAGATTTTGATTTCGTGAGTGGTGGCAAATGAAGATAATTGAACCTATATTGATGAATATAATTGCAACATGTACATTATCAAATTTTCAGAAACTATCTAACCCTTCCCGCGCTATTTATGGATTATAAAACCCACCATACTTACTTATGACTTAAACAAAGCGGGAAATTCTATTATGTCTATGTTTCTTAATGAGTACGGATTTACAAGCAATTTGCGATGGACCCCCATTACCTTGTGTAACGGCGTTTTACTCTTCATTACACTGCTGTCTGACAGGCCAGTTTAAATATCAGTTCTTGTTTAATCCGTACCAAATCCGGTTATTCGGACCAAATAGGCAATAAGGAAAGTTAAGCATGGTATCGGGGACAAAGTACTACGGTCAATACAAAGCTATTCCGATTATTCATTACATCTGATGTCGGAACGGTTCTCCTTTTATCGTTGTTTTGTTATGAGCGCAGGCATTTATTTAATAACCCCACAAACAGATCGTCACTAGAGAAATTTACGCGGGAAAATGACAAACTATTGCCCAGTAGGAGAATGATATTGAGTGCATGGTCTGTTTAACAGAAATAATAAGAAAACTATAGGTTTATAACGTCGCTGATTAACTTGTAAATCAATAAAACGCTATCCGATGCCTTTAAATCATTCGCTTGAGAGGAAATGTTTAAGTAATGTGTAAAAGACAATATTACACTGTAGAATTTCCGGAGAAAACTTCAAGCAATATTTACAAGCCACACCTTAGCTTTGTGCTCGTGAAATATTCAAAGTGTTTCATATCGGATGACAACAATGGGAATGGCTAATAAATGTGTCTTACACGGAACTGCCGGGCTTCTGTGCAATTTTAGTTCAAAGAGTTACGCAGCATTGTGACCACAAATGTAAAAACCTTATAAATCGAGAACCGGAAACACTGAATCGTTTTAGGTATTGCATTTTTCCTCTCGTATCAAGCGATCTACACACCGAGCCTTACCTGAACGGGTCGAGATTTTATTGAACTTTTTAAAGATGTTGACATCAGATACTTTTCATAGAGATAAATGTGTTGGGCACAAAGTTTTAACAAGCTATCATAATGTATTTAAAATGATAATAAATAAACATCAATACTGTAATTAACAACCTTTCAGTGGTAAGAATTCCTTTCATGCATTTTTTCTCTCTTTTTGAATTTACTTTAAATAGAAAATAGTCTTTTATTTGTTTTGACTATTCGATTGCATTAAGTTATATCAATAAAAAAAGGTTGCAACGTTTAATGATTAGGTAATTGATAAAATGTTATATTCAATAATTCAATAATGCAGTTGAATGGATTGCATAATTGATGTTCCATTGTTCCATTAACGTAACTTGCCAAATTAAAGTTTTTGAATGCTACACGCAGCAGCTAATGTTGCGGTTAATTGCAAGTATTAAATTCACGGGAGCCAATAACGTAAAAAAAATCAATGAAATGAAGTGAAAAATATGGTCTTTAAGCACAGCTGACCTTTATATGAAGTGTGTACGTCAATCGATGAGTTCAAGAAAAAATAGTCTTGTTTCCGATTTCCCGACAGGCCCTATTTTTTTTGGCGCCGATACCAATAATTGAACTGAATCTTACTACACAATTATTGCTTTTAACAATGAATATTAAATACTGTTGCTGATTAAAATTGCTGGGAAATACAAATAATACAATAATACAAAACTTACATTTTTCAATTGTTTTTAAAATAAACCTTTGGCATTTAATTTTCTGTGCATACATTTTTGTGACAACTTTATGATAGAATTGAATCTTTCTGGACATGCTTGAGACAATGGCCTCTAAGTGTAACATTTTCAAGTAAAATCGGTTCCATCTACTGCCTTCAGAACAACTCAGGACACAATAAGTATAAGCATTATAATCATTGAGAAAAAGAAAAAAAACCACAATTTCTCTAGTTTATAGATATCTTCTAAAGGGTCTCCCTTGTTGAGTGGTTAAGGCCTCACTTCTGTGAGTTTGAAGTCTACCCGGAACCTGACAAAGTCCACATGTAAAGTTGCCGGATAGCTGGCGGAATGTCTCCGGTTCTAGGTGGATGTACGTTTGTGGTATACCTCCACTGTTAAAACTGGAAAACTCGCTGTTAATGTTACTTTAAGCCTCAGAGAAAAAAAATCGTCTCCAAAATAAAGATGTTGTTCGTGCTTGTTCGTTTGTTTGCATGGTGATAAATACACGTTTGGTTTAGCCAATAAACTTAACTTGATAGTTTTTATTGGAAATCGACTAAGTACGTACATTACGAAATACTATCTTTTCACCTAACCACGAAATGCATTTTAATTACTGTATCGTAAAGTTAACCATTCCAGTCTTTATTGGCAATTTTAAGTGCAAGAAGCGATTACGCGGCAATTGTAATCACGGTATTGTTAGCTCCATTAGTTAACCCACGTGTTTCATGATTACGTGTTTTTATTTTATTGTTATTTGTTAAAATACTGCCGTGTTGTCGAATATGTCAAAACCGCCATAATGTTTTCAGGGGTTTAATGACACAGGACGAGAGTTAAAATGAGAAAACTACAATGTAATGAATATTGAGCTGTCAAATCGGCAAATGAAATTTTCTTTATTGAAATTATATACAACCGTGTTACGTCGACCAGTTTCCTGTTAAAACATTGAACCAGTAAAAAAGCGGAAGGACATTCACAATCATACAGAACATGTCAGCGCTTTATGTTGGTCGAATAATAATTAGAAAATTGCCATGTTTTATTATATCCAATCTTTTAGCCCGTTTTATGCTAATATCCCCTTGAATCGTCCGTAATTTCAGGGAGTAATGAAATCCCGCAATAAACAACGCGGAGAAATGCCATATTTCATGTTTCACTATACCACAGCTTGACGTAGAGGACTGTTGTCGTTGTTGTTGGTGGTGTAATCAATAACAACAATAATGACACACATTGCCTTATTGTTGCTTATCGAAACGTGTTGTGGACCCATAAAGATACATTAAAGATTGAACAAAATAAATTACGATGACACAATGAAAGACTAGTAAGCGTTAATTTCCACAAAACAAGCGTCCAGTGACGTACAAATGTCATTTTATTGGGTGTTGAATCTGAAAACAATGTTAGTCTAGTTAATTAAAATATACAAGCAGTGACTTATTGCCGAGTCTTCAATTGAAACTGATATTTGAAAAAAAAATGTACATCTGGATTTATTAAAGCTTACTAGAAGTTTATTTATGTTGTAAAAAGAATGCAAACATTTGTTACTCCGAAAATGTCGCGACATCATTTTGTATCCAGTCCGTACGTACACAATATCATTGCTTTGAACAACAGCAGTAAAACAACAATAACACAACAAACACACAGAAAAACGAGGTTATTCAATTATCTGACTGAAAGATTTTCAAATTGCACAACGAGAAATACTTTCTATTCTCCTGAAACTGGAACAGGCGCCAAAAGTTTGTGCTGCATATTGAGAGCAATAACATAATATTATCAGAGATTACAACAGTCAAGTTTGCGCATACATGACGTTTGGCATTTGAATAAAAGATCATGATGTTTTTGTTTGCTTCATTGGATCAGAGAAATGATTTTTAATCTGCCTATTGTAATAATGGAGTCTGCCCTCTTAGTTCATTATAAGGAGCACTGGTTCTCTCTGAAGATTTAGCAGAAACGTCAAATGCCATTCCACCTCCAACAAACAATTCATATGAAGGAGTTGGCATTAACGTGTGTCGTATAAGGCAAGAAAAAATAATCATATTAATGATGAGTCAAAATAGTTTACGGTTACTTGATGACAAACACGAAAAGAGGTAGGTCGCAAAAAAATTTTATATTTTTTTCTACTTTGGAGGTAGGATTCGTCCCCCAATATTTTCGTACTTTAGAAATTTTTAGGTCAGCGCCAAAAATAGGACCGGTCGGGTAACTACAAGAAACGATTATTTTTTCAAGTCTAAGGTTAGTACTTCTACAAATTTCCAGGAACACTGTGTAGAACATTACTATCTTATTCATAAAAATCTTTGCTTTCGCAAATGACAAGGCCAACTTATGCATAGAAGCAACATTATTAAAGAAGCGGTAACAAGTACATATTATTTATTTGAGCTATCATTTCAATATATAATATTTAAAGCAACTTCTTCTTATTTTTGACAGAATCTTAATAAATCATAATACGTTAAAAAATTATGTTTTGTCGATATTTATAGGGGGATGGGTCGTAGTCCCAAACGAGGTTTGAATTTCAATGTTTTACTGTATACAAAGAGAGATAAGAAATTAAGTTCTGTCGCTTGTAAGTCATAAAATAAAACTTTATGAGTCAATACTGTATTTGGCAGTTTCTTCCCAGCCAATCCTGTATATACTTCATAATATTGCAGACTATTCATTATGCGCAGGATCAATATAACAAACTGTAATAACTCTGTCTGAAACAAAAATGATTTTCTTCATCGATGTACGTTACTGACAAATCGATCGTTTTATATGAAATGACTGTGGGTACAAAATAATACGTTACGCTCCGGAGTTAATCGCTTTTCTGTTCTGTTTTGCACGTGTCTGCTTCAAACAAAATATGAATAAGTCACGTAAGTGAAACCCTAAATCTCTGGAGACAATTAAACGATAGATTAGATCTGCCAGTAAGTCTGTAAGTTCCATTATACGTAGTCACCTGAACGGTTTGCCTATGACTTGATGTTACGCTGTTGTTCAATAATAAATGACGTACATCCGGAAATCCGGATACTGTACAAAATTCACTATATTTACTTACAAATAGACAGTGATAATGGCGTATAAGCCAGAACGCTCATAGCCAGCTCATAATTTTTTAGTTTAGTTTTTAGTTTTACGCAAGGTTATTTTCTCTTAAATTGTTCGCGCACGTATTGTTAGCAATTTGGACACCATGAACATGTATTGCGTGTAGTTGATTCACTTAAAATTTTATAATCATTGTATCAAAATTTACATCAACTACATAACAGAACTATCTCAAATTTGAAGCAGATTTTCTGGTCCGTTAAGAAGGTCATTGTTCTGAATGGCACAAATTTTATTAATGATTTCCATGGCAGTCTGTAACTTTAAATATACGTACATGTACATGTAAGAAATGAAGTGGTGTAGTTTAATGCTTGGAAAGAAACTATTGAGCAATATTGAGAAAGGGACACAAAATCATTGAAATTGGCGAAAGTATTTTTGCTGGATCGCTTACGTGTATTAAAATAAATTTTGACTTGATAACAAACCCATTTTCAGAATTTTGTGAAACCAGAGTCTGACTTCAACAGTTGAAGTCGGAGACCTAGGCTCGAGGCTATGTATGTTGAGATCAGTCCCCGAGCTCAAACCTCATTTCTTGTCTTTTAACGTTCAAAGTTAATTATGATCAGACAATGATGATATTATTGATATATTACTCTAACAGCATTATTGACCTGAAATATATTTAAACATTAATGTTCTCTGTCTTTTAAAACATAATACTTTAAGAATGGCATTGAGATTTGAGCTCGGAGACTATTTTCAAGTTTTTTAACCTCAAGTTTATAACATTTGACACGATCGGCCTCGATGCTCAGTCTCATCTTAGCTCTAAACGTTTTTAAGTTTAATATCTGTGTTTGCAACAAGTACACAAGTATTCATATGCTTTGTAGCCTACAATTGGCTTGAAGGCCGAATACTGTTTAAAAGGTGAAATTATCTTGTCATAATTAACTTTTTATAAATCAAATATATTCAATTCAATACTGAAAAGATGACACTGAGATTTGATCTGTGAGATTAATCTTAGGTTTTATAGTCTCCAAACAAAGACCAATGCTTAGAATCGGAATCAGGTTCGTATGCATTATTTGATACTAAAATGACAACAGTCAGAAACACAGTCAATCGCAACTGCGAGGATCGATAAAAAGAAGACGCAATACTTCCGTCGTAGACTGGTCTTTGACAGTTATTAGAAGCCTGAAACCCTTCAGAACTTCAGCCAAGTTTCCGGTGAATCCATTTAAAAGTTCTATTGATTCACATTAGATTGTGTAATTCACATGACAAAAGGTCAGCACTTGCTGAACATTACACAGCAGATCTGGAGTTTACAACATATCAGAAAACTTCTTTTTGAATATATGTGAATTTTTATGATACATTTTGGACACATGGAAAAAGCTTAAAACCTATTTTCCAGGAAATGCCGTATGCGAACAATTCCATCTTTCCACTCAGACTATCAGGGTCACGAACCAATAAATTACACACAAAACAAATGTACAAGACCCACATCACATGGAACAGAAACTAGACGACGCCCAAATCAAAAATTACACCGACAATCTCTGCCCATCTAGTTCTTACATAGAAACATGGTCCTCCAATCAATCAACACGTGGCTACTTAGGCCATGTAAGTTGAAATACTTAATTAATGGTTTTACTTATCGCGCACATCTCCACACATAAGTCTAATATGTAGCATTATATATGTATAGGTAAGTAATCAAAGAGTACAATCTTACATACAAAGGTATTCCATTGACATAAACATAATGATGTAACATCGCCTAAGACGGTAAAGCCTCACTTAGCAATTACCACAATATTCACACTGTTTCTTTATAATGACTACTACTTTATGAACGGTATTAATAGATCTACTCTATATTTCAACTTGAAAATAAAACCACTTTATTATCCTAATGACTGTGTTGTATGGTGAATTTAATATCGGAGTTTTACGGTATGTAGAGCAACATCATCAGAAATGTTTTGTCTTTAAAGCATGTAAATTTACCACCTAAAACAAAGTTCATTAAGTCAACTATCAGTAATTTAGCGTGAATAATACAGCGGGTACATTAGTATGATATTCTTGCGTCAAAAAATAATTCTAGGGCGGATTTAGGGGGGGGAGCGGAGCCCGGCGTGCATCCCCTCTAAAATCTGACAAGCATCAGTAAAAAAGTCAGACATGTCAGGCAAATTTCTAGCAGGTCCGATAACTTTTCGGCGAGGACCGGACCAGATGTCTGACAGTCGGACACATTTACAGCATTTATCATTTATGTGTAATATATTCGATCAGACAAATTTTCATTTGGTCAGACAGAAATTCTAACTTTGCCTGGCCAAATGTTAGGCAAGTATCCAAGCAATTTCGAGAAGCCCGCATTATTTTATGAGTGTTTATGAAATAGAGTCACCAAAATGCATGTTCTGTTAGAACCAACGTCACAGCAGTGTACTAACCCTAGAACAAAACGGTGACAATATCGACATAGTGTGACATTGTTGAAAACTATGATATAAAACAATGACTCAAAAACATGCCCTTTGAAAGTGGAAGCACATAAATGGAGTGAATTTATTGAAATATGAAACAATGTCTCCCCGTGGTATTAATTCAAACAAGATATGAAAAAAAGTCACCAGATTTAACTATGTCAATCAGAAAGTGGAACAGCGTAATTGAGTGATTAGGAAATGGTATGTGTCGCTTCAATACATCTAGAGAATATTGACAAGGCTGTAGATATGAATGACACTAAGATGGTATCAATTTAATCATAGCAAAGACCAGAAAGCTAATGCTTTAAGTTCGCTTTGATGTACGAAGAATTAAAGTCATTAAAGCTACAACTCTTGACACTGAGCAGAAAGTTCGACAGCTCGAGATGCAAAGATTTTGTTCTTAAAGACGTGGAACTAAGCCTTAACCAATCTGCTAAACCACCAAATAGTTACTGACATTTGTAGCGAGTCTGATTGATTTTTGTAGACTAATCTAGCTTTTGAGAGAACTAACAGATCAAATTGCCGAATCTTCTCCATTAATATTACCAAAAAGTCTGAATTGATCAGAGCAGCGGGCGAACTCATTCCGTCAGTTACCATGGTTAAATGGTTTGCGAGACAGAAACAAATATACAAAAAAAAAACTGATCAAAATTGTTATTGAAATAGCTTAATTATTACATACATACGTCAGTCAATATTTTCTCGCGACAATACCAAAATGTTTTTTTTAATATCGACTAGATTCCTAAAATAGTTTGTAACTAAATTACATTTGCTAAAGTATACCTGGTAAATTCATACATGCACTAAACATTCATCAGATGACATTGTAAACTACACAAATTAAGTAAATTATTTCAGGATAAAAAAAAATATACAGCGCGGCTTCTTCAGAGCGGCCCTCTCATGAGCAACAACCTCCCTTCAACAACAACATGATTTTTCCCACAGTACGATTTAACAATACATTTTACCTCTCAACAACTACATAATTTTGCTTCTCTCAAAGGGTGTTGTTTTGGAGAGGGTGCACTGTATATTAAAATATTGATTATACTAAAAGAAAACAAGACGGGTCAATTAGACTGTTGTAAGATAATTGAGAAACTGGTGTAAGTATTATATAGTAAATACTGTAAATATAAGTCGTCATTTATATCATACCCAATTCGTAATGTTTTATAATTAAAGGAAAGTCATAACATTGATAATTGGAAATAATAAAGCTTACAATTCATTTTATTCATTTCAAAGACAAAGTAAATACTGTGAATCCATTGAATCGGCGAAAAAATCTTATCCAAAACAAATGGCCTGAAACATAAGTTTGTTCCCACCTCCAACTGTCATTGGAACAAATATTTTTAACCTGATATTGTAACACAAGCCTGGGCAGGTGGTTCTCATCAATTCTTCATTAAGCAATTCCTTTTTGTACAAATGTGTTTTCCAAGATGGCTAAAGAGTACTTTTATGGCCAGACTTCATTTGCAGAATTCATGGTGTACATTTTTAGTGTAGTCCGAGGAATATACAGCTGTGTCGCTGCTAATGATTTTCGCAAGATGACACTTTGTAATAAGGCTAGACATCTCTTTGTTGTTAATGAAACTCTTATTAAAAGCGAGGTTCAAGAAATGTACAGACGATTCGTGTTTTACTCAGACACTACATAACAGTACAAAACAACGATAATATAACATAAAGTTTACTGAAAACCAAGTTACATTACCATTTGTGTTACCATTAAATGTCGTTAAATGTTAGAAGACTGTTCAATTGATAAAACGTGGGTCTGTTTAGTTAACCGTCTGTTCTTTGTTGTGGATAAGAAAAGGATTCCCGGGCTAACAAATTAAAAAAAGTCCCAACTTCCCCCATATACTACCTTCGCCAAAACCCACAAATCCCCCAAAAATAGTTTTCGCAAATTTTCATAACAGTCCGTATCTTTTAATATACTTCCTAACATTAATAGTTCGAATAAGTGCGGATTAGATAATGCAGTAATATAGGTTATCACGTAAGCGAAAAAGTTCGATAAAAGCTAATAACAATTCACTGAAAGTACAAGCCTTTCTGAAATTGAACCATTTTAACTAATTAATAATCTATAAGAAGTGAAATTAGCAACCGAAATGCAAAGTTTTGAAGCTGATAGATAAACGACAAATGCTGAAAACAGAACAAACATCAGGCAGACCCGTGTGGGAGCCAGGTTCTTATCATTTTGTAAACTGACACCCTAGAAATTCAACGAGTGGTTTGTAAATGCTTAATAACTGCAATTAGCAGAATATCGAATTGCAACTATAAATCAGCTGTAACACAAATAAAAAACATTCAGGAGTGACAAGAATTGATTAGAAAATGCCACATGACGAAACAGAATCCATCCATGCAGATGCATATATCGGAGTCGGAAAACAACCTGAAAAGACTAATAGACGAAGAAACATACCCGTCCTTGGAACTCTACTCGCAATTTGTACGTACATATAATGTTAAAAACAACAACAGATTCGTAGGAAATACCACATGCGAAAATTCTACCAACAACACACGCTATATAACCCTGAACCAACACCATGGCTTACATAAAAAAACTCAAGCAACACATATCGCTGAGTGAGGCAAACGTGTCAATATTTATATAAACTATTTATATTTTTTATACACATGAAACAAAACCAGAGTGTGTTTTAAACTAAAATCGTAATAAAAATATGTTACCTTGTATACATCACATAAGATTGTGGTGGTTGGAAATATTTGAACCAAAGTTGGTAACAAATATGTATTACTTCTTAGGAAGAAACGCAACATCAAAAGCAGATAAAACATACAAATATATGTCAGTTTGGTAATACAAGAACAAGAACGCAGCGGTGTTAGTCTTTTGCGTCAAATATTAACCAAGGAATGTTGAACTCATTTTGAACCAAGCAAAGGAATAATAAAATCATGATTTTAAGGTTATTGACAGTCAATACTACAATTACTGTACCCCCTTATAAGCACTATAACTATCATAAACAATGATTGAATTCATAACTCGATTTGCGGACGATAAATATGACAATATATTATTTAGCTGTTTCACAGAAAACATTGTTTATGTAAGCAATAAAAGGATTGGTGATAATTACGCACTATTACGATCAATTTTACAAAACAAACCTAAACACGAGTCTTACGCAATCTTATACCACTTGATGAGACAATGCAGAGAATTCGGTTTATGCAATAAATTCATAATTTAATAATGAGTAATAATAGGACGTAAACCGGTGGTAAACAACTGCGTTTGGAGTAGTTATTAGTAAG
Source organism: Lutraria rhynchaena (assembly GCA_008271625.1). NCBI lineage: Eukaryota > Metazoa > Mollusca > Bivalvia > Venerida > Mactridae > Lutraria > Lutraria rhynchaena. The sequence continues at coordinate 4,715,546 of VIBL01000005.1, read as the reverse complement.
AAAATGTCTGAGCAATACCCTAAGCTGGAGCACTAGACTGTAAGAATTTAAATCAATACGATGTTTCCCCTTTGTACAATAGATAGTATTCTATAACCTATTGTTTCCTTTGGATAATAATATCTACCTTATTTTGGTCTAAGAAAACATCGATTGGCTGCGGAATTATCTAAGCTGTACGGGAACAACATCACGTCTTAGATGATGAACTGGAGTCCCAATGACGAGAATAGAAAATTCACACATCTTCTGCACTATAATGCTTTCCCATTAATAGCAACTCCGAGTAACACGGAGGTAAATGAAATATTTACGATTTTGCTGGAGCGAGCACTCTTGCTATTAGTCACCGAAGTAATCAGTTATTCTAATATTCTGCGATTATGTCGCTTAATTAAATAATTGGTCGTCTATTTTCCAGCCCAGACATAACCACTGCAGTAATATATTTCCAAATAAGTGTATGAGTTCCGCCAGAGTTCCGTTTCTGGTGGGTGGTTGTACGAATGTGATATGAAATATTCATTGCTTAACGATGTGGGATCATATCAAGAGATTATGCCTCTGTCAGTGGACGTACTCCGTGTAATATTCCCAGAATATTTCAACAGAACTGACATTGTAACTTCTAAAATGTAAATGCGATAATAACAGTTTCCATTAAAGGACTAAGCAAACAGATCCCAGGGGTTAGAAAATCCTGAACTGGAAGGAAAATAAACAGAAGGGATTGAGTTAACAATAAGTTACGATAAGGGAACCAGAGGAGTCGAACATAATCCGATAAATCAGTACACGAAACGATTATTCCTGCAAAGTGAAGAGTTTTAGTTATCCTAAAAAAATCCAAATTAATCTAATTCAAGTTGTCTATTCGATTTTCACAGTCATGTGGATAGAGCAGGCATCGGTAGAAACAGTATATCTGTAATAATATAATTTACGATAAAATAGAACATACAATTACAGATGTCTATGATCAAATTCACACCTAGATTATAGATAGAAGCGATTTAAGAATGCGTGCATATTGAACTTACATTTCTTTGTTTGGCAGACAGTTTAATTAAGTTGAAGCAAAGGGCAAAAGGTAATGCTTTACTTTACATCTAAAACTGTGATGTATTAGTCAAGAAAAGAACACATAACGTCTATCACGCAAGAAGCATTTACACAAATTCTATTTTCTTCCATTATCGTTTGCTAGAATTTTAGCCACTTAAATAGCAATCTCATAAAGACTGTATGGAATACATACGTCCTTAACCACTAAATGCATTACACAGTAACTCGATAACCCTGGAAATTCTCTTCCGAGAAGAGCAACATTTTACAATTTTATTGACCACATCCCGGTTCGCATCTTCAAGGAGTATAAGAATTGACAGGCGCCGTTAAGAAACGAAGGAACTCGCGTCAACAGATAATGGGAAGGGGTAATAGTCGTGCTATGTTGGGATTGTTTTCGTCTGAGAATGTAACAAATTTCGAACACATCTTTCAAGATCTACATTAAGTTATCATGACCAATTCAGTTTTTTCCTTTTTGCTTAGCCAAACCCTTGTGAAAATATTTGAATGAAGCCAGTTAATAGATGGGCTTTGAGTTATGCTACGTACAGTAAAACATCCATACCTAGGTCAAAATATGAATATATTAAGATGATGTCATCATTAAAGTGAAATACGAATATGATCCCAAAATAAGAGGTCAGTTTTATGAGTCGGTCCTAATATTGAGGTGGTGAGGTTTTGCTGTACAAAAATACACAAAATAGTTCAGGGGCTCAAGCAGTAACGACCAAAATGGGGGTGTACAAATTTAACCACGAAACATCAAGTGTATACCCATAACAACAGTAACAAACGTATAGAAATCTCCAGTGGATAACGCATTGGAATGGCATACAGCAAAAGAGAACCCAAGAGATTATCTGATGGGTAACAACACTGATACTTATCAACAGGGAAAGACAATGGCAACAGTGAAAAATAAAATAATTCCTTAACTTATTTATACAGTCAAACACCAGCAATTTCATACCACGAAGGCGTGCTGACAGCAATGTGGTCGATATTTTATGTAATAATAATTCCTCAGAACAGCCATAGTAAAATCATAGGAACCCAGATGACATACTTCACTACGTCCACTTTTCACTATATCCAAGCTCACTATAACCATGTTCACTGTATTTATTTGCTCAGTTACTAAATGCGGTTCGTAAGCTATTATTTAATGTGTTTAGTAATCAGTTTGTCATGCAGTAAAATAATACTTAGCGACCTATTTTATATTTAGACTACACGCCTTATATAGCGACCTATTTGATACTAAGACTACACGTCTTATATAGTGACCTATTTGATATTACACGCCTTATATAGTGACCTATTTGATATTAAGACTATACGCCTTATATAGCGACCTATTTGATATTAAGACTATACGCCTTATATAACAGCCTATTTGATATTAAGGCCACACCCCTTCTTACAGCGACAGACCACTTATTTCCGGTTCAGTTTTTTAATATTTCTCCATGAATCTACTTGATAATGAGATCACCTGGTTCCTGTTGGTCTCAAAGGTTTTCTTACATCGGAGTTTTACTGTACCTGAATAGAATTCCTTAGGCACAATGAAGTTAACTACTCGTAAAGTATTTACAAAATGGACTAAAGGGAAAAGCATCAGTAGCAGAGAATAAATCAACCCAGGGATGTCTATGATTTATTATTTTCAGTAATTAATGTTTGAAAATATGATTTATATAATTGCTATTGGAAAATGGCGAATTTATTTTATTACCTGAACGGATGTAAAATTCAAGTGCATTTGTTTAGAAGTAATTAAAACCGTTACCAAATAGAAAAAAATACATACACGAATACAAACCACTTCATTCATTCTTATTCACAAAAAATACCACAAAAATTATAGGTAAAATGAACGATAATACATCTGTTGAATATATCCATCTAGTTTCGCCGAAATCACTAGGCAACATCAATCATGCCTTGGAAATAGATTAAAAAAAAGTTATCTGTCGTAGGTGTAAGTACTATCCAACCTTAAGTCCAACCAACGCATGGCTTAATTTCCTGACAAAGTCTAGACGAACGAACGATTTCATCAATCAACACCCTAGTTATTTATAACAGAGCATTAGAAAGCTCCAAATCTTGATTGTATTCCGTTTTATTTTCTCAACCGAACAGCTAAAATGATTGAAAACTTGATATAGTGGCTAAGATAGACAACCAATCTTTGTTTTATTATTCTCTAGCATAATAGTAATACATTTTCCGAACACTGTCACTTAAGCAATTGTGTCAAGCGTCAAACATTTAGAAGAGATCGTTATTGAACTCAAAGAATCGAAGGTGACACAATTATCAGGACTGGTGAAAGTCATGATTTACGTCAATGCCTTAATGCGAAAATAAACTTAGGTTTTGCGATATAATGATTAGCAATGACGAGAATGGTTACTGCACTAATTTTATCTTAGTGTATTTTACAAGGAAGATTCGACACAATAGCTTCGCGATAATATGAAATTGATTCCGAGGTTAAAATCCGATTATTCAAACTATGGTCAGACATACAATTTTATATGAAATCATTCAGCGGGTCGATGTCTGATACAGCTTTAAAATAGTACTCTCTATGGTAGTAATCCAGTGGTGTCACCGTTTCATTAAGAGCGAGTTGAAAGAGCGATGTACGTATGACACTGCATTCCGTAATGAAATTAAATTGATTTACTGGTTCAGATAATATCTGATCTGTTTGGTTAGTTTATCAGGCAAATCCGGATACAAGAAATGGAATGTACGTCTTTTAATCTGGGTGCTCTAGGAAATATACGCAACAGACAATGTCGTATTCAGACAGGCTACCATCTGGTTTTGTCCATCTTATTCGATTTCTAGAGCACTATTTATCTATTAATTAAACATTTTACCACAACAAGTCCCTCGATGGCTCTGATGTTTTTCTGGATCTACACAGTTGTCAATTCGGGAACACTCGCGAAGGCTTTACATAAAGCTGGTTATTTAAGGCGAAAGCTCCTATATAATTAAGGTACGGAATGCGATGAAGTGTTAGAGCTCTCACACTGAAATAAACTGAGTACCGAATAACAGGACATCATGAGTATATCCAGACGCTAGCTATCAGGGTCAACTTGATTCTCTAAAAAAGAGATTATGTCAAGAAAAGTAGAACATTTAGCATTCTTTTATTTCATGCAAGAAATAGCAACATGAATCACACACGTTTATAGACCACGATAAAGATTTGGTGAGTGTAGAACATTGTTATTAATCAATTCTAGTATGCCATAAAAATCTAAAATGATACAAGTGTACATTAGTATAGTTCTACGAGAGGAAATATTAAGACTAATTCGAATAAATCACTTGGTATCAATAGTTTAACTAGAAAATAAATATTATTTTGCGAACTTTCGAGTTTACGCACGCCGAAGGGTAGTTGAGTTAACCAGACTTTTTGGATTATCTGGGTGTAACTTTCAACCTCTCTACAATGCTAATTGGTGAAGAAAAGACGAATGGTCTTAAGAATTATGTTTTTATCAAATTGTGCCGCGCCAAGGGTTCGAACCCATTACTGCGCGGTCCGTAGACCAAACTCTCTACCAGTCGAACTGAAACATTTGATGGCTTTAACAGATCAGTTTAGTATAACAGTTTGCCGACATGCACCAATCAACAATATCATTTTGAAGATTGCAATTCAACATACATGCAATTGGTATAACCAGTACTATCACCTGAGTAAAAAAACAAACACACAAACAAACATATTGTTAATACTTAAAGATATGTGAGGTTAAACATAAACGACTTTTAACAGTAGCTGTTGGCAGGACATGCAACATGATTGTAACATTCATTTATTACGTTTCACACATGTGTGAAACCGAATGTCTGAAGTAGACTTGTAAGCATTAGTAATGGCGATAATTGGAAATTTTGTGGTCGGAAATCGATTCATTTTCTAAGCCAAAAGTTAATTTATTTTAGATTAGTTGACGGAAATAAACGTATGTAAAGTTTACTGTGTTTTGTTTTTAATGGAGCTTGTTCAACTAACGGTTTCAGCCACACTGAATGCCATTTTAAGTGTAAATCAATACGTTGGAGAGCCCATTTTTACGATGGAAAAATAACAAAACTCATCAGCGGTAAAAGAATCCAGCTGATATCTAACATTATTCTAAAAAGACAGATGCCTAATTAAAAAAAGATTGGAAGTGTTCATGCTGTTAGTTTATCATTTAACGTAAACATTTAGTTTTTGCAATGTAAATAAAAGGTAATACATTGCTTTCTTTTGGTTGTGTCCGAAATGTTAGGTGGTCTGCGATAATGAAGTCTAATACTCACTCACAATTGAGTTTCTTTTTTTCAGATTTGGTCTTCCAATACGTCTGTTAGACAATCACGTGACCAGATCAAGCCTTTTACGATTTACCACAAGTCTGCTGTCAGTTCATCAGCAGTGGTTTCCACTAATTAAATTTCTTTGTCGACATGAACCAATCTTTGGTGTGAGCAATAGAGGCGTGTGTTAAAGGCTGTAAGTATTTGTCTGGTTTGTTTCGAGAACTCTCACACCACACACTCCCTAGAGCTGTAAGTTCATTAATAGCCAGTTCAATTCTGTGTATTTTTCTATCACCATTGTTGAAAGTATGCTGGTATGCGAATAGATGAGAAAAACATTCATTGAAAAAAAAAAACACGCACGCCGAAGTCCATCTTCGCCAAAGTACTCCTCCCTAAAACCTTTCAACCCCAAAACAATCCTTTATATCACGCAAAACAACAACAGCAAAAATAACAAAATAAAAAAGGCTTTCAATTTTGATGAAACTCCATTGCGTTTGTTTTGTGTATAATTGTTTGGCGTAAATAAACAGTATTAAATAATTTCAAAGTACGTTAGAACTTAATCCATTGACCATTTCAATATGAAGACCACTTCAGAATAACGACCCTAATTTTCAAACCGGTTTTCAAAACGGTAAAACCTCAATAATGCGAAAATCAGTCGTAATAATGAGGTAATCTCATTATCAAGTTGAATTATAGGAGAGTTATTGGTCCGAAATAAGTGGTCGTTATAGTAAGATGGTCATAATATTGAGGTGGTCGTAATGTGAGGTTTTCAATATGTCTTCTCTTTATTTCACATGTTAAATCAAGGATTTATTGTTCATGTATTTTTTATTGGGTAGATCCCATGTACGGCCATGTATTTACAGATAAACATGATATTTAAATGAAATGTACTTTGTATTTGCCAATAATACATCAACTGGAAGAAATAGATGGAATAACCAGTGAATTGTTTAAATCAATACATTGAAATAATTTGTGCATTATAAAATGTTGCGTTAGTTTTTCAAAATGCATATTGTTTTATTAAATCATTGCCAAACAAATCTATGGCGCCATAGATACCAGTGTCTGGTAAATACATTCACACAACGTTAATTCTTTTCATGAATTATGAAATATTCAGTATCCTTAAAATGATTTTTCGTTTAATAACATATAAATCGTTTGTTTCATAATTTGCGCAATATAATTGGTGACATCACGGAAATAATAATTAAGAATCAATAGTTACATTCAATGAAATTCGGAATAAAATGCAATGATAAATTACCCCAGTGGATGAACACTCCCAAAACGCTCTAGGGGACAAAGCTTGCAGTACTCTCCATGGTATTCAAGTCGTTTTGTTGAACGACACAAGGTGTGTACAGTTTACCTTGTTCTGTAATCAAGACCTGCGTCAGTTAATATGAAAGGAGTCATGTCGTATGTCGTGTTTTCGTTGTGCTACCTCACCGTGGGAACTTTGTATTAGCTTTAGGGGACACCATTGGACTTAACTGATAGTTATAACTCGACAAACGCATTGAACATAGATCCGTGTTTATAAACCGCTGTGTTGCCAAACTAGCGCAGAAATGTATTGAGCAGTTCATACAGAAAGGGCAACTCCTACATATCACGTCCTGTATCCATAAGCAATATTTGTTTTGAAAAATTGGAAGAACTAGCAGGGGCAGAAAATGGAACATTGGGGAGGGACGGAATAGGCAGAAGTCAAAGGAAAATTAAATATAATTAACTGATAACAGCAGTTCAAAATAAAAAAATACCAACAAAATCACGAATGTAAAACAAAGCCGCAAATAATTATCATGTATTTCGTGAAACGTGAAAAGCAATGACGTTAATTACTCTTCTACATTGCAATCACAAAATGCCTGATAAGCGACTGAAGCTTAATTATTTCTGAGGTTTCTGACCAGCATTTCTGAGTATTTGTCCAACATTATATTGCCACATTAATAACACCATTCACGATACACTCTAACTGTACAAACAAGGATACAAGGAGTTTGCTACAAAAAAACGAAGGTTTGTTCTTGTAATGACCTTATTGATTCTTAGGGAGAGCCATCAGCAAAAAAAAACACGAGGATCGTGTCTGAGATAAAACACTCAAATAAAATTTGCTCTTAGACAGGCAAATGTTCAATGAGAGATGTGGATTGAGTCTATATACGGTCTCTTACGATAGGTTAATCAGGGCAGGACATTTGGTATATGTAACAAACACTAACACGCAAGTGAGCTTTGGTAAAATGGGTTTGCGATACCGTGGCATGAACACAAGATATAAATAATAACATTTGCATAATCGTCAATCAACAATGCTGTTAGATAGAGAGTGGGTCTATAAGAACGATTATCCAGACAAAGATATCGAATACTGCAACCATCATATCAAATTTAGGAATTGCATAATTTACTTCACCCTGAGGATGACAAAACAATTGCGTTATATTACAAATTACGACAAGCCAGTATTATTTTCTTATTTCGTAAGAACGTTTATTTCTCTCAACAGTATTAGGAAGGTCATGTTTTGTATCATTTTATCGTATGGGATACAAGAACATTAAACATTAAGTAAAATTATTCTTCTCCAAGAATAGAGCCCGTTTTGGTAGAAATTATGGAATTTCTGAGACTTAATGTAATGTTGATTTTAGACATAAAATGACGACCATCACGAAGATTTGTCAGAGTATTGTTTCAATTGACTTCATCAGTCTAATGCTACATCGTGCTGAGAATAATCCGCCAGATAATATAGATATTTACGAAACAGGACTTGTGAATAAAACAAAAACAGTGGAATTAGTGAGACTACAGACAGAACATAACAATATGAATATCAATAGTACATGAATGACATCGTGTTTAGAACTTTCCTTAGATGAATTTAAAGGAAACATCACCATTAACCAAGTACAATTTGTAAGCACACGAAAACCATTATATTGAGACACCTATTTTGGGATCACGTCGGTCGTAATAATGATATCATTATCAAGTTGAAAGAAAAGAAAACTAATGAACAACAAATCAATTAAAGAAGTCAAGGGCCGTTACATTGAGGTTGTATAATAAATGAAATATTTTTAATGAGGTTTTACACTATTTTTTATATATTTGATCCAAAGCCAACCGGCATTTCTTTACACGTATCAACTATCATGAAAGATTTAATCATGTGTGAGCATAGCAGCAAATTTCAAATACCATAAAATGCTGCTACCAAAGTATACAAATTCTAGTTAGGTAATTAGGTTTTATAAAAACCAAACATAATTATGGGATTGGTTTCTTTGTCGTTTTTTTCAACTTCGTTAAACCATCACGAGCTGTTGAATATCATGAAATACAAGACAATAAAGTCGCTGTTTTTAAGTATTTTGAGAGGGCTAATATGATTTATATGGTGAGCTCAACAGTCATCTGTTATAGCTAGTGTGAAATACATTTACTTATTTACAACACAACGGCGTTATAGTTCTTTGTTGAGAGAACATATAACATAGAGGTCCCCTGACGCAAGCGTTGACCAATGGCTCATGTATAATTCAAATACATTTCTTAATTACTTGGGAAACTGATCTCTGATGATTGACAAACCGTTTGGAAACTGATAAACTGTAGACGTATGTAAAAAATAATTTATTAGAAACACTATGACAAAACATTACGCGAGTGATTTATTGTTATTTTATTTTTTATTGCTTACAAAGAGATTTTAATTTGTTCCAGGGATATTTGTAAACTTATACGCAATCTTGGAGATATAGAATTATAATGCATTAAGAACAAGTCGTGAAATATTAATACAGAATTCTTTAATTCGAAATAAAACGTTTTGTCTGATTTTGAAATCTTCGAAGAATAATCTTTTGTGATGTGAATTGAGGAAAACACAATAGTTTATTGTAACCGATAAATACGCAGAAAATGTAATGAAAGCTAGTTTCGTTTTTAGATACGGTAAAACCCTACAATTAAAGTAGACAGCACCTATACCCTGTTTCTGAAACAACAATTGTTTGGGTAATATAATTATTTAGTTTGCGGTCCAGAATTTGTCTTTACCTCACGGACTTCTTCGTTTCTTATGTGTTTTTATTTTCTTAATTGAGTGGTTCTACCGTGAGGAGCAGACGTATTAATAGTCCCTGGAGAAAGTCACTAACTGACATTCTCGACAATGTTTTCTTAAATCTGGCATTTAATACGTATCAATTAATCTTGTTTTGGCTTCTATGTCCCAGTTATGTGAATTCATAGCCAACACGTTTTATCTTAGCCAGTATCAAATGCCGATATCTAGTTCCCAAGTGATTAAAGGATTCTGTTATTTGTCAAATCTAACCAAGTTGTCCTCGTACTCCAGTCTGACATTGACATAGTCTGAACAAGCAAACAGTCGGTCATTCTGTAGAACAATTTATTATTCCGATACTAATGCCACCATGTTTACAATTTATCATATTTGTAGTTGTTGTTATGTTTGTATAGTCATTATTGTCTTCCTTAGTAAACCGTAGCCTAATACCCTACGTTTGTCTATAAGGTTAGGGCAATCAATTTTGTTTGAAGTCGTTCATTGTATGCACATGTACGTGCGCACGACTGGTTGAAGGTTAGTGCAATCATTGTAATTCTTCATGTATTCATTCCGTACATATTTTCCCACAATATTACTATACTGAAGACACTCTAACTTGCAAAATTTGTACTGCTCATACATTTTGATAATTGAAACCTCATGTAATAGACGAAGTAAGTGTTATCAGTTATTAAGGTTTGTTTGACTCGGTCTTTTAAAAATTGTTATTCTCAACAGTATTCATGCCGTATGTCTCCGTGTATTTAATGGTTATCTTGACACGTACCCAACTGTCATCGGCGCCATATAATGAAAAGCATTTCATCAGGATTATTGACCCCAGCTTTTAGGGAGTCGTGATAGCTCAATTAGTGATGTGGTTAGGTTTTGTATTTGCTAAGCGCTGTTGTCATATCGGTGAAGTTCGATCATCTATCAGTTTCATAAAATTTACATAAAATGTATTTTAATTTTTATATATAAAGCTCTTAAGATTAAGGGTATTTGAAAATTTGGTATTAAAAAAAACTTACAAAAGAAAAGCAGAACGGACTTTTCTGACGCATATCGTCTTGCAACATATTTCTTTTCTTTTTCACCACAAATTAGAATTTACAATGTACTATAAAAAGAACTGTAAGACCCCTTACACAACTAAATATGCAAGACTTTGATAACATAATTTGGTTAATTCGCTTTAATACTACAACTGCAAAGCATAGTTGTTTCCAGTCACCCAACATAATAAAAAAATGAAACCATCGTATCAGTATTAGTTAAGGCGAGTTTCTAGTAAACATTTATCAACAATATATGATCGCTGTGTGACTACAGCAAACTCAATCAATGATAATTCATTCGTACCGTATAACACCGACTTCGAAGAACCGCTTAACCAATTTAAAATCCACGGCGGACGCGTTCACCTCGTACCGTAAAAGCAAGTCGATTACCATCTAAACTAAATAACGATCCCTATTAATGCCCGAATATGCTAAACAGGGATTTAGTCATCAGTTTGACTAAAGTAATTCGATTAGTACTATCAAACGGTGGTATTGCGGGGAGAGTTAGAGAGTTAGAATCGAATTAGAGAAATTTCAAGCCTTGGGCGCGGTAGAGAAAGAAACTGAGTCACTCGTTGGTGACTTTAAAGATTCGCCATATAAATATATCCAAAACAAAGCATTCCACCGTACAATAGAAGAAGGAACCAATAATTGTGTATAAGACAGAGGCTTAATTGAGATATACGGAGACAACGCTAATATAAGAAACTAAATAACTATGTAGATGATATATTAGAGCTAAGCAATAAATGGGTAATGTGCCGACAACTTAGATGTTAGATATTGATCTCTTTGCATCTTATACACTGGAAATCTCGCATTTGCACGTAAATAATTTACCAATTCTGTCTAAATTTCCTAACCATTTATTGATTAACCTTGATAAAGCGAGAAAGCAAGCTTTCACACAAACAGTAACTTTGTCCATTATTCTTGCACGAAATAAGTCCGATTAGATATACATTGTACATGATTTCGACTAATTTCGCGGAAGATACCAATCTAAGTAATATAATTGACAAGTCAAAACTGACCATTAATGACAAGTAGCCTAATCCTATTACGGCGTTCGACAAAAAATGTGAATTATAACTTTTAATGTATTTTGCGACATTCACGTTTTTTTTCGAGTGCCGCTTATTACGCTTAAAATACCCGATGGAATGAAAATACCGCCATCGTCTAACATGATACTGTTCTTACACTTTGAAGTTCGCTCAAATTGTCATCAAGGAATTCATAATTTATCAGAACCAGTCACGAAGAACATTTAGACTATAACGATGTTCTTCGGATGACGGTACAATTATTTCTAACATTTATATACATATTAAAGCACGTTCGAGTAAAGTATTCATGTCAACCGACTGAATGTACGTCATTACGAAGTTTTTTATTACAAAACTTGTACTAGCATAAAGGAACTACACTTTGTATAAAGAATACAAAATCATTTCAGTTACCTATGTTTCAAGCATGTTCGAATTTTTCTATTAGGAATGTTAAACTTTTTTACCAGCAATTAATGGAAACTACACTTGATTGCATTGTACTTTAGAACACGTTTAATAATGCATGATGAGGATGGTTGTAAAATTAAGCCAATCCTGCACACAGGATCTATCTAAGGAATAGGTGAACACTGATCCTTTATGAATACCTGCGAATCAAAGAGTGATATTTTTTCTATAAGAAGGCTTTGAATTAGAATTTGGTCTGTTACCCCGGTATTATTACAACTAGAATAGATTTTTACGTATTTACTGCGGTAAAATACCAAGAATGTTGATTTTTGCAATAGGTATGGACAAAAGGCAAGTTATCGTTTCTGATGCAGCGCTTGCGTGTTCGAACCTCCCAGCGGTAAGATTCTACCAGCATTCGGAAATTGTAGTAAGATACTGACTAAGGTTGCAAAATCATACTTCAAAGACGACGTTGATTAGAACTACAGAATTAATCAGAAATATAGTTAAACAGTTCAGGTATACACCAAGACAGGATTGCAAAATTCACTTAACTTTGAACGAAGTCAACTTTATTCTTAAACGATCCATTTAGACAGACGTAATCGATATATGACTATGATTTATGTGGTTAGTTAAAAATAAATGAAGTCACAAAGTTCTTTCGGAGAAAACATTTTCTTATTGATGTTAAACATTCCAAGGTGATTCATTCTAGTTACTGTCCTGGTAGGTAATATACATGAGACAGAGAGAGAGTGACGAACACGTTTAGTTTCGTTTTGACGGAGATTTAAGCTATTACTTCTGGATATCACTCTAAGAAACCGGCATCCTACCTCCATTGCCTCAATACACCATCTCCTGTCGTAAGGAAAACAACCTTTGCCCAAGTTTTACAATTAATTTTGTTTGCGTTTGGAAATTTTTATCTGCTTATTTTGTCGCCGAAATCTGTGATATCAGAAAAAAATCTCAGATGAAAATTTAATGCATTTAAATCGCGACGTTGAACATTGGCAATAAATTGATCCAAGACAAGACAACAACACAGAAACATCATGCTTTTGTAGCAGACTGTAAAAACGACAATTTAACATTGTATCTCAAACAAAGAATCTCATTTTCCCGTCTCCAGAAGAAGTTAAAATAACCTAGACGCATTTTCACAGAGTATTAATTCGAATTTACATCTAGATCTAATATTAACAAATCCTACTTACCGGCTAAGTCAGAATTCCATTTCACAAAAAGTTGAATGACAACATTAGAAAACTAACTGCGTTATAATGTCCATAAGAACGTGTAAATATCCATTCAATTAAGAAGATGCCGGTAGATAAGAATAGCTGTTTCACTTCGTCCATAACAGACTGTCTAATAAAACAATACATATATATCTTAACTTACAACACTTCCGAAAGCTTTAATATATTTTCCATTGGAAGCGGGTGTAAAACTGATAGTGTAGTTCGCTGACTTTGAACGAGCTCTATTGAATTGCGGCATTGGATTCCTCGCTAGTTCGATGCTGAACCAATATCGAATAACTGTTTTCCATATATAAATTTTTAGTAGCACGGGGTTTGGTTTAACCATGGTGAGAGAGAATTCTGTTTTCGAGTACTCGCATTGTGCATAATAGTTAGAGGAACCGATCGACAGTTTTCTAATGAAATCATTATTTAAAATATCTATGCAAATACCGGAGATCATCGTCGCTATAAAAGCCTAGCTTGGCTGAATGCTTCCATAATCACAAATGGATCAAGCAGTATACTAATTGGTTAATTAAGAAATCTCTAAACGAAATGAATGCGATTAGTTTTGTCAATATGACTGCTTTTCATCTATCAATTGATCTTTAGGGAGTTTGTAAGATAGCAGAGCAGACTTTGAAACGACAAAGCTAAATGACAAACGAACCAAAAGTCCCAAGCCAACAACTACATCACAATCCTATGTCAATTTGTCGTAAACAGTAAAACCTCACTAATTAGCCATGTCAACATAAAGACCACCTTATTATAATGGCCACTTATTATCAGACTGGTTTCAGCATTTCCTCTATAATCAACTTATTTATCAGACAATTTCAAAATCAAAACCGATTGTTTTATCCCGAGGTAGTCTAAATATCGAGGTTTTACAATGCATGAAAATACAAAAAGGCTAGTCATAGAAGTTGTAGACATATTTGGGACTTTTTTCTTCCCATTCATTATACTCATATAAGCTAAAATCCGAGATATTACGAGTTAAGATTTGAACATATTTAATATAATATTAACGACACTTTCTCGCATTGCAATTTCACGATTTTCTCCAGATATGAATAGAAATATGTAAAAAGTAATACAGGACATTAAGACTTTAAAACTCTAAACATTATGACTTTGTCAGCTTAAACGGCGGAGAGAAACCCAGGCATGCACCTGGGTACAACCACTGACCTTCATGGACAGCTTCCGCGCATGTGAAATTTGTCTGGTCCCATGAGGAACTCGAACTCACAGCAGTGAGGGGCTAGTGATTACTTGTCAGAGACCATAACCACGCAACCACTGAAGCCATTTTGTTTGAGTTGTTGAATATTGTTCGAGTATAGTGCGAAGTTTGACAACAATGTTTAATTATTGAGCGAAATGTTATACTCAGTTTTACATTATAAAACCTGATTAAATCGAAAGTCAGAGAAAGGCATATCCATCTCCGCTGAAACAGAATTCAGAGAAATGTTATCTTTGGAAATGGTGTGTGATTTTTGTTATGCGTCACTGGCATAAATGTCATTTGTCAATCATTTGAAGTTCCTATCCAACCAATAGAAACTAGTAATTACTGTCAAAATGTGTATTTACTTTACCCAGATGTTGTTCGTTTGGATCGTAAGGTAACATTCCGCAACATACCGATATGGCTGTCCAATGAATACCATATTCATGCGTTTTTACGAATACTGAGATAGAAATGCGGTGATGATACATTCAGAATAAGAATTTTATTGAAAAGAAACACACTATCTTAACAGCAATCCAAGACACGCAAAAATACGAAATAAAATGAGTGAGGCATAAAGAAAAACGGTTACATCTAAGACGGTGTGTGTATATTGTATAGAAAAAACACCCAACAACCGATCAATGTGCATATTTTTGAAACCGTAAGTTTCTCTTGCTAAAAACTCCAAGTCGCTATAAAAGTGGTGGATCGAGTCATTACGATGCGAGTTTAAGTACCACTCTTACTTAACCGAACAATAAACCTATCTTTGTAGTCTCTTCGATTCCGAGATTTTATTGTGGTCCGGAGAGTTTTAACCAAGCATAATAGTGCCCTCTTTGACCGCTGAAACCAATGCGTACATCGCATAACTTAGCGTGCTATTTAATTGATTTCAATTAAGTGAGCACTGGCTCATTTATCAGAGCATTAAATTCTAACAAGAATCGTGCATGATCTGGCACCGTGTTTACAGCAACAATAAACATATGACGTCATTCCTGTGACGCACGGTGTATGTTTCAGGTGCAAAACAGAGGATATAATTGTAAACAGTGCGCATTGTATAATTAAATTATTATTAATCTGTTTATCATGTTCTAGAATAGCACGCACGTAATCACCACAAGACACGACCAAAATATTAAAAGTCCCGTAAGCAAATACCATCAAAATCACTCGGCGACGTCAAATCCGTTGCAATGAGAACATCGCTATTGTAGTGAAGTATTTGTTTGTTTTGAGTTTCAAGCATTTCATCAACAGCATTAATGTTACTAAGTTATTGATAAGGGCATTTCATTTGTTTTGTTGGTTATCTATCTGTGTAACCCTAGTCCAAATTCCGTAAACAACAGTAAAACCAATTTTCATACATACTAGTGAATCTGATGGAGAGCATAATTTTTAAATTTGATGCTTTACCATGAGCCAGTCTGTCATGGTACCGTGCTTTATTGACTGAAATTGTAAGTTAAGACAACATTGCTTCTTTGGTGGCGTTTAAGCAGCATTACCTTACATTACATAATGACGTTAGAATTGAAATAAGAACTAATGAGAACAATATACATGGCCTGGTTCTCGAACTGCTAACCCTCAAATCGACAGTCCCGAGCTGTAATTTTCCGTTTTCGGCCTGCATTGCATCACGCGACAACTTTTAATGGAAGAGTACTTCAGAGAAATAAGACATACAATCAGTTATTAAAATCAGAGCATTGGCACAAACATAGCATTTAGCACAAATGATTGGCCATGTAGAAATCATTGGAATTTTAATGAAAATATTTTTTTTCTGCTCAACGAGACTGATAACACTCGCTATGAAGGTTATGGATAATCGCATGATTAGAAAAAAACGAGCGACTGACACAATGTTGTCATTAGTGACAAAGATACATTGATTTACAAGCGGACAATCTAAGATGAATATTCATTCCAAAATTGGAAGATAAAAGAATTCGTGATATATTCGTGTTTAATTATAGTAATAAGTGCAAATAAATTGGACTATAACTATTGTTCACATGATGTGTAAAAATTTAAAAGTCACACGAGCAGAATGAATTGAAAATAATTATAATATTTAAAGTCAGTCCAATGACTTCGTTAAAAAATTCAGGGCCTTACGTGAATGAAAACGCGTCTAATTTAATAAAATGCTGCCTGTGGCGCTTGCGCAGTGACACAACTGTCAGTGAGGTATGTTTTCCAAAGGCTTGACTCAAACCTTGGCCTAGAATGTTGTTAAAACATTAAAAAGTGAAAGAAGCATCTAAAACTAAGACTGTCGTACGTAAATGGATCATGTCACAAAAACTTCAAACTGAATGTGTAATCATTTTAACGTATATTGGTAAATTGCGATAGTGAATTACTGTGATATATGCCGAACATGAAAGTAGTTTCAATCTATAAATTACCCCTCGTGGGCATCTTCAATTAAATGATAAGCCATCGAGGTAACAAAGCACTTAAAGTAATGAGGCACGACCATGTTAACATGTTTTGTCAGCTTCTTCTCGAAACCCATTTTTTCTTGCGACACTAGTAAGTCTTACAACACTTAGTGCAAACATTAAGGACTACTAATAGTCGCTGATATTCGTCTTCTAAGACCTTATTCTGCGTTTAGTGGCTTTTTGTGCAGTGACGTCGTCAGTTATTAGAATGTATTTCTGCGTTGAGCGGCTTTGTGTGTAGTGAAGCCGTCAGCTTTTAGAATGTATTTCTGCGTTTAGTGGCTTTGAGTGTAGTGACGTCGCCAATTTTTAGAATGTATTTCTGAGTTTAGTGGCTTTGTGTGTAGTAACGTCATCAGCTTTTAGAATGTATTTCTGAGTTTAGTGGCTTTGAGTGTAGTGACGTCGCCAATTTTTAGAATGTATTTCTGAGTTTAGTGGCTTTGAGTGTAGTGACGTCGCCAATTTTTAGAATGTATTTCTGAGTTTAGTGGCTTTGAGTGTAGTGACGTCGCCAATTTTTAGAATGTATTTCTGAGTTTAGTGGCTTTGAGTGTAGTGACGTCGCCAATTTTTAGAATGTATTTCTGCGTTTAGTGGCTTTGTGTGTAGTGACGTCGTCAGTTTTTAGAATGTATTTCTGCGTTTAGTGGCTTTGTGTGTAGTGACGTCGTCAATTTTTAGAATGTATTTCTGCGTTTAGTGGCTTTGTGTGTAGTAAAGTCGTCAGTTTTTAGAATATATTTGTTTGTCCTCCTGTTGTTCAGGATCGTAAATTTTGATGATTGATGAGGATGATTGAACTAAAAGTTCCATATTTCTTCTATAATATTCATTTACAGCTCAACGCCTTCTGAGAATTCAAATCCGCAAATTTCAACATTAGGTTCACAAAGTGCGAGCGTAATTACAGTATACGCCAATAAACACAAAGTTAATTCAATGCTGCATAAATAATATCCTAAAAGTATACCTACGTTCTATTCGTGTTTCTCAAAGACAATTTACTAACCTTATTAATTACTTTATTAATAGATTCATTCACTGTGTGTATCTACAGGCCTTCTCTACAGCAGGCGTGGCTTTGATCTTAAAACCACACATTTCAATAATTAATTATTATTATCAGAATAACAAACACATTGAATGACTTCATGACTTCCTACTTCAAATACTAAATTTCATTAAACAAAAGACAGGCCCAATGAAATAGAATTAGTTAATTAATTATAAGACTATCTGCAACATATAGCGACATTAATAGCCTGGACACCTATCAGTTTAAAGGATTTCACAGCCAACCTACGTTAACACAAACAATTCACTAAGCAAATGACTGATACATTTTGGATACGAATCTTTTTTCTAAATTTGGTTTCCCATTTTTCTCGACATTATATTTTATTAACAAATTCCTATACATAAAACACAAAGCTTCATAAAAAAACTCAACACAGAATATCTCAATGTTTATGGCATTACAAATAACCCAAGTTAGTTGAACGTCCCAAATCTCTAGTAAGTGGTATTGGCACATTGAATGTAGACCTGAGCGCTGAAATTGCAAACTTTATCAATAATGTAGCTATACATCTTCTAAATCAAGAACATTTATCACGTGTAAATTTTCGTGAACTCAAGGTTGATAATGCATAATTTATCAATTGTTTAACAATTATTTCTTATTCCGAAACATTTATCAGCTGTTAACTGCCAAGTACAATACTAACCGTTCATTTAAGTTTTCCGTAACGACCAAAGGCGTCCAAACAATATAGCAGCGCTATGCATTGTTTTGTTTTTATGTGACTTATTGTCAGTGGGATTTAAAGCCGTTTTTCAACAATTTTTCAGTTATATACGGAGACCGGTTCACCTAACCAGCCTACCTGGACTGCATACTAACCGGTAGTAACTTACCCTTCCACAAGGAGCCGGCAACTTCTCCACATATGGAGGAAAATTGACATTTTTGTCAAATTTTCATAGAAGGACATGACCTGCCGCAACCGGGATTCGAACCCGGATCTCCGGGTTACAAGTCCAGTGCACTAACCACTGGACCAGGGCCTAGGCCATCGCTACACATTGATCAGTGAAAGCAGAATTTAGATATGATTAGAATTGGTTTCCAGAGTAACTTAAAACAAACATTGTTTATCCTTGTACATAAATATACACATAACATCATAATCTCGTGATTCTTGAAAAAATAGGAACAATTGAGTGTTTGGTTAAAGTTGGCATGGCGTCAGTCGCTAATCTACACATCGTATTTTGTCAATTCAAAGATTATTCGTCCGTGTAGTGGGAGGCTATGTACAAACTGTTCTACAATAACATTTTAACCATTTACCATTGCGTGTACTAAAAACCAATACGGCACTTTAAGAGCCGTAATTCATACATAATGAAGTCTTGATTTAAGTAAAGGCTTGACACAACTTTAAAATTCATCCGGATTGCAGGAAAATGTTAGTTTTTGCAGCATAATGCAATGCAAATAAGTTCCAAATTCTGTTCTGTGATTTATAAATTTCTAAAACCCATAATCAAAACATGAGTTTTCAAGCATAATCCCAGGAGAGACATTTAAAACAATTTAGCGATATCATTTTGACGTCGACAAAAGCTATACACTGTAGTTCAGGACACGTAAATCTTGAGTCTGCTATTTTCCCCACGCTAATAATTCTATAAAATTAGATCACGAATTACAATGCCCATATTTTATGATATTTTAACAAGGAAAGCACGCCAAAACCAAGTGTATTAAACCACATTTCAACTATTTTGTTTTCCTGCTTCGAGCACCGCTACTAGGTACTATATATAGAACATGACGTCACAATGGCGGACTGTTGTTTGTATAAATCGCTGTCACGTAGGTGGAGTCAAACTCATATTGACTTATATAAAAAATCCCTCAATAATGGCTTTTATAGGTTTTAAAGAATCAGTTGGTGCTTTACAATTTACAGAAGAGTATTTTGTCTACCGCAAACCAAAACACATCTCCCATAAATGAAAGTTGCGCTATGTTTCTAGCTCTTTGTTACGTGCAAAAGTGACTTTAAGCTTGAAAATTCAATGTAACATGTTAGTGTTACTTTGATTTGATGAAAAACTTGTTTAAAAGAAAGCTTTATACGGAGATTTGGGCAGATACAATGTAATACGTTGTTGGTTGATTGTTGAACACCACGTGCTTCGTCAGAGCGTGTTGGAATTCATTCGACACCAATATCGTGACGTACATATATACAACATGGCTGACGTTGTTCCTATAATCTGATTAATGCGTCTTTTTTTCTTGAAGATCTCTGTAAAGAGATGCCCTATATTTCCTACAAGTTGCTTGTTAAATTATTCATTCGGAAAGTTTAACAAATTGTCCTTGAAATGTTTGTTCAGATCTGTGAGAGGAATCGCAGACACTAATAAGCATACTATTTGTCTTGAAGCATTTATTTAATCACACAATCGTAAATACTGACAGTTGAACATTTTGAATGCTTCCCATAAACACGTGACCAATAAATGATAGCATGATCTTAAAACATTAAGATGAATGGAGGTTTTAAAGGCTTGGCAATTGCAAGACACCGAAAAACACATTAAATTCTGAAATCTTATAATAGCGATATCATACATACGAAAATTACTTGCTTCAAGTCGATATGATCAGTTAACAAGCAAGCCTCTTGATATGATATTTCATCGATCTGCATAATAATAAACTTAAACTATTGGTAATTCATTTCGTCTTTTCCGAGATAATTTTCTTAGAAAAAAATAAACAAGAAAAGATACAGGGAGGGGGCATTATGAACACCTGGGGAACCAAATATTTACTTCATTATATCTATATATATCAATTACACTGAAATAAACAACACAATGTCTGGAGAAAATAAATATTTTACTATATAATATTTGACTATAATTATATTTCAAGCGTCCGATTCTACACTTTATCCGAGTCCAATATAACTGTGTTTTACTGTATTTTGATTTACTCGGTTACTTGACCAAAAAGGACAAGTAAGTAGCAAAACTTTTTTTCTAACTTTTTAACATATCCTTCGTACTTTGGTGGAGCGATTCTTCCCCAAGTATTTTCGTACTTTAAATTTTTTCATTAGAAACTTAAGGGCGCCAAAATAGGGTCACTGGGTAATTGTAAACACGACCACTTTCTTTCTAGCCAAATAAATAGTCGTCGATTGTCCGAAGTGGTTTTCAGACAGCATGGTGTATACTTTGATGTTGCTGCTGAATTACTGAATAAACTGATTAAACGTTGTCGTCGAAGTAAATGACTGCTGTCATTAGATTTAAAATAATTATTTGAATGAGAAAGTTCTTATTTGTGAAATCTGGGAACTTCTTCTATCTTAATGCGATTTTGATTAAAGCGTAAAGTTACTATGGTAACTTTCTTAGGCCTTACAATATGTAGTAAAATGTCAGTAGTGTTGGTCACGCCGTTGAAATAATTATCCAGTTTGGATTAAGCTGAACTGTATATTCACATTCGTAAATATATGAACAGACATCATATTTAAGAACAACCTAGACCCTTCGGAGTAAGTGATGTTAGATTCATCATCATAATCGTCCTATATTAATCTGGAGTCGTGTCCCAATAAGACTGATAAAAATATCTCCTAAAACATCTGAATACAAACAGTAATGAACATCATTTATGTTGAATATATTTTACCGGTTTTAAGCATGGGATCAACAATATTTCAGTTGTATAGCGATGGAAGTTAACCTAACAAGTTTTCCTGGATTATGTACCAGTACTAAACAACTCCACATGTATCATTCGGATCAGCTGCGGAGGACGAGATGGCTTTAGACATGATATCTTCAACCCAAATCGCGAGTTTAAAAGTGCTGGGTTAAGAGTTCGGACTCATGAACCCGAGGTCAGTGACTTAGCGCCCCCTCTCTACCGGTTGTTGAGCAAAGTGAATTACGAAAAACAATGTAATAACATAAATAGTTGCTTACCAGTTGTCAGAAGTTATCTCCGATATGAACTAGTATTAAATCTGAAAAGAAAAGAAAAAAATATAAAGAACAGATATAATTAATCGCATACAGTATTTGCATTTGAATAACGGTTTTGAACAATTTTCTATCAGCACTGCAGTTAGGTACCGGTGGACTGTTCAGCTATTAAGTTTTTTTCTTTGACTCGCTTCAAGTACAAAACATGTTCTCTACAAGGAACTGCTAATGTATAAATGATCAGGAATGAAGGACAAATTATTTCGGACATACTGCTTTTAACGAAATCGTCACAGAGAACATGTGCCGCGCCAAGGGATAGAACCTTCGAACCCGAGGTAGGTCGACCTTACCTTCCCCTTCTTAAGTTAGACAAGTGAGAATGTAACGTTTGACGCATCACGTTTGAAAATAAAAAATAATGGAAGTTAGTGACACTTTTATTCATAAACACATGCCAATTAACTGAAGTGTCAACAGTCTTGGCGAATATTAAAAAAGATCCAACCACTAGGGAAACGTGTTGTTATCATTATGGATTAATTAACACCTTAATTAAAACGGACAAATGTGAGGCCGCATCTGTATCTAGTTCCGTGTGTCTATTTATCTTATTCATCAACTAATTAACATAATGAAGTGTGATATTGGATTCAATACAATTAACACCCGCATCATTAAGAGCTAATTGAAGGCCGTAACAATCAGATTGAGGTATCACCAAATGGCGGATTAATTTTTGCTAATTAAATACTGTCTATATTTTCGGAAGGAATTGAATTTAATGTACAAAGTGTACTTCATTTGATTGGGTTTTTAGCGAGTCGCATATCCGGACTATTTTAAGGTGTGGACTTTCAATTGCTAATTAATGTACATCCCGCTTATTTCCGTGCCAATCTACTTGCAAAATACGTGTTAATAAGCTTCAATTTCACGAAGTCCTTCCAAAGCATCAAAAAAGCTTACTAATCAGATGAGCATTCACATCGCTTTGTTATTTACTTTGTTATTCGAATGATTTATAAATTCAATAAACATTTGAACTACTGTAAAGTAATTTTTCTTATATTTTTTTCTTATTCGAATTGGGAATTTCCGCCTCGCAATTAGGAAAATAAACATATTTTTTGCGATTGGAAACGCGACCTAATATCGGCCCGAAAAAAAACGTGTTGTCAAAAAGACCATGTTAGGAATTCTAGCATTTTCCATACAACCATCGACTTCATATTAAACACGTAATGTTTCTTTTGTTTTATCTGTTGTGATACAAGTAGACCACAAAGCAGATGGGTCTTTTTACACGAAACGGTATCTGAAACTTAGGAATCTATTCGTATGATATTATACTATTCCAACTTTGCCACACATTGTTCCCCATACACTTTCCAACTCATCGTTCTCTGTGAAGTCCGGTAATAAATTATTCTACTTTGAAACAACACGTACTGAGCTCCATTTAGTGTCGACTTTCATTATCATTAATTAATTCATTACATAGATATTGGGAAAATATTCCCACTGTAGTTTATTCCATTCTGGTGAAAACATTTCTCTAGAGGTTGGCTGGTCCGACACGATGTTTTGGGAATAAACTAATTATAAAACTTGTGATCTTAGTTTTAAACTTAATTATTCCTGACACATAGCGCTCCATCACAGCATTCTGGTTCCACAATTTTTATTATCCCACTTTTCAGATGGACCGGAAAGATCCATGTGGGCCGGAAGGATCCACATGGGCCGGAAAGATCCAGCGGATTGGAATGATATTGTATGGTGCGAAAGTCAGTTAGTCCGTCCGAAATTCCCGTAAGAGTCATACTGTATTTACCTAAGGAGAATCATTTCAAATACATGTCTTAGCTAAGACTAATACTTTAATGCTTGAAATTAATGTCATGCCATGTTTATTGGGATGAAACCTGATCTTTTAGGAACTGTTCTTTGTATTTTTTGATAGCAGTTAAAAGGGAAGCCAGACAAGTATGATCCATCTATGACACGATACTTCTTTTCTATGCGTTTCAAAAATATTACTTCCAACGTAATGTCAGACTGAGTGATAGAAAAGAACTGACCAAGGGATGCAATACTATTTGTAAACTCGCAGAGAAAAACACGACCGCAGGATCAAAAGCTTCCCGTCCCACTGACCGAATTTATAGTGCAGACATTTTCGAAGCTAAAAATGTCTAAGAGCACGATTTAGTATTAACCGATGTACATGCTAGTGAAGTTTATTGTAATAACATTTTATGGGGATTTATTGCGTTAGAAACAAAGGGAATATGAAATAAGCAAACAACAAGTAACCCAACCTGCATCCAACAAAGAAGTAATTATTCTTGGGTGGATTCATAAATTTGATGAGCATACATATGGTAAGACACTTCATAACTTTGAAGAAAACATAATTAGATATATAAACTCATTATTATTAGTATTAAATTGATAAATAATTCTAAACAAGCCGGATGAACAAAAGACTGTTGTCTTTTGAACATCACTTGATCATTCAGTTCTTGGCAACGACTTTAAAACATGGCATTTATACTAATTCGTTAAACACCATTGGCATTGCCGCACACACAAAAAAGACAAAGAGACCAAACTATTCCAAAGATTGATACGATGTGGACAAACAAGTTTGGTTTTGTTTTATAGCCAATAATGAACAACACTTATTTGGTTATGTACGGTCGATAATTGACCAAATTAGCGCACATGTGTTACTAACCAGACCTTCGCTTGTAGCTTAAACTTTTTGAACATAAATGAACAGTCAATGGCCGTAGACGAATGTAACATCTTCAGTCCTATTAACGAGTGGAAACAAGCGCATTGCCAATGCTCCCTAAATCAACAGATATGAGCAATGCAATACCGACCGTGCTGACTGGTTGGGTATTGTACCTCAATATGGAAACAATTAAGATGTAGTAAACGATAATAATTCATTTTAGAAATATGTCTTATTTAGATAATGACGAATCAAATTACATACACAAGTGGTCTTATTCCATGTAACGTTAATAATCAAGACAACAAATCATAATGTTATTGTTAGACAGATGTAAAGTGTTTTGAGTGATACATCTAAAAAGTGGAGGGAAAATTGTACGGCGTAGATCGAGTGTTGTTAAAGAAATAAGCCTATACTCACGTCCAATTATCTCAGAGTCTTAGATAGTTTCTCCTATCAAGGAAATCAGTATCCAGCGGATGTGATAACTTGGCAAAATACACGAACAGCGGACTTAAGGGATTCGCATAAAATGTGATGGTACGGTTATGACTAAAGTCCGTCTAGACCTGTCTTACACGATGTTCGGCACCGAGTTTCCAAAGTAATCGAGAATTCTGGTGAATATTTATACGATCAGGCATGTGAATGTAGGGGATATAGCTGAAAAAATACCATATTTTATCATTATCCAGTGAGATGTGCCAATGTTACAATACCGTATATTTGGAATGCAATAGAGTGGAGTAAATCAAATAATTCTATATTCTGCTAGTCTCGTCTGCAACGATATTGGGTGAAAAATATGTAGACACCGGTTTAGAATTTTAGTTTCTGATTTTCTGGGCGTAAAGGTATATCCAAACTAGCGAAGATCGTCGAATTACTAAATTAAAGATGTGAACCAGTTTCATCCAATTTTATAAATACATGTATACATAATTAAACCAGATGACGACACACGAATCCAACATTGTTACATATGTTTATTTATGATTTGAACGAAATTATGGTATGACGTTATCAGGGTATTATTGTTTACATTAGTATTGTATCTTGATTTTCTGTGTGATGAAATGCCTTCGTGGTGTCAATTTAACCTTATACACTAAAATCTACAAGAGAAAACACACAAAAACGATCAGGTGTGTCCATCGTGCTCTGATCTATAAAACTTCGTATAAATTCTTTTTTCACAGGAGTTTAACGTCGCAACAACAACCAAGGTCAATTTGCGACTTTTCAGTTTAAACAAAGGAGGCTGAACTCCAGGTTTACACCTGGGTAAGGCTTACACCTGGGTAGAACCATCGACTTTCCAGATGTGAAACTTCGGGCTCACAGAGGTGAGCGGTTACTGGTTACTAGTCAGAGGCCATAATCACTCGACCACAGTGGTTTCCCCTATTTATTTTCTATTTATATTTCAATACACGCTTGTATTTTACAAGTAGGAGCCAAATCAGAAATGTCCTGTAGAGAAAACCCAACAATACTAACATAAATAGGCGTCTTTTGATTTGCTTATTGGGCCAAGCATGCATACAAGTTTGACCCAATGAAAGAAATAACAGTTCAATTAATTCCGAAGTGTAGAAAAACCTAGTGATGTTAGTGAACTATTAGCGGACACAATCATCCATTAAACGCCACAAGGAGTCGTTAATATACCAACAAAGATTATGACAAAGCCCCGGTGGTTTTAAACGGAAGACTTTTGATGGAAATAATCATAGAGTGGATGATACCAACCAAACAAAATAAGTGAGTGGTTTAAGACAGAGAACTGGTGTCGAAATTGATATCATGTCAAATAAAAGTGTGCATTTCCTTTTCAAGTTTTCCTTGGTTATGATTAAATTTCAGTTTGTGTGTTACTGTGAAGTTGTTACTTCCGGCAAGGCCAGTGCTTCAGGATATGTTGTTTGTTGATTTGTGTGAGAATAATGTTTCATGCAGTATCGTTGTTTGTTGATTGGTGTGAGGACAATGTTTCATGCAGTATCGTTGTTTGTTGATTGGTGTGAGGACAATGTTTCATGCAGTATCGTTGTTTGTTGATTTGTGTGAGGACAATGCTTCATGCAGTATCGTTGTTTGTTGATTTGTGTGAGGACAATGCTTCATGCAGTATCGTTGTTTGTTGATTTGTGTGAGGATAATGCTTCATGCAGTATCGTTGTTTGTTGATTTGTGTGAGGACAATGCTTCATGCAGTATCGTTGTTTGTTGATTTGTGCAAGTACAATGCTTCATGCAGTATCGTTGTTTGTTGATTTGTGCAAGGACAATGCTTCAGGGGGGTCGTTGTTTGTTGATTTGGGAGAAGACAATGTTCAGGGGGATCTTTGTATGTTGGGGTGGGGTTGGTGTAAACGTGTCGGCGCTACTATGTTTTCTATTGTTTTTCGAGTTGTTTCTTTGGTATTTTATGTGGCTTGGTTCTAGGTTTCTATGTAATTGTGTGTTTGGTGAAATTATTTATGAAATCTACGTGATATGCCGTTATTTGCATCCGGTATTTACTGATAATCCGGTTTTATTTATTGGCGCTGCCTTGAAGCGGCGTCTATATGGAGTTAAGAAATGACCTTGCGTACGGTAGGAGAAGTTATATCAAATTGGTATGCACTATTGTCTTTGACGTTGCATTTTATTTTCTGCGGTATTAGACTTTAGAGGATGTTACATCTATCGACACTTTTAATTGATACAACTAGCTGATGTTTTGTTTTACATTTCCATTACACAATAAGGTTCGAATTTTTGGAAGCACATATGTAAAAGTTAGGCTTCTTGGACCATCAAAGGACATGAAATCAAAATTCTTTGCAGGTTGTGTCTTGTAAAACAAACAAAACATTAATCGTCTATTAAACGCTTCGAATTACCTGGGAAGATAAATAAACAAATCAATTAAACCATTAATTATGGACTTAACAATTAGACAACTTGACAAGAAGCTACAAAGAGAATGTACCACCAATGGTTATTTATCAACCAGTTTGTTTTAAGCGCTTTCGAATGTTTAATGTGTTTTTGCCATTCATGAAAAGTAATGGGCAAGTGCGACCTAAGTTTTATTGCTTTCACTAATTACAAAATAATCGCTCTCTCGTGACGGCAACGATATAGTGATTTGTTTAAGTCGTATTTGTATTAATGATAAGTGACGATCGGTATGAAAGCTTAAAAAGTTTCTAGTCTATTTCACGGTATGCTTTGAAGTACATGAATGGACATTATGTAAAGTCATTAATGACAGAGAGAGATAGGGATAAATGATCGATACATCGCATTTAACAAGGATTCGATTAGCTGTCCACATCAATAGCGTATTTATGTTGGGCAAAGATAAAATGTTTCGCCAATTCACAGAATGATATCCGTTACAAGGCTCGCTAACCAGCAATTTCAATTTAAGGTCGCTTTTAAGGTTTAAATCACTAAACTTGTCGATATCGAAGCTGTGACGGCCGTTTTACTAGTATTAAATGTATGAATGAAATTAATCTTCGAATGACCTTATCGGAATATGTAAATAGAATTGTTTGGAATACTAGCACGTTGAATTTGGTCTATAGATCACACGACATGGCGGATATGGAAACACGCTACATAATTTGTTAATTGTTCTAACTGGGTTACATGTTTCTGTGAAGTAGATTGAATATCAGACGTATTTCAATCTGAAGAAATTCTAGAAGGCTGTCAATAGATGATTACAATTATTATAATCAAATTGCTGTATACCCAATATCCACGCCCCCAACCTTATTAGAAAATTTGAAATGCACCGTAAATGCTTTAAAATCCATCAAATAATAGCAAATGCGTCCAAAATTCCTTCAAACAAGAACACCATTGGAAAAGAAATTCGTAAAATGTACGGCCAGGGTGTTCATTAGGGGTATTCGGTATTTTTAAAACGATACCGACAGGATGATAAATTTGCATTTAACTTTTATAAGACTGGAACATAGAATCGTACTGTAGTTTGTTTTATAGATATTTTAGGTAAATGTTTTTTATTTTACAATTTACTCAAATTTCGGCGGTGACAAGCTGTTAATTCCGCGTCCAAAGGCATTAATCAGGAGACGTATTTAAAGTCATCTTCTCCGTGTAAGTGACATTGCTTCACAATCGCATATCGTACAATTGAATAGAATTATATTTGTTTCATCGAAACTGAAATAGTAATACCCTCACAGTTTCGATGAAACAAAGATAATTCTATTCAATTGTTCGATATGCGATTGTGAAGCAATGTCACTTACACGGAGAAGATGACTTTAAATACGTCTCCTGAATAATGCCCATGGACGCGGAATTAACAGCTTGTCACCGCCGAAATTTGATGAATATTTAATACCAAGAAATGGTAGATACAGTCATAAACCGTATTTAGTCACTTAAGAAGATGTTTTACGAACAACAGCAGCCAATTTTAACAGCATATATTGTACACGATCTGGTTATTCGTGACGTATTGACAAGTTAATGTGCAAAATTTTGTAAAGTCTAGACTTTCTTGTAATAGAACCATAGTGTTGTGTCTTCGAAAATACGGTATAAGTTCTTTTCCAGAATTTAAGCCTATTCTTACAAGTTTCATAGAGAACAAGATGTACCTATGAATGTAATACAGTAACACCTCGATATTAATATAATCTTTCATCAGATAAACGGCATTAAAGCGCTTTTATCACCAATTTGAAATATAAAATGTCTGTAGAAAAATGGTCCGAAAATAATTGGTTGTTACATTGGGGTGATTTCAATACTAAATAAATATTGATGCTTAATATAGGTCTATGACATGGCCCTTTGAGTGCAGCTTATGATACCGCAACACAAGCCATTTGATCGCAAAGGAGAGGCCCCAACATTGAACCCCTATACGCTACCGCAACCATGGACACATGAACACGTGGCCCTAAAATATGATCAAGATCAGTTGGAAAATAAACAACTTGCAATATTGATTTGCACATGAAATGCTACTCAACATCAGTACGCATAATATGTAATAAAACAACTACAATAAAACCTCATACAGCGACCACTTCAATATTACAAACACTTAGTTATTACAACCACTTATTTTCGGACCTGCTTTCACAACACCTCTATAATTCAACTTGATAATAAGACCACCTCATTATTACAAACGATTTTTGCAGGTCCCGAAGTTGGTCTCATTATCGAGGTTTCACTGTATAACAAAATGAAAGATCAATGATTTGACCAATTACTAATAACAATAACATTAGACTTGACATCATCAATGGAAAGACAATTACATCCACTTGACCTGTCAATGATTTGAACATTTCCGGCTAGTTAGTGCTTAGTTAATGATTGTCAATATCATTCACGTTATTTGTAAAGCGGTTAGTTGAACATATTAGTGCTTCTGGACTAGTGACTAACACATTCATGTCCCCCATTTGCAACAGACAAACTGTCTGCGTGAAATGTAAAAACCCACATGGAACACAAGTCACTTGTGTGTAGTATTTGTTGTCGATCAAGACGTACATGCGCCTTGTACATACTTCACTTTACAAACCAAACTAATAGCGATAGCTTCCAATACTTCTGGATAAACGATCAAAATCCAAGCCAATACACGCTTCTTCCAAACACACCAAAAATATTCAAAATATGCAAGAAAAAAAAACCTTAATTATCAAGGGCAACACAGAAAGTCAATGCAACGAATCGTAACGTATGTAGAGATTTCAAATTTGTTCCGCTCAAATTTGATTATAAAAAGAAGTAAGCTATGTAGAATATCAAAGATTTATTTGCCGCTCGGGAAATCGCAATCCGGCAAATTGTTGTCAACAAACTAGTTATTTGTTATGCAAATTGACTTCTCAAGAGCGTGGATTATACCGAAAATGAATTAGATTGTGGACAAAAAATGAGCCTGTTACTGAGTTCGTCAGTAGCTGGCAATTACTTGGATTTCAAAACATGCCATCAACGACTAACATGATCACAATGACGCCCATTGAAGCCAATGTCACGAAAAATAAACATGAATGGTATAGTTTTCAGCTCGTGTCAAATATCAAACAAAATCAAATATGTGATTATGTTTTTTTCGAAGCAAAATACACAAAAATGTATGCTATTTCACTGTCACATAAGCTGTGGTCACAAGACAAAAAGGAATTATATCATGCCACATTAACCTGATTTTGGACCCTCGAAAGACCGAATGTTCTAAGACATAGGGGTTACAAAAAACCACAAATACGATTTTGGTATGTCACAATCTTGAAAAATTTCAGAGCCCCGAGGTGGACACATTACTGATGAACAAGCATGGTTCATGAAGTGTGACACACATAATTAAAGATTTCCATTTATAATAGCGCAATCGAACATTGAAATTTAATAATACTAAAAATGATAATAATTAAATGAAACGCAAATACATGCACTTGATTCAAATGAATGCAAACTAATTATTTCACGTATCAATAAAAACAAACGCAGCTACGCGTATGCGCTTGATGATGGTCGATAGTTTTCAATGGACATAGAGGTGATTCAGAATAATTTCAGAACTAAAATTAAAAAAAATACCGCGATAATTATAACTCCATATTGTGCGTATTGTTAGCAATTTGGTTCGTGAATTAACGATTTGATGATATTGTAAATCATTATAACAGGAGAGAATAAAGAAATTAGCACAACAGGCAACGGTGGCTTTTGACGGCTGCATGAACGTGCAGCCATAAAACAATGTTACATTGCAATCATTGATTTTTGTAAAACAACAAAATCGATGATACAAATGGACCTAAGTCAGTCAATGGAAATATTAGAAATGTTTGAGAATCTTGTACGTCACGGTTAACACAGAGCAATAATTTATTACATAGCAACAGGGAAAAGAACTCGTCTGTTTATAACTCTGATCATTTCATGAGGCCAGTGGGTGTCATACTCACATTACCACTGATTACGTCAATAGGAATTAGGATTACGGTGGCGGACTCTCCTGACTTAGTTTCGAGGTTATAAAACTTCACACTGACCTCTTCACTAAAATCTCAGTTTTGATATGTAATATTCTAAAGTTAATTACATCAATATTTCATCATATTTGAAGCAGAATTCTGTATACAAACCAATTGAAGTACATATTTATTAACTCTTAAATAAAACGATTTGAGCTTGGAAATCGATCTAAAGTTTCTGATCCCGGGCCAAAGAGGTAACCAACAAGTTTGTGATACGAATACCATTAGTGTCCATGGCGTTGTGTTCTGAATTTGTAAGGTCGGTAAAAATACCAGAAATTCAGCCAGAATTAATATAATTATGATTACCGCAACTTTCTAATCAATCGATAGAAATCAAATGAGTGTAATTCACATGCAGTATTCTTAATATAATGAATAAATTAAACTTTACGACGAGGTCGGTCGTTAACTTTGTTTGAAAAAGAACGAAAAATGCTTTCCTTCATAAACAATTAAATTCCACATCTGCTTGTGCCTGGGGTAAATTATGATTAAATAACCCAGGAGACATAACTTTTTTCTCTTTCATCATTTTTATTCTGACCTACAATATATATAAAACAATTATGTAATAGTTTTGCACAAATTGTCTATATTTTCTACTACAAATCGAAAACAAACCTAATTAAGGTAAGCGTATTGGTCCAACACGCAGTTTTTGTTCTGTATTCCCATGTCATTTTCATGTAGAGTGGCAGTTACCAAACCCAGGGACACCGCGATAAGATTTAGATAAATATGGTTCTAATCAATTCCCTATGTAGTATGTCTGGTTGGATAAAATTTACAATTGATTACGCTTTGTTTTTTGTTTCCAAATTTAGACTTTACGGTCTTATGTTTAATTAGTGTGTTGAGGTATAGAAAATTTCGACAAAAGGTCAATGAGCCTGTTATGAAACACAATTTGGCCGTGGTACAAAATGGTCAACAGATGACGGGATAATTTTATACACTTAATAAGACAGAACTGCCAATTTAACTCCGCACATTTCATAAATTCAACGAAAAGCAACGTTAGAAACAGTGGATTACAGAAAATATGAACAAACAGTTGGTAACATAAGCCATGGACATACTGCGGGTACTAAGAAATAGAAACCGTAAGAAAAGCAGGTTGGCTATCTTGTTTGTACTCGTTTGGTTTAGTCCTTAACGATGTGCAACATCATTAAACACTATACTTTTTCAACAAGAAATGGCTCTGATGAACGCATAAATAATCTGCTCCACAGTCTCCAGCCTAGTGGATCGAAAGTCGTTTATTGACGTGCATGAAATTACCTCAGTTTGATATGTTGGACCATTGAAGCGCTGGTATCCCGTAAGATTTTCCGACTTAAGATTATGTCTTAAGCGATATTCAATTAATGAAAATGATCTTGTAACCGTTAAAATAGCGAGCTTTCATTGTTATACAGGTCTATCAACAATTCCAAAAGTAAAAACGTCGAAATTCCCAAAATGGGCGTAATTGAATGGATTTTGTCTCTTTCATCTATTTTCGTTGAAATAATTTACAGAAAATCGATCAAAGCAAAAAAAAAAAACAACGTAGAATTAAAATGAACACGAATGAACTGAATTAAACTAAATAATTAATGAAGCGGCCATATGGTTTAAATTAAAAAAGCCCGATTCTGTATCTTAATTCCAATTGATTTCTCGTGGATCACCATATACGAATATCCGCATAAATCTGTACATTGGCTGCAGGAAAAACAGGTTAAATAATCAAATCCATTCTTAGTCCATCTTTGTAAGTATCTCTCACGGTACGTTTGTCAGATATTTCTAATGAATCAGCACGAGTGTTCTTAATTTGATTAGCTCAGTCTTACTATCTACGGAAGCGCACATTCCAGTCCAGATAGTTCTGGAAGGAAGGGATTTTTACATACCATGTTATTGTACTTTGATAAGTACAAATTTGACACATTTATTAATACAATGATGATGATGAAGAAGAAATAAAGCATCATGTATTTTCATATGTTGTGTTCGAATTTTCACAATGGTTCCTTTTTAATCTGATAAAGCGAGGCCATTACGGTGAAGATTAGCTCCAGTTTTTTTTGCCAGTTTCTTCAATGTGTTAATTGATTAAATCTAATTTCGGCACCAAACGAGAACAGGTTCAAAACAGGCCGCACCAAATATTGTCGGAAAAAAAACTTAATAGCTTCTCTGCGGAAGACTTGTTTCAAAGATAGACACACTCTGTTTAATTAAAAGGACCAGACTTTAACTTTATGATTTATATTTCTACATTTGAAAAATACATTCAGGTGATACTAAATATAATATATAGAAAAAAACAGAGCATAAAAGGATATAAATGTTGTGTTCATTTACTACTACCATCGCTTTGGGCTTCATACGAGTATAAGCAGAAAACTGACGTAGGTAGAGCAGTAGAAATATAATGAACGCCATGATTAAATCAGAATTGAGCTGTACACTCTTTTTTCGAATTTATAAAATATCAACTCAACGAACGTTTATAGGTTTTATTAAGTTCTCATGGCTATGATTTTCTGGGGCCAATCGGGAGGTGCGTCCCTTTAAGATTATCGACCTTACTTCAAATTTGGTTTACGGCCGAGGAAACAAGATAGAGATATTAGTACATATTTCATACACACACTATCGAGATAAGAATATATTTATTGGCGCAATATGGACAAATATGGAGAATTGGACAAATTCAAGCGTAAAGATAAAACACCATGACGCGATCTAGCGTAATGTACGACCGTCATAAAATACCCATTTTATTAGTTTGTGATGTTCTGTCTACATAGCAAACATGAATTGAACCAGAAACATGTTTGAGTTATGTGATAGAACAAGATATAATAGAAAGCAATCTAATTAACACGAACCAATATTCTAAACATCGAATAATGGCAAGTTTACTAGCGATGCAACAGTTGCGTACCATTACAAAGGCCGAGAGATAAAACTATGTTAAGCACCGTCATGTTTGTTTATTTAGCTGTCGTGTTATCATTATTTG
This sequence comes from Lutraria rhynchaena, assembly GCA_008271625.1. Taxonomy (NCBI): domain Eukaryota; kingdom Metazoa; phylum Mollusca; class Bivalvia; order Venerida; family Mactridae; genus Lutraria; species Lutraria rhynchaena. The sequence continues at coordinate 4,680,663 of VIBL01000005.1, read as the reverse complement.
TATCGCAGCTTGTAACAAAACACTTATAAATTATGTAACAAAATTATCTATTTCAATATTCTAAATTAGGTTGTTCGTATTTATTTAGCTGTCGATTTTAGAAATGTTGATAATCTGTAATTAACGTTATTTAGTCAAGACTGTCATTATGATATTGGTTCAACCTGACCTTGGCTTTTTTTCTATTGTGTTAGGAAATGTGTATCGTGAAATATCCATCAAATATTTCTGTGTGTCAACAAGTTGTGAAAATAAATTGGATTCTAACTACGACAGTACAGTAAATCTCCGATATTAAGAACACCTTTGGGGCCAAAGATCAGTCATAATGTTGATATATTCTCAACTATTACCCAATTGAACTCACGGAGAAATATTAAAAAAGGTGGAAAAATTAAGTGATTGTTACAATGAGAAAGTCTGAATATTTGAAGATAAAACATTTTTACAGCATGTATATGGTCGGTACAAATCGCAACATTTAATTAAGATATATGTTTCATTCATAGTCATAATAAACTTACCAAATAGACATGGCAGTAGAATGAACGTGTGTTTAAGAAACAGAACTGCGCAGTATTTCACTAGATTCGTGTAATGACCACAATATGAACAATGGCCACATGGTAGTACAAGATTATATTGATATAGTAGATTACATTATCTTCCAAAATGGCCTGTTCTGGTTTAGAATCTTTGTTCTTATTTCCTTTTGCCCTTCACTAACAGGTACAATGGCATACATTTACAAATAACGTCCAAGTAAGTAATTTACATATACAGAACATTAAATACATAATTATACATAGTCGTTCTTTGAAGTTAGGACTTGAAAGTGGGATATTTCGTTTTATTTTATGGGCAACCTGCAAATGTTGTATGATTTGATGAAACAAAAAGTGTTCGCCAGATGCAACCAAGAGAAGATACAGGATGTTTATCAGTTAAATGCTTTTAAAGTCTTTTCTGTTGTGTTCTAGAACGACATAATTATCGGTGACCGAACTAAAGCAGTCTTAAACGTGTTCTAATTGGCTGTTTACGGTGCAATATACGTGGTCTGAAAATGTGTAGTATAATGAATATTGATAATAAAAAATAACATAACAATTAACTGACATCCGAGTCGGTTAGAAGCAATTCAAAATAGTAGTACATGCATGAAAGGAATTAACAGTTATAAGTTAATGTTTAATTAATGCTACAATTATTGCAAAACTCCTAATCCATTCGCTAACCTTCCATTTGGTCTTGAATGAACGTCATCGTTCTACTGAGCGGTAAGTACCAACATTTGAAAATATCATTATCAACGATCATTTCGAACGAGACAAACATATAATATTAATACATGTATATCGAATTCGTTGCACAGATACCGGAAGAGATCTGCGTCCCACGAAATAGCCAAATTTTTGCCCGACATTTTGCAGATTACAGAATGTAATTATTCCCGTGTTTCAGAAACACCCTTTATAGTATACATATATTTGTTATTGTAAAGGAACAATTCACATCGTGTATTGAATATAACCTGAGGACCGCCCACTTCATTAGAAGTATCAACACTTGGTAGTTTTAAGCATAACAGTCCCTATGGAAATATTATGTTGACTTTATCGGTGACCTGCTTGTTATGACCGCCCGAGGTTATTAACTTATTGAATACGATTCCTAGATGTTTAACAGATGTCAACTAAAAGAATATGATTGTCACACCAGTAATTTAACATAATTAAAGATTTGTGATGATGGTTATAATCCATCATGTGTGGTATTTGTCAGAGTTAAATTTCATTAAACAAGTCTCCTATAGATTCTGAAACGTGGCACTGCCTCCCTACTGAGAAAAACGAATATTTTTTTACAAAACTTTCATGGAGTAAATATTTGTTCAGCATCATCTAATGCTTCGTAGATGAGTCAAAATGTGTATTCATATATGTAGAGATATTGTCAGGACATCTAATACACTGATGAGCTAGTTTGCTTTTGTTTATCACCTTTGCTCATAGTCATATCAACGTCTGATATCAACAGAACAAACTAAGAATGTGTAGTTTCATACTATGAATGACAAATATTTGGTCAATATACCAAACATTGAGATATCAAAAATAGTCTAGGATGTTGATAAGATTCTGCAGGAGCGTCATTGCTTGATTTTGGAAGGTATGTGATATGTTCCAACACCATATTTTATATGGGGTGGCTGCCTTCCTGTCCGTTTCAGATCTGAGTGTCTCCTTATACCATTTAGAAAAAGTCAAAGCATTAACAAGCTGTTCATCTCATGCTAACGTTTGCTTAAAGGTTTGTGAGTATTGGCGTAGGTGTGTGCACCTTGATTCACCTCTGGCACTCCACGAACTATTCTCTCTTACGTAAGATGTTAATTCAGTCATATCTAATTGGCAGGTTCTCGTCGACCCCTTTTCTCATTTCAAAACGTTTTTTTAATTCTACTGACAGATAGTGTGGATATCTGAATCGGGTATCTATTTTTAACGTTTGCATTTTAAGAAAGGAAAGGCAATTATTGGATTTGTTTTATCACATGTGTCTATGAAGCAATTACATGAGCAGCGAAATAAGACGCCTGCGTGGTTTTAAATAGTATATTGAGAGTTACTGTTGATTACTGCATTTGTATCGATTTCTTTTTTTCTTTGTAGCTTGTCTTCATTTGTACCAATGTCTCTACGACAACAAACATCCGCAAAGTTATTGTTGTTTGTTGAAGAAGAAATGTGCACCTGGGAATGAAATGTTTTATAGTAAAACAAGGCACTACTTCAACTTCGCAGCAACATTTCGAAGATTTATATTTTGGGGGCCCAAACGGAGAACATCTAGAGAAAACATTGTGAGGCTTTCGTTACTCAGGGTTACTCACCATTTGCTGTATGTTCGTCGTGGTCATATTCGAAATATTCGAGGATTTGAATTTGAGGCTACCTTTTGATTGGGCATCTTATTTAAAATGACGTCTACGTTTAAAAGCGTCATTACAAGATACCTAAATGATATCCAGTGGATGGTCGGGTTCTGGTGACGCTATGATTAACGATAAAGACAACACATTATTCATTACTAAATCTCCTAATAACGGGACTGACCTGTATATATTCAAAATATACATCTAAAACATTTCGATCATTCAGTAGCTCTTATAGACTCTAGTAGACACCAGACTTTTTCATACAAACTATCTCAATTTAGACGCAGCTGCGTCAATTATGACGGGTCTTGAATACTACGTCCCACACATAGGTTAAAATGTCAGTGTCTATTAATTAAAACCGTCGAAATACATGGATCGGCGTGAACAGTGACACTTCTAACATAAATAAAAAACGATGGGATTACATTTTGACATCTCTTGCAGACCACAATCGATTTAGGTCTGAAAATAACATATCTTAGTTGAAGTACTTACTAGAAAGCTAAGACGAACATGAATAATATCCAGATCTTACAGCTTTGTTCGTGTGTATAATAAAATTTAATGTTGTTCTAAGACTGAAGAATACAATGGCAGAGCAAAACATATGCTATAATTTATTATTCAAAACAAGCAAACAAACAGTTTTGTGATGCATTGTTCAATGCGTGGAATGCAAAAAATTGACAACAAATAAGCAGGTTCAAGTTCTGCTTCTAATGATATAAAATGTGGTAGAGTACACAATGTGTAAAAGATAGCAAATGTTCCTGGAGTCAGTCAGGACTGGTTAAGTATGATGTATTTGATGTAATCCAACCAAACATTGTATTTAAACTAGGAAGATTTGGAGTTCATTTAATAGTAATTGGTATTTAATTGCACGGTTTGCATGAAACAGTGTTTAGAGATATAGTGCTATAGTCAAACAATTGAAAATATTGTTGTGGACTCTCGAAACACGAGCCATTGAGTATTGTTCTTTTGCTTTTATAATACATTCATCAACGCTGTAACAGATTTGGTGTTTTTTTTTATTTTCCTTACTAACGATCGATTACAAAATATCCCATAATGTTGCTGACATTATATTCGGAAGCATCAAGGAGCAGCATAACGCTACTGGCCAGATTGTATTAATCGAAGCTTAATGGCTACCCTCAGATCCATCTATTAGCCATCCGTACTCTCCAGACATTAAACTTCGGTAACCTTTCGCAGATTTATTTCCAGCGTGTGCAATACGATTTCGGGGCAATATTTGGTTCCAATCAATAATATTATGGCAATTGTGAGAGGTTCTTGAACAATAATTACGCAAACGGTTGCCATCAGAACACATGAATACAATCGCATAGAAGATGTGACGTATAGCGTGTGTCTGACACAGTTGATTTTCCAACTTCAGACAAAATGTGAAGAATGATGCCGATTGTCGCATTTGGGAATCGAAACATATAGGCTACCCATCCGTAACATATTTTTGGTTTTAAATATGATTGATCGTGCAATGATTTTTAGCGTTGGGAGGCTCTTAGAGTCTTAGCTCTCAAATATGATGAACAAGATAAAAAGCTGGAAAACATGTTGCTTGTTGCAAATGGGGTGTTGAGAGAATTTTCATCGTCTTGCGGTGATCCCAATGGCATTCATCATTAGTATTAGTAAATTTGTATAGAGACTTTGCCTTCAGAGAATCATGTGAATATACAGATGACCTGAGTACTATGTTTTAGGCCATAAATGTATAGGTATTAACAAATTGAAGATAAGCCAGGAAGGTAACGCTAATAATACAACTCCATTTAATAAATGTAGTAAAATGTACTAAAATCCGATACAAGAAGATAAATACAAGAAATGAAAATGGAAGAGTACAATTCAACGCGATACGACAGGGAAGTGAATGCGGGAATAAAAATATTTACGGTGGACAATGCAGATTGGGTAACGAAATAAACATATTATAGTGTATAACATTATAGTTACGATGTACGATGTAATCCAACTATTTGAACAATCTCAGTTAAACAGATTTCATTTAACGAAAACTCTTGGCATATAACGTATTATGTTCACCACGCATCTATAGAATAGTAATAACTATGTTTTTATCCCTCCATTCCGGGTTTATGCCCTAGAGTTCCGCTTGTGTGTCATTTTGAACGACCGTGGCCTCATTGCCCTGCTCTCCCTTCAGATGCATTTGTTTCAAGTTTTTTTTGCCAATCTGTATTTATCCTTATAAAACCCGAACACGCAATTCGCAAGAGCAAATGCATTTCGACGATTGGTTCTAAAGAGTATCTTTAGAGATTTCATTTCGTCATCCAATTATGTATAAACCGGAAATACTAGGTGACAAAATGAGGTCCGAAATTAGCATCTTGTTCCTAATAGCTAACACGTGACTCATAAAATATTTAAATCTGTATTACCTTTAGTTCTGACGTGTTGATTAAAAAATCCCATGACAGTAAACAGATGTTTGTAATTGATTAAATGATCGCACGGTATGTAGTGGTGTTGTGAACTATCTTCTAGAGTAGCTTATAAGTTAAATGATTGACAGTATATATTAATATGGCTGTTATTTTATTTCCAAAACGGAAATGAGTTTAATTGGTGTTATATAGAGAGGGGATTAGCTTTGGAAAATGCTTCTAGGTATCCAGTCTTGTGTTGGGGACTTGGAAATTAATACCTTCCGTGTCATATTCATACAAGTCATTGATGTCTTGGACACCGATAAGCATAGAATATATAGCGTTAGAATCCAGGGAAGGTAGTATATCCACTGGGCGTCAGTTAAACTTAACTTAAGTACCAATATTGAATACAATAATAAAAATAATATAACATGATACATAGAAAGTAAAACTCTGATTCCCAGAGCAAATATCCTCTTTAACGAACAGGTTACAAAGCCATGAAGCAACTTTCACGGCACACACTGACACACCTACGACTATATTGGTAAACTGAACCATGGAAAAGACACAAACCCAACTAAACGGCTCACACTTTTTATTTTTCAACATAAAATGTAAAACAACAACAAGAATACAACATCCTGGATACCACATTGGAACGGCCTACTCGGGTAGTCTGCGCAAAAGAAATCAAAAACGATAAAGGTGCTATTTGTCCTGTTAATGTCCACTTCTATAGTGCAAACTAATTAACCGTATTAATGACAATTACTCCTACACAGAGTACAAGGTTGTACTTTGATGAATAATTAATTGGTTTTATGGTGTAAATAGAATATTCAGTGGTCAAAACAAGTATTTTCTCATGTGCAACAACAATATAACAATAAAGTAATCATTATCTCTTATCAATTTCACCGTCTGAACAGAGAAAACATTGTCTCAGATCAATATAAGCAAAGCCTTATTTCCTTATATTCAAGACAATTCTTCATAATAATTCATTCTTAGATATCAATATTACAGACTTTGTCAGTTACATCGCTATTTTGTCATCTTTGCTATATATCTACGGAGATAAAATTGAGAACTTGGAATAAATAGCGTTATTTGTATGATATTATTGTTTCTCAATGGTAATTTCCACATTGCATGACTCGTGTGATCTTGCTTCGTTCGCCGGTTTCCTTATTGTATAACACTAGATTCATGCATATAAATGATATCATCACTTACATTGACATACATTCACGTCATGATACACTTTAATATCTCCTCCGGCTCGTCTAATGGAATTCCGAGCTCTCATTAAATTCTTGCGTAACTTTGTGTTACTTTGCATTACAATAATTTTTTTAGCAAACCTAGCTAGCTCAAGCGGGAGATTTTTTGTGATGATTTGACTGAAGCAAGTATAAAACTAAACCAATAAAATTGTATTCACAGTCTTAGATTTTCACCTAACGTGGGGACTCGTCTCTCACGGGTTGTAGAAGAAAGGGTCGGTACTTGTTTGCAAGGAAAGACTTAAGTACAGTTGATAGACTTTATTTAATTCGAAACATACAATTTTCAGATCTGTATATGAGCAGTGATTGTTTATTTTCTACAAATTTAGCGTTAATAAAACCTATTGTATTAAGTAATCATATGACTGGTCGATTCATCTATATCTCCAACTAACCCAGCAGACCTCAGATTTTACTAGACAAGCCTCAACAAACTAGATCAACCCTGTGGCAATTAAGATGGTAATATCACAGCATTTTATGTTCCTTTCAAAAACCAAAGGCATGAATATTAGAAATAAAAAGTAGTATCACAATCAGAAAATTGCGTACTTGAATGCTGGATAATTGTCTATATATCACAATTTCACGGGAAATTAAAGGAAAACGAAACGTCTTAAGCCGTGCATGTTGTTATTTATTCAGATGCTAGGGAATTGTAGTTTAAGAACATTGTATTGAATACGCAAATAGTTTTGAATATATTTATCTTCAAAGTAATCAACTTAATACGTCGTGCGTGATATGAAAAAAAGATCGACAATTATATATCAAATGGTAAAAGTCCTTTAGTCGTTGTCACATCAATACTAGAAAATAATGATAACGTAAAATAATATTTTCCAACACAGATTTTATTAACAAAGGCTGTGTTTCCTTTTTGTGCAGCTTAAAACAGACAACATTCTTCTTCCTGTAAACACAAATTAAAATTAAACACTATTAAATATGTACCCGTACTGTACTTGTGACAAATATGGACAGGAGTGAGTACGGCAGCGGTAGCATCAAAGAACTTTTAAATTATCCACAACCTAGCGACACGTAAAATGAAACATGTGTCGCTAACAATTCGTTAATTCCTTAATTTAGGAAACGAGGGCTTTGTTTGAAATATGCATTCAATAAAGTCCTTGTTTTCTAAATTGAGGAACGAAAACGAATTTGTTTTCAAATCATTTACATTAATAATAACTAACGGCGAAATAATGTAATTTAAACCAGATTTAGTTTTCAACCCCACGCTGCATATTGTCCTGACCCTTGACCTTTCATTTTATTTTATTTTCTTTTACTCTCCACCTCTTTCGGGATTTTTATCTGAAGCAAAGGATTTAGTTTGAAATACTTTGATTTTAATGCGTGATTTTGCGAAGCTTCCAACGCATTTTTCAGTTCCACTCTCAGTCTGGTCTAACGATACAAATCCACATCGTTCTTTTTTGCATGCGTTGCTTTTTTGACTTCAGACATAAAAACCCAGACTATTCCGCTAATACAAATCACGCATCGTTCTTTCTGCGTGCTTTGTTATTTTCACTTTCCACGTGAATAACCAGACTGATCCGCTGATACAAATCAACGCTGTGCACGAAAAAGTGGCACCATCTTGGAACGGTGATCACACAAGGAGAACACGGCGCTTATCTGAGTACAAATCTGATTGAAAATTTGAATTTTGCATTACATTGCTAGCATGCATGACCCTACGAAATCAATCGAGAGGATCAATCAACTCGGGGGCTTTGAACTCATTTCAATCGTATGCGGTGTTTCTATCAATTGCCAGTTTGTCATTTCTTCGTGTTCAAATACTGTCAGATACAGTGAACATGTAGGCCGTATATTCTATATCAAACAGACTATGAAGATAATAGAGGGATAAATTACCCGGTGAGTGTATTTGAAAGTTTAATTATACCCAATGCATCCTCCAGCACTGATGTTCTAGTTTGCCGCTGTAACACAAGTAATCGTAGATTGAGGCAATTTTGAGACATTTTTTTTTCTGACCGATGACCTTCTGCAAACCGAACACTTTTTACAATGTAAGAACACATTCCATTTCCATGGCTAAGTTAAAATTCAGTTAATACATATGTGATCTTTAAACGGCCGCTCTAATTAAAATAATGCAATAGCGAAGATGCAAATAAAACCGTATTTTTTTAATTTCTGAAGAATAAATATATGTATATGTATACAGTAAAACACAGTTACAATGAAATTGGATCTTGTGAAGTATCCGATACAGTAAAGTATAAATTTTCCTCGAATGTGCCCCTCTTTACCTCATCGTTTTGGATAATGAGAAATAATTATGAATAAAATAAGGTAATTATTCGAGTCACCAGTATTCACTATAGCCGTATTCTACTGTACTTCGTACATATGTTCCAGGAAAATTGGTTTGGTGAACCGGCCGCCGTATATAATGAAAATTTGTTGAAAAAAAATCGGCGTTAAACCTAGTGAAAATAAGTCACATAAAAGCAAAAAATCTGTGACACTTCATTTCATTACTTCATTGAAGTTGTGAAGTACTGTAAATATTCTGCTTCTTCTCAATCTGGATTAAACGTTTTGGTCGTCATGCGAATGAGCTACAAGTTGAAATTTAGCAAAGGCCTTGCACCAAAGCAAAAATGCTTCGCCAACTATAGAATGAAATCAATCGTTATTTTTTCAAAGCAACTCATCGGATTTCAGTTTAACGAAGTTAAATGTATATAACATAATGTGTAGCCATAAAATGTGTAGGTAATACATAATTATGACATACCATAAAGAAGGACACTTATTCTTTAAGATAGAAGAACTTGTCATTACTATGTTCATGTTAATATGTTACATTCAAAATTTAACTCCGTCCCAAGAGAAAAATGTGGCAGCCATTGTCTAGGAAAACTTTTCCTTCAAATTTGGAGTATGCCTCTTAAATGATGAAAAAACGAAATACTACTGACTTTCCAAAATATAGATCATCAGTCATATCAGCTATGAGCTGTACGGGTTCATCGTATTGATCACAATAGTAGAACTTCCGAATGATACATCAGACAATGATGTTACTATCGTAGTCACCGTTTTTACGAATCTGTCATTTTGTCTTGTTTCACTTAAACAACCATGCATAATGTAAGAGACACCGTGGAACTGACACGGTGTGATTTTAACTACACAGTCATCCATCATACTGTTATATTTGTGTACAAGATGACTGAGTTTGGAGGTAGACGAATATAGCAGTTTACAGCGCTGCGAGAGATACTGTTTACTGTACTGTACTGTACAATTACCGTAAAGTGGAGTCTCTATAATCCGGACCTTTTCGGACCGCTGGAAATGTCCGGAGTAGATGGATTTTCAGATTAGATTTAGTTTCATATTTTATGACAAAAATATGAAGAAGTTTGTATGAAATACTTAGTAATTGTTTACGAAAACTGGTAACGACAGATGGGTTCGGATGAAGGTACCTCTAGGACAAAAGGAATCACGGTTAGAGATTCAACTGTACAATAATTTTGAACTGCCATACGCATTGTTTTCATTGACAAATTGGATTAGAAGATGCTTGTAATTCATAGCACAGAAATTCAGAAATGACAAATGTATTTAGATCTTTGGTACAACCATAGTAAAATTTACATATAATTGACATGATTTGAAGATAAATATTTAAATTAAAAAAAGTAACAAAGACCTTGAGGGAAATGTCTTGAGAACGTGTGTGTCATGCAAAAACAATTGATATTTTTATTTTCAGAAAATATACGTAAAACGTGGCGTCCATGATGCTTGTAATGCAAACAATGAAGCCAGAAAAAAATATGAGAGAGAAAAGAAATGTGAACCACCCTTGACCATTTGTCTTGTAGATCCTTGTTCTAAATGCATACAAGATTCAAGAGTACGTTAATTCAAATATCAATCTTTATTCAGTAAGCAGAGTTGAAAGAAAATTCTTGAAATGTTACCAGAATTTCATTATAAATTGTATGCATAACAAGACCTGAAGCCTACGGGGACAAATAAATCCGTAAAATTAGTCTGTTTATAATATCAAATTTGCAAATTGATCCCTCAGAAATCGGTAACGTAACTTTGCTGATTTGATAAGCATATCCATGAAATTTAGAAACAAATTGTAAAACTGGTATGTAAGTGCATAACATACCAGGACTGATTCGAGAGCGTAGTCATAGCCAGAATATTGATCAAATCCTGGCAGCTATGCTTTAAAGAATAAAACAGAAACATTGTACTTCGCAACTCAGACATCGATTTGACTGGGGTCAAAATACACCCATGCCACGTGATATAAGTTTAAAAAGGCAGACGAATGTTCAGTGATATATCACCCAAGGATTCAACATTCGTATGTAATCTTTCTTTTTGAGTCCGTGCCATGGCTAATTTAATGTGTGTTAATCTAATGCATTAATTGGAACCAATGTACTTTTAACATATCCTGGATTTCAGAACCAGAATATAAAAGCTGGTGTTTAGTTTTTTCGTGTCATTGTGATTTCTTTTAACAGGGTATGATTTTACAAATGTTACAATGCTTGCTCCGATTATATAAAGTTTAACGCATCTAAGCCAAACACGTTTTCAATTTCCTGAATTTAGCACAATTTTACTGGCATTTTGAGCAATGAAAATTAATCGTTTCTTGGAACTGATTTTTCAATTTGAAGCAAACATATCTAGGGATGATTACAGATATCTCTCAAATTTTAATTAATATGTTAACTACAGGTGGTAAACTGCACAACTTCATTTTAAATACGACAGCCGCATGGTATGCTTGTCAGAATTCATTCATTATGGCTTATTTTGATGAGAACAAAGATTAAATACAAATATATTAATGTTTGTCCTCGGCTATGATACGATCATTAAATAAGATGGTGATTCGGTATGCTTATGCACAGAACGTCTTTGAGCAAAAGTTATTCATTTTTGCATATTTACGTCTTTGAGCAAAAGTTATTCATTTTTGCATATTTTTTCCATTTTGTTTTTATACCACTGGTAATTCATAATTTTTTACGTGTACTTTGCAGGATCATACAAAAAATGAACTATGAAAACAGAAAGGTGTAAAACATGAGAAAAGTTTTAATTGAATCACGCGTGACTGAAAATTTTTATTGAAATGAAGTTTGAATGTGGTTCAAATTAAACAACTTTTATATAAATAAAATAACAATAAACATGAATAATTATAATTGACACCTTTTCACATTTTTAAGTTATTATTAAAACATTTTTGATAGGAATCTTGAATGGAATCCTTTAACCTCTTTTGTTTTTTTTGTCACGTTCCTGTGCCAAGCGGGACGTACTTATCAAACGTTCACGTGATACATCTTGTAAAACCTTTCCACGATTCGATCGCGATTGTCTTCGCTTATCCCTATTGGTATCATATTGGCTAAAAAGTAGTTACAACTTCTCTTTTTCTCTCCATAAATAACCGCTGGCTGCATTTAAATCAGCAAATATGGATTGCATGTATCGGTATAACAGCCATCTACGGAATAAATTTTCTTCAAGTGTATCCACTGACATAAGTCAAGGTCAGATCATCTGAATATTCCGTAATTCTGATTTCGACTACAATCATTTGAAGAACATTTCTATAAATATTTTCTAATTTGCAAGAAACTTGACGAGAAGAAAGTTTCATTTTGTAGGCAGACGCGAAGACTCGCTCCGCAGTAAAACTTTTTGGATTATGGAAAGAAAATTATGGATTGCTGTTTAGACGAACAACAATAAAAGTCTTACTGATCTAGCAGAGGAAGCGTATCGACCAGGAGAAGAAGAGAGTATATATGCTATTTCAATATATGATATAAATAAAACTGATAACCGGCTATACTGTTAGCTGATGGGCTCGTGCTTTGCTCGCAGCACAACCGAGGAACCCCATTTTTTTCTTTCTCGTCAACACATCGACATAACCTATTTGTTTTCATTGGGGAGTAACGACTCATAAATAACAGTTAACTGATCGAATCTATGGTTTAAATCAACCATAAATGTTCCCATTTAAGAATATTTATAGTTCTAATTAAATATTCATGCATAACACTTTGATCAATATAAATAACATCAATCAATCTAAAATAGAAAAGTAATCAATTTATCAAGGAGCCTTTTTGTAATTTGTTACAAATCAACACAAATATAATATCCTAGCAAAACAGTCTTCAGTCTATTTAATTAATTGAGTTCGGTAATGAATTAGACTATGTTCCAGCTCTAGAGGAGATACAAATTAATAACAATGTGCGTGATATATACCAAAAAGCGGGGGAAATAGCGCCCATCATCAATTGACCTTTGTCTTATAAAGTATGATGAAATATTTGGTGTTATGTTAATTAAGGCTGTGCAATAAATATCGTTAGTGTACTAGTTGAAACGCCCCCTAGCAAATATTCGAACAAAAGAATCGCACTTGAACTTATCCAATTCGTCCATCCTTCAAAAACATCAGTAAACAATAAATCAATGTTGCCATACCATTAAACAAAGGTATTAAAGATACATGTGTGTGAGAAATATATGTCTGCAAAATTCTAACACTACTTTTCTAATAAAAATATGCAACAAGGAACTAGGGGTGTTCGAAGTTTCGTTGAGTACAATCTAAGCTTAATAAATAGTTGCTTGCATTTCTTTAACGTCATAATCATTATTTGACTCAAATTCTGGCAAGCTGACCACAAACTGATCATTAGTGTGATGTAACACTTTTTCAGGTTGGTCTATTTCTGAAAGATTTATGGAAGATCACTGTATTGAATAATTACAAAATAAAGCTGTTCCTTTATTATTACGGCGATAAAACTTGGTCTCGGAATAATTATTGAATAACAAACGAATTACAAGCACACTTTTCCGGAAATCATTCAAACTGAAGCCCTATTTCTACGACCGGAAACCCTCATAAGTAGGTAATTAAACATATGAATTCAATTCAGACGTTCGGGACGGAGTGTCACGTGGAATGATGACTTTGCTGCCTTTCACATTGATGCTATTTTCTCACAATTGTTAAAGGGAATAGGCTCTCGATTGACATCCATTTTACCATCCTGTTGTAACCCAGCAATTATATTGGCGAATTACGCCACAGACGACTACTCGTTTTTGTACAAAGAAAGACGAAAATGTAGGTCGTGTCGATTGGGGTAAAAAAATGAAGTAATGAATTTTGTACGGTTATGGCAGAACTAGTAAATATTAAAATCTAGTCCTAATTAAGTTTTTTTTTGTGGACATCAAATGTTTTAACCATTACCTTCAACACGTGGCTTTAAAATTGTTACATCAATTGGAAGAGTTACCAACATCAAATAAATCAGAGATGATGGGATCCTAAAACAGTAGGCATAGGACGCATCATAAATTCATATGTTTGGAAAAAAACATCTGCTTGTATTACGAAACCTTTCCGACAATAATCAACAAATGAAATTCCGAAATAATAATTCCAGCAATATTCCAAAAGAAAAAAACAAGCGATATTCCAATAGAAGAAACAAGTGATATTCCAATAAAACAAACACACGATATTCCAATAGTAAAAAAATGCGATATCCAATAGTACAAACAAGCGCTATTCCAATAGAAGAAACAAGCAATATTCCAAAAGTACAAACAAGCAACATTCCAATAGAAGAAACATGCTATATTCCAGTAGTACAAACCAGCCATATTCCAATAGAAGAAACATGCTATATTCCAATAGTACAAACAAGTAATATTCAAACAGTGCAAACAAGCGATATTCCAATTGTACAAACAAGCGATATTCCAATAGAAGAAACCAGCATATTCCAACAGTACAAACAAACGATATTCCAATAGTACAAACAAGTGATATTCCAATAGTAAAAACAGGCGATATTCAAATAGAAGAAACAAGAAACATTCCAATAGTACAAACAAGCGCAATTCCAATAAGAGAAACGAGCGATATTCCAATAGTACAAACAAGTGATATTCCAATAGTAAAAACAGGCGATATTCCAATAGAAGAAACAAGCAATAGTCCAATCGTAGAAACAAGCGATATATTCCAATAGAAGAATTAAGCCATATTCCATTAGAAGAAATAGAATGTTCATTTCTTGGACGTCTATCTTGTTCCACAACAAACATTGAAGTTTGGAGTATGTGAGCCTCATAAAATGCTTATAAAAAAATCTAACATGTGATGTTTCCATTTATTTCCCGACAAGCAGAAGCAAATTGTTTTGTCGAGCATTTGTCGCCTGGAGATTTAAATAACCTGTCAGTTCTGAAGTTTACGAGGAATTTCAGAATCTTGGTTATAATATATCAATATTCAACGCTGAAACTTGCATTCCTGTTTAGTACCACCAAATCAGGTTTCCATCGTAAATGTTTGACAAGCTCTAGTTTATGGTCGTCTTTGAAAGATGATCATAAAATTTATGAAAGAGCCTTGTTTTAAGTAATATTTGAGAACCTGGAAAAGTTGCTGAGGATGTTTTTGTAAAATATCATTGAATTAAAGCATTTCGTTTTAAGACGAAGGAGGTAATGCCTTCACTTTGTTTTGAATTTAATTCTATATTTTCCATTTACTTGTAATCGTTTTAAGGAACTTCATAAAAATCTAATGTATCCTAAACTATAGAACAAAATGTTATATTCTTTAGGCATAACATATGTAAAAAAGATGTAAATATCTTTATTTACCCTTAAATCTAATCGCACTTGATAAAAATTGTCAAACCTGATCTTTCAGTATCCAAAGCACTACCAAAATTGGTCTATAAATACCATCAACATTGTGAACCCTTAAGATTTAGTGGCCTCCATATTTAGCTAATACAATTCACTGTCAGACCGATTAGAACCCCTAAAATTCAGTACATAAACAGATTTACATTCAATCTATAAATAGATCTGCATCTCCCTGGATGGAAAAAGAAAAAAAATAGCTATAACACCCTTGTATTTATACTTTTGTCGTCTCGTATATAAAAATAATGCGCCCTCAACGAACGAGCATTCTATTATGACATTTATCATGCTATAGCGAACGCTGTTTCCTAATTGAAATCGGTATTGTGCGGTAGTACCAGAACTGATGTTAATCAAGAGAAAACATCCCATGTGATCAATCAATGTCACACACTCTCGGGCTCTTACATGAATTACTGTGGCGACCTTCACCTTCAGTATTACATTCACAATAAAATATGAGCGACATTTCTCTCGATAGTCGAACATTCATGACGTAATCGTGAAAATATAATCTCAGAGGAAGGCCGATGACAGTTTGGTTGTTGCTAATCAAATTATACTGCAGTCATGGACCGTCATAAATCGGGATTTTCGAAGCCGGCATTTTATCTCTCATTCGACATGCTTGCTATGCGATATTGGCAATAGGATTACTGCGTTTTAAATAAGTACGTAGTTTACCAACAATATACAAGATGGTGAGACCCGCGAATCTAGTGGTCAAACTGTACGCAGCCCTCATCTCCATTGGTTTTCATTAACCGCTGTTCCCAAAACACTTAATAATCGATATTCAAAAATAGAATGGAGGCTACACCATTTGTTTTTATTTTTATATACATTTCTTAGCGAAATTTTATCATCCAACCTTTTACATAAACCCCATGTTTGAGGTATTATTTCGGTTCAATGCCGTTGCATACCAACTGAAGCTAAACAAACATTATTGATTCAGCTATTTCCAGGAACAAAAAAGCCTTTACATGCAGCGATTGCTTCATGCTGCTAAAGGGCGATAATCCACTGCTTGGAGTTTGGAGAGGGTCGTCTTGAACTGAAGAGTATGGACGGGCCAAACCCCTCCATGCGTACAAGACTTCCTATACATAATGCAGAGAATGATAATGAAGATAAATATCTTGTGAAAGTGAAATAAGTAAATAAGACAGAAGCCACAATTGATAGTTCAATCGATAAAGCTCATGTAGGTCCATTTTATATCTAGAGGAAGCGGATTCGAGATACTGTCGAAGCGATGTTTCTCTGCGGCTGAATGTTTCGAAACAGCAAGAAAACTTATAAACAATTGCAAATTTTACATCTTGGAAGTGGCAGTAAATTATGTCCAGTCAAAGGTGAAACACTCAGCCAGAAACGTTGAAACATAAATGTATGTGACATATAATGGCGTGTGTACATCACATAATCGGACTTCAAAAACTACTAGTTAACATACCAGAACAATTATAAAAGAATACAGAAGCAAGTGAAGAGAAACGTTTAGCAGCTGAACGATCTATACGATTACAGAACAATAACTCCAGTGGAATCATTTCAGGCATATCATTATGATAAACGCACTGATCGCTCTCCGGCGGTACAAACACATATCCCCTCATTTGTTTGAGTTTCAAAGGCCGAAACTCTTGTTTTCAATGCTCATAAGCCAAGCTGATGAGCAATACATGAGACATGTTTGATTGATGTAGGCTGCAACCGTTGTCGAGTGGTTAGTGCGCTGGACTTGTAATCTGGCAATCCAGGTTCAAATCCGGGTGGCGGCAGGCCATACACTTCTATGAAAATTTGACAAAAAGGTCGATGTGGAGAAGTTGCCTAAGTGGAAGGGTAGCTTAGCACTGGTTAGTATACAATCCAGGAAAACTGATCAGGTGAAACGGCCGTCGTATGTAACTGAAAAAATGTTAAAAACGACGTTAAACCCAGTGAAAAAATTGATTGATGTAGCTATCTGTAACGTATTTTCTGGAAATCAGTCGCATCCGTCCGTATCATATTCCTTATAAGACCTGAACGAATTCCGCCCTGGCAAGACGTGACGTCACTATGAATAACCTAGACTCTGTCAGGGTGATAAATCATTCTTGATACAGCGACAGTAAAATTGTAATTGTCCCTGTGAAGTCAGGAATTATACCAAAAACCTTAATTTTATCTTTCCATTGTCTAGATCCGTAAAAAACATTTCTGCAATGAATCAAACTGCAAACGTTTGACATTTTATGTTTTAACTAATGTCCTGTCTTCAATGCTTATATGGTTTTTGAAATTCATTTTTGATATGCAATAGATCTTCAAAAAGATTTTATGACTTTGAATGTCTACGTTTCGGACAGAAAGTATTTTTTTCTAAAACGTTTATTGTTCAATTTATGTTTTTATAAACAATAAAATGTGAGTCGTACATAAAGAAATACATAATTGGTTGTTTGGAAGTCCTTATTATCTATATAGAAAGTCGTTTCAATTGATTTTGAAAAATGTAGCAAGCCGTAGAATAATGGTATTCTCAATGAATTAAAAAAAAGCATTGCAGTGCAACCTCTCCAGAGCTGCCCTGTCTTGAGTAACAACCTCCCTTCATCAGCACCATGATTTTCCCACTGTACGATTTAACTATTAATTTAACCTCTATAGAATAACAACCTCTATAGAACAACAACCTCTATAAAACAACAACTTCTATAGAATAACAACCTCTCAACAACAACAACACCATAATTTTTCCCAAAGGGTGTTACTTTTGAGAGGTTGCACTGTATTTTTTTGCAAAATAAAGAAACACCATTCATTTGATTGCAATTACGATAAAAGTAATTGCATAATTTAACAAGGATACGAATGCTGTGCATATCAGCAAATACACTTGTTCGTGTCGTCTTTAGATACTTACGAATAGACAGTTTATCGTGTCAGAAACGCGCTAAAATTATGTTATAATTGAGTTTGAATTAGCTGTACATCATTTTCATATTCATGAGACGATTAACCTTCATGAACAATACACAAGCCATAAAGTGATTTTTGAAAGTTTTCATTACTATGAGAGTTATATGCATTTTGATGTCATTTTTGAGTGTCTTTCTTGAGTATTGAGCATGCAAATGTGGACTAAAATGTGTTCTTGACATTTTATGTGTGTATAAACTAACTTACACTTTTCTTACTGCGGCAATGCATGCCAGTTCATTTGTTGATTAAAGATCTGAATTACAAAAACATGATATTCTAAAGTCGGTGGATACAATGGAATATCTTTGTTGTTCAAGACATTTATGCTCTAAGAATAAGCCATCAAAATTGTTTTAATGTTTTTTATCTTTTTGAGGAAAGGCGTATTATCAATTTGTTGCAAAAAAGCAGGGTTCGAGAAGCCATGCTAGCAAAAGTTAATGGTCCAGTCGTAATTTGACCTCATACCAGTAAAATTCAAAATGTGGGCGTTAGAATGCGTGTAGCATTATTGGTATTTGTACCAAAACGGTATCTACAATGTTGTTTTTGATACAAGTACAAAATATCTTAATACCATTTTATTCCGTTTACAAAAGTAAAGATTTCCGTGAACACTCAGCTCGCACTGTCACATAAATCAGCAAGTTGTATGAACATCAGTTTTCTACGGATTCTAATTCACACTTAAAGCCCATTCG
Organism: Lutraria rhynchaena; assembly: GCA_008271625.1. Classification (NCBI taxonomy): domain Eukaryota; kingdom Metazoa; phylum Mollusca; class Bivalvia; order Venerida; family Mactridae; genus Lutraria; species Lutraria rhynchaena. Next base: position 4,661,525 of record VIBL01000005.1, on the reverse strand, counting down.
GGAATAAGAAGATCCAATGAATGCATGATATAAATATTGGGTTGTTCCCGAAGGAATTCAGACAAGCAATCCACATTCAATTGAGAAATAATCAGAACTCAATGCCTTCAAATGATTCATCGAAAAGCGTAGGTGATGTTGTCAGTAGAGTGCATTTGCAACCTGTTAGAATCGTAGAAGCTTGATTGCAGAATTTCATCCAGTTAAATATTTTTTTTGCTCATAAATGTTTGTACAATGTTTTTTGACATTAGATTTTATGGTATTGTAAAAAAATATTCCAAACAATCCTGCAAGAGTTGACGAGTGTTTGAATTCTTTATAATTATATTTGAAATACAATTACTGCCTCGATTGTAAAAAGGTACGGCAAGCGATTAGATAAAGGCCAGACTTACATAACCACGAAATATTTTCATTTATCAATGATATGCATGATTGTATGTTAATCTTGTAGAGAAATAGTCAAACGAAATAAGTATGGGGACATATTGAACATACAACTATAAAAAAGAGCGCTAAACTGTCATTAAATAAATACATCAAAATGATCTGATGAATACTGAATTGGAACTACTCAACTTAGAGAGAGCGGACAAAGTCTATTTTATCAATATTTGCTAAATCAGGGGCCATAATTATATTGTCCTGAGCGTTATCTGCTGATCATCGAATTTAATCAAAAGATTATGCCAATGAACATTTTTCGGTAAGTTTTCTACGGTTCCCATCAAATTTCACATCGAAAAATGAGACCACCTCAACACTGAGGCGATTTTCCGCGTCGTGAACGTGGTCTTAATGTATAGTCATTATGATATACGCCACATAGAACTTACATAACAACTTCAATCCCAAGTATTGTACCTCACCAAACCGGAGCAATTGTCAAAACAACCAAGCTAGCGTTCTAGTATTGACTCTCAACACAAAAAATTGATGATTTTTACTTAAATTTAAATCCACGATTTTTGGCGAATCTGAGGGAAAATTTCGAATATAGAATCAGTTCTTTTTGTATATGAAAGCTCACAGAAATGCGTGTGATTAAGATATCTTTTTGAAACCCCGAAAATCTTAAACAAATTTCTTAAATAGTATTAACTTATAATAATGACATTACGTTGGAAACCCATCAATCATTTTTGACTTGAAATAATTATATTTGCCGTCTGTTTTATGTCAAACTTTCCCAACATTATTGATAAGTTGGCCTGTATTTTAGTACATCAAATGTATAAATACAGCTGTTATATTGGTAACTCATTAATTTCGTTATTGCATTTCGATGGTTTAGCGCGAATCAATTGTAACAAATTTTTGATGCACACAGTTTTGCGTGAAAAATACGCACTAACGTACTGTAAACCGTTTGGGAAATGTCAATACAGCATATATACATTAGTCTACTGTTTTGTGTTATTGAAATTATATCCTCTTTCTTGTAGTTCGATGCCAAAATATGCAATTATCATCACGCTAGTCTTAAAAGCTAAGCAATATTGACGTTTCACCAAATAAAACAACGCGTGGTACTTAAATAAAACCCAAACAGCACAGAAACCGTATCAAAACGGATCAGCATACGCTAAAAATACGTCATCGCGCATGCGCACTGTGTGCTTATCGCGACCCAAGAACCTACATTAAGATTATATATGCAGCAACGCGAAGCTGCTGGCAGACCAAATTGTCAAATGTTGTTAACAACATATAATGTTCCTTTGACCTTTAAGGCGAGGGGAATAACTACAGAATGAACGGCATACGGAGCTGTATTAGTAGTCTTATGTCTTCGAAATGTTCTAATTGTATCTGGAAAGCAATTTCATTTCGTATTAGTCACAGTTTCCAAATTAAGAATTCTTGCTAAGGATTGATTGCATATTGAAGCACACGACCGGTAATTTTCTACTTTTTGGTAACATTTATACAATTATGAAATGACTTTCCATACGGCTAGTATTTTTTAACATTTTTTACAAACATAATTAAAATTTCATGTTTTCCATGTAAACATTGCACAATGATATACAAGCAATTTACTTCGGCCATGTGTAATATTTTCCACATTGAGGAAATACAAAAAACATCCTTACCCCATCCCAACAAAAATTCGTAAAATACTTCGTTATAAAGTGCCTCTAAATGATAAACCCGAGCGTCTTAAATGCACCAAGTACAAGTCGTAAATGATTTTCAAAGAAATAAACAGCACCTTCGCGATTAAAAATGTTTTCGTGAATGCAATTACGCAATTTAATTTGATTGTGCACTAATTATGGTAACATGTTGCATATTTCGAAAAAACCACAAAAAGCCGTTGACAAATATTGATTGAGAAGAATGTTGTATAAAACCCCGCGTCTCTGGAATTATACAAATTGTCACATAATGGAACCTCCATTCTATGCCGCTTGCTTTTTTCCTCTCTCTCTTACTACAGAAAATATCCATCATTTACACTATCTTTAGATTTGTTAATGAGAATATTTCATTACAGTTTTTCTGATTTCATTTCAATTAGACATTTCCTCTAGGCTTTTAGATGCAATTAATTTTCTACCTCTGTCATTTTCAGGCAATTCGAAACCGGGTGCCATAAAATACAAATGTAGTTCCATTCCATTTTCTCTGCCCTATGGACGCTCAAGTTTGGTACAGATTAATAATGGCTTTAATCCGATTCAAGTATTTGTTTCCTATACGATTCGCAGCCTGATATTGTACGTGTTTGACAACGTAAGAACGGAATTGCCCCAAGCAAGACGACGGTAGTTCAACGAATCAAGGATGTAAATGGCAATCCTAGATGAACAGCTAAGCGAAATCAACCCAGAATTACTCTATTACCATCAATGCAGTCAATCTCGCGTCGTGAGAGTTTTGTTGATTACGGGATATTTGCGGTACAAAAACTACAGATTATATTTTCCTTGATATGTCTATAAGATGGTGACCAGCTATGATGTCTTGTTCAATCTGATCGTAGGTATAAATAAGATTATAAACGGTGTTTTTGTCGTCCAACTCTTTCTAGCCGGACCGGACCGCTCAGTAGGTTGAGCGTTAGGTCTATGGATCGCGGAATCAGGAGTTTGAACCCGGGGTGCGGCACACGTTCTGTGTGAGGACATTACTTTTTATTTACTTGTTTGGAGAACAAGATCAATAATTAAAAAAACTGCACACGATAACTTCACGCAAATATAGGTTCATAAATGGACAATCACATGGGATGTATGCTTTCTGAATTATTTATTATATTTTCATTTTAACTTGGACATTTCTGAAATCCAAAGTCACTACATCTCGATCTTCTATGCGCTTTTAGTAACAACAACAATTTAATAAGTCATTTGACCCACCGTGTTGGTTGCTCGTCAATAGGACACGTGCTTTTTAGAAGTAAAAAAGTTTTATCCGGGAAATTTGATAATGATTTGATTAACCTCTTTCAAACTGATTCTGAGTTTTGCATGTATGTTACCCATATTAGCAACAAAGATGGCGGTGTTCAATTTCTAAAATGCTTTCATTTTGTAACGCACATAGCCTGTTTGATAAGACACACAGTCTCTCAAGATTTCTACGTGAATGATTCAAGTATATTTCACATTGATTAAGACTCATCCAAGACTGAAAGCCCATAACGATATTGATGGAATTGGCAGCGAGTTTGACATGTCCTTTAGAACGGAAATGTAATGAAATAATGAATTTTGTAGTCGTACAGTGAGAACATCATTTAGTCGTTCGCCTATGTATGTCAGAATATATCTGTGTTAGATAAAACGAATTAACGAAACACAGGGGCAATAGATGCGTTTGATAATGATGGCCGATTAAGCGGCATGAACACTGTTGTGGAAATGTTGTGTTAAATGTATTCGTCACGCTAGGTAAAGTTAAACTTTAAACACATCCTGGATAGGTCATTCAGGCTTAGTGTGCGGTCAGTGGACGGGTAATTTTCTAGAATTAGATCCGATTCGTGTAATGGTGACACATTTGGCGCTTGAATACATATTGGTGGTCGACAAATTAAATCAGATAGCCTTGTCATACTCCGTATTTGTGTTAAAACACATTGGACACATCACGGATTCCTCTCATTCCACTGGAGCACGATCGATGAATGGACAGTTTTTAGGTATAGTATGATTATTGTAATACTTTAGACAGAATTGAGGCAATGTAAAATACCAAAACAAATATTTGTGACGTAAATTAATGGCGAGACAAGAATTTGAGAACCACATAGGAAGGCATTTAAGGTTTAATGTCGACGTGTTGAAAGTTGATTTTCTTTTACCCCAAATGGGAAAATAGAGTTTTTCAATTATCGATATAATCTTGATCGTCAAAAATCAGAAAATACACTGAGCACAAAAAGAGACGCAACTTAGATAATCTCACTTCTCTGTTTAGAATTATGTTCAAAATATTGTATACATTCTGTAAGATGTGTACGATATTACATTCATTGTTCTTTCCTAAAGCTAAACGCTCATTTCTTCAAATTGAAAGAGGTTGCTTTGCTTTATTTACGATAACTCTCTCATAGGGTTTGAGTAAGAACTCTTTGTACGTCCTCCACACCAATGCTTTTTTGCAGTGAGTATACAAGCCGAAAGTATTAGTGATTTTAATACAATACTTAGCACTAATAGCTACAAGAATATATCAGACCGGAACAAGAACGAAGGAGTATTGACAAGGCAGATAACTCTATATACTTAAAATACATAGACTTTGATTTTAATTAGTTTTAAAATGTTCATAATATCAATTGTATCAATGTCTGGAATATCGTTGTAATCTCCGTTAATAATTTTTAATTATTTCTGTGTTATTTGTTCGCAAATATTTCAGTAACAATCATTTGTTAATCCAGATACACATGAAGTGTTATGAACCATTTCCAGTTACGTTTTATTGCTCAAATAAATGGTCCTTTACGAAGATAATACGTATATATTGCATGTATTCTGTCATAAATTTTGCGTGTATTCTCGTAAATTGATTTTACACCAAAGATTATGCTTTAAAACAAACAGTTATTGGACTTGCTTCACGAAGCCACCGTCAAATGCATGTATATTGCCTTAGAAACACACAAACTGGCGAACATTGTGTCAGAACAGTAAGAGAACCATTCATTTATATCTAAATAAAAAAGATGATATTAAACTTGAAAAATATATGATTTCAACAGCGCTCGTGGTTTTCTTAGATGTAACGTAGACGTTTAAATGAACAAATTAGACATTAAGTTCCTCCTTCCGATTTATTTCAAAACTCTTGGAATCTATTACGACACGCTTTTGCATCGTGAAAATAGCCGTTCCTCTTTCCAGCACTCTTTCCTTTTCGCTTATTAAAAAACAAGAGCGTTTTGTAGTTATGAACAACTAGTTTAAATGTCCATTTTGTTTTGTTTTGTTTTGTTTTTATGTGACTTATTGTCACTGGGGTTTAACGCCGTGTTTCAACAATTTTTCAGTTATATACATCGACCGGTTGACCTAACCAGTTTTCCTGGACTGTATACTAACCAGTACTAACTTACCCTTCCACAAGGCGCCGGCAACTTCTCCACATGTGGAGGAAAATCGACATTTTTGTCAAATTTTCACAGAAGGGTATGACCTGTCGCGGCCGGGATTCGAACCCGGATCTCCGGGTTACAAGTCCAAGATGTCCATTTTGATTACACTTTGAATCCATTGTTACAAGATAACTAGATTGGCCGAAGGAAAGCAGACAATTGTTCAGGATGAGACGTTCATTTAAGCCTTGCAGAATGTTCTCAACTATAATCCGCTTATCTCCACAAAATAAAATCACCACTGAAGATGGGAAGTAATGGATTCCACCTCCAAGGCAATAATTTCATAACGACCAGCCATTTTGCATCTATCTTCACCAGCGAATGAAATGGTGTCCCTCACAATGAAATTATCATCTGTCACCGTACAGTAACGCGACGTTTTTAGCCTTTTTTCGGGCGAAAAAAATCATCCAATTTTTCTTTTAAGCTTATTTTGGCCTTCGTTAAATATCCTATTTGGAGTATTACAGCTTTCTCTGGGCAATATAACAGATAAATCTATGTCTTTGTCTACGCTTGGTAACATTTTAAAATCACAGACGCGTTCAGGGTTTTTTATGTTAAAACGTTTGTTGAAGATGCAGCAGTCTGGACAAAATAGTTTGGTTGTTGATTGATAGGAACACTGCGCATGCTCAGAATCGGATAAAGAAAGGTTTTACGTCAAAAGACCAATGAATAATACTGGGTGTACGCGTCACCTTGTTCCATCAGGACATTGGTAAGTTTTTATATTGTACAATAGCTTGAACATATCTTTTTCCTCTGGGATTTAACGTCGTACCAACAGCTGGGGTCATTTGGCGAATTTTCCAGCTTTAACGATAGAGGAAGACCCAAGGCATACACCTGGATGGAACCATCGACCTTTGACTTAAGAAGCTGGACAGCATCCTTACGTGTGGAATTTTATCTCAGGTGGGATTCGAACTCGGAACAGTGGCGAGAGGCCGAAAAAACTAAATTATATAAGAAACTTTTAAATAAAAATGAAATAAAATATAGTTGCACTTAATACTAGGACAAAACATGATCTCCCTAAAGGATACTGCCTTGGAACGTTCTGGAGTCAAGCCACAATGGTTTAAACAGATTTTACAGATACGGGCCAAATTTTACTAGTACCCCGAGGAAAAAATATTTATAAATAGGTGAATATGGCAGATAGCACAAATGATGGTCAACTTGATGAAGACAAAACTTACGTTATCCATATCTACGAACGCTATATCCAATAGACCATTCTAAGCCGATCGTCAACTTATTAATTTCAGCAAGTGTTACGCTGAATGACTAGTAAGTTACACTCGAATAATCATGGATTAAATTATCTTAGCTATTTGAATGCTCTGCTTTATAACTTACAACGAAATCTATTTCTCCATTCATATTCTTTTGTCTATAAATACAATTGACGGACCGTAACGTTTCCGTTTGTAAGGCAGATTCTTTTGTATTTTAACAGAAAATTGAATTTCTATAAGTGATAGATCGCAGCCTCCAGTAGCGCAGTTATATATATTTTAGACGTGAATTCCCAACAAACCGGATATTAATGTTTGATTATGGACAACTAAAACACATGATTAAAGCAATTGTAATTATACTTTAAAGATTAGTAGAAGAGGAACGTCGCTCAAAATTGGTTAAACATCAGGTTTGATTAATGAAATTTAGTCATGCGAATATGTTTTGTAAATATGAAAATGTTTGTTTTTATTCATTTGACCGGATTTTTTCTACATTTTTATACAGCGGTGGCTTACATTTGTTTTGCAATTGACAGTGATATTTATTTTACGCATCTAGGCCGCGAGATAAACAAAAACTTGAGAACCGTCTACCAGTTTCAAATCCCAGTTTAATTCTCGAAGTATTCACGTTGTGAAGATAAAATTGTTAAGTGTTTAAGTACATAACCAGATCAGTCATACTGACGGCATAATGTATCATTTACATCATCATTGCTCTGTCATAACTAACATTGAAAGACAAAATATGAAATAGGTGCTTGGAGACCGAATTCAAGTGCTATGCCCTCGGTCATGGGTCCTTTTGTTACATAATATTATGCAAGAGGCTTAACCGTTCCACTTGTTCGATACATCAATCTGTTTACAATCCAATGAAGGAGAATTGTAATGATACGTGTATATAATGTTTATCCATTAGTCTGGGTTCGCACTTGCCATCAAGAGTCGTAAATAGCTTGTTAATAAAATGATAGCTGACTTGAACCTCGTATTCCTCACATACTTGCAACTTGTTAACAACCGCTGGACGAAATAGGAGATTACTGAATGATACTTGTTAGACGAAAACACGAAATACCATTTAAAGTTGACAACTCCTGATTGGCTTTAAATAAAAGATTTCCCAGTGGCATTAACGCAGAATTTTCCAACTTCCTTTATTTTAGGCCTCGCTTGGTTTTGAAGTATTTCTATCATTGGAAAACGTTGCTAGTGTATCTAGATATTAGATAAGAATTGCGAACAAGGCTTTGCGTGGGTAGAACGCAACAATTCTTTTATTTGATACTTTCATTGATATTTGAATCAACAAAGGGTACAAATATACCTGATTAGAATTGATCATGCGACAGAAATCGAAATAATTATATTAAACGTGATATAATAAACAGCCGTAACATACAGTAAAACGATAATGTCAAGACTACCATTGGCGCAAAAAGCCAATCTTTGTTGAGATGGTCCCATTATCAAATTAAAATAAAGACGATATATTGAAACACGTCAGAAAATAAGTGGTCTCTATAATTAGGTGGTCTGAAAATCAAAGAGGTCGTTGCACATCAGTGGAACATCCGAAAAAGACGAATCAGTTCTCATAGAGTATTCCACTATAAGAATCTTAATCAGCTTAAGGCTATATTTGCAAAAGAACTAATTATTTAAGTCACAAATTCCAGACATTTCGTACTTTAATTATCTATTTCGCTTTCAACATGCGGATTCCTGAAATGTCGAACCAGAGAAATATAGACGAAATAAAAACAACATTTCTCTGATTCTAGAAAAATATGTCAATAATATCAATTTAAAGAAGAACAGCTTTACGTATTTACGTAAGCCTCAATTTTGAATTATCCAGTGTAAAGTACATCAGAAGCGTTAGTGAAGACATAATTAGGATTTTTTCATACTGCACTAACTCGTTAAAACATTAATCTGGGATATTTCAATACGACGGATGTGTAGCACATTAAGTCAAAACAAATAAATGAACTGATTTTGAAATCAGGGCGGAACTGACGCAATTTCACAGAAATCTGGAGCCGTCCGTGTTCACTCGTAATTAGTGTCAATATGTAGATATAAAATGTATGACGTCACTGTTTCATTTCATGTCTGCTTCATTTCCGGTGATTTTAGGACTTAATTTTAGGTTTTAAGTACATGCTTTTCTTTTGGACGCGGAATATTTTATCACGAGTTTTGATGATTCCGGCGACATGGACGATTTCCCTCCATGTATGGAGAAGTTGTCGGCTCTTAGTGGAAGAATAAGTTAGAACTGGTTAGTATACGGTCCAAGAAAACTAGTTAGGTGAACTGGCCGCCGTATATAACTGAAAAATTGTGGAAAGATCGTCGTTAAACTCACTGACAATGTTACATAAACAAACAAACAAAACAAATAATCTTGCGAATTGACAAACGCAAACCAAGCTGATATAAATAGTGCGTTAAGTTACAAGTGGAAGGAATTCGGTATAATGTGTTTCGAACCAATAACACAAACGACTATGAAACTCGGAACATTGGTGGACTCTTAAGGGATATTACTCGCAAAATCGCAAATTGAGGTTGGGACATTTGAATATGAAAACTGAAGTACGCAGTCAATGCCGTAAATGGCACGTTTAAGAAATCATGCTTTCGCTAGCAACGATTATACAACAGTCAAAATAGTCTTTGTAATCATTATATGAGTTTGACCTAGTTTGAATGATAACGTGCATTCCCGTGTGTGTTTGTCTCCAATTTCCGACAAAGCTCTAAACTCTTTGTCAAACATCTTCCGGAAATAAACGATATGAAACATATATCCCTTGGATAGTGTAAATCAGCTTTTAAGACATGTCTATAATGGCTTGTACAATATATATAAATAATAAACCGATGAAATGCAATATGACACGTAATACTGAAGAAAACTCAAGTAGCGACCACAACAGTATTAAGACCAAATCATTATGACATGTACACATTTTGGTTTAGGTTCCATGGGTGGTCATGAATATGAGGTTTAATGGTTATTTTACAATAAATCCTATTTCAATGGAATGTTTCCCAAATCGAGTAATGGTTATTCCCAAATGAATGATTTTAAACCAGTTTGACGGACAGGAAAGGTTTTTGTTTTTGCATGTTTGGAATTAGACCAGATGTAGAGTCAAAGTACGTACTAATTATTTTTTTCTTCAATTTTTTACTCTCTGTGAATTGTCTTATTTCAAATAAAAACTATTTCTGTATCATGCGTATTAAGCAGACTTCCTTATGGCAATCACGCTAATGTATTGTTTTGCTGGACTGTGTTAGTAAGCAAGACGGAGCTTCAGACTTCCTTGATTGCAACATGCAATTTTAAAACATTAAACATATTTTTAAAAGCGCGCCAAACTAGAAAGTAAATACCAGCTTTATAAAACATGATGTTCTCCATGCTGATCGTTGAATTTCGGGAAAATGGGGAACTTAATTGTACCCTACAAAATGCTATAAATAAGCCGCTGGAAATTATTATCGTTAGTTGGAATTATCAGGCTAGGTAAAGTTTTCAAATATATTCTATAGAGTACTTATTATTTAAAAGCAAACCAGGGCTTATATCTTTGCAACTTTGTTCGTGAGAATGCATATACAAAGCGGTTGATTATACGCCACAGAATAGAAAGGAAAGACAAGTTATTAGTCATATCGTAGTAAGGAGGGTATTATCGTGGTATGATTAACGTGGACTGCAGGAAAATTTCTGGATAGTATCTAAAATATCTAAACCATACCACGTAGGAACAAGTAAACATAGAAACAGAAACGATGGTGAATATCTTAGAAGGGGTTGCCGTGGTCGAGTAGTTATTGTCGCTAACTAGTAATTACTAGGAGTTTGAATCCCACACCGAAACAAATTTAACAAATAAGGAAGTTGTCCTGCTAGCTTACGCTAGGTTGGTGATTCTACCCTGGTGTATGTCTGTGGCCTTCCTCCATCGTAAGAGCTGGAATAGTCCCAAAATAACCCTGGTTGTTAAAGCGATGTTTAACCCAAGGGAATATTTTATACATATGCCAGGTTTAACTGGTCCAAGAATTCCAAAGTCTCAAACTGACGCTTTACTCAGAAGGGACACGTTTTTATTGAAGCCCTTGGGGGCCAGAAACATTCACAGTATCCAAAATACACTAAAGCTGTAGAGTTAAATTTTCATTAAGTGTTAGGGGTATATACAATTTCTTCAATCATGTATGAAATGACCTTTACAATAATCACGACATTATAATCAGTTTACTATTGGTCTTTGTAAATATTATATAATGTAAATATAAAAAAACATATCTAGCAAACTCTTGTCCCGAATTCTCAAAAATCAAATTGATTTTTTTCAAGTCAGTTAAACTTTTAGCACTTAACATGTTTATCATTGACAGTGATGCTTCTTAGTCTGAATAAGAGCGTCGTTCTTCCGATTTACGTAATTTATAACACGCAAAATATTTAATTTGAACAAAAATGTCTTCCAGACTGAAGTGATGGCCCGATAAAAGCATTCATGAATATGAAATTAGTTCCCATTGGGAATCACTCTATTAAGGCAAAAATCCACCCGCCAGAAAACAATTCAATGGATGGCAAAAAGTTTTGGAGAAGCCAAGGAAAGGCCGTTTAATTTTTAATGCGGAGTCGTTTTTATTTTTCTTCATTTAACTCGATGGCAAAACCGTTTTGTGCTGATTTAAGGAAGTAAAAATTGAATTCCAATGAATTGCCACATCTAATAAAATCTACATCGGCAAACAGTTGCTCACAGTTGCATCTAATCAATTGGCACAGTTCTTATTATGAAAAAGAATGCAAAAAAAAACACGAAATTAAAATCAAAAGCTGCTTTTTTGAGGAGTCAGAAAGTAGTTTGTTATGATAAATACATGACGTAAAGTAAGAGGCAGCTAAGCTGCATAGTATGAGAATGGACTACAGCACAAATAAAGCAGAGAGAAAAAAACGCCAGGTTACCGGAGTAAATCAAATTGTATACCTTGGCAGTGAACAGGCTGTCGTTTTTAACATGTCAGTGCAAGGAAAATATAGTGATTTAATCGCACCTGGTTTTAATTTGTACCAGACTAACAAATGTGTCTGAAGAACTCGGTAATGAAACACGTGCCTCTGAAACTATTTAACCAAACCCTGACTATATCAGGGTATTATACAAAAGTTTATTGGGTCCAACAGGTATCTGTAAATAATGAATAAACATTTTGTGCTATGTTGTTAGAAAAAAAGCTTAATTATGCATGGCAATTAAATTAATACGCACCAGGAGGCCGGCCGCGCATGCAGGGAAAATAACCTAAATTCTCGACAGGATTTCACTGAACCCAAAGAGCATATCGTGGGATGAAAGCGAAAACATGTTTAAGTGACAGTAAAATTAGAGACACTCAATCTTATTTCGTTTTTATTTATACTTAATTATTCAACATGCGTTTAGAAATTCAAAGTAGTAATCGTACGGATGTCCATCATATTGATCTTAATTGGGTTAGTTTACTTTTTTTGTGTAAAAGGTATAATTATCCGTTCCTGGTATAATAAATGTTAGACAACATGGTTTCATTTGAAATCATTTTATTAGACCATTATCAATGATAAGTGTCTTGTACATTGTTTAATGTTAAAATCAAGCATCATATAATAATTTGTTCTGTATTTTTTTATACAATTCAGAATTGGTTTCTCGTTTCATAGTTAGGATTACTCGATATTGGAGATTATACTTCAATTGATTTCACTTCCTCCATTTCTCACTTAAAAGATTATATTATGAAGTTTACCGATGATGGAAGCTATTTGCTGCTTGCGCTTATAAACAACGCATCAGTTAGAATTAAGGATTTCAATAATGCAAGTTTGACGTAACTTGTACTGAATAATGAATGGTTGTGTTAAATGGATCGCCTTGTACGATTGACAACGTATGCTGGGTTAACACTAACGAATAGATAGAGGTACCCTGTTCCAGAGAATGCTACAGTGAAATAGTTAATCAAATGAATTTGATGAAAGTTGAAGTTTTGATTTGAAAGTCAAAGTTGTTTACTTTGATGGCATGTCATAATGCATTAGGTGATCTTACTGAACAATGACAATACAAGCAACGCTTCTCCGAGATTCTCATAAATAAGCCACGAAATTCTCAGAATTCTTGCAAACTACGTGTGCTTTTGTATTGATATTAATGATGCTTATTCAAATGTGTGAAGAAAACTAATCGACTAACCGAGAAAAAAGAATAATAACCATAATTAAATAGAAATAAAGATTTAAAAAAGAGAGTGTCTGGATTGTTCAGTGGAAATTCAAAGGTCAAGAGACGGAATGGCTAATCTTTGTTGAATATAAATTGCATTTGTATTAAGTTATTAAATCGAATTAAACTAGTATAAAATTTAATGTAATTTCACTACGTTGTGTTAACTAGGATACTTGCATCCCGGTCCAAATGCCGCTACAGAAAGGAATAAGAACGTGTTGGCGGCGTTGTGAGGACGACTCTTTATATGAAATTCTGTTATTTTAAATTCCTGACCCATTTTGATGTTTGTTTTATAATATAATCAACGTAAAAACCACCGTCGACCTGAAGTCTTAAAATACTTTGTTTATTAGCCTTAAGTGAGCCATTAGATTTATCGCCCTATCAAACTCCTTTGATTTTGGAATTTAACAAAACCTTCCATCTAAAATGATTTACTTCAGTTAAAAGTACCCCACATTCTGGGGTTATACCAGCATCAAAAGCTGATATTTCTGTGTTAATATCGTCTCTAAAAACACTTTTAAGTCATAATATCGATTCAATTGGACTTTTAAATTTTCGCTTTTATCCCATTGGATCCCAGAAGAACTATTTTCAACATATTGTAAATTGATTTTAACACGACTGGGTCTACTTAAGTAAGAAATTCCGCGGCAAGTATTTCTATTTAACTGCAAGCAAAACGTCAATTTCGATCAAGAACATAGAATTTACTGGAGCCGTAAATGCTCCTAATAGGTTGTAATTTATTCAAAACAATTAATGAATAAAAACGACGTACCACGACTTGAACTGACAACTTGGTAGAACCACTTCTCAATCAATCATTAACAACGTACCTGAAAAACAAGAAAAAGATCAATCACCGGTGAAAAGCTAATGTCATGCTTTTTACTACAAAAAACTAATGAACTCAGTATTCTTGAAGATATCATCGTCAGAAAATACATTAACTGGTGTCATGACCTTTGAGAAGAACAAAAATAAAACCACTTAGCATCTACTTATATCGCTCATTCGTTGTAAAGTGATACGAACCATTTCAATGATTAACCTGTATTAAAATCACTCCAAGTTCTGCTAATACACTTGCTGAATTAACGGAGAGAAGGAAACTTGAAAGGTATCCGAAATTTGGAATATCCGAGAACTATCATTTTAAACATAACTATATTTAACCGGATCTTGATCGACATCTTGTTCGATTAATTGAATGATATCAAATTATATCCGTCATATTTTGTTATGGTCTCTTTCATATTAATATTGTTATAAGTCAATAGCTTGTGATAACAAATAATTATGCGTTAAATATGCGATCTACTTGTCAAAAAATTGTTGGCGCCAAGGTATGAAATAACCTGAAAAGAGTGCGTTTCATCTTTCTTTCGTAATTAGTCACGTCTTATTTCACTGAACATTTTTGCTTGATTTTGAACCCGATACAGAATACAATTTTATATTTTTCATACAATTAAAAATGTAAATGTGAAGGAATATGTCAAAGCGATGAAACAAACCAAGTCAGTGATGTAGCTTAAATTTAGTTAATTTTTGCCGCGTTTTATTTTTAGATATACAAAATTGTTCTGTTACTCAAGACGTTTTTCATAGAAATATTTCACTAACGAAATGAAATATCGTTCGTGGAATATAATTTGATTCATTGCAATCTGGAATTCCCAGTTAATGCTATTAAACGGGCACGATCATTTGGTTTTATGAATTTAATTTCATAATGTTGGTTACATGGGAATTTAATAGTATCACCATGGTATAATTTCATTAAGACGACTATTTCTTGACATCATTCTCATCACTTACTACTGAGGACGAAAACTCCGTTACTGCAGAGACGGGTTATGTAAAAACAGAGGGTGACATTTTACTTGAAAGTAAACATTTATTGTTGCAGCAACAATCCGGGCGTAAATTTATTTTGATACATATACGCACAGAGGCGGATGATAAATTAATTTTCACACATTTTCTCTGAGGGAGGGGGTCGTGGTGATAAATTCAATTTCATAGATGTAAGTACAAGGGGTATATATATATATATATACTATGAAAAAAAATATTTTCACATATATTCCTTGTATATATATATTTTTTCACACAAATACACACATATATATAACTACCTCCTGTGTGTATATGTGTGAAAAATATCCTTATTTGCATATATATAAAATATATAGAAATGTATACAAATCGGGATAGTTGATTAACTTATTTTTGTACAGGAGGTAGTTGAAAAAAATCATTTTCATATAAAGTATATAAACGCTTAGGGGGTAGATATTGAATTAAATGTTATCTACAGGGACAGGGAATAGTGTAAAAACATATATTATTATTGACTTAACAACAATAAAAACGAAATTAGGAAAGTCCTGGAGTAAATATATTCGGATAAAAACACATACACATACAATGAAAAATATTTCTTTACGACACAAGTAATAATAAAGTTCGAATATCAGTGCCAGAAATCGTCTATCGTTGTTAAAAGAGTCTGTTTTTAATGCCTGATACCAACATTGCGCCAATGAATTGGTATGGAATTAAATATCTAATAATATAAAAGTGAAAAAAACTGGTCATTTGTTTACATATGGCAATTATCATCAATTGTTTTATGTTTACAAAACACTCAAATGTTACCACAAAACGTATAAATCAATGTTAAACCAATAAGATCAACTTTCAATCTATGCAAGGGAGATAACTCGTAAAAGCTAACTTAATATCGCAGCTTGTATTGGATCCCAACGGTGTATTGTAAAATATTTCTCACTGATTCATTAGCTATTTACCAAAGTACGTATTCCGTAACATGTCGGTATAAGGACCTTATTTAGGACTAAAAATGGTCTTGAATTTATCTGGGCTCATTATCTAGTTGAAATAACAACGGATTAAAGAAAGCTGGCTCGACAGTAATAATGAGAGGTTTTTAAGTGGACTTCAGCACCTAGTTTTACTGTACATTGTAAAAAAGCACGAGATTCCTGTTAGGAAATTATCCATACATTGTCACTAGAGTTTGAGTCATGATCACTGTTAATCAGAGAACAAGGACATACACATACATCTGAAGAATGCGATCAAAGACCCAGAAGTGTTAGAGTATCGAATTAATGGATGTGCTGACATCAAAGAGGAAACATCATGACTATTAAAAGTTCATTCTCTTTCAAGTTCTCTTTAGAAAAAAACTTAGAGGAATAATATAGATACTAATTAAGTAAAAATAAGCCGTAAACCCGTTTTTTAAGTTGTAAAACTGTTTGTTTGCTGTAGGATGAATAAACAAACCTTTGCATGATGCAATTAGAAGCGGGTGGTAACATGTTACAGGCATCATTAAAACACCATACTGCGATAAGTTCACACACAAGAGGGAAATCTATGATAAGTGTTCAAATAAAAAAAATACTTTGGCAATAATTGACATTTGAATATAGCAACATTTATAACACATCAATTCCATGACATTTTCCGAGTTTTTGGTAAATGAAATAAACCTGAATTCGGACCGAGACACAGAACACAACAGGAAGTGTATCTCTAAGCATCCATAAAAATTCCATCGTTTTTAGATGAATTCCTAACGTGCATACGCCAATTTTCACTGATGATATGTGTGTAATTGATTTACTCAAATTGATATTTAATTCATAGAAATTTACCTCATTTCAATATAATTTTGCTTAGAATATACAGGTAGAGTAGTGGAAACAGAAGGTATTAAGACCGTATTTGAGACAAGAAATGTTTAAATATTGAGGATATACTCGTGATATTGAAATATGGAAGAGACATAGAAAACAAGACAGGACACAAGTGGTGTCTGTAACGTCTCAGGAGACCTTGGTAACTTTAGAGAGCCATGCAATCGCAGTACATCATAGCTATCGTTCGTTGAACTTAGAGACAATAGGCGGCTGCGCTATTAGGAAAAATGTTTAAGGTCAAATACCAGGAAACTACAGTACACATAATTTGGCTGAACTATATTTTATACGACTGGCAATGCGATTTATGACTACAGCGTCTCAGTGCTTTCCCTGTGACTGTAGGTTCGAACCTCACACTGACCGCGATCTTCGCACTCACAGATTTAGGGCTATTATTGATAAACTATCCACGAAGCAGTCAAAAAGAGATGTAACTTTCTTTGTAAATGAAGCAAATTAAATAAATAATTATATAGTTTTAAATAGTAAATGCAGATATTTTAATACAAAAACGTAACATTTTTACGTAACTGTTATCGACACAAATATTGTCAATAATTGACTACATTATAACAGTAAACAAACAACTATTCGAACACATCACATTTCATCCTGCAAAATGAATAAATCAGCGGTCCATGAATCAGATGAGTTTCTCTATAATAAATCTATAAATTAATATTTAATTAAACATCAATACCATTGTATGATGTAAACACGTCCGAGGTCGGGTTTTATCATCTCATAATCTAAATACTTGCCTCGGTGCTATTCTTAAAACAAACATTTACCACCCACGCAGATCCCGGTACAATGAATAGAATGAAATAAACAGATTTCCAACAATAGCCACCAGTAAATTTGTCAACTTTTCTTAAAGATCGTTCTGCATGCAAACTAAACAAACCAGTTTTTACCCTCCCCAAAGTTATTTAGCTTATACTAATTTATTTTGGCGTCTCGATTGTGAAACAAGCAATGTTGCATATATTAATTACGTTGGAGTCCACTTCCTGGACACTACACCAGTACTGCGTCCGAAAAATGGGGTTGAAGAGTTCGTGAATGAAACACCTTGAAACTGGGATTCGAACTTAGGACCTTCGGATCAGAGGTCGGACGTTCGAACTCTAGACCACGATGCCTCCAAAAATCATTTAAATAGTAGATACACAAAATAATAGACAAAATAAATTAAATATCAAACTATTATTGTTATACATGTAGGTAGTCGTTTTCTAAATTATGTTTGAGATGCATTTTGAAAACTCTTTACTATAAACAGATATGATAAACAGATATGCTATGGACTGGAATTGGCTGGTAACACTAATGATTGAACACGATGAACCAGTTTGTTAACCCACAAAAAATGTGAGACTCGAATATCCCATAATAATGATCGCGGCCATTCTTCAAGCAATTTCAAGTAAGTATATTGTCCGCACAATTACGATGAACACAGCATACGAATGTGTCTGGTTTGTACACTGTATTATCAAAAGTAGTCACTCTGTAAACATTGTTCGTTTGACTGAATCAGTAAAACCATCTTTTAAAGTTACCATCACACAGTTACCTGTTCCCCCGCATGCTGATAACTCCATGGTGTGAAATGTTAAACAGTTTATAAAGGTATTTAACACCGATTCAGTTATTTATTGTCATCATAAAAATGCTGGATGGTGTGTTGTTACACACATGGAAAATTTAGCACCAACGCCAATAAATATGTTAACTTTTATTGTGAAACTGTCGGTTAGCATCATAAGAAATATGAAGCAAACAATAAAATGTCTGAAGTTGCAGACTATTTACATACGTATAGGTTAATATATCTATTATTTGGTGTCTTCAAGTCAACAATTCGATAGATACAGTACAAGATGAGCTTTGTATTGAATCAATATGTCGGCAGAATATCCAACTGAACAAAATGTCAAGTAGTACTCTGAACCTCCAATACTTATTGACCTTTCGAAAGAAGTCTTCATTATGCCCTGTTTGTTAGAAGATATTATGAAGAAATATGCTTAAAATGGCGCCGTACTTGGATTAAATACACCATTCTTAATCCCAGAAGACCCCTGAAGGTTGTGCATGTAAAATATGCTTATTGTCTTTCACAATCCAATACCAGACAATCATAATTAATGTACTAGAAGCATTGAACAAATTACAAGAATTTACCAACACGCGTCTTGCAGTACCACAAATATTTACTCGCAACTTCTCTACCTGTCAATTTTCTATTTATCCAGGTGGCTTACTAATTTATCAAAATATTTTATAGGTTGGCTTTCTGTGTTTAATATTTGAACCTACGAAAATGATTAGCACTGCAACAACAGGTCGATCCTTGCTTCTTCCATTCAAGCCTTAGATAAATTCACCGTGACGCTCTTTACATATCTCACGGTTTATCAGCTGGTAAAAGAAAGAAACACTTTTTTTCGAAGAAGGTTTTACAAGATTACGCAAATATCGAAACTTCCCAGGAAGATATGAACACTAGATTAACAGGTTATACCTAGGTGATTTAAAAGTACTTTTACGTTCTGATTCATTAAACACCGAAGTACGTTTTATTACGCTAACGCCCACATGTGGATTTTTAGACATTGGTAAGTAATTGCCAATGTCATTCAATATACAACATTTATTAAACCACGACTGAGGTAGATTGCATGGGAAATATGATATTAAAGTATTTAATTGTTTAAAATTAAGTCATGCAAAAGTATTTATGGCGCCTGAAACCTTGACATAATGGACGCCAGGACCTAATTTGGTTTCGTGAAAAAATATTATTTTTTATTGCTGAATGTTATGAACCAATTGTGTATGCTCACAGACTGTACAGTAAAACTTCGTAATTACGAACATCGATACCACGAGCACCCATATTCTCTCGAGTAGTTCGACCAACAAGGAAAAATACATTGGCATTTCGTGCACCACGTTTAGCATTAGTCTATTCCGATGACACCTCGAGATAACGAGGTTGTACTCTATCACATGATGCTCTAACAATTTATCAGCAATTAGTAACAAGAACGAGACTTTGAAACAAAAAATTCAGATATATTCTGACAAAAATCATCATAGTTTAGGATAGGATTCCTAAAAGCACGCACAAAAACGCATACCTCAAAATACCACCTCCCCAAACCCACCAACCGCAAACCCACCAACATATGGAAACATGCAAAAACTGGAAGAGAAAGCAACGTCTCCCGGAGAGTACCTTTGGAACGGTACGTAGCAAAGCTACAGGGGTTAAACAAGTTTTGTGAACCCAACTTCGCACTTAACTCCAAGGAAAGCAAAACATATATTTCATAAAAAATAATGGAAAGATACAAAAATTACATTTATATCGGAAGATTTTTAAAGTGAAAAAAAATAGTTTGGAAGTCTACATTCAATGGAAGTCGGCTTCTCCAAGTAATTACAATATAATCCAAAAAGACAGACTATATATATATATATATATATATATAATATATGACTACATTCAATGACAGCAAAATCTCAATACCAAGCCCATATTTTTGACAAAGAAACGGTCGTAATAAATGTATTGATGTGGTTTCATCATCAGGTTGAGATATATGGTCGCTAAAACAAAAACGTTTTGTGTAATGGTCGCCAAACGAGGTATTGGTATGATAAATGTATAATCAACTACTACATTAATTACATTTATAAGTTTCGAGGGTAGTACAAAAATGAGATCAAACGTTGTAGAGCATATATTTACTCAAATGCAAAGAAGAAAAAACAATTACATTTGTGGTATTTTAAAGATCCATGATTGCAATCATTCTCACCACGTGAATCATTTACAAAAGAAACAAGTTAACTTACTTGTGATGTTTGGCTGATATATTCCACTTGGTTTTCAATAATTACATTATTGTTCGTCTGATCTACAAATTGTTTGTTGTTGTATGTTGTTTACCATTACAAGCAACAGTTATTTCAGTAACATCCTAAACCCAAATGATGTAAAATATTGATAATAAATTTGATAACAGACGCGCCTTCGTTTTTTTTATAAATTAGTGTAAACTTCTTCCTCAATTAGTGCGCGTGGTGCTAATTCAAAGTATTGTTTTAATGCATCTTTGTAAAGTGACAGGGTCTGGGAGAACTGATAAAGTTATCATGTTTACCAGAAAGAATACTTGAAAAAGAAAGAATCAACACCAACATAACATCAGTAACTTTAAACCGTAACATCGTGTCTTTCTTAGATATATAAGTTGATAAATTATAAATACTATGTTTTGTTTCAATACCTAGTACGCGAGGCCATTTCATACCGCTGTCAAATATAGTTTTCGTTGAGCAGTAAAACATAACGCTACCGTTGTTGAATTTCTTGAATCCCTACAATACTTGATTTATATAGAGGATACACGCTCAGTGAATTCTTTGACAGATATTCACAAGTTTATATACTTCAGAAACTAAAAAAAACACTTAAATAAATTGAACTCTTCTCACTTCCTTCTTCCATGTTATAAAGCTCTTCCCATCACCTTGTAACACTAAGATCTAAACCACTCAATTATCAGAAGATTGAGACTATGCATCTGCTACATTAATGTTGGCTATCGTAGATAGATCACGTTTTATTGATAGATAATGACGTATTACGTATTCTGGTGGCATACAATAATTATACCAAACTTTGTTTCACCCTCTTGCAATTATACACTTGTTAATACTAAAAGAAATAGGATTTTCTTTTCTTCCAGATGTTTCCACAAAAGCAGTGTTCCCAAAAATGTTACATTTTATCTCCAAATCTCAAAGTTTTTGTTCTTGTTTCTCCCGTTTTTTATCAAACCGTTCAGGTTTTAATTTTTACATAAATCCAGTGTGGTATATTTTTTCTTCGCTCCAGAGGTTGATTGGAATGATTTGTTTTGATTGCACAGCCAAGACATTCCTTCGCTTCTGTCGTTTTAATCTTGCTGTTAGATAAATGAGGCACTGTATTAGTTTTGTTTGTTAATACAGATTATAAGTATCAAAACACACATATTTATAGTTACCTGGTAATTAAAAGCTATTCGAAACGTTCCACAACAATGTCTTATAGCTTAGCTAAGCATTCACATAACCTTTCATAAATCTAAATTAAAGTAGGCTAAGTCATTATGTTCGTTACAAGCCGCATACCTCGTACATACCTTAAATGGAATCTTAGGTTTGACAACCGATCCCATGGTAATTTCACGAACCTCGCAGATAAACATAAGTTGGAGTTGACGTTCACTTCGTAAATGATTCAGCGATATTGGCCGTGTTTAGTAATGATGACTGGGCACAATTTTTAACTATGACATCATTACACACATCGTTCTCGTCGTCTTTTTAATTAAACACCATAATAATGCAGTATTACTTCAAATGATTAATATCTCGGTTAGTATGCCGTTTTGTTAATCTGTTTAGTGATAATAGCCGCGGCTAGTCAACACATGACATACTGACCTTAGTATAAATGTATCATTGGAATGTGCAGATTAATAATTCACACTTATATATGAGAGTAATTCTGCTGGGCATTTGCGTTATAACGGTGTTGTTATCCAAATCCATTATTGGGCCTTGGTGATAGTTTGGATAAATACTATTTCAAGCTGTATAAAGAACGGACAAATGTTGGCGTGAATTAAAGCATTTACCTTGGGTCCGGACAGAAGGTACGAAAACGGATTCAGCTTGGAAAATAATTTTCAAAAGATATCATAGAAAGTTGGCTTGTGGCTGCCTAATGCTAATTAAGGAACCAATGTATACACTTACGTACTTTTTCTCCCCGACACATGACTCCAGTCGCACGGAACGTATCATTATTTGTCGTAGCTTTGATAAAATATCTTAACTTATCGATTAGACACTAAATGTTCTTTGGGCATCAATCATGATTATATTGCTCGGTGATATTGGTTTCGAATTGCAATATCGTCTTGGAGAAAATACTTATCATATGAAACACATTAACATTTAGAATCGCATGCAACATCACAACGCACCGTTAATTGCCTTGCTAATGCGCATGCTTATACGAACCAAGCGACATCGAGAAGACAATTATTGGCAGACACACGAATAAACTTATTGCCGTGAAATAATTTACAGATTTCATACAAACAGGGCAAACACGTTTCATGACAATCTGAAACAATTTAGCATATATTTTTAAATGTAGATATACATGTAAAAATTAAATATATTATCATTATTCAAACTCTATTTCAATTTGACAATGATACCACTGCTGTATGAAAACAGTTTTTGTTCAATCGGTGGTTTAATATCGAGTTCTTACGGTGACACTTAGTGGTCAGATAAATATGATTTATGAACCTGTTCGGGATGTGCTTAAAGCATTAAACACCTGTCTCAAAAGTTGACACTGTATGCGTGACAAAAACCATTGATGGATACACAAGAGTTTCATTACATATAGCGTCTGGTGTTCGCTACAAAATCAATTTTAGCAGAAGGGGTAATTGGAGACAAGATGTTTTTGAAAATTAATGATCTAAAATCGTCATTATTTTCAAGACAGTGTTTCCATGTGAGACGTTTTTTTATTTGCATGTCTCCAAAACACATCGTTAGGATTGAATAGACGTGTTTTGCGCAAATAATGAAATGCTTAAATTGTAATCTTTAGATGATAAGACTTGCCTCGTAAAAGAACAGACGCAAAGAATCGGAGACAGCGACTTAATGGCTTGTATTACATTTAATATTTGGTTTGTCGTAATTATTAATGTAGAACCTTCAACTACCATCAATACTGACGACGTTTCATTCCCGGACAAACAAAGAGTCTTTTTTCAACAAGACAGCTCTGTTAGTTATTAGTGAAACCCAAAATATGTCTATTTCCAGTGTCCATGAATTACATTTACCTCAAGAGAATGTCACCCAGAAAAAATGACTAATGGCTTAATGCTTTTTATCATAGTTTCCAAGGTCTTCATTTTAGTTTTTGTTGCCGTGTTACAAACATTTCGCTATTAGAAGGCCTTCAGCATGATGGCGGTTCTTGTTCTCTACTGATTGATCAGTCGAATCTCTTGTTTTCCTGATACTAACAAAATTCTACGCTCTCAGGGAACCCAGTAACAATTTCAACACGAGGTTTATGGCGTTTGGTCTTAAAAGCCAGTGTATTTATGGAGTAAGAATGCAGAAACTCAGTATCACTTATTGCATCTACAATGAAATCCTTTGTTTCGTATCATTTTCAATGAATCTGTTTATCATTTTTCTCCTGATGTGTACGAATGCATTTTAGCATTCACGAACATTAAACAGACTTTTTGCTTCATTCATGTAAGACAGAGGTTACATACCGGTATTTGATATCAACAACTTTTTTTGAAAAAAAAATCGTGAATGACAAAAATTCCGCTTTAATCACCTCAAACGATAGATTTATTACACGTTCGTCACCGCAGACGAAACAATGGAACGCTTGTTTTGTCTAGAATTTTAACAAACAAGGCGGAGTTCTCGTAAATCTCATTGTATTCCAAGATATTTGTTCGCTTTTCTCCGTAGGAGAGAAAACCTTCGTTTGTTTTTCATTTCATGGCAGACTTTAACAGGAATATAATTATTTACAGACGACGTATCCAAACATCACGTGCAAACTATTTCTAGTATCATTTGCCGTCCAAGAAGTGAATTCTTAGGGCTTGAATTAGATTTTTTTTACATCTGAAAAGATAGAATTTATTCCCAATCGTTACAATTAAGAAGATTTAAATACAAAACATGACAAAACCATTTTTACCAATCAGTTCCAAGGTGCCTGAACAGCAGTTTGGAACATAAAAGTTTAAGACCGAAGTCTGGTTCCCTGTGTTCGCTTTTAAATATAACCAACGCGATTATTGTTTACCTCATTTTCTGTTTCCCACTTTTCAGTGTTGACTGATCACTATCATGGTTAATGTTTATAACAATGTTTGGTTCCTGGTCTTTGCCGATTAATGAGTAAACTCATTGTTTACGTTAGTATCGGCATACCAGATACTGAGAAGTGAACATGGCATTCACCGGTAATTAGTTTCTGTTCAGGTCACAGGTGGGAACCCTCAGCTAAGAGTCAAGTTATATATAAATAACATCCCGAGTTCCATCGCTCACAATGTCTAATCCGTTTTCAAAAGAAAAAAAAATACAGCGCCCAAATCTGAACAAAATGGTAAATATCTGCAGTACAAGTATACATTAACATAGAAGTATTTACAGAGTTAGTTAGTGTTTCCTATCTGTGAGAGTAGGAATGAAGGGTACAATTAATACATAGTTGCGTGTTTCACTAAGATACACCGAGAATCAACAAAATTTTAATGCTCTAGAGTGGTAGATCTAAACGATAGAAATATTAGCAAATACGAATTTGCGATAGAACTCGTTGAACAATATTTAAATACCTTGCGTCTTTGCTGAAAACCATTCCAAGACTGTAGCTGTACCTTTTTTGTGTTTTTTTCTCATGTGCCTGTTGGTTGGTAGATGTTTCGATTAGGAAGTATTGGGTCTGGTTGTATTTGGGGTTGGTGGGATATTTCGTGAGCGGTTGATTTTAGAGAATCCTTTTCCTACCTACATTCGGCATATGCATAAACGAAATCACAAGAAATTGTTCATTTCGCAAACCCAAGTTTGCACTCTCATTCTAAACATTATGTCACAAGAATTTTGAGTACTGATAAAGGTTAAAGACCTCACACATGTAGAAACACTTTCTAAATTAATCAAGATCAGGTTTAGTTTCAGGAAGAATGGTTTGTAGATGTTTGCAGATGTATTTAGTTTAATGTTGTCCAGAAACAAACATTCAGAATTATACCACGGGCAGTTTAACTTACCGGAGGTCCTGGGTTGCCAACCGAATTGGGCAGGGATTTTTATAGTTTTACCTTTGCCCCGATTTAATAAACAGTTACTAGTATCTGCGCTTTTGGCTTCAATTATGGTTTAATCATTCAATTTATACATCGCTCTGGCAGGATAATTATCCAAATTATATTCGCGGAAAAAGACCGTAATTTATACTCCCGTTTGAACACGATTAATACCACAGGAGAAATTTGTCTTCATATAATTCGTTTCATAAAGCTAATCTAGAAAGATGCGGATGATGTTTCGATGTTTTGACATTTTCGTATTTAGTATCGACAGGATATCAAGGAAATAGATCATTTACTTCGTATTATTTTCTCAGCGTTTGCCTCTATACCAGAGTACCATAGGGAAATTTATCCTCTGTTTGAATACATTGGTTGCCAGACATTTATGAACAACTAGCAAATGCTGAAGAGAAATCGGGTTTTTCTCAAACTGACTTGAAATCACACTTCCATCGAAATGGTTAGAGTGCATCAAATATTTGCCCCTTTTCAGATTTGTTTTCACTGCCCTTTTAATCCCAATTTCAATTTCGTGTGAAAATCACAAACGCTAAATTGTAACTTTAGCGAAAAAAAGTCGTTACATGCGGATGTGTCTTCTATCTGTGCAGAGAGTAAACATTAATTTGTACCCGTCATATTTTCTGTCAGAACGACCACAAAAACACTATTCAGAACAGAAATCCACGTTTTAAGCAGAAACATTTTGTATGTGGAGACAAAGTGTCAAGTTATACGCATGCGCACCAGTCCATAAATATCAGCATCGTCACGTGATCACCAACGCCAATCTCTACTCCAAGTTGCCGTTGCTGTTACGATCGCACATACATCATAGACACTAGGTTTCCGTGATTTTTATGCCCGTACAGACGTTATTTTTTAAACTAAACCAATCAAACAACGCAAATCTGTTAAAAAAATCTTATGTTACTGTGAGTATAAGAAAAAACATGAAGGTAAATCACTCGCCATACTTTCGATTGACGGAAGTGACGACATTCAGCGTGGGTCCCGGCATTCCTTCTGAAATGTTTGCACTTTTCGGGAACCTCGCCGTTAAACTTGTACACGCATGTTTTTCTTATATATCTTTTCTATAGAATATTCCTGTAACACGAATACTACAATTAAATGAAAGCTTCAGGTTCTG
Source organism: Lutraria rhynchaena (assembly GCA_008271625.1). NCBI lineage: Eukaryota > Metazoa > Mollusca > Bivalvia > Venerida > Mactridae > Lutraria > Lutraria rhynchaena. Next base: position 4,634,488 of record VIBL01000005.1, on the reverse strand, counting down.
ATAAAGAACCGGGCTACCTTCTTCTAAATTTACCAACGTGATAAATACAGTGTACAAGTATTTAAGAACTGAACCATATCTGAAATGTTAATAATTAGCATATTCTACATTTTAAGGTACATGACAACAACACCAATAACAACAGCAATGGTGGTTAGCACGGAGAAAAATCTCTGTGTGTTATTTTTGAATAATTGCAGACAAGAAGTATAAAATACTGATGAATATAGATTTGCAGGTGAATATGACTGAAAAGAATTGAACTTTTCGTAGAAATTCCTTTCTGATGACGATTCAACAGCAGTCGTTCAAAGAAGACATTCAGTGATTGTAACAAGAAAGACAACTCTTTAAGAGAGAGCGAATTTGATTCTTGCGAATCATCACTGCGATACAAACATGATGCCAAGCGTTCGTCAGGCGCACCATAAGATAAGTCGTGGTTTCCAAATGGTTTATCAGCCGGAAACAAATAAATACTGCTTAAAAAGAATACGAATCATTCTCCAGTTTCAAACTTCTTCTTCGAGCCGAACTGACAACATAACCAATTCACTGTGGACTTCAAATGAAATTTAACAGTCTAAAATTTAGCATCGTTTCAATTTTCCGACGTTCCGACATCAGCTAATAAAACTATAGAACAAATTTCAAGAGAAAATTTGACATACATCGATCGATTTTCTATCCAATATGATATATTGCCTTCAAGTAACTTTTACGTCTTTTAGGAAAATTGCGGATTGCTTCTGAGATGTTCGTTGCATTGAGCAAATAGTAAAACCCTAGTTTTTTATTATGCCAGTAAATGTTATTTGCCCGATTGAAATTATTGATTGGAAGCAATTTTGCCACAACTGATAAATCTTTTGAAGCAATAAATCATTTTATTTATATCACTTTGCTGTCTGAGCAGCAATGAATGGTCACGTGACTAAAATGGCGACCAAATGCCTGCCATGAATATATTATCCGTTAATGACACCTCGTCCATTCAATCATTTTAATGCCTTTGCACTTTCTTGTTTAAGATTGTGCAGCTTTTTAAAAATGTATTTCGCATTCATCTAAGAGTAACGAAAAACTCGTTTGCATTTTATAGACAATAGATTGAGACAAGCCATGTGACCTTAGACACATATGGGTCATCTTTAAAAATGTTGGTTTGCAGTTACGTGACAGACGCATTAAAATCACCCATTAATGTTAACAATATGATGCCTTCCTGCCATCCTACATATTCACTGTAAAAGTTGAGGTATTATAATCGCAAACCAATATTTTGTTGAATATGGCCTTGTCATCAGATAGCAGGACTATTTGTTATACACGTACTTCAAGTATATACAAGTCGGCTTTAACTTTTGACACTTTGAATGTACACGTTAAAATTGAGCCTGTGCCATCTAGTGCAGGTATACATGTACCAGCAGGTCACAAAACAAGATATATCGCTTGATGAAATAAAGATATCTTAACACTTACAAGATAACATTTTAAATCCATGAAGTTTAGAACGCGTTTTATTGTTCTGCACCCGACAAACCGTATCTGACATATTCTGGCACCAGGATTTCAATTTAACATCAAGATAAGGAGAACTGTATCAAGGAATAACTTTTAAAATGTGATTAAATTTACTCATGTTGTATTTATTAGTGTTAAGGGAACTATACACAACGTCGATTTATCTTAAAATCAGTCATCGTTTAGTGCATACAAGACACTAGAACTCGGCTAGATTGCCTACTCGATTAAAAGGTTGGATGTGTGACTGCATGGTGATGTCGCCAATGCGATTAAGGTTCGATTCTCAAATTGTCACACAAACTGCATATGGCAATACAACCTCGATATGAGAACCATAGTTTGAACCAAAATATAATGCCTTAATATTGAGATAGTCTAATCATTTAGCAGAAATTTCCTAATTAAATGACTCTACAAATTTTGATAAAATCACACAATGAAGGATAGATGGCCAAATAATTAAAAAGAACAGAATTACATGATTAAAATCTGATTAAAAAGAAGCAATTATCAAAAATTGAATGTTTCACTGTAACAGATCTCCAGTGAAATAAATTTATTACGATTTCATTAATATAATACCATTCCTTACGTAGCTGTCATGATTACATCTTCTGACAAACTAGTGTCAGATAAGCATACAACTGGGATTTGCTGTCCATGATTGATAAGATACTCCATAGAGTTGTTTTAATTTTTGTTCAGCAGAGAAAGCGATGGAACTATGCTACAAATAAGGAGGATATACCGGACCTTCATTAAATTTCCTGATTAAAATATCTTATATCCGCACACAACATTGTTCCAAAATAAAAAAAAGATTGCATTCACGCATCAGAATATTTTCCGACAAATGTAAGTTTGCATCCCTGTACCACAGTATTTCCAAATCAATATAATACTGTTTTCAATAATTCCTTAACAGTACGACCTGGTAATAAGACAACCATCGGCTTGCTCCTAAAGGTGGTCTTGATTGACGGCACTGGAGTATGGTAACTATCCAAAAGTTTTATAATCACAGAATAAAACATACAAAGCTTTCGTAATTCAAGATGTACATAAAATTCACATGTTTGACTGTATTTCTATGCTGTGAAACAAATCTGATGATTACCAGACATCACAGAAACATTCTTCAACTCATTAGTAAGCCATGTTACATTTGGCACGTTTTGGGAGGTTCATCTAGATGTGTATGGTACTTATAGCAGAATAATGTCGGCAAAGATCGACCTGGTGGGTCAAATAATTCTTGGTGACTTTATCTTAATCGCTGAATTTGTACGGGTACAGTTAAATAAATCAACAAAAGCCACGATATGAAGGGGACCATTTGGAAGAGTTGGTCTTTATTCAGGGAATAGTTTGATACATGATGTGTGCTTCAGAGTGACTGTCATTGATTCACTAAGTTTTATCCACAGTTGGCCGTAATAACAGGTTTAGATGTACAGTAAACCCTCAGTTAACAACCACTTCAACATAAAGACCGTCTTACTACAGTGATCTCTAATTTACGCATTGGTTTATATTTCATCTCGACAGTAAGACTACCCCGAATATTTATATCGAGAATGAAAAATGTCTGTAAACTGGTTCATTACCATTCATATTCATCAGGTGCTAATCAGATATTCCAGAAGAACTAGGATGAACCGGCAGATAAATCGTAGCAAAGATAGCACATTTTTTAAAATACAAAAAAAATAAAAGGAATACATGCAATTTATACCAACAGCTGTTAAAAAGACTAACTTTAATAACTTTCTTCTTTTACGGACAAGGTGTGGTAACCTTTTTATATTTCTCACGTGCTGTCTTGTCTAAGCGACACACTTCTGGTATGTGAAAATGGTCAAGTATCTATTCGTCTCATATGTTTCATTGCAATTAAACTTGCACAAAACCTTAGGCAAATAAAATTTGACCGGTCTGTCGTTATCATTTACGAAGTGTTTACATAAGCTTTGGCATAAATTCATCTTTGGCTTCGACCATCTGTTAGCCATTACTTCAACTGTAGTACCATTGCTTTAATATCAAATGTTTATAACAAAGGAAACGAATGAATAGCCACAATTCATGTCGCCATATTCGAGATTGATGGGACAATTCTTTAGAAGTCGTAGGCGAAATAAGGAAGTATACGAGCAATGCCTTTAACAAATACAAAATTCTATGGATTGTACGAAACACCGTCTCAGTATCGTTTACATTCCACACAATGAAAAAGTATTCGATAATATTTACAGTACCTTTAACAGTGTTCTCTAGGAACTATAAATGAACATTACAACTTAGTTTTTTGCATTAGAGTGCGTAACGACGATCCGCGTCGCTAGAGTCTCAATTGCGTATCTATATACGAGCCCATTCGGAATACCTCGGTCGATTCCGTATCTCCAACTAATGTCGATTGAACTTGCTAGTTTGATAATATTATGCGTCTACGCCTTACATTAGTGATGCGGCTGCTGATTTACTGCTTAGGAAATCACCGCTAAACAACTATAAATTCTTAAATTTGTGTCTGTCGAAGACTGTGAAGGATTTTCATTCTAGTATTGTTCTCCAAACAGTGTAATATTTCGCTTTCTGTAGTACATAAGACAATAGAATACAACAAACATCAGTTTGTAAAGAAAAAAGAAAAATTGACAGGCGTTTCATTTATGGAGGCCCCCGTACTTGTCAATTTTACATCCGGGAAATTCCAAATAGTTCCAATGTCGGCTTATTAGGTACAGCCAAGATTAGACGATGCATTCAAGCCATTACTCTGTTATATTTATGATGTAATTAATGGCGCGAGTAAAGCAATCCTATATTTAATGTTGCGTTTGATTTACCATCATTATTTATTCAAAAGATCGAATTCAAATCGATATGGGGTTAGCGAGCGTAACTAGAGTTTAACATGCTACCTCGATTTAAGACACAATTTTGATTGTGGCAATGTACCAAATGGGACCCATATGTTTACACATCGTTTGATCACAACTTTTAAGGCTGTATCTTAGACGCGATAGTTTCATTCCGATGATTTCACGACAGTTTTTGAATTTCTCGCAGTTATGCATGTTTTAGGATTGGAAATAAGTAAATTGTTGAAAGGAATATAATTTAATGACTTGAAATTATTTATGCTTATGACGTCAAACATAACCAATTAAGTGTGATGGTTTGCTGGTGTTGCATATTGAGCATAATGAAATAAACTTTGACTATTGACGTCATACTACATTGTAGTCTACATCAAATCATTTGAATGTTACTTTTATTTTTATCACAATTATTATTTTGTTGACATCAGATAACTAAGACCTTCCTTAAAAACGGTTTGTAGTTACGTAATAGACCCCTTCAAAAAAATCCCAGACCAAATTTTTAGCGATTTAGACCAAAGAAAATCTTTCTCTATCCCGGCTTTTCGTTTTCAGTACAAGAATAATTATACATCTAACAAAACTTGAAGTTTGTGTCACGTGACTGCTCCTTAAATCATCAAAGGGAAGAAAAGTATAACTTTTACCAGAACGTCTATTTAGTTAATAGGTAAGGCCTAAAAATTGGTAAGAGATCATAATAATATTACATAACAAATAATATTGTCGTTGTTAATAAGATAGCTTTGGTTTACAGGTGGTTGTTCACTCAGACGTATACATTTAGACGAAAAAAACCATATATAAATGGTCTTTACAGTCTTCCTGAATAATTGAAAGCAAACATTGGCAACTATTTAGATATTCCTAAATGATGTAGACTGTCTGTCATACGTCCTCATATGACGTAGAGTGCCCATCATACGTCATCATATGACGTAGAATGTCTATCACACGTCAAAACACGACGTAAACTTGACATATTGGATGGAAGTAGCACCAATGAACTTCCAGTTTCGAACATCATTATTTCATGTTGCGATTGTACGCGATAAAGATGTCAGACAGCAGTTCCAAGTGGAAGAGTTTGTACTGTTGGGATACTGTGTATACAATTTGGTCCATTTTGATACTGCAATCTGGTAAAGAGGTTGGTAGGTTTCAAATAAAAAAACTTTGGTGATGTTCAAGTTGTTTTCGGTGAGTCAGCAGAAGTTTCAAATATAATTGTTCAGTTTGAAGATGTTGTTTGTATGAAAATGAAAATATCGGCAAGAAAAAATGGTCGAGAAAAAGTCTAGTGTCGGCGGAAAAAAAAGGGTCGACCGGGTTAGCGGAAACCAGCAACTTTTTATTGTAGTTACAGTCGAACTTTGAAATGTAAGGCTCTTTTATTATTGGACTTGGTTATTTTCAGATGTTGGAATATCCTGCAAATGCATGTTTTAAAAATCATCATTTTTGTACAGATGGTTGGTCTTTTAGCACGAGATGGACAGTATAAGAAGAGTATATTTTGGCTCATAGGTACAGCAAACTCTTAACTCTGTCCGTGACGCGAATGAACTGTGTATCAAAAGCCTTGAATTTTATCGTACAAGACCACTGATCCATCCGAAAATTCTGACGTCATTGTTTTAAAAGGCGCGACGTGTTCCGAATGACCTTCTGAGAGCATGAATTACTTCCCTTTAGAAATCATCAAATGTTTAGATAAAGGGAAGGAACTCCTTCATGATTGAATTTGACATGTCGTCAAATGGCTACCTGGGCCATCGCGGATAAAAGTATGGATTAAATTGTTGAAAAACAAATACTGGCTAAACAAATAAACAAGCTTATCTGAGACTGGATCCAGCGGAATAATTACGATGAGATGAATTCTAGATTTATTTCAACGTGGTTTATCTTAGTTCGATCGCATTAAGGACTTTTGAACGTTAGGACAATGCCAACATAAGATGACATTTATTACAAAGCGTTGAAATAAACAGCTGTCTACCCAAAGTATTGTGCCATGAAACCACGAAGTAAATAATTAATCAATTAAGAACATGTTAATTATTTCCGCAATCTCTTGAATATAATAGACAACATTGAATCTCTCGGTCGTATCAATACGGTTGACTGGACAATGCTTTAATTATGTGCTGAACTCGGTCATAAAAGTTTAATATCTTCCGAACCGATTTATTTAAAGGGAGATCTAACCTGATAAAGGACATGCAAAATGCACATGAGCGAGAACCAATTAAACTCAATAATTAATCATAGACTTAACGGGTAATTGACGATGGCATGTCATGCGGTGCTTAATCAAGCACCAGAGTATAGAAGATATTGTTGAACCTGTCTATCAAGACCAATTTCGGCAGATTAAAAATTGGTCTTTACAGCAAGTGGTTCTTCAGTCTGATTTTGAACTGAGCTACGAATGCCTGTGTTTGAAACTTTTATTGGCTTTTAAAACCAGGTGGTCTCTGTTCACATTTAGTGTTAACCACAAGTTTGACTGTATTTTGTTAAATTTCACTTTTTAATTTCAGGTTATAATTTTGTTATTGTTATTTTCCTAGTAATTATTAATGGAGCATGCTTTGACATTAGACAATAGAATTTTTTCTGCTTTATTCTGTAATCATAATCCCTGCTTGACAATATGTTTGCAATATGTAAAATGTATTATTTATGAAAAATTCAAACCAATTATCAAATGTCACTGTTCAGAGAAAACAGTTAGGGTCTTCATGTATAGTGTATGCAGAACTGTCATAGAGGACAATCCTTAAAAAGAGTTGAATTGCAGTTACGCAACTGATTCATTAAAAAATCTTTTTAGCGATGTTCACCGTTTTCACACTTTATTCCTGCTCATTGATTTCAGTACTAGTATGCAATGGTAACAAGAAATGCCTATATACCTACTCACGGTTAAAAGTTTGGGTCACGTTACTGCAAACTAACATTTTTTAAGGATAACCTGGAGGCTCCTCTAGACTTGTTCTGGAAAACTGTTCAAAGGAGGTCGATACCTCATTTTTGATCGTATTTGCAATGAGTGTATGTTTAATAATGCACATATAAGGTTTTATCTTCTATGTATTTCAATCAAGGTCAAGGTCATTTGAACATGTCATGGTATACAATAATTCACCGAATATCGGAACATGCACGTTACACATGCGAATACATCATACAGAATGAAAGATTTTGAATGTACAATGTAATATTATCAAATTCATGGATCATTTTGTAAATGTAGAGCTTCTTTTAATATCCATTTTTCTCCTTTAATTTAGCGAGGAATCATGCAAACTTCAATCAATAAAGGTTTGAAATGTACGATAAGATATGCCGATTCACATACATTTTCTGGCTTCTTACAAACCCATACTAATTCATCCATTTGAGGAAAATGATATAAATGCCTATTTCAATTATCTGAAAAATGGCTTAAATGTCACGTGATCATTTTATGCGCATTACGCGCATGTTCTGAATATACAATTGTAGACATAGCAGGGTAGACATCTTTATAAAATACCGTCATATCACCATAATTCACAATTTATTTTAAAATAAATCATATTATAAAATATACAAAATATCTGACGATTGATTTAGTATTCTTTATGGGACTAGATTTCAGCGGAGGGATTTCGTTCTAAAACCTCGAAACTTAAGTCATTATTTTTATTACCACGATTTTTTATGGATTTCCATAAAAGAATAGAATCAAATAAAGTAATACTATTTTCAACATTAATATTAATCTGAATAAGATAATGATACCAGAATGCCGTCATACGAGTTCATAAGTCAACTCAGTTACTTGGTCACTTGTATGATATCATAGCTGTAGCTTGTATAAAACGTCACATGTATAATCACGATAATTTGTATATAAAAGGCACATGTATCAATAACGGTCACTTGTATACAGCGGTCATATGTATATAATGTCACTTGTACGTAATGGTCATCTGCGAACAGCAATCATTTTTCAGCACGCTTCTATTAATAAAAAAGATCCAATTAACCTCTAAATAAAGACCTACTATACATAAACGCCATTTTTATTTCTTTGCCTTTTGTAACCATTTTTACAGGCATTACTGTAGCGGTTATTCAGTATACGCTTTCAAAATTAATTAGTCGATCCAGCAATGAGCTCTTGGACGTTTCATAGATGTATTAAAATGACATGAATGATTATTCAATTGAACTAGAAAACGTCTGTAGGGAAAAAAAGTTATTAAATCCTGTTGTTTAGTGTGACGTGTCTGATTCTTATGGTGGTATCTTTGTATGACATCTTTGTGATTTTTATTGTCGCGTATGGGGCACAGCTGTCATTTTTTCTGACTTAAAGATTGACATATCGACCAATGAGAAGCACGCAATTCACTAATTATTTATAGATATGGTCCCGAACACGCCAGGTCATAAGCGACATGATTTCAATGACGTTGTCATATATAATTATGAAATAATAAGCTGGCAAGAATTGGTGAGTGGTCTTCTTTGAATCAGTCAGAGGTACAATAAAGGGTTTATACAAGAGATAGACAGGTACAGAGAAATATCGATATCATATTGAACTGGTTTCAATATTAGAATATTAGTTTATTCTAATAGTCGAATATTCAAGTAGTAGAAATCAACTCGATATTAAATGGACGTTATGATAAGGTTGACGTAATATTGTGTTGGTCTCTAAGCATGTTTTTACTGTACGTACATTTAGACTTCCGTTACGGTCCAACAGGTTTTTAAGCAGTCTTCATATCCAAAAATAATCACGTTTTTAATTAAAAAAACCCGTTAAAGTTGATCTTGCAATATTGTTTTATATGGAAAAGAGAAGAAAAGATGGACTTAAAGAGAATTCTGTTTGGTCGATTTATGTTGACCTTAACTTTTGAGATCAAATTCAAATTTTCTGACTTCGGACCCAATCCAAAGCAAGGCAAATATTGAACATGCATTCATAATTTACAAAATGAAAAACAATGCACATGAGAAGCTATTATCAATTCCTTGCTAATTACACACATTCTTTTAACGGCCAAAGTGTAGGTTCACAGGCGTCAATCGAAGAGTTTTTACAGAACTGAATACAAGACAATTCAAGACGCGTCCAAGCAACAGTATGTTTTTAGTTCATCAAAAAATCCCTTTAACCATTGTTAGGACTAAAAATAGCTTGTTTTTGCTGCCGGCTCTGAAAAAATAGGGTCGGTACGTTGGGATTTATTCTTATTTTTTTATTCCAGAATATGACTGTTTTGCAAAACTATCATTTGATGAAAATTAATCCTAGGGTCGGCGGCAAAAAATAGTGTTGTTCGGGGTAGCGGAAACAAGATATTTTTAGGTCTAATACACGCTTGTTTAACACGTAGTATGTCAGTTACTTACATCAGTGGATAACTGACGCATTAATCAGAAATAATTCAACATCTCGGTTGTATTTGATTGAAATGATGCATGATAATAAACAGATAGTTTGATGATTTCGCTTGAATCTGCCTTTGTGTTAGCCGCAACCGACGTAATTAATTCTGAAATGCGCACCTCACGCACGTGAGATAATGTTGTTTTAATTACATCCTGAAATACATTTTGAAATTTAATCCCGCGACATTGTTAAATAATGCATGATTTCAATTGGATTGGCTCATGTTCCGATGAACGACCCGAGTAATGATTGTAACTACGTGGTTAAAAACACGTTACAAGAGAGGGAGTAATGTGGAGTGGTTTAAAAAATTGCATTCATCAATAACTAAAAAGGCATAAAATTGAATAAAAAAATATAGGTAGTAAACAAATTTCTATTCTTTTATGCTTAAAAAAAGATACCATTATCATATTTGTCATGCCTGATTGGCTGTTCAAGGATTCCATAAATTGCAGTCGCTTGTATGTTTATATTTTGTTTATTTAATTTTACCCGTAAAGCTCATATTGTTTGTTTATCAGCAAATGGTGTTTGACGCCATCCGAGGGAGTTCATTTTATTTATGTTTGAATAGTTTATCAAAAAAAAGTATTCATGAAAGTTTCCGAAACGATTTAAATAATGTTTTTACCCACAACAATGGGAATTATCAATTAATCCATACTGGTGAGCCACAGACAGAAATAAAGAGGTTTAGACATTAACTTGATTTATCAGATGATTAAAATTGTCGTTAAATTTGCACGCGGAAGAGTTCGGTTTACTTTAAAGTTCAGAGCGACTACTAATCTAGTTTCCGGAAACATTTAGCGGAAAATCTGAGTGATTATGTTGAAATATTGGATGCATAATTTACCCCATCAAACAGTTACTGATTATGAAGTTTGACTTTTAAATCTACAAGCTCAATTATGACACTTATAAGCTTAGAAACCTCACTCTTTTAAATATTGGCAGAAAATGTAGCTTGAATTCTGCTCAAAAGAGACTTCGCAGCCTTTTGTAGCCTAGGAATGGAGGAAAGTAGCTGCTTGTTGTAATCTTAATAAAAAACGATTATAATAAACTCGGATATATTGCAGAAATAGGATAAAATGAAATAACTTTTCCCCTCCGATCATGTCCCTCTTTATTCAAATGTAATACATAATATGGATGTAATGAAGAAATCATTCGAGTTCCCAGGAATTCACTATTATTGTCTTCTACCGTTTGCACTCCGTGCTTAATATAATGTTAAGACATGGTGAAATTCATTAATCGTTCCTTTAGTTTTACGTGCTGCGTTAACAATACGATCAAAGAAAACACAAGTTCGTTAATCGATTAAGCTAAGTACCTGGTGAAACTAAACCTGTTGAGACAATGTACATTCCTGTTTCCCGTATAATTGCCGGACAAAATCAAGTACCGACCACATGGAATTTATCATTAACCATACACAGTCGGAATCAACATGTTGACGGATTGAAGAACCTGAACATTATATTAACGTAAACTTTGGAAGTAAAGTGAAGCATGAACATTAAATTAATATTTATTGTATTCAATATAATCCAGAAAACAAAGTGATGATGCCTGTTCAGACATTAACAATCACGATGGATATATTGAAACAGTGGTTTTATTGTTACTTTTCCACAAACATATTGTTTTATTGTAAAGAAAACCTTTTCAAAATCGGCAGGTGCGAATCTGTTTCTTCGATAATGACATGCTATAATAATAAAGAAACTCCAGGGCTTTCAACGGCCCGCTAATTGGTGCATTCTTTTTTTACGGTCGGAGTTAAGCTATTAGTGTCAGAACTCAATATATATGTTTAAAAACACATGCCTTAGTCAACCACCATCAGTCTGATGAAACTTTGTATAAAGTTTATTGCCTGTATATGCCCTAAGACGAATATTTTCAGGAATATATAATATGCGTCCTTGTTTCGACATAAGCAGCCAAATCAAGTGCTGTTTCAGTTCTTTATCAGGATATCCCAAATCAGCGTTTGCACCAAGGTGTTCTTTAAAATGACTCGACACATTTAGCGAATTGGCAAGGTTAGGTCCAGACATAGTTATCTAGATTAAACTTGTTTTTCTTAGGTTTGGATACAATTACTCGAATTGTAATTGGAAATGGCAGACAGCTCGGGAGAACTTGCTTACTGACGTCTACAATAATAAACTATAAATGAGCCGGATAAATATCTGTTATCTATTTAATTGGATGACGAACTTTCAGAAACAATAAAATTTGATAGAATCGAGATGAGAATGTCAACGACATTTGATCGAATAATAGATTAGAGAAATTCAAATCCTGCGAGACAGTGAGCTTCCACGGAAATATAGCACCAAACGAATTCATTCATCTATAATTAAAAACTTGGTAACATAAAGTTCAATGGCAAACAGCAAACTTACTCCCAATCATTCATGTTTTTCACTTTACTAAAGAAAAAAAAATGGATTCGCTAAAATATACGTTTTAAAGAATAGCATATAACCATTAGGCAACATATGAAGGTATGTTCGTAAACGCTGCAGTGCATTTATATATAAGGTTTTCGATGTTCAGACAGAACTGAAAGCGTACAAAGGATTAGTGCACTTGAATAGCTAGATAAATTCCGTGTTATTATGTCGGCTAAAACACGTTCTTTTCATAAGACTCTTCATGGCTTTCATTTGACCCTAACCAGCATTATGACTCTTGAAATCAATAAGATAAAGCTTATGACTCTTGAGAATTTGTACCTTTGAAACGGTCAAATTTACAATAAAATTAGAAGGAATTTTGTTGACTCTTCAAATCATCATTAGCCAATGGTCATATTTGTCCCTCAACTTTTGAGGTCTAGTGAAAACCCATCTCTTAATATGTATTTTGAAAATATTAGAATATAATACAGAATTGAAATAATCATCATAGATGTTTGATAAACCGATAAAAACCGAACTGCGGTACTTAGGATCACTGGTGCTATGAATAAAATAATTTCTCAACCAGTCTTGCAGGCACTCATTCAACATTAAAGACAGATCAACATTCTAATGCCCGATTTAATTCATGCACCATTCAGGAATGGATGTTATTTATTAAGTGTTAAAATGAACGCTGGATAATATACGGGAAGAAAAGCACGGGGCTCGTTTTTGTCACCTTTGTAATGTGTATGTGATTGAAGATGAAATACATTTCCTTATCGAAATCAACCAAATGAAAATTTATTAAGTATGACTTTAATAAAATAAATATTCACGAAAACATATTCACGAAAACATATTCACGAAAAATTATTATCTTCAAAGAGAAAGTAAAATTGGAAGTAAAATCCTGCATCTTTTTTAAAATACTAGGCTGAGATAAAAAAGAATAATGGTGTAAATTGGTTCCTTTTTTGTCGAAATAGATTGAAGGTAGATTCTACGTGGCAGCTAAATAAAAATCAAGAAAATAAAACGCGAAAAAAACTATTGGAAAGAGGAAAAAGACAATTATTCAATCGAAAACTAACTCAAATTTACGAGGAGAATTCAAATAAATACGGCACATATTTAATAAAAAATACTCAGGCGCGATAACTACGTTAACAATTAATTTGTTATTCTTATGAATGCATTTGTATTTGTTCACTACAGTGCAACCTCAGAAGATCGCCATACTCTTGAGCAACTGCATCCCTTCAGCAACAGTATGGTTTTTCCCATTGTACGATTTAACGATTAATTTAATTTAACCTCTCCAGAGCAACAACCTCTCTACAACAACATAATTTTGCTTCTCCCAAAGGGTGTTGCTTTGGAAAGTTTGCACTGTATATTTAGTGCACAGCTGTTCTAAAGAGTTATTTTGATTAGTGTACGGGTACTTGGTAGAACGCACCAAAACATTATTTTAAAGACTTTATCGCCTTACTTGTACTGTTTATACCCCATTAAATTATACCAAAAAAGCTGAACAAACATCGGAAAGATAAACACTTCCGGGTGATAATTTCATGAGGACAGCCACGAAATAGCTTCAATTATGCTGAAAATATTGAAAATTCCAATCAAGTAATCACGTTCCTTCTGGCCTTCTATCCTTGTTTCTATTTGTTTTGTGCAACGAAGCGATCCTCCAGGGAAATGCTTTGCCACCGGCGTCAATTGTACAGTTTTAGTTGGACGGTATTATTGAATAATGTTCACACTTTATCGGTTAACTGACATACGAGTTGCTTTTCTAACGCACCGCCCTTCATTCCAAAACCGTTCCATCATCAGTGGGGAATTTGTAATCTTAGAATACAATGATCCATTCATATCATCAAATTTATGAACAATGCATTAAAGTCTGATTCCCACAAATGAGGCTAAAATTTCGATTTCAAAATTCTCATCAGACCTGCCATGTTATGTGAATTCTGATATGGTCATTACTTCTTAAAGATGGGAATTTTCCTGCGGCTGAAAATATATTATTAAGGCATGACATAACATTCAACACCAGTACATTTCTCCGACGTTAATAGTCATTGCCAGTCAGTATAACGACCACTTTCACGAACAATGATTTTAAAACTCTATATAGATAAGTATGCATTTAAATGATTTAAAGATTTTTCCCTGTAATGTATGTACAGTTCTTATGTAAGGGGAAACAGGTGATTACAGAAAGGTAAGGGTGGAAGGTTATTAAGCCAAGTATGACTGAATTACCAATGAACGAAGGGGGGTAATTTTGAAGTGGAGTACTTGAACAATCCAACAATCTTTTCTTACTCAAATATGCGTAATAATTTTGAACAAGTATACAATAACACGATATAACAAGTTTTATTGTCTATTTATACGTACTATATTCTGAATATATTGCAAATCCATAAGCTAGATGTTTGACCTTCTACCGATATACATCAAGAAAAGCAAAATGTTATATAAATTACATAGTTTCACCTTTCGGATCATGAATAATTTTAAACCTACGAACAGCTCGCTCGTACCAATATCGCATTCACATGGGATTACTCAATGTATCATGTGCCAATGAGACAGGTAATAGTTTATTCTGAAAGTCACGCGATTTAATGTCTTAATTAAAGCAAGACAGTAACTCGGTATTGTCTTTTTTGTATCTAAGTAAGAGCAAATTAGGGCAACATAGAGAGCAAATATTGTCCCTTGTCAAGTTTATTTCGCAGCTTATAAAAAGACGATAATTAATAAAGACATCGTCTCGAAACCGTCGTCTTTTAATTAAATAATTTTGCTACCTAATACACGATGTAAGTCCCAGTTGCATGGACTACGTCAAACAGGTTTAATCACATACCAGCAAACCAAGACAGCTGTGACGTGTTTTTCAATAAGACGGATTTTAGAACGAAATGCTAGAGGGTTTTGCTTTTTAAACAAACACACATTTATCCATTCCAAAAATGATAATTCAGTGAGGCGAATCAAGGTCGATTGGTGGTGGCATATGTAATTTGTCATCAAAATACGAAAAAAGTTCAAAATTTGCTCTAGAACCGTATTTTGATTAAGAAATGATAGTAAATGGTACTGACCAGGGAACCTTGCTTTTGGAAACTTTTGAAATAAGTGACATTCATAATTGCTAACGTCGATAATATTTGATGAACATGAAAATATGGCAGGGCTTACTTCAAACTTACTCAGTTAATAAAAGCATCGTCTTAATCTTTGTCACGTGGCCTGATTTCCATCCAGTGAACTGTCCTTTAAGGCATCGAGAAATATGAAATTGGTGGAGTACATTCCATTCTAAAATGAGTTCACGAAATGACTATAGGGGGAAACCTAAAATAGTGCTGGATCAAAGGGGTTAGTTCAGCCCCAATCGAGTTGACAGATTTTCCTTGCATGACACACTTTTTTTATTTTGCTTTTGACAGTGAATGTGTTTAAATTAATCTTAAAAAAAACTGTTAACTTCTCCAGTTTCACTTCAGACCACACAAAACTTATCAACATTAGAATCAGACGTTCGTTTGAAAGGTTACTTATAAAAAATAAATCGTTTAAATATTTAATCAGGGTATAAATGTTATCACAATTTCTTTCAAAGCAACCATTCGTAACAAATTTCTTACAAACAAAACTGAATCCGATAATCAAAAACAACTGTTTTTCTTACTAGAGAAATGCCAGGTATTCACATGTCATGTCATATCACTCAACATTACATGCTTAAAACTATTTCTCCATTTCAATAATGAACAAGCACTCGAATGAATCAGGTTATGTATTAAAACCAACAACACTTTTAACGTCTTCAAGTTTAGCGCTTTGATCTTAAGTTATTTGGCTGTAACTTATAATTACTTCTTTCACCCTAGGCTATAGGTAGTTGCACTTTTGACTTTTAAAAACTTTCTAGTCATTAACATTTGGCGTCTTTTAGTTAACATGATTCTAAATAATGTTCATGCTGTCAGCACAGGCATATCGTTAACGTTATCAATCGCTGCAGTGCAAATTGCGTTTGCATGATGAAAACGTGGTGAAAAAAGGAAGAAAAATCTAAATATTTGTATATATGCATTTACCTGTCAGTAATGGAATGAAGAATAAACATTTTTTATTGTTTTGCATGAATACAAACGAAGTCAATCGAGCGCTAAAATGGGGAATGTATCGTTTCCATTAAAACAGTTCTTGAAAGACTTAGCCTTTATTCATAAAAGGGAATGGAAAAAATTAAACATTCAATGGGCAAATCATTGCATGTATGCCGCAAGAGCCAGGGCCAAATGACTATTGAAGGTGGAAGAAGACATTTGCATATATTTGAGAAGAACCAAGGACCTTCCTATAAGCTATCGGACGGTTTCCTCTCACGTGATATATTGGTCTTGAGTAGGATGTGAGCATAAAACGTTGAGGGGCCGGTGGTTGCTAGTGAGAGAGACTTCGACTGCTCTACCACGGAAGTCTCAAGGAGGAAAAAGAAGATCTATGTTAACATGAATTACAGGAATCGTGGCCACACTATATACAAAAGTGTTTGATCTAAGAAATTTTAAAATGTTGGAAACGATTTTGCTTTAACATAAATATCAATCCACTTTTTTGAAATATATTTTAAGACATGAATAGAATCAATTCGTTGTTTTTGGTAAATACATTGATCTCGGTATGTAGTTCTGAAGATAGTCACCTTTTAGCGGTTTCCCCTTCATTGTTACATATCAGCTTCATGGCCGTAATGTATACTTGTTTTTTTTTATTTTACTTATGCAATCAAACCAAGACACAGAACATACAGTTGCTTACAAAGATTTGACTGAACGCATGCTTTATTAGATCCAGCTTGTCATTGCCTTGTGCTACGATTATGGGTGTACTAGTACACGAATATTGGTGAACGTGTTAGTTGCAAACTTGAACAAAAATGTCAATATTACAATAAATTCGGTAAACGTGATAATCATGCCTATTGTTAGAATGTCGTAATTAACTATCAATCAAAACCTCTTAGCTTTCTTCTTCAGTGTCTGATGACAAATCATCTTCATCAAATTATCCGGAATTGAATTTGTAAAGTACCAATTTAATTAAGTAAGTGTGTCCTTAAACGTTGTTATGTTTTCAATCTATCATATTAGTAATTTATGACTTAGAAAATTATACCCGCGGTGCAAACTAAATGAAAATAAATGTAAATATTAACAATGATCTTCTAAAACAATTGTGAGAACCACTCGTGAATTATAACCAAGCTGATTGCAGCCTGCAATTTCACATTGATTCGTCCAAAATATCTGGTTTCAAGGAGACGCGAGTAATTGGAAAATGTGAAAATAGATGGATTTCCTTGAAAGCAATGAATGAGCATCACTAGCACATTGATTGGAAGGAACTGCGTCACTATGCATGTGTAACTACATATCAAACTTGGTGATTGTGTGGTTGAATTAAACCAACATGCAACCTTGTCGAAATGTAATTTAATTCAGGTTCTATCGATTTTTGTTCCTCCTAAATGAATTTGGAGCAAATTTTCGCGTATATGGCCAATTGTCAGGAGCTGTAATGTCAATTTAAAGAAAACGTTCAATAAAAAAAGTGCAAAGGTAATTATTTTCTATAGCCTTATAGTCCTGCAGGCCTCCAATGGCTTAACGTGAAAACGTTTGCACCACAAACTTTATTTCATTATTTCTTTGTTTTTGTCTAATCACGTGAACAAATTTCCTAGAGTCGTTAGCTGTTTTGATTTTGAAGAAAGGACAATCAGATTTTGAACTGCATAGAAATAAAAATTAAATTATTTATGCAAATGTGTGAAACTTGTCGGTTAAGATTAGTGTCTGATTGTGCCTGGTGCATTTCTTTAATTGTCAACTTGCTTTCAAAGCTCCATTTTTTATATCTAATTTAGTTGACATTGATTTTGATGAGGACCACATTACATTCCATCGATAATGACGTTCAACTGCAGCTAATTATAGGACGATTTGGAAATACTTGATCGATGGAAATGGTCAGCAAAAATGGTAATTACGATTTGTATGTTAATTGAAAATTTTGCATCAGAATTGTTCCAAATAAACATATAGTTTGACAACCAACTTGTTACACATATACTACACATTTTGCTAGTTAAAAGTGCAAGGAAAAAGATAGAGCCGTACTGATTCAGGATGACCATTCAATAAAGGTTAACCGCATTCGTATTTTTCAAAGATGGAATTGTTAAGGGGAGATAACACGCAATGGACGCACAAAAAATCAGGCTATTCCAGATACCATAACATCCATAAAAAGATAAAACTGTGTGATTTATTGATTATCATTTTGGAACAGTTTGGATTTAAAACAACCTGACATTCCGTGGCGCCCACAAAAAAAGCGATGATAAATGTATCAGTATGTAAGGTTTTGTTTATGTTACAACAATGCCAAATCTCAATGATATGAGGAATGGTATGATCAAAGCAAACCGACATAGGTAACACAACATTTATCACGTCTGTGATGGTAACTTACAAAGCTATCAATCATTTTGTTAAACTATCACACGGGTCTATGAACAAATTTCTGTCGAACTCGATCAATTGTGCTTATGTTTGTTTTCTCGAGAAACCATCGCCTACAGATATTTACAGACTGACACGTCTTAGATAGGACTATTCGTTGTGAATTGGATATCAGAGAATATAATTTCATTCATACACATACACACACATAAACATATGTATATATAATAATGAAACACTACTAAAAAAACTATGCACTGACCTAGAAATAAATTATGTCATTGATAGATTTGATGCATAAAACTTACTATGCATTACTGGATCTGATCTCTCTAAAAGTGTACATATAATTACTTGGATTCAAAAATCAATGTTCATATTTGGAACACGGTGATCATGACTGTATAAAAGAAAGTAATCCACCGAAGTGCCTTGCTCATTGAGTCCTGACAAATATTGAAGGTGTTTCAGTTCCTCTTCAGTGAGTGCTGATTAATATTCGATATCAAGTTTGATTGGTTGAAAATCATCCAGGAATCAAGATATAGTCGCTCTATGAGCATTGTTCATTAACTCATTATTTGACGCCTTAATCCTGAAAAATTACCCATGCATACTGTAAGACATTGTCAAATCAGCATAAAATAAAAATACTTCAGTTGACATTATATTGAATAATCTGCAATTTACACACAGAATTCTCAACAAAGTAATAAAATCGTTAAGTTGCATTGATTTCATGAATCACGCTGATTACAAACAATCATAATTCCGGTCTGGAATGTTTTAAGTAAAGCATGCATGTTTACACTGTCAACAGATTCACTCACATTGTCAAATATTCAACCCTGGAACATTGTTTGCATGTTCTAATTTTATAACTATAAAACATCGTGAGTGTCCTTTGGTAAATATTGGTTGCGAAGCAGGCCTAAGTTTTAGGACACAGACGTATACATTTGCGAACGTTTTCTCTAACAATTCAAATAAAATCTAGACAATG
Organism: Lutraria rhynchaena; assembly: GCA_008271625.1. NCBI lineage: Eukaryota > Metazoa > Mollusca > Bivalvia > Venerida > Mactridae > Lutraria > Lutraria rhynchaena. The sequence continues at coordinate 4,614,617 of VIBL01000005.1, read as the reverse complement.
ATAGTTTCATGCCGATAAATTCAGTATTATCAAGTTAGTTCATTGTGTGAGCAATGTACAGTGATGCACAATAACTAAGTGTTTTATCGTTTAAATCCCTAGAACGCTCAAAGAGAGGACTTAAATAATGACCGTTGTCTTTCTTAACCAACAGCTGATCACAATTTTGACAAAGTACTGAACTGAGTAAATAACATTTTTAATTCCTGTTTTTATTAAATTCTAGACGGTTGTCCTGTTAGAAAATATTATTAACCCTGTAAACGATGATATGCTTTTTTCATAATACGTTTGGGGATCTTGTTTACATGATCAACTTAATGACATCGATAATGGTTTAACGACAGTTATTGAACATGGACTGTTTTACCATGTGCGGTAAAATATATTAATGAACGGTAAACAGGCATTTTTTTACGTGGCAGGTGTTAGCCGAGAATTTTATGAAGGCGAAGTTCCAACTCATATAATATGCATTTGTTATTTTGATATATAGATAAGCGTAAAGTTGGTGTTAATGTTGGTAGTGTATATAAGAATTTAATCATTGGCGAGCAACCGTAAGGAATGCGCTTAAAATTTTAATATGTGTAAACGTATATTTAAGTTATCACATGTTTCGATCTTTTCTTATTTTTACTATATCTGAATAAACTTATTAACTATTTAAAGTTAGACGGGAAAATAGTTTAGAACTTGTAAACTTATGACTAAAATTTAAGATCATGACTAGAAATTGGAAATGTGCCCCTTTGAATGAAATATCAAAGATCATGATCATGACTTCGCACAAAAAATCTTTGGAGCATAGAATTTACTTTCTGTATATTGTCGCAATAAAACTGCGTGAACGCATGTTCTTCGCAAGGGGAAAATAATTCTCAATTGACTAGAAGAGCTTTGCAAATAAAGTCAAGTGTTTGATTAGATGAGGACTCTGAACCATTTCTGGATATGTTTCGTATGGATATAAGTACACAATACACGTCAGACTCAACAATATATTCACAAATCATCTATTACGCTCGCTTCTTCTAAAATCCTGACAGGACGAATTTAATTTTGTATTTAGTGCTTTCCAAATTGTTTGTATTAAGATCATATATCATGACATTGTGGGTTTCTTAATGAAATCAACCAATTATTCACTATAATACTTATACATTTTCTAAATTAAATATAACGAGATTGTTCACTTTCCAAAAAAAACTTATTAAGCGTAATTACAAAATTAGAATTATAATACACTGTTGTACAGTAGAACCTTTCTAATCCGAACTTGTTCGGACAGACAAAAATGTTTGGATTAAAGAGGTTTTCGGAATATAAAGGTTCCGGATTACAAAGGTTGTTTGATTAGAATTAGTTACATAATAAAAAATCGGGACCAGTTGATGTGTTCGGTTTACAGAGGCTTCCGAATAGGAAGGTTCGGATTAGAGAGGTTCGACTGTATTTACCCATAGGCGCACGGTTTATTCCAATTTCAGTTGAAGCACTTATACAAACGTATCTGTGATATTGTTAAAAGTACATCCCATGACCGACTTTAACTAGATTTCGGCATTCAAATTTTCAGTATTCTTCTTTTTGGATAGGAGTGATCCTCCTGGTTCGAATTCCTGTCTGCCTTACCAAGAAATTCTGCTTTGTTCTGAAGATAACTCTCTATTAAAACAGTATTGTTGATTGACATGATCAAATGAATATATGGATAGAATTGTATATCTATATAAATAGATTTGACGGCGAAAACCTCCGGGGTGTACCGGTTACTTTGACATGTTAAACAATCAAATTCCTACTAGACTAGTTATAAACATTATCCAAGATACTGGCAGACATTTGTAAATCTGGTCCATTGTGTCAGTCTGGAAATTCTGAACTCATGCTATAGTGGGTTAATAATGTAAATATCTGACATTAAATGAGAGAAATTATACAGACATATGTAAATAATTTGTCTATAATGTCAAATGCATCTTTTGGCATATGTATAAGTTAATTAATCAAGACAAAGGTTTATATTCAAGATTATTTTAAACTCAGTCTGATTTATTTTCGTGGCTGTATTGTTACCTGTCTACAGATAACTTAGCTTCGATGCAGTTTCGAGAGTCAGACAGCCCATGTTCTTCATTATGGTGACCCTAATTATTTGTACTTCTCAGTCCTCATCTTTGTGACATATTCCTTGTTAGAATTGGTTTCTGAATCGGTTTCCGTAGCTACTTTATCCTGACAGTGTCAACGTTTATTTTTCAATTTAGTTTGATTCCTATGATTTCCAATTACGTTCGTGAGTGAAAATTAATTGCCAGATTACGAAATATTCAAGAAGTTCTCGGCTTGGTTACCCCATTTCGCAAAATCCAAATGACCCACATGAATAATCATCGATTCGTTTACTCTGTACCCCAGTTCCACTTCCAAAACTTTTATAACTATTTTTAATAGACTTCGTCTCCGTTTGTATACAAATATAGTAAATTTCCGGTGTTTACTTAGAAAAGGGGGCCAAGCAAGCTTCCATTTACCAAAACATTTACAGGTATGTAATTGTTTAGATATACTCGAACACCACTGTTAAATACACAAAGAGCTGGTTCATCGCACGATTATACAAATACAACTGTTTCTTGAGCCGACATCCTTGAATGTAAGTAGGAGATGGTGAATTTAGTCTACTATACATCTTATTTAATTGTCTCTGTATTGGCTATGTACTTAGAAATTTTTACAATCAATATAAATCTAATACTGAAATGTATTTCTTATGTACCATGACGAAAGAAATCTAAAAACATCAGCAGTTTGGCAGAATTATTACTTTTTGCATTCCAATTCTAAACAAGCAAGAACAGGTAATCTTAAGGATCAGATACGTAATGAAATGAATTTTAAAAATGCAGCGAGCGTACAAATGATAAAAAATTAAAAAGCTCTTGACGGGTGTAAAGAGCACATAAACTCATAAACAAGAGACATTGAACAAGCGACTATCAGGCAATAAACCAGGAAAAAAGCAAATAATCATAGATAAGCCGTAGATTTAAATGACTAGATGATATCGCATGTGAAATATTGCCCACAAGGCAACATGACACTCCAAACGCATTAGTTTTGTTCTGTTAATGGGTTCTTTTGACTGAGCTGCTCAGACTTTAAGTTGATAAATGCTCGAACAATAGCCTCAGGAACACGTAATGAATATGATAATAGTGAAATTAGAGTTAATGTACATTCAATCTGGTAATAACCAAAACAAGTTAATACTTTTCCATTTTTGACAATTTATATATATTCAAGGTCAATTATCGCTCACTGCTGAACTTAAACGATTTTTCACTTGTCTGTATTTATTAGGGTTAACATTTTTATTTAAGTGCAGAAATTTAGTGCTTGAATTTAGAATGTACATAGAAAAAAACACCTGCTAAGCGTTCGATGTATTGGCTCATAAAACTTTCATTACAGTCCCGTGGTAAGATTTAAAGTACACCTGATATAGTTCATTTTTTGTCTCTCTAGAAATTTACCAATTATCTGACTGGCTCATCCTGGTCGTTATATGCCAAATGAACATAAAATGACTTCATAATATCTAGGACAGTCGCGAACAGGTGTTCCATCAGTAATAAGTTCCTCATCGCTTGCAACGAATGAGAATTCCACGAATGAACGGTAACAAAGCAGAGCTGGAATAGATTTGTTTCCTCCAGTAATACAACCTACGTCTCTGGAATAGTAATAATACGGAATTATTGCAAAAAAACGTTTTAATTCGAATGGGAATGGAAAAGATCTTATTTATAATAATCCAAGTCTGAATAAGCTGGTCTGTGTTTACATAGTTTTATATTCCGAAATATTTTAGAAATAAATAACGAGGAAATTCATTAACAACAATGCAAAAGCTAATGACCTTTTTTTCAAATGTTCGTTTTTCACGTCATTATTTGATTTAAAACTTGTTACTCAGTTTCTTCATTTGCTTTTACATAGTTTCTACAGTTTTCTTCTCCAACATTGTATTTCATTAATCTTTTTTGGTTAAAAATCTTCAAAACATATTTCTAAACTCATGCGACGTTTCATATTAATGTTTTTCTTATCAAAGCTTTAATATCTTTTGTACTTTTTATCATTTTCCCCTTTCCAATGATCTTCTTTTTTTACTTTATCAAAATTTTATTCTTTAATACACTTTCCAAAACTTCTAGTTCAGCTTCGTATATTTCTCCAGTGTCACTGTGATGATTCACTGTTAATTAAATACTACTGAATTAAATATTGCGCTTTAAAATATTAATTATCTAAAATGGAACAGTTGCACATATGATTCATTGGTATATCGCATACTTTTCAAGTTTTTCTGGTTAGCAGTCGATTGTAATGGATTATAACATACATTAAAATTTCGATTCATTGAGGAAATGGTTCATAACATTCAAGAGGTGTCTTTATCAATCTGAAGTATAGACATAAAGGAGGTCTGAAATTCGTTATAATGAAGTGGTCCCTTAGTGAGGTTTTACTGTACAGAAAATTGAAACGCGATTATTATTGGTAGTAGAAATATGCCGCATAAATGTTCAATCATTAATCACTTCCCACGCGTTATTTTATCATACCAGACGACAGAGACGGGGAAAGAGAGAGGGAGTAATTTTATATTTATGCGATTCGAAATCAATACCATGTACCTACAGCAACTTACCATACGAATTCATAAAACCCAACTTTTTTACCGAAAGAAGTTTTAACCTGGTGCATTTGATATCGCTTAAACAAAAAATAATATAGGGTCGGTTGAACATTTTTATGTACATTTTTTTAGAGAATGAAAATATCCGTAAGAAAAGAAATTAACCGAGTTTGAAAAAGTCCAGGGTCGGCCAATCAAAAGAAAATCACAGACACTGGAAACAGTCCAGGGTCGGCAAATCCAGAGAAATTCACTGAGACTGAAAAAAATCTAGGTTCTCGCAGAACGATAGGGAACTGTTTTACACCTTTAGTGTGACAGTGATACCTTAGTGTCATTATTTTCTCTGTTTAATTACGTAATGCCGTAATATATTTCATAGAAATGTTTGGTAAACTTCACTACGTATTCCCTGGATAATTTAACATTTATGCTCATGAATTCTGACTAGTTGTTGATATGCAATTATTTGTTTTGTTCTGTCCACGAAATGTTACATCAGTGGAAAAATTTCCTCAATTCGAAACATTTACTTTTGTCAGTGACCTGCATTATTATTTTTCTTTTGGAAAGGTTCAAAATATTGTAATTCAGTTATGGAAAATGGATAAAAGGGCTTTTAAATAAAGCACGAAATAAAAGTGCCACTGTAGTTTATTCTAGTAATTCTGCTCTTTGATACATCCCTTGTTAGATTCTATCATTTCTAAAGTGCATGTACGTTGTACTTACACGTAACGTCGAACTACTACGTACGAAGCCATCGGTGATGGCACTGGTGTGACTATCTGATTATTTCAGTGTCAGGAAGCCAATCATTGGATATACGGTGCACAGAGAATAAAAGTCAAGCGCGAGCAAAGATCACTTTTAGCACGCTCTTATTATAAATATTTCTTCTATGGGTTTAACGTCGCACCAACAGCTAGGGTCATTTGGTGACTTTTTTAACTTACACGGTGAAGGAAGACATCAGGTGTAAACCTGGGTAGAACCACCGACCTTCCGTAAGCTAGCCGGGTGGCTTCTTCAAATAAAATATAAGTAAACATTGCCAACAAAAAAATAAATGCGACTTCTCTCCCTTTGCTGGTATTGTATTGATTCATGTATATTATTTTATATAAAGTGATTAGAGCTATTGTTTATTGATTGTAATTGATATCATAAAAATTAACGCATTTGTCTGTAGTTTATGATTTATATTATATACCAAACTTATCTATCCTAGAATCATTCTATGTAGATAAATTTTATGTCGTTTTGTTTATTATTAAAATAAATACATTTACGACTGAAAATTTGTCTTATCTTTGCATTCAAATTTTATATCACACCTGTTCGTTTATCATACCAAGGTTCTGCATATATTTCTTGCTGTAAGCTGTATGTTTAAAACAAAGAAATATATTACATACTTTTTTCATAGACACGACCTAAACACGTCAACATTGTTCTATCCATATTTTCCCAATGTCTATAGTATATCCAAATCTCCTATCAACATTCCCATCACGAATATTTCATTTGTATGTGTATTTTGTTAGAGCTAAATCCTCTTTACAATTATTATCTTCGTTAATTGTTTAACCAAACGCTGAGGCAAAACGCGAGAAAATAGGATGGTTCCATTAACGAAGGCGTCAAAAATAGTCAGTTAAACCTAATTGCTTTCTAGTAAAATCTAATTAGGCGTCTTATACACACGAGAACAAATGTCAGGATTTAGAAAAACACACCTGTTCCACTAACAGTCACAGTGTCATTGCTGATATATCTTCTATTTCAACGATATCACCCGTTGCTTAAACACCCCTCAGCATATTATTACAAGCCAAGTCTTTGTTAATTAAATCTTCATTTTCAGCGACTTCATGTTTAATTTATTCCAGTTGGCAGAATATATCGCTTCTTGTAAAGCTTTGGCGTACAAACATACAATGAACGCTTGATTTCCCGATGTAATAAGCAAGAATAACATGTTTAATGTGCATTGTGTTTATCATATTGTTATGGTTTTTCATTATTACCATCATTATTATATATAGTGCATTTATCATTATTGTGATTACTGTATTACTATTAAAAACTCATTCAACAGACAAACGATGCGATTTTCCTGGCTGTATTGTCACGTGTTCAGAACGTAATGTTAGGCTAACTATTTTGAAAAACAAAATGTTTGTAAGTACAGAAATGAACGGGAAAGTAGAAACAAATTAAAACCAAGTGGCGTAGCATGCTATAAATGAAGATATCAACAAAACCAATGAATTTATTATTTAACAAAACAGAGAGAATGCGTACGTGAAAGTAAAAGATATGAGAAACTACTTAAGATATAATTCATCCTAGTATTGGGCGTGTTTAGTGATATAAGTAACCCACCATATGAACATAAAACAATTTAATAAATCAATATATCATTAAAAAAGATATGAAATGAAGTGTGGATGAAAATGAATGTAGTTTGTTGCAAACATTATTCATTTTTATCATAACTGCACTGGTAACCTTAAAATTTCTAGCATTTATATCCATATTATCAAATATGTAATTTTGTGCGCATGGGTGTGCTCATTCGACACAGCGTCTATGATAGATGAATCGGCTATCAGCTAAAAACGATATTTATTCTACCAATATAAGTTCATGTGTTACCAGTACACACACACACGCACACACACACACTGTTTATATTATCCTAGGCTTATGTAAATATACCATTGATTTAGATTTTACAATAAGTTCAACTCGAAGATCTTGACTTATGCACCAGATCATGCTATGTTTATACTTCATTCATTGCGTAACACGTGTTTCATCATGTCTAGTCGGCGTACAACACAATAACTACATTCCAGAACATTAATCGGACACATTGTATGTATACATAAATGAAGAATTTGTTCTTCCTAATCACTATTAGTAAAGCATGACGTAGCTTTGTAAGACCGCATTCGTAACAGGTGGTACAAAAGTGATCACATGTGCAACAGGTGTTAAAAATGTGATCACAAATGTAGCGGAAATCAAGAAATATCTTGTGACAAATGTGACCGATGCCAATTTTTTATTTTACTTATTACGAATGTGATCTTATTCGTAATAAATCTGTTATGTACATACATCAAATGTGGTGTACGAATGTGGCACTACATCGCTTGGCTATGCCTAAGGCTTTTTGTGCTTAACATGAAATGTAACGCATTAAAGGTGTTTTGTTTTCTCCAGGGATTAACGTCATACCAACAGCTCTCTCATGCAGGCCTTCTAATAATAAATGCATTCTCGAAAACAAGACACTCTCATTCAGATACATGCTTAAATTAATTTGGATGCAAAATGAATAATCCACAACAGATAACAGAAATAAGTTACTCTGATAAAACAGAAAAAGAACCGAGCAATGTCATTGTTGAACATAATACAAACTTTGTTTAAATGTTGGTAAAAGTTGAAAAGTATGAAAAATCTATAACTTAAGACAATAAAAGCCAGTTCGGTCCGAGCAAGTAAATAAATAACGGAACGGGAAAGAACCTGAAATTCTGGCACATGCCGAGAGACTTTCACCCATGTGCTTCACGGTACTTTGGATTTTGTCAAAGGGGCTCTGTTTTGTGATAATAACCTCTATTCAGCTATTCCATCCGTTTTCCAAGCTAAGTGTTGGAGGTTTTGTCACTTATTGCTAAAGCTGTTTCGTTCGCAGTGCTTTCAAAGACAAGTAAACAGTAATAAATAAATTGGCAAACGTATCGGATTCTTTGCATAATCTTATTGACACATCCGACTAGCCGAGTCTGATTATATTCTTATGCAAATAATTCGATAAGTATACGACAGTTAACTGTAATGCACACACTTTGATGCCAGTGCGTTTTGCAAGATGAGCGTCTCGAAACCTTGAAAATTACAAGGTGACAGGAAACTGCAGCCGTGCATGTTTAGTCTGCACTTCAGGGAATATTTTAAACGCTAGTGAGCAAATTAGATCATGTTTTCCAGAAAAGAGCAATTATTAGAATAGCAAATTACCGATTTTATTATTATTGCTAAACGACTGGAGCATGTGGGTGCGGGTTCATTTTGAAGTTTCGTCTAAATAATTTACAATTTGTTCATAAACGATGAATGAGAAATTTGAAACGATCGGTGATGAATCTGAGAAGAAATGTAATAAGCGCATTGTGCGACTGCTTCGGAGAAATTTTAGAGTACACAACATAAGTTTATATGGTTAAATAAACATAAATTTGATCAAGTAAACACTATCGGAAATCCGTTCAGTATCCGTTCTGTACCCGTCATGTGTTTGTTAATTACCCAAATCTTAGGTAGGTCTTATCACAAAAGTGTACTTACTACAGACGATTTATTTTATTATAAAACAAATGCTGCAAAATTGGCACTTTTATGGCTCAAATCTTTTTTCGTATGTCTAATGAGAACAGGCCAATGTATAGTATCATAATAAAGAGTCCCAGATAGAAATCAAACTGAGCTTAGATTAAATAATTGGTCCTTAATCAGTTTGGCCGATTAGTGTTAAATAAGCTAATGAGCGGACTTTATTATGAACTACACATAATATAATTAGAAATTATCAGCACACCATCAACATAACGGCAGAGAAAGACCTGGACATGATTGTTGGAAACGATATGCAGGGAAAACCACGCACGATAAATTTGACCAGCCGAAGCTTTCGACTAAAACAAGTGCCAGTCAAACAAGGAACAGACAAAGAGGCACGTTGGATACAGTCCCCAGATTATTAAACATAAACAAGGATATTGAATTTGACGATGAAATGGAAAAAAAGCTAATGTTATAGAAGATATTGTAATTATGAAGAGTCATTTTAAGCTTATGAAATACCTCGAGGTAACTTTTGTTTCAATGGTGCGCATCACATTGAACATGGTAGTGAAATGTTTATCGGAAAATTTCACAGGGTAAATTAATTGACCGTTTAAAGGAAACGCGCGAAGCGGATAGATCATGAGACACGGATCAGGATGCATAATTTTGCAGTCAGCTACCTAATCAAACCACTTAGTTACTATAACTGCTTCATTTTACTGCGTAATTCAAATTAGTCCACATCACAGACTGACACTTGATAAAATTCCTTGCCATAACATCAATTCTTAATCCTTTGGGTTTATCATGCATGACTTCTGAAATTTTAATACCCTTATTAACCGATCATTTTACTAACTTAAAATGTATGTATTGCCAACATAATGAGTTTCGGAATCATGGAAAGAGCGCTTTCAATTTGTGTTCATGTGTTCTGGGAACATGCGGAGAAAATTGATGTAGTCAATGTCAATTGTGATTCAGACACACCATCCATCCTGCATTTATTTTTAGTTTTAATTCAACTATTGATTGCTAGTTATCACGGAATCGTGGATTACCCAATACAGATTCTGGTAACATTAAACATTCAGAGTTTGCACATATACAGACAAATCAAACACTTCTTTCCAGAAAATATGGAAATGTAGTGAGCAAAATACAACTTCATTTCCGTATCAATGTTTCATCACCGCATTACATTTTACAAAGTTGGTTTAATTTAGTTTTCCCATTTTACGATCCATCGGTTTTTTCTTGGGGCTGACAGAAAGCATTAAATTTTAAACGAAAATAGTAACTGTCTATGGAAATAAAATAATTTGTCCCTGAACGATTGAACATATTAATCTTTCAGTCATTTAGTGTTTTAAATTGTGTTTGTATGATAGATAGTTCTTCGTTTCTCGTCTAAATTTACAATAACCAAGAAAAAAATTGACTACAGCCTTTAAAAACTACGGGTGTAAAATTTGTTTTCGCTTTAAAACAGCATCATAGAATCACAAGATTAATAGACACTGACAAAGACATTTAAAGCAAATCTGTTAAACCATCACTCAAATTAGCAATTAAAGATTTGAATCCGTTCACAATAGGAAGAAAACGCGGATTTGACAAAATTGAAATACAATCTAATTGCACTGAAAGTACTTAGAAACTTGAAGAAAGCAACAAGGAAACATTACTTTATTTGGCTTTGGAAAAAGGGGAAGACTAGATGAAAACGAATTTGAAGTAAGATGGGAATCTAATATTCCTTAAGATAAAAAATTATCCGGAGGGATCAGTCGAGACAAATGTACACTCAGAAACAGTGAAGAAGGTTACATATTGGAGGTAAATAAACAAAAAGTTCTGAAGACTGACAGTGGAACACGGCCATAGTGAATTCCTGGGGACCCAAATAATTACTTTACTATATATACATTGCACTATATCCATAACACTGAAATAAATATGGGCGTGTTCAGGGCTCATAAAAAATAACTGCATCTGGTTTTCCACTGTATCCGAGTTCTCTACGAGGGTTTTACTGTATACCTCAAAAGTCAACAGCTGATCAACTGAATACAGGGCCGGGTATAGAACAGTGAGAGTAGAATTGGAAGGTAGTAGTAATGCAATTATAGTAAGTTTCCAATTTAGCCTGTCTCACGAATGTTTTATGAATCATAAAATAAGGAAAAGAAATTCGCATGATTACTGTAAAGCCTGATGAAAAATGGTTGTATCGAAACCCGCTTCATCACTTTTAGTGTTCTAGTTTTGTTCGAATATCACTGACAACAAAATGGCAATCATTTCGGACTTTAAAACGTTTTCTCTTGAGAAATTATGCTTTTAACGCGGCATGTTTAGTATTCGGCACGTAAAGAATTAGCTCGGATAATCATGACGAGAAGGGATTTTCCGCGAGAGCTCAGCCAGCAAGAGCCTGTTTTATTCAGGGAACGTTTGTGAATCAGCAAGATCCATAAAAAACCTTCATGCATTGACAGATAGCAGCAAAACCAAATTTCCTCTCATAAGTTTGTCACACCAATATACTCTTCCCCGAGTATACATCCCAACGATCAATGTATATGAATATATAGCCAGGGATTTTTGTTAAAATGAAACTCATTAATATAAATTATTTGGTATTGGATTTTCTTCCCTGGAGAACGAAACTTATAAATGAGAAAGTTGAGGTGAGACTAGAGTAGTATGATATCCTCTCACCAAATGGAACTTACCACGATATTAAATCGCATAGAGAAACATATGGAAGTCAAAATGCAGCTAGGATGAGAATAGCGTCCCAGCAAAGGGAGATAAGTGGAAATGAACAACAAGATTATCACGTTAGTGAATATAAGACTAGGAAAATAAAAATGCTCGCACATCGATCTATTTTTCACTTAATGTATTTCGAATACCAAGGTAATGCATTGCACGTTGAGCTAAGAGTGTTGTATTTATGCCTAATTTGATGAATAACATAATCCTTGTGTATGGCAAGTGTCATGCTAAAAGTGGTACTTATTGACAAACAACCTTATTGAACCAATTTGTTCAGTTTCACTGCAAAGTGCAAGTAAAGAGTAATTTGATTAACATTTCTAATCTCAGGAAAGATTAATACAATTAGCGCAATGCAAACAAATCCATTCAGACTACATCTTGAACAGCCGGTATATATGTTGACATAGATGAATGGGGTGACACTTTGCTGGACCCAAATTACAATTGATTACAGATAGAATATAAACGAAAGCCAATTTAGCATCATCAGTAAAAGTAGAGATGGAATTGTTAGATGTTGACGGTCTGGTAATGGTGTGCTTTATCTGATCAGATGATGTGTGCAGCTGAAGCCTAGCTACAAAGGAACTCCAATAATAATGGAAAAATCTTCCATTCGTGAACGTACACTTAATCCTACGCATGAAAGTCTCGGAATGTACAGTAAAACCTCAAATAGTGACAGCCTCAACATTACAACCACCTTGTTATAACGACCACTTATTTTCGGACTGACTTCCTGTAACTCCCCTATAATTCAACATGATGATGAGACCACCTCATTATTACGACCGATTTTTCGGTCGTAATATCGGAGTTTTATCGTATTTTTTGTATCTACTACGTTGAATTGTGGGAATGTCATTGTGTGAACATGTTTCAGGACGTTAAGAGGACGATAAAAGAACAGACAGAAAAAAGAACATCCAGACTTGCAAGAGATGGCTGAGTGATTCAAGCACAACATGAAATAGAATAATAAGTCTTTTAAGTATATCAATGATGTCGGAGACATTGTTGCTTTGCTTTTACTATTTTAGAAAAGATGGATGATGTCAAATTGATAAAATTATGAATAGATCAAATTTGTCACCGATTGCATTCCTTAGAATATATGTATTCGATACAATACACAGACAAAGTCGACATGTGAATGCTACTCACGCCAAGTGAACAACGAGGAAGCATACTTGTAAAGCATTATATGCGAATGTAGTCAACCCTAGGTAAACGGTGCATGGTGGTTACTATTCGAAGCACATTTGTTGACATAATAGAACATATAGACATAAGAATAGTGATATAGGGAGCCTCCGTGGGGGAGTTGTTATTGTTCTGACTAGTAACCACCAATTTCTCACAGCTGTGAGTTCAAAATCCGCCTGGTACCAGACTTTCATATGTGAATAAGCTGTCCAGCTGGCTTACGGAAGGCCGTTGGTCCTACTCAGGTATTCCTCTATCGTTGAAGCTGGAAAAGTCGTAGAATGCCTTTGGCAGTGGGTGCGACATTAATCCTCAGTAAAAAAGGAAAAATGATAAAAAAATGTTGGAGACCAGACATTTTCCTTTTCTCCCTTCAATGACTTATGCTAACAGGTTTAGCTACGGCTTCAGTTTTTGAAATATCTTCAAAAAAGTGGATTAAGTATGTGAACTGAACGAAATATGTGGTATCGAAGTAGATATTGGTGATTCGCATTTATTTATACGAATGATTGGATTTTTTACACAAATAGTCCATATTTTGCAGGCTTAGTTCGTTTTTTTCTAACATAATTGTTTGTTCATCGTTCCTATCAGTAATACAGATCATAAATCTTTATAATAGTCCACATGAAATATGTTTATGATACCTGACGCGATATATAAAGTTAGAAAAAATATCTCAATGACTGAACTTTAAAAGGGTGTTAATGGCCCCATATATCATATAATATGGTGACATATGGTGAGATACATGCAATGATTGAATGTATGTTGACTGTGAAGTGTAGATCTGACTCGATCACGTAGAAAGCTAACAAGAGTCTAACAGCTAATGGAATCAAAGGTCAGGCTGTCAATTTAGGTACGTACATGTTGATAACTTGTTAATCAGATATCAGTCAAAATCTGACTATCAATTTAGATAAATTGTAGAATCAGTGAATATCTAGGTGAATGGTTTGATTAGCATTATCAACATATTGCTGTACATGCAACGGGCTATCGATCAGGTATATCCTACGACCACTGGTCAGCATGGCTTCCGACGTTGGAACAAGAACAGAAGTTGAATCCTCCTGATAACTGAATTTCGGAAGATAATTTTGATTAGATATTTGGAGATTACCTGACTGACAAGCCCAAAGTTCAAATTTGGTTTGGCTCTTCAATATCAGAAAGTTAAGGAGGAGAAAATACATAGTCGATCAGATAGTATAACATTAAAACCTCGATATTTAGACCACATCTGTAATCAAAATAATCGATGTAATTGTAAAAAAGCATACATATATATATATTTGAGTATTGTATAATGTGTTGTATGGCCCTTAGCTCTCAACTTTGCAGCTGAGCACAAATATCTGATCGCGAGTGTTAACAAATCAATGTTCGAACTACTGAATCTAATAGATTTCTGATAATGGTATTGCTTTGTTTTACAAATATGAAGTCCAAATGCTGACCCTAAGAACTACACTTCCTCACTGAACTACACCAATGGGCTAGTCTAATAAGAATCATATCTATTCTTATTTAAACCATTTTGACTACCCATGTTTGAAATGCTGGTGTAACATACTGAAGTCCAATAACTTACTGGTTATTTTTTTCCACTATTTCAAGCTTCCAAGCTACTCCCAAACTCAAAATGACATCTAGTCAAGTGTTATAAAACCGAAAGTAGCGTTATGATTAGACATTGAGTAGAAAGTTCGCATCGCTTCCAGCTTTCTCATGTTAAATAGTATATCGTTCAGAAGATATACAGGATTTTGCATAGTGAGAAAAGGTACAGAAGGTTTTTAAAAGTTTAAATGAATTAGAAAAGCTTTGCAAATTTAAAGACACGCATAATTTTGCAAGAATGTCTGACAATAAAGGATCTGAGGTTAAATTTAGATGAGGCCCTTCATCGTATTCCGCTCAATCGTAATGTTAGACCTTCACATAATTTATGAATACCCTTAGTAACATGATACACAGTATGACATAGAACCAATCTGTGCACCTTTATTATCGATTTGGGACAAATTATTGGGCCTATTGATAAAATATTATACATATTTGCATACAGGTCGTTTTAATGATAAAATCCTGGTAACATTGATTTGTCCATTTTCGGATGTAAAATAAATGCTACCGATTGAATAGCAATTAAATTTCAATTAAGTTTTCTAAATATAGACTTAAACAGAAGGGTTTAAAGTTCTGTCCTCATAATCCGGTCGATTAAACTAACCAGAATGTACTAAAACCACGTCGTTCCGATCAATCTTTGCGTAAGAGTGCAGTTTCAAACAAAAAATACTAATT
The DNA here is from genome assembly GCA_008271625.1 of Lutraria rhynchaena. Classification (NCBI taxonomy): domain Eukaryota; kingdom Metazoa; phylum Mollusca; class Bivalvia; order Venerida; family Mactridae; genus Lutraria; species Lutraria rhynchaena. The sequence continues at coordinate 4,599,232 of VIBL01000005.1, read as the reverse complement.
GTTTGTTTTATACAGTTTTTTGTTCTAAAATTAACACGAATCATTTAAGATGATAAAGATGTTTAATTACTTTTAGGGTTTTATATATTTTGTAGTAGCAAATTTACTCATTTTGTGCAATTACAAAATTGTTCAGAGGCAATATTTATTCAGGGAATTAAAATATTTATTTCGAGATTTAAACTGTACTAACATTTTGAGATAAAGCGTATCATTTTCCCTCTATCTATTATTTTTTAGGGTAAATTACGTCGGTTTTGAAACAAAAAGTAGCCTCATTATTTTTCGCATCATGCGCGGAATGTACGTATATATATAATTTGCAAAGTAAAAATGAAATAACTCCTAGGTTTTTATCTTATTTTATTCCGCCACACCTGGGAGCAAGTCAGATAAAAAAAGTACATATACCTCCCCCAACTGTCTAATTTATGTCTAAAATTTAACGCACAACAGAATTTCGTTTGTGTCAACATTCAAAGTTCAAAACAATTATACAAGTTTCAAGTACCATTCACGAAAATAAATGAGGTGCGTAATAAACTTGTTACAACAAATCACAAGGCGTATAACTGAAGATTTAATAAAAAAGTGAAAAAAATGTGAATATATAGCTGAGTAAAGTACAGATTAACCTATATCGACGTGCTTCATCTTTAATCCTGAAACTTACAAGAAAATCTTTGTTAAGACATATTATCGAGACACGATGGTTATAAGCAGTCTTAGTCTTGTATTTTTAGGTGGATTCGCATTTATTTACTCTGTCATGAATAACTATGATATTGTCCCCAAAACAAACGTCAATTATCTAATTAATCTATTGCATATCCGTACTTGTCGTAAAACTGAGAACGGTTAGACCTGTGCAAACAGGCACCTGCGAATTAAGGCATTTTTCCAAGCCATTAAATGGCCGTTTTATATAGTATTGCATGTACATGACCCGTGAATAAAGTTCAGTAAAGGAAGTGACTAAATGAGTCCTTTATAACCTTGCAACATTTATTGAGAAAATGTTTGTCTTGTGTGTCGATAAATCTAAGACTATCTGCACGGTAACCTTATTCACACGTTGACCTTTATCCGCACGGTGACCTTTATTCGCAAGGACCTTTATTCAAAGGTGATCGTAATCCCGGGTTTTACTGTAGAACATTAAATAAACACCTTGAAATATCAAACAACGAACAGACGTGTACTGTCTGTTCATATGATTTTGCAAAAAAAACCACACATTCCCAAAATATGCCTTTGAAAATTGTATAAAAACACATATTTTGCCAAAAAATCAATGCCTACATGGCAGATGATCAAATTGTTGAATAAATACAATTATAGTAAAACATGTTTACTGCGCATGCCTGTAATATTTTATTTATCATTCTCTTAACAATTACATTTTTGCGTCCATGTTCCAATATATCTATAACAATGAGATAATTTTAAAGAAGGGTGTGTTCGGGGGAGGTGTAAATATTTCACAGTAGCCGATTCTTCATTATATCCGAGTTCACTATAGCCGTGTTTTACTGTACAAATATATTATCTGCATTTCTATTCTACGAGGATTATACGTCTAAAATCAGTATATCAGCATGTAATCAGAACTGTTCGCTCGTTCTAACACAATAAATGGCTCTGATGTAATTACAGCCGTGAAAGAAAACGAGTAACAGATACGATCCTAAGTATGATTAGATTTAAATTGGATTTGTTTTAAGCAATAACACTTAACCTCGTCAATAAGTTAGTATCTAACGAGACTTAAAATATTGCGTTATTTTTGTGGGTTCTCATAATCAAGATCAGCGAATCGACCATATGCGTGTTCTGAAATATTTCTTATTTCCACACGAATCGCATAAATCAAGTATAACTAGATTGTTAGTGGTATCTGGTGTTTATGAAATTGTAATATTGAACAGCAATAAAACGGTTTTACTTAAAATATCTAGCAATCACATCAAGTGTTTTGGGAATGTTTTATAAATTGGCTAAGAAATAGCTATATGCTAACACCAATATTTTACACTAAATACATTTTCCGGGAAAACAAACTGAAATAGACAAATTATTTGAAGTTTTAAACAACGTCTACAGTATGGCGGTTATTTGTCTGTAAGTTTTGTCTCTGTATCATTTTTGATTGCGATAATACTGTACAGCACTGTCACAGCGAAGTACTGGATACAGTGAAGCACTAATTTTTGCTCTAACACTCTCTTCTATAATTTATTCATTGTAATGGATATAATGAAAAATTGATAAACTCAAACAATTATTCGAATCCCCAATAATTATAAATGCGTCCTACTATATAAAAAGTATAACATTTCTACAGGCCGAACATTGCCAAACAAACAGAGATATACACAGTATTTTTAACAGTGGGTCGATAGTACTGCATTTACCAAGGACCTTGTTCTTTTCTGATAAATTGATTAAAACTTATTCCACCATGAGTTGATAAACAGGTTGACAATAAGAGATAAAAAATACGGTGTGTATGAGGAGCACAGATACGGTAAATGAAAAGATTATTGGTTTATTAATACCCATTTTATTTCATCATTAGCATCCTCAGAATCAGCATCATCATTATCATCATCATTATCATTATTACCATCATCAATATCAACATCTTTCCATCATTAATTATAATAATGTTGGTATCATTATTATGCAATATTCCAGTAAATTAAAGTTATTATCAATAATTATGTAGTCACTAATCTTCATATTTTTGGCATTTTATATTTGTATGCACAATCGAAAATGCATTTATATACCAGACATAATCGATAACGTTTTTCCACCAAAAAATGTTGCAATAAAACTGTATCTCACATAACCTTTGAATGTACGATATGGCGATGTGATCTATGTAACTTATAGAGATAAACAAAAGTCCCACTTATTTAAAATCCAAACAATGGACGTTGTAAAAATGACCTGACTTTTTATCATCCTATCTGACGGGAACTTCACTTAGTTGCTTCATACAGTCCAAAGACGCTCATACAAACATAAGAAAGAACTAGATACCGGACTTATGATTTCAGTTATTGAAATGCGAACTCTTTAATTAGGCGGCAGTTACAAAAACGTAAACTCATGGTGTTTGGGCGATTTAAATGTTGCGTATATTTACTACAACATTTCCCGATCTTCAGACATGTAGATTATCCATAGCTTATCCGTTATCCATGGCTTTAGCCACGTAGGAGTACACTCTAAGTTTGAATTTAGTTGAACTATAATATTCATAATCATATCATGACATGTCAATAAAATTTATGTTCACGATAAATATATAACATAAGGTGCCTTAATGTAAGGTCTTTATTTTGCATGAGTATTAATGTCAATCTGTAGATTAGTCCTTTTAAATCATAAAATGTACATAATTATGGCTATACTGTGTATTCGTAAGGCTTATTGAAGATGGTACACAAAAACTAATGTTTAATGATGCATTTCAGTTACTTCTTACTTCAAAGCAATACATACAAAAATCCAGTGAAAGACCCACAACTGACGAGTCCTCATCATCTATTTAATCAGCTCTCTTTTTATTATATTTAAACAACACAGAATTCGATTTTCCTTATGAATAGGAAAAATATTGACGAGTTAAATGAAAACACACGGTGCTGAAGATGTCAAACAGACAGAAAGCAAAATCATGAAGTTGTTAAAATCAAACTTGGCTTTACCTTTGAGAATTCTTCAATTCCTTACACGATTCACTATTTATAATTGATTTGTCACCAACAAATAAATAAAATATCCGCTATCCTATCGTGGTTAAACAAATCTGTAAGTATTTGTCACACAGTCGACCTGTCACCTTTTCGAACACTGCACAATTGGTACGGAACTGAAAGCGTCCCGTACTGAAGTTCAGAACGAAACTTTAGCTACAACTGCAAGCGCTCCGTATTTAAGTCCCGAACGGCACTTCATCTATTACCTTGTACACATTAAAATGAAATCTCCAGCGATGTTCGCTGTATAATATTGTCTGGGAAGGTGAGTGTTGGAGGATGTCAAGTTCTACTATAGTACTATTGATTGCAACAGACAGTGTTTTCCGATCGTCCGCTTACCGGTATTACGGTTCAATCGATTACGTTCACAGCTCGGGTTTTATCCTTTCAGCCCTACCACGTTATTTAACTATCGCACGTGATATATCTTAACTAACCAGCGCTTCTCTATTTGAGTAATACTAACGCTTAACCTTTGAATTCGGAAAAGAATGCTTTTGGACCGTTGCAGAAATAATGTGAAACGTATTTAAGTGGTTTGAAAATCTACTAATGGGACGAAAGCAATACTTGTAAATAACTGATCGCGATGTTGACAACGCAGATGTCAAAATGAGAAAATAAATAAAAAGGCATACGCCAAAAATGATACATCCGCAAAAATTGCCTTCTAATACTGATATCAAGAATTTGTGAAAAGGATTGGCATGAATAAGAGAAAAAAACATGCAAAAATCAGTCGAAAATTTAATAACAATCAGTTCTCTGTTCCTACAGTGAAAACGCAAGGCAAATATGATTCAGATCTGTCACGCCGATCTACCTTCGATGAAATAAATATGAGCTTAGATAAATATAAGTTTCAACCCAGACTCAAAATCGTGTTTCTGAAATATGCAAACAAGAGCCGAAACCTGTAATTATCCGCACGGAAGACACGTTCATTCAATTGAGAGCAACTCGGAAAAACATTGGCTGGTTTATGATGCCTAATCCACCCTGAACATGTTTACAATACAAGCTGTCTTTGATGTTTTATCTTCCGTGATTAGGCGGTGGGATGATCGTTAAATGCACGTTAATAATAACATCCCAAATTATTTTCATTGAATATTTGACCCATGTTCAATGTCATGTATGCTATTCTTATTTGTTTTATCTTTATTATCTGATAAATCTTACACGAATTCCCGACTAATCTCGCAATCTCGTACAGCACGTGATGATCTTAACAAGCCGTCTACATGTTTTATCGGCGTCGGTATTATTTTCCAATTATTTACTTGCGTTGTTTTTGACACCTCTGTTGGAAGGCGTTCCGATGTTTTGGGGCAGTTGCTCACAACACTGAAGTAATAAAACTCCACTCAGCGACCACTTAGACATAAAGTCTACTTTAGTATAACGATCACTTATTTTCGTGCTAGTTTTATATGAATTGTACATTTCAACTTTATGATGAGACAATCCCAATATTGGTGTCTTAATTGGGGGATTCCGACTGTGATCATTAGATCGATGTTTGATAGTATAAATTTCCGTGTTTTATATCATGTTAGGCCACTCACAAAAAGGTTTGTTTACAGTGGGAGACTCATTCGAAAAACATGTTATCGATATTGACAAATGTTTTGGTTCATTATTTCAGCTTCCCATTTTCTGTACAAGCATATAATGTTATAAAAATGCCTAACTAATTACCTACCCTATGTGAAAAAATCGGGTTACATAAACGCAAACCAACATTTTTTAAGGATGCCCTTATTTATAGCTTTTATTTCTTATCATCAATATTAACAAAACACGCAATTAAGATGCTTGTTTACAGTCCTGGTCCCGCCTTGAACTTCATATAAAAACCAAAGGCTGTCATATACGCATTACCGGCCAAGATCTAACCCCTGATATATCGGTAAACAATGGCTTACTTTCCAGAGAAACACGCACCTGTTTCCAACATTAACCATCTTCCATTTGTTACAACATACCAGTTAATGATTCCATCCACAACAGCGGGTCTTCTAATTCATATAGAAACAACACGGAAACATAAAATTTAAATACTATTTCCACTCAGAAGTAATAACTAATATACAGAGAAATACATAGGATATGTAATATTGGTCCCATGGATTCGGAAACTATCGTGGTACACGAAGCAAATAGGAGCCATAATAAAATTGGGAATCGGCAAAATATGAAGGAGTCCGTGATATTGCTATAAATGTAAAATATAAAGATATGAAATGAATTAATAGCATCGGTAAATCTCAGATCAACTCGATGCAGACACTAGGTGTATACAAAACATTATTACCGATTCATGAAGAAACGTAAAAAATCGATCTTAATCTAAAGACGATAACCTGGTCCTAGGATATTTAGGTGAATGGTACAATTTTAAGACGTCTTTTTTCCAGAAAAAAGCAAATTGCCAACATTGCGCATACTCATATTTCCAATTTGTAAACACATACAAGGTCAATGGTACATTACGTAATACACGTGGAAATGTCATCATAGATTTATAAATGAATGGGTTTAATTTTGTATATATTCATACATTTTGCACATATTGTAATAAATATTCTTAAAAGACAAGAAACTTCTCAGACTTTAGAGTGGGCGACAAGTCAATCAAAATATCTAGTCATTTCTTTTCTCAAAACCTTTTTGAATGCATTATGTTTATAGATTTCTCAGCAGATTTATATTTGTTTTATATCAAAACATCAATAAATTTAACCACACTTAGTTGTTGCCAGTAATAGTTTTTGAAGTATGTATATGTAAAATGGATTTAATTTGCCACGACTCTAAATTTTCATCTCTTGTTTTTTTATATATATAAAATTTATTATTCTGTTGTTATCAATCCTATCAATGCTATCGTATTTATATTTTATAATTTGATAGTGCTGTTGTTGCGTTTCGTTGCGTTGCGTTGCGTTGTGTTGTGTTGTGTTGTGTTGTGTTGCGTTGCGTTGTGTTGTGTTGTGTTTTCCATAAAGGTGCGGCCATATCAATCATGGAAAAATATTCGCTGAGATGTAAGAATGCTTTGCAAATTAAGGGTTGGAGTCAGACGTTGGTGGGCATTCAATCTGGTTTAAGCTACTAGCATTATTCCTTAGAGTACAATGGTTTCGAACCAGCAGTTTTCTCTCAAAGCCTTAACGAATTTAACACTATTTAATTTAACTATGTTCTTTGATGAAGTTCTCCGAAGTTCTTTGAGATAAATAAATGCTGATTATGGTTTGATCTATTGTAAAGAATGTATTTGAAGAATGAAGATATTGGTGAATGGATGGCATGAGGAGATTTTAACAAACACATTGGTGCTTTTTCGTTACTTTATATTCAAGGTGAAGATGAGAAACAGACAGAAATGCGGTTGATTATAATATAATGGATAGGTTTTACTTTCAAAGTTGATAGATTGCCATTATTGAATAGAAAATATTAAACGGATCTCCAGAAAAAAAAACATGCAAAAATTCTACCTTTCCATTTAGCGAGTGAATTAACGAGTTCTCGGGGAAAAAGCCACAAGCAAACTAATATATTAAGTAAACAGGGCATACGCACTGTATAACAATAAATCAACATTCCTTGCATATGAAACATGAAAAAAAAACATATACAGTAAAACCTCGTTAATAAGACCACATTCGGGACGTAATAATGAGGTGGTTTTATTATCTAGTTGAATTATTGGGAGTTATTAAAAGTCGGTCCAAAAATAAGTGGCCGTTATAACAGGATTTCTGTAATATTAGGGTGGTCTCATTATTAAGCTGAATTATAGGGTATATATTAAAAGCTGGTCCAATTATAAGTGGTAGTTATAACAAGATGGTCATATTATTAAGGTGGTCTCTATATGAGGTTTTACTGTACATAAACTCAGTGCATAAAGTGAACGGCACGGATCACACTAAAAGCCGTTTAACGAACGTACATAAACAGACAATGCACAAACAAAAATAACCAACTAACACCAAGAGGATATTGCAAAAAGCATCACAATTATTGAATAGAAGGAAAATGCCTTTTTAAATAAACAAAACCTGCAAAGCAGACCGCCCTGTATTACCCAACAGACGTGGATCACGCACAAAAACGCCAAGCACCACAGAAACCAATAACAACAGAAAACATACAAACTGACGGTGGCCCTGAGGGGTAGCGTTCTGATAACAGTGGCTTTTAGCAAAAGCTACTTCGAGTTGTAATTAGATGAACGGCGCCAACTATATATACAGTCGCGGCAATGTTTAACTGTGCACAATATTTATCAAAGTAATTTTTAGTTTATTGTGAACCTTCTTCCAGTCTTGTAAATCAATGTACAGAAATGTCAAAAAGTGACTTTTCTGTATCCGATAAGTTTCAAATGAAACTTACTGGCGGACTATTTCTCGCGAACTACTTTTTTCAATTAACCGCAAACACGTCAGAAAGTACATCCGATTACGTGTTCAATATGTTCTATATATTATTTTTAATTGATTCCAGGAAAGAAATTATCGAATTTCTCCACACTAGAATGAAGCACATTGTAGATTCTTGATGAATTCATTTCGCATTCTTGATTGAACATAAAAAGTCAACACATTCCAAGTTATATCTCATAAAATTTCAACAATGGCCGACCGGAAATGAATACACCCTTCCTATGTGACAAGTCGTGCTCCTCTAAACACAAAAATCGTGGGCGTATTTAAATTATTAATGATCGTACCATATACATTATTGCGTACAATGAGTTCAATCGTAGACATTGCATAATATTGAAGGACGCTTTCCGGTTACAATTTGAAATTTTGTTAGCTCTATCAAGCGTTTATCACGAATTCAGCTTACAAGCAGAACTTTCCATTGAAACATTGCATCATTTTAATTTGTTTCAACGGGTGTAGACTCCTGATATATGAAAATATTCTGAAATAGGAAAGTCTGTTTACATACGATAGAAATTACGATGAAAGTTAAAATCAAAATGCATTAATGATTTAAATACATAGTGTTTATTTTATGGTTTCTGACTAATAATCACTAGCCCCTCACCGCCGTGAGTTTGAATCCTGCTTGGTACCAGACAATTTCACGCGAGCGGAAACTGTCCAGCTAGCTTAGGGAAGGTCGCTGGTTCTACCCAGATGTACTCCTGTGGTCTTCCTTCACTGTTAAAGCTTGAAAAAATCGCCAAATGGTCCTGGTTGTTAGTGCGACGTTCATATCCCAGGTGAAAACAGCCACTTTGTTAATTTTCTACAACATTTACTAGTTTTATAGATTTGTGACATTATCTTTTCAGTGTCACTGATAACTACATTTGTATGTAGATAATATTAATAAAAGACGCTTAAGCTTGAAATTAATTTTATGTATTTTTACATAATGATTTGCAGGAATTATCTACATCAAGGTTACACAGACAATATATGTTATTGTTATATATGAACATTACATCGCCTTATTTCGTTTTTTTTTCGGCTGTAACGAAGTATATAAGGCTCAATTTATGGCAGTTTTCGCGTTTGTGCGATTTACGCAAATTGTTTTTTGTCGCAAAATTCGCAATATCCAATTTTTAAGGGGCACAACTCAAGTTTGACAGAAATTCACAACAATATCATGAATGTAAATACAATATTGCTAATTCGAAATAAACGAAACAACATTTCTACAGGTTGCCCACTGCTCTAACTTTTCCCGTACACATTTGTAGACCTACGCGAGACATGTGCGAAAACTGATACTATCAAATACCGGGTAATGGATTTTTCCTGATTTCGAAGAATTAATACTAAGCCCGGAGTCCTATCCTTTTACCGTATCCTTCATGCATAGAATCCGCTTGGGTTGAATTTCACGCCACGCGTCAGTGAAAAAAACATCCAATGCACGAAATATTTCTTTAAAAAATAATAACAATGCCCCACGAAGGTGGAAATGTTAGCTAGTAAAATTCGTGCTCAGATTGGTTAAAGCGTGAGTGAAATACTCAGAATTCGTGCAATAACATTCCTTTCAAGGTATTAAATTTCGTGACAAAAAAGCATTTGAAATGATTAAATAAATGACCGGGTTTATAACAGCGGCTTCGCGTCAGAACATAAACCCGATTCAAACCATATTTCATATAGTTTTATGCGTTAACAAATTGAGTATGTTTTGAATTTTATTCAAAAGTCCATCAGTCCGTCCGTCTGTTCGTCCGTACTTACGAGAGCTTCATTAGGGGGCTAGGGTTTATGTACAAATTGACATTACGAGGTTCATTCCGTGCAAACCGCCATCGTGGGATTAATTGTTGCATTGTGGAGTTGGAAAATGTAAATTGTGGGGTAAAAACATGAAAGGAAGATCAAAGGTATAACCTCATACTAGCTCTTTAGTGTCCGTCCGTATTGCGTATGAATCGAGTTTCAATAATGCATGATAGTGAGTATTTGTCCCTCCTCGCTGGTAACATGCCGGTTTATAAGTTCCCGTCATTCCGTTAGTAACTGTCAACTTAATCACGTGATGTCGAAGTTGGAAACGAATTACTTTGGGCATAAAGAACTTTAGCCATACTGTCACAGAGGACCCTATGCCTAACTTGAGTCTCAAACCCGCTTCCTCTCCAGCAACAGTCTAGTACCGAATTAGCCAACTGAGCACGCGAAGTATAATAATAATGATGATGGCATGACCAAAACTCGAAAGAATAGGACAATTAAATTTGTCCTTTGATGACGTAACTCCGATACTTTCCACAGATACCGACTTCCAGACCCATTTATACACATTATCTCTTATTTGAAACCAATGCTTGATTGTTGGCAATTATTAGAAGTAACAACTTTAACTGAAGAAATAATGTCCAAATTTAGTCGAAATGAGGAGCAGTAATGAGCGTTGTAAATTATTTTTTCCCCATAAAAGCACAAAATTGTTATGGATAAATCCAAATTTCAATTTTATTGGTATCTTTTTTTTCTAGAATGAAACTATAGACACCGTAGAAGTATGATGATTTTGTTTTACGCTGGTGTACAGTAGTATTTCATATATCTACAAGGTTCTAAACTTCTCCTCCGCATGAGAACGACAGCTATTCACCATTAAACAATCCATTAATGTCAGTCATATGAAACATTTCTTTTATTAATTCCGCGTTCAGTCTACGGAATTCAAATAACAGGAATCGATAGTTTTTTTTTTGTTAAAAATAACGAAAAATTCCCAGAATTTATATCATTCGGGTGAGTTTTCGAACAAAAAAATGCATATGTTTATGATATTGATCAGAGAATCGAAAATACTCGAAGATATCATTCGGTTAAATACCTTATTTCTCCAAAAATTGAAAGAACTTAACATAAAGAAATGGTTTCCTAAATAAAATCTTTTCTCCTACCAATGACAAAATATATGCATGAATGCGATGTACATGTGTCATGATATAAGAACAAATCAGAACAGAACAAATATAAGGAAATATAATGAATTGACACAAAAAGGCATTTTTCGTAAAATAAAAATAATTGATGGAACTGATCTTGATGAAGTGTTCACAACAGTGTTCATGTTTATCATTGATGTTTTCTTTATACTTTCATGGTCAGTTTTTATTCAAATACATGTTAAAACATCGTATGTTTTCATGGATTTGGTAAACACTCGCGCAATGAATTATTCAACTTGACCATTCCACCGTATTGCACAGTGAACATGTTTAGACCTATTTTTTAATACTGATAATTTCCCGTAAAAATAGCAACAGGGAATAAATGGGAAAAAAACACAAATTAGAATGACGACACAAAAACGTTTTTTTTACAATTAGATCGACACGATAAAACGACGTATTGAGACTCTATATATTACCATTATTACTTGTCCAGAAAATGTATTAATATGTTGTGTTTTGTTCAGCTATAACTTATATGTGATATATTATATTGTACTTGTATTTCATTAAACTGTTGGGCTTTATGCCTTATGTTTGAATTAAATATCTATATAAATACAAATGTATCTATAAACTTGGAAAATCTCCATGCTTGTGGTATTGAGGTGTAAAACATTCTGACAAAAATATTCTGTGATAAAATAAAAATAAAAAAAACAGAAATCTTCTGATGTCAGTGTGTCGTGTCAAAGGCATTTCGTAGCTCTGTTAGAATTTTTTATCTTTAAAACCATGCCGCTCATTACTTGTATAGGGAAAAACATTATTGTCAAGCAATTAATAATTCTAAGAGCTTTTTGTCAGCTGACAGACGATAATGCCTAAAATATTTACTAGTGGCATGTTTTATGTTCAAAAAGGGCTGTTGGCTGAGACATGTCTATGAAATTATAAACTACAGTAGACTACTTCAGAAACGTTCTAAATTGTCAATACGTAGATACAACTCCATCTATTGGTTGTACTGTCACAATAATAATAATAATAAGATATGAATGTAATAAGACCAACATTAAAAAATGTTGGTTTGTGGTAAAGCGACTAAGCTTTTAACAACGGGTAGATAGGAAGGTAGGTAGGTACTTTTTTATTTTTCGTTAGTATCATTTTTTAAACATTACACGTTATGTGTACCTGTGTAGAAACTAAATATATCTATCCGGGTCAGGTGAGGATATAACAAGTTTAGACTACAAACATAAAAATTCACAAACGGGTAAGTAAAATGCCTGCCGCATGATGTTAGTTCCTGATCTTGATACCTTTTTAGTAATACTGTCCAGAGTCTGCACACACTTGTGCGCAGAACACTCAAAATGATGAAAAGGGTGTATACCTACATTGGGGATGATATAAAAGAGGTGCGCTCGCCTCCCAGGGCAGTCGACGCTAGCCCATTCCAGTGAGGTCTATCAAAACTATGTCGACTGTTTATTAACGTTAAATCTTAATAATATTTTCGCCCGGACTTACGATCAGTGATAGATATATTTCGTTTAATTTAAACTTAAAACCAGTGTTTTATTTAGTTGGTAACCTTGTTTTACGTTTTATTTATTGGACGATTAAACATCTGTAATGTGGACAGATGGAGTTGTTTTGTATAATCACATACGTCGTTCCCCTGTACTTGAGCGTGTTTAATCTGTGGACAATAAACTAGGCATACGTACGATCGGTACAATCCCAACACCTCAATTGGGAAAACCGAACCACGTACACATGTTTGAACAGAAAACGAAAATCCGGTATAAAGAAAGAGAAAAAATGTTTGTCAAAATCACTAATGATCTAGGTCGTGGAAGTTTTGATGAGTCAGTCGCCGCAGTGCAAACTTAATGTTGGTTTTAGCATCCAGTTTAAGGTGATTATCATTGTCATTATCACTTTTCACTTCGGCCATTTGGCGACTTTTCAAATTTTTACAGTGGAGGAAGGCCCCATGGTAACCTATGGGTGGAACAAGCGATCTTCTTTAAGCTAGCTGGACAACTTTCTCTCATGTGAAATTTGGTCCCTCGTTGGATTCAAACTCACAGTGGTAAGGGATTAGTGATTATTCGTCAGATACCATAACTACTCGACCACGGAGATCCTTCGAATTCATTAAATAATGTACTTCATTATTTACTTATATGATTATCACGAAACAGTTTCGGGACATGTTTTTATATTTTCCAAAAAAAAAAAAAAAACGTTTGATGCCACTTGTATTCATATTTGTTCTTTACGACGATCCATTATTGAATTTCATTCATATCCAAAACAAGTAGATCTTATATATGTATATTTCATCCAATAACACGCGCAGACGGCAGACAAATATTTGATTATAAATAAAATTCTATTTGATCATTTAAACATAAAATCATATTCAATATGGTTTATGTATACACAGTGACAATAGCTCGATATGTTCGTGAGAGATGAACAAATTAAGGTTCACTTTGGCGAAGTTGTATGGAAATTTAGGAGTTAGTTAGAAATTTTAAAAAAGATATACCAGTGACACGATAAAAAGGGCTTCCGGTCAAATTTTATCATTTTTTGTCTGTCTTTGCTCATATGAAAGAATTACATTTTCTGGAGTAAATGCAATTAATTTTTTGGCGAATGACCATTTTTTATCGAATGGCACATATTTTGGTGTACCTAATAAAACATAGAACGTCATCACTTTCGCGTACATTTTAAGCGGTGAAACATTAAATGCGCAAACGCCCTTTTATGTCGTGGTGTCGCTCAGACCTTATTATATACAGCTTGTTATATATGCTTATAGACGCCGAAAACGCGACACATGGTTTTGTTTATTTTTGCAATATTATTTGAAACAGTTATTTTAATATAATCCATGTAAAGATTATTTCGTCGTCGTCAGTTTGGTACAGCAACTTTTAAATCAAGCGTCTCTTATAAAAATAGTGTTTGACGAAGCGACCACTTCAAGAAAAAATAAAACTAACTTTTAGTGATTATCATTATGATAATGAAAAACTTCAAGTAAAATACAACGGAGCCCCTAAAGTGACACTCTACACATTTTTTCTAAAACCAGCATTCTTTTTTATTTCGTTTATACGAATTATTATTTCGTACTTACGAAATGTCATTTTGTTTTCATGGATTTTTCGTACTCATGCAGTCACGGCTTTATTATATTGAAATAAAATGATGTACTCAATTTCGACGTTATTTTAGCAATAAAATCACGCTTTTATGAAATGACAATTGAATGCATATTACGAAATTCAAGAGAAAAACGCGCTCATTCGTAATTTCTGGCTTCAAGAAGTATTTAAATTACACCATTTAGCTGCATACCACGATTTCGTACGTTGAGCAAATATGATTCAGCAGTGTTCAGTTAGAAACGGTACAAAAATACGCAATTTTCAGCTATTTTCTATATTAACTCTTTAATCGCCCATCAATTTTAAAGTTTACTGAATCGATAACGAAGTCATGATTCGAGGATTGTACGTTTGAAACGATGCTTCATGCTGCTGAATCTGTTTGACTTTCATGCGAAAACCAAAGCCTGTCTAAATCAATATATCGATGAAAATGTGACTTTCGATTTGTGATGCAAAGCCTTTAACCCTTTGCAGTCTTTTCATTTATTTACTGATCTGAAATATTTTGGCGTATACGGTACGTATTGAAATAAATTTTCAACAGGTGTATTGTAATGATAATTATACATTTCCGTCCTGGTGAAAATTAATTCAACGAAGTGTCCGCTGGTAAAGTTGTGCTGTTGTTTAAGGGTAAGTAAATTACGTCTTGTATCCAACATATAAAACATATAGACTAATTGTTCTGCTAAGAATCCTGTCCGTTTATCTCAACAAGTAGGACGTTAGGCCTACGGATCTCAGGATCGTAAGTTCGAACCCTGGGTGCGGCACATGCACTCCGAAAGAATTTAGTTTAAGACAATGTGTCTATGTTCATTTGTTCTTGACCACATATTATGTACGTGGAGAAGTTGACAGTTACTTGCGGAGAACAAGGTTAGTACTGGTTTATAGTACAGGAAAATTGGCAAAACGCCTGAATGAACAGAAAACTTGAAAACAAGCGTAAAACCTCAAATCTCACTTGGAAGAAAATTATTTAATACGTAACTTTTTTTTATCTATTCCAGCATCATGTTATATTGAATGAATGCGTGTTGCAGAACATCTAAATTTTATGCTTATAAAAGCTTACGAAGGTGAAATTGTTTGGGATAGAATTAACTTACATTCAGGTCTTAAAACGTTCGTTTAAGTCTTGTTCATTTCGATGTGCCGAATGCAACACAGATAAAACGCGACACGGATATTGTGTGACTCTTATAATGCGACACGGATATAATGCGGAACAGATAAATGTGGCACGGATATAGTGCAGAACAGATAAAACGCGACACGGATATTGTGCGAAACAGATAAAACGCGACACGGATATAGTGTGACTCTTATAATGCGACACGGATATAGTGCGGAACAGAAAAATATGACACGGATATAGTGCAGAACAGATAAAAGTTTAAACGTGATGCAATTGAACTTATAACATATATAACACAAATAATTATAACGGTACACAAATAAAGCGCAACGCATATACATCTGAATAAAAGATATAATGCTAAAAAATAAAACTCAATATGAATGAAGGTCGACGCGGATAATACTCGATACATAATTTTATATGTACTGTAGTGCGTCGTAGATGTTGTAAATATAATCTTTTTATAAGTTCTTCGTTTTTTTTGTATCAACTATCTGACAATCAATTTTCAATAAATTCAAACCATATACAATAATAAAAGTTTCAATGTAAAGAAATAGGAAACGTCTTCCAGACAAAATTCATGCAATAAAACCAACACTTTCACTTTGGGTTAAGAATTTATGCAAAACTAAATGCATATACTAGTATGCGAATAACGCGACCATTTGAAACATATATCATTGTTTCATATAAAAATGTTGATCAAAGACTAATTCACACTCCCACGTGACATTGGTTGATATCCATCATACAAAAAAAGCTCACAAGATCTATCAACAACACCACTGTACCATCGAGAACCAGATAATGTTGTCGTTCTCCAGGGAACCATGTCGCTATATGACGTATACTGTGGTGGCAGCGTGTTTTGTATTTCAGCGAATAAAGCTCTTTGTACGGGTGATGTTTGTCGTATTTGCTCCCATTAATAATGTACAAGGACATTATCAAAATGTAGTAAAGTCGACTGGATTACGTAGTATCTATTCGCTTCACTGTAACATTATAAATAATACGCATGGCACCCGATATGCATGCACCTCACGTGCGTTGGAGTTTCATCAGCCGTGTTGGGTAGAATTCATGAGTGGTTTCATTTTATAAACAAACTTAGGAAATGTATAATTTAATACGACTGAATTTCATAAAAAGCCTCCGATATTGTCACTTTGACATTCGTCATCATGTATGGCACAGTTTGGCTTGTATTCATGGAACTAAGCTGCATGGACAACAACGATCTCTTTAGTGAAATTAAAAGTGTTTTTTGTAGTCTCAATATCAGCTATATTGCTCTGGAATAAATTGGTACACGAATATATCGAACGGCTTAACAAGAGTTATGTCAAAACGTTTTATGTGATAACATTGAGTTCTATCATACACCTAATTCCGTCACCCAGGAGACATTGATTGATTTCCATCCCCATCCCCGACCGAGGAAAGATAACCTCACTCGATCTATCAACAACGCGATTGTACCGTAGAAAGCTTGATGATACGAAAGCTCTCCGGGGACATAAGTCACTTGATTTGTACGTAGTGTATACTTTGTGAGACGTATGTGTTGCGATTATCATGACCTGCCAGGACATATACATATTAATCTTGTATCTAAGAAAAAATGCACTAATACATGTACTTTGTACGCGACTGAATGAGTTATTGCATCGATGCCTCTCTTACCCAGAGTTATTACAGCGGTACCTCTCCTACCCACAGTTATTACAGCGGTGCCTCTCTTACCCAGAGTTATTACAGCGGTTCCTCTCTTACCTAAAGTTATCACAGCAATACCTCTCCTACCCTGATTTATTACAGCGGTGCCTCCCTTAACCGGAGTTATCACTGCGGTACCTTTCTAACTTGGAGTTATTACAATGGTACCTCTCTGCCCCAGAGTTATCACAGCGGTACCTCTGTCAATCGGGATTATCACAGCGGTACCTCGATAACCCAAACTTATCACAGCGTTACCTCTATAACCTAGAGTTATCACAGCGGTACCTCTATAACCTTTAACTTTTTTAGAACAATTTTGCCTAAACTGAAGATTCCTCTAATTAATACAGGCTTAATTCTAATAAATCCCAAGGTCCGGATTAGAGAGGTTCCACTATATCATAATCTTATAACAACCATACATGCAGTTAAATTTTATAAATATTACATGCCTTTAAGACAGAGTAGCAGCATTATTAATGTTTTATATCAGGTCTTTCATTTGATAAAAGTACAAAGATTTCTAATTGACTTATGCTTTGATAAAACAAGTTGTAGTGAAAACTGCACCCATGCACATTAAATATGAAGGTTTTTACGAAGCTTTACTTATTGAGATAAATCCACATGAGATTAGAACACTGAGTGATTTTCCAAGCCCTTTGTTTTGAACAATCCCTTTGCATAAATAAACGCCTGTGTAATATAATGCCTTAAGTGTTTATTGTCAACATACTTGGGGAAGTTATTCGTCCGCTTCAGTTTTGCAATTATAAGTATATATATATATATATATACAAATATACAAACAAGTAGAACATGCATGGTCTGAGCACTCGTGATACAATACGTATCGCGTACTGGGGGGGTGAGACACAAAACATACCTTGTTTTAATGGAAAAGTCCTTTAATAACAAAAGTGTTTCAAAACTGTTAAACACTCTTAAAATGATGAATTGTAATCAAACACTGATTAGTTACGTATTATTTACATTCTAAGAATCGCCATAACGTCATAGATGGCTGATTTCCAACAATGGTTCGGGAAAAACGATACATTATATGAACTTTATATGAACGTACCGCGATACCACGGTTTACCGGAATAGCCTTTTTAAAACGAGAGCATTTTAGTTTAAAGTACGGAAAAAAATATTTCATTTTTGTCTAGACTACGTGAACACTTTAAATTCAACAAGGCAGTTACTAGTAACATTCTGGTGTACAGTAAAACCTCGATAATAAGACCACATTCGGACCCAAAGTATCGGTCCAAATAAAGAGGTGGTCTCATTACCAAGTTGAAAAGTCAGTCCGAAAATAAGTGGGCATTATAACAAGGTGGTCGTAATGTTAAGGTGGTCGCTAAGGGAGGTTTTACTGTAGTCCCATTTCTGATTATTCTCTCACTCGATATTTTGCATCTCTGATATATTTCTACAAGTTTTCCCTTTTTTAAAAATCAAAAATCTGTTTTAACTGTATGTTCATTGGGATTGGATATGTAATTTTATACAAACCACTTTCAGGGGGATTTATTTTTAAAATTTTGTAAATATCATTTTCGTGTTCCTTGATTCTTACATCATGTAACTGATAATTAAATCTTCTGTTGAAACGCCGTACTGACCTAGTTATTTAAATCAAGGCTTAACTCAGGCAGAAACCATGTTTCAATCAAATTCTGTAATCTATGGAAGATATGTTTATAAATATATACAGGGCAGCCGTATCGTGTTTATCTAATAGGACTGAAACAATTGTTATCGGTAGGTAAATAATCTTGTTGATGCGAACAAATCTATGTACCTTAGGGGAAGAACTACGATATTTGCTAATACAAAATGTTCTTAAAATCAATGTTAGATCGTATGATTATGAACGAATAAACAACAACAAATGTTTAACTTAGAAGTTTATCTAAAGGTAGATTATAATTACAAATTTGAATCAAATTTGAAAGTTACATTCACCGCCTCCCTACAATGAATATTTGGTAGAAAATAAACGTAAGACATTCGCATCAGTTAAGACTTAGACACATGAATGGTATCAAAGACGATGAGACGAACAAAGCCCACTTTCACTCAATCCTGTTCGGTCTTCATCTTATTTTAACTTTCGGACTTCAATCTATTCGAACTACATTCAATATTGACTTTATCATAATCAGACTTCATCATATACGGATTTCATTCCATTCGGACTTCATCCTACAAGTTTTTATCACTTAACAAGTCATGGTTAGGTTGGCCTGTTTTGTGATGATCAGTTGACCTACATAGAGGGTCGCCAATTAGTTCAAACTTGTTCCTTCATAACTCGTGATCAACTTGAAGATAAATTCCGATCGGATAACTTCGACAAAAATATATTGATAATAAAGAAATATTTCACTATATTATAAACTAAGACATTATCATTACTTAAATGATATATTTATTCAAAGATCGTTTGTATTCTACGTGATGGTGTCAATGCAATATTCCATACACACTGGGTTGATTTGTCATTGATGCCTCTTTTGTTGTTGATATTGATGCCTGGAGAATTTATGGGTTTTCTTTATTGTCTAATGTGTGATATTTATTTTGTTAATTTTAAAATAAAGTCAATACTTCACACCTTTATGATGCATGTTTTATTAAACAACACAACCCAACGCATTGAGACTGTGTTCCAGACAAATTTTAAAATTGATGTGGTAACGGGTGACCTTTATGTTATTTCCAACACTAAAGACAGGAATATTATTTGTAAAGGGTCAAAGTATCGCATTTCGAGGCCCAATTTTATCTGTTAGATAATCATAAGTTCTCTGAAAACCGGAATTATCAGAAAACCGGACTGTTTGCCCAGACCGGAAAAGGTCCGTCTTTCAGGGGTTTTACTGTATAAATACAGTCATTACCTGAATTTGTTTTTATGTGACTTATTGTCACTAGGGTTTAACGGCGTTTTTCGACAATTTTTCAGTTATATACGGCGACCGGTTCACCTAACCAGTTTTCCTGGTCTATATACTAACCAGTACTAACCTACCCTTCTACAAGTAGCCGGCAACTTCTCCATGTGTGGAGGAAAATCGACATTTTTGTCAAGTTTTCATAGAAGGGTATGACCTGCCGCGACCGAGATTCGAACTCGGATCTCCGGGTTGCAAGTCCAGCGCACTAACCACTGGACCACGGCCGCGGCTACATTACCTGAATCTGAGCAGCAAAACGTTATACTATTTATATTCCTAAGTTACATCAGAACCCTTATGAACACCGATTTATTGATTGATTCCATTGATGATTTTTCGTTTGACAACCATTAAAAATCATGATATTAAGATTAACCATTTATGAAGGACCTGTAAAGAATCGTTTTTGGTCGATAAAAAATTCTGATATAGTTCTAAAAATTGCACCTTTTTTTTTCAAAGTATCTAATACGAGTACTTCTACGTACAACTTTTCTACATTGGCACTCTAATTTCTATAACGTTGTAAATATTCGGTTATTGCTTCATTGCTTGTTCCGAATCTAAAGCGTTTTTATCAACGTTTGTATCAAGAAATATACATTGTTTACTTGTGGTGAACTTAATGAATCTCTTGGTTTCCTCAAAGATAGTATTATTGTGAGATTCGGTATTTAGTATATAAACAAGATATTGATGTTCCAGTGGGTACTAATGCTTTGCCACTTACTGCTGACATTTTCCTCTATTGTTATGAAAGTGAATACACGCTGAACTTATCAGTTGAAAACAAAGATATTTAGATGATTTGCTTAACATCGATAATACAAAATATTTATCTAACGGAACTTTCGTCAGAAAAAGCTAATGACTCAGACCGACCTAGACCTGAACATTAGTAATAATCAAATATTTACTAAAATATTTGATAAAAGAGGTGATTTTAATCTTGATATTGTTTATTTACCATTACTGATTGTCTCTTTCCTGCGTTTACAATTGTCTAATCAGACACTTTGCTAGAGTATACAGTCAAGTTGAAGAATTTAATGATGTAATCTAATAGTTGCTAAACAAATTACATAAGCAAGGTTATATTTATATATATATATCATAAATTACGTATATTATTATGTAAATTTTATTACCGTGAAACTTAACGTACAACCATCTTAAGGCAAGGAATTTCTCACCGGAATTCTGCAGAGATGTTATTTACAAACATAAATTTATTAATGATTTTAATATGCAATTTACAAAGCTTATTGCAGACTTTATCTCCAGAGGATATAAGAGAGATATTTTGCAACGTACTTCTTGCCTGATGTAAATCTAGATTTGGCTGATCTTTCGTACAGCCTTTTTATTGCACGGCGGTCAAAGTCATTTTCTTCATAAACATAGGCTGGGGTTGTGGTATTATTTCTGTTTCTGTTTTGACTTTGGTCGTGATTGTTCTGGTTCTTTCCTTTGCGTTCCGGTTGAGCACTTCTATCATCAAAGTTGAAAGTTTGGCGTCCCAATATGACGTCATAACTCGATATTGACGTCACTTCTTTTGAATTGTCTAAGTTTGTTGGTTTGTCATGAATTACTGAGGACCAGAACAATCTAATTGTTAGATGGTGATTGTACTTATTTTTGAATATGTCTATCATTTATTTAAGTGATTTTATTTTTGTTTCCCCGGGGTAAGTATGGGGCTGGGCCAACAAAGCTAGTTAAATTTCCTGAGACTTTGCTACTGACGATTCGAAGATTATACCCCCATGGGACTGTGCTGTGTCCTCCATTTTTGTATGATTTCTAATTGTTATGGTTACTCTGCTCAGCTAAAATTGCAAAAATATACTTAAGAATCGAATCTTTAATTGCTTTCGCTTCAAAACTAGTCTTGGACAGTTTGCCTAATCAGTGGGTTGCCAACAAGTTCAGATCTGTTCCTCTAAAACCAATAAGATACTGCAAGATAAACGTCCATCGGATAACTTTGAATACAGTTTAAACTCCTTTAACTGCTATTCCTTTTAAGAATTACTCTTCATTTCTTCATATTCATCAGACGCTGTTCGATTTCTCTACGCGCATTTTTTTTGTAAAGGCTTCAATTTGTATACATGGACCTTGCTTTCTTTGTTTTCTGAAAATAAGCCTTTTGAATGATCGAATAACAAATTAAAACAGAATTAATATCCAAGGCAATAGCCATAATTATTGTACCTGTATGTGCATTGTGGCACGCCTTTATACATTTTAAATAAGCCACGATAGCTGGTTTGTGGATATTATAGTCAGTGTGAAAAATGTCAAGCGAAAAGTGAAAAGCTAGTGCCATTTCCAGCCAGTGAATTAGTTATTACTCTGTATTTAGTAAAGTTGTAATACAGGTAAATATTGATACTATTTACAACAACTACAACATATTCGACGGAAAGGTCTTGTAAATAAGTATCTAGTAAATGTTCCTCTCCACTAGATACGATTATATTGGCTGTGCTAACCTACCTAGAATTCTAACCATCCTAATCAGTCGAAACTATAAAACCAACTAAATCTCGTTTTTAACCTTTCTACAAATATATTCTCTCTCTCTCTCTCTCTCTCTCTCTCTCTCTCTCTCTCTCTCTCTGATACATTAGTTCGGTTTGTAAATGAGTCATGTATTGTGTTTTGTTTGTCGTGGTGGTCAATGACCTTTCGTTTGGTATGTGCATGGAGCGATTGTTGTTGTGATATCATTGCATGTACCGCTTTCTCGGATTGTTTGTTCTCCGCAACATGTTACAATGCATAGTTTGTAAACAACAATAGACTGATACATGAACATGTATGCCAAAACAAACTTAAAATAAGGTTGAATACAACAACAGTTATGTGACCTAATGCCAGAAGTAAAATTATTGGCTTTGTTAATACTTCGCCATAACAAACTTACAAGTATTCCCATTTTCCTTCACCCAAATGAAGTTACCTTTATGTGTGGTGTTCTGTATATGAACAACTTTAAATTTAAAGTCTAGATTTAATTTAATGCCCAGAATTAGAAAGAAAATGTTCTGTACCCACAAAGCTATCAGCCGTGAGTTCGTCGTGCTTATTTATTCTTATTTACGTGTATCTACGTGCAATTTCAAAGAAACATGCTTGTAATTCCGTCAATTATCCAACAAACCGGATGCAAACCTTCCCAGTACATGCAAACATAGTTCTATCGCCGTAAACGATAAATTAAATTGACTGTGTATTCTTTTGTCATTGTTTTATAAAGCGTTATTTAATTGAACTCACTAACAATAATCGAAATTTAGAACAATGTCCTAAACTTATGAAATATGCAGACAGGTAAACAAATATTTGACAGCAAACAGAACTCCATTTATATTTATTGAGCATATCCATAAGCTCCATAAGAGATCGACAGATAAGAATGACAATAACATACGCTTTCTGAAAGGGGTTATTATTTTACTTTTTAACTAAAGTCATAAAACAGTTCAAATGTGCATCATGAATTAATAAAAACAATCAAGATTCTGCCCTACTTCTGTGCTACAAGGACAGGGTGTGTTTTGTCATGGAATAAAGATGCGGGTGAGGAAATCAATTTTTTGTCCCTCTAGGTGATATAAAGCTAATTGCACTCTTAATTTGGCTTTAGATCTTATAACAGTACGAAAAGTGTTCAAAACTGTTTTGACAATATTCTGGAGTAAGGTCTCAGTTTCGGCTTTCAAATCCAAAGTAAGCACTTACGAACGCTTCATGTTTATATGTACAGCATTATTTGAGTTAAAAATCAGGTAAAATATAGCCAAAATGTTTCTTCAAAGACTGCACGAAAAAAAACTCATCTTTTTGGCAATACGAATACTTAGCTTTTTGAATGTTTAAGTTAAATTGCAAGACTTGCGATTGTATTGACGTATGTGCAATAAAACCGAAACATATGGCTTTGACAAGAGTGACAATCGACGAAATAGTATAGTTTTACTAACTGTTGTAAACTTCGACTAAACGAAGCGTGTACAATAATGACATATTATATTCATTTCAAATGTTGCATGGTTTGTTAGCGATATGTAATTTCATCTGAACAAAGTTTTGGCACAGAACATGAAAGACCAACAACAAAATTCTGCATCGCCTCATCATTACTGATTCATGTAATTATACTGTATTCACACACAGAATTATGTGTGACTCCCGCGTGACATTAACTAATATACATCAACTACAAACAATTTCGATCCTTTGGAAGCACGATGTTTTCACGAAGAGCTTGCGTAAAATTACGACCAGTCTGTTAGGAAACACATTGTTATGTAGCACAAGTTGGTCGAATTGTAGTTTATATTGGTCTTCACGCCGTATATTTTAAGTATTTCAGCAATGTCCACAGGATGATTGTGGTACCGTTAAATGTCGCAACCGCCTTTATATATCGCACTTACAGTTAAATGTCACATGGCCGTTAAATGTCGCACTTACCGTTAAGTGTCGCTCTGCCGTTAAATGTCGCAATTTTGGCGCTAAATATCGCTTATTTTTTCTGTCGCTAAATGTTGCATCCCTACCGTTAAATCCGCAATGCCGTAATTTACATGTTTTCAGGGGAAACTCGATGTAGCTGGTGGAATTACATATATACTGTTTTAATCAAACTCATGGTGATGAGGGGCTAGTGATTACAAGTCAGAGACCATAAACACTCAAGCATGGAGCCCACTCACACATAAACAACACTGAGAAGCTGAAAAATATGTTATATGTACATAAAATGCAAAATGAACACTATAAATTTTACTCCATGAAATATGAATGAAGATGTTGAGTTTTACAAACAAGCAACAGTAATGAGCAACTATGTTCTCAGGAGATATATTTATAAAGAATTCTAATGCAGTGACAACCTTGCTATAAAAGGTAAAAAAAGCACCTGGGCTAGTAAATTGTGTATCCAGGTGGTGATTTATTTTCATTAATATACATATGGTTCAATACTTTAAAAAAAGTTTGAACACTGGTATTACAAGTTTCCCATTCACTACAAACCAACTGATTTATCCAAAGGCCCATACTATACTGGTCTTTGATTTATTTATGATATAAGCATACATCAACATTCAAATTTCTGATAAAGAATGACAAAACTATTTAAATCAGACTTTATAATTTAAGATTTTTTTCTATCTGTTTCTTTGAAATAATGATTTTATATATTTGAGCAAGAAATGTAATACACAATGTTTCAGAGAAGAGATAAATAAATAAAATACACGGAAAACATGTCTCGGGTTGGATTGAACCAACGACCGTCATCTCAAAAAAATGTTCCTTGCACATCACGGCCACGATGGCTTATTACATATTTTACCTGTTTTGTATCAAGCAAGTTTCGTAAATCTAAGGGAGGTAACACTTCTATATTAAGTAATATTAGGTGAATTTTGGTAAAACCTGTGTGCTTCTCAGTATATAGAATGACTTTTCCTTCAGTGATGTTGGTGTATAAAAATAGGGTTTTTTAAACTTTTAGTTAAATTATTTGAAAGAATTTGTCCAGATTAAATAAACCACGTTCCAGGTAAGTCGATTGTTGGCGCAACAATACTAAATGTATTCCTGAAAATAATCAGTGGATGTTCTATTGAATTAGAAATGAAACTTGCTTCAGATTTATTTTTATTTTGAAAGTATGATTTAAATGGAAGAAGTCTTTGCTTTAAATACAACGTTATATATACTATGCTGTTTATAGACTGCAGGTCTTTGCTTTAAATACAACGTTATATATGCTATGCTGTTTATAGACTGCAGGTCTTTGCTTTAAATACAACGTTATATATGCTTTGCTGTTTATAGTAAGATTAAACAATGACCATTATGACTGCTGTAAGGTGTGAAACGCATTAATAACGGACCTGAATTTATACGGAGTGTATATATCATGCCCTGGAGGTACACGTATTGACAGGGGGCGGGGACAACACCTAAGTTTGCACATTTTCATTAATATTAATTAAATTGATGGTTCGAATATAAATTACAAAGTGAAGCGTCGATGACTGTTTGAATTGGTGTGGTGCTACAAGGATATTACTAAACTTGAAATCACACCTGAAGCATATTGTTATTCAAAGTTTGTAAAGATTTTCCTAGTGTTGACTCGGTCGTAAAAAAAGGTAAAAAAATATATGGGGCTCAATTTGGTTTCTACAGGCCTTCGTTATAATACGCATTGCGTCTGTATTTCTATCGTCAGTAGTAAACGGCGGTACCGTGGTACCATGGTGTATACTTATGGTACCACATTTCCGACACTATGGGCGGTACTCTGGTACCAAATTTTCGGAAAATGAGGTCAAAATGTGTGAAAAAAAGGGGTGAAATTGTGAAATTTTGGTCAATTTATTGTTTTCTTATGGTACCCATTTTTTGAATTAGGGGATTTTGTTTTTTTGAATTTGAATTTTCAACAAAATAAAGAATGTGTGTGCAGGACTTATTTTCAATTTGAATTTTCAATTTGTTATTTTCAATTTTAGACACAAAAAGAAACACAAGAAAAAGACAATTTGACCCAAGTCAATTTCTCAAAAAACATGGTGGCCCTGAAAAGGGCCGTTGGTGGTTTGATCAGTTTGATCAGTGACTTATTTCTTCATGACTTTACCATAATGACCCCGACCATGATCAGTTTTCTTTTTCTCAGGTTTCTTTGGTTCCGTGGTCTCATGTTTACGTTTTTTAGAGTCTTTTTTCTCCTCTGTTTTTGAGGGCTCTTCGCTATCCCATTTGTCAGTCACAAACTGTACAGGCACAATCAGTTTGTCTGTTTTTAACTCGATTTCACGACGGAGTTGCATGACTTGCTTAAGCTGTCTTATTTCTCCCCTGATTCCTTTGAGTTCTTGTAGCATAGCCATCTCTGTAGTCGGTGGATTAGGCTGTCCATGAGTCTGTCCATTCACCACGGACTGTACTGGCTGCACATTCCCCTGTAGATTCGGCTGGCTGTACTGTGGCTGATTGTATTGGAGTTGACTGTACTGTGGCTGACTGTACTGTGGCTGGTTAGTGCCATACACTGGTCCAACAGCATTTTGACCTATCAACTCAGACGACTCTAATGCTTCTTTCAGAATGTCATATGGCATGTTGTATGTCTCCATGTTAAATAATAAATAATGGCTCTACGCCTGACAATTTATACGGCGAGCGCGAACCTTTGTGAGAACATGTTAAATGACGTCACGTCATTTTTTTGTTCGCTAGTGTTTGTGTTAGTTTTTGTGTTTGTTTTGTGTTTCTTTAATCCTAATACCAACAAAATAAAAACCCAAGGATCATAGTAAGCCTACAGAATAAACGCACTCATAGCCAACCTACAAAAATATACAGTCACAGTAAAAATTGTGAGTCAAAAAATAAAATAATCATAGCAAAACGTACAAAAAAATACACGATCACAGCCAAAAAATGCTGGAGCCCAAAAAACACACGATCACAGCCAGCCTACAGAATACATACAATCACAGCCAAATAATGCTAGTAAAAATAACATAATCATAGCAAAAAACTTACAGAAAATACACGATCACAGCCAAAAATGCTGATATACAAAAACACACGATCACAGCCAGCTTACAGAATACATATGATCACAGCAAAAACGTACAAAAAAACACACGATCACAGCCAGCTTACAGAATAAAACATAATCATAACCAACCTACAAAACTATACAGACAAAAAATGCAGTGTGACTTTTTTTATATTTTGAATTTGAATTTTGATATTTTAATGCAGCGAAGACTGTGCAGGATTTTGTGGACTTTGTTTTTTCAATTTGAATTTGATTTTTAATGCAGCGAAGACTGTGTGGGGGGATTTTGTTTTTAGAAACAAAAAAGACAATTTGGCACAAGTCAATTTCGAAATGACATGGTGGCCCTGAAAAGGGCCGTTTTTTTGGGTAGAGTGACCTAATGATGTTGGCCACATCTACCCATACAAGCGGGACACCACTTGTCCCACTTGCGGAAGTCTCTGTCCGTGGCGGTGGAGGCCAACCTGAAAGGAGGCTCATTGTCCTCCTCCCAGTTTTCAGCTGGGGTGGATTCCTGGGGGTGATCCCCCCAGTCCTCTTCCCCAGAACTGGCCACCACCACCTCCTCCGCAAACCCCTTCTTCTTTTCTTCTCGGAGTTCTTTCACTTCAAGACGCAGCTCTTCTAGCTGTATTTCAAGCTGCTCTATGTAGAGCCCTAAGGAAGCGTACGTTTCCTTGATGTTTCTTAAAGTTCGTTGAGACATGCTGAGCGGATGAAATGACGAGACGCAAATGCATTGACTTTTTATACGGCAAGCGCGAACCTGTGTGAGAACATGTTAAATGACGTCACGTCATTTTTGTGCTTTTGTGTTTCTTCAATCCTAATATCAAGAAAAAAAATCGGATTGACCTACTTTTTTATAAATTTACCGGATTGACCTACTTTTTGTGTATATAAACGTATGTGTCTGTGTGTTCTACATTCAATCCAAAAACATGGGAAATTGTTTGCGCGCCCCAAAAGAAATCTTTGTGGAGGAAGATAGTGTACCTATCAAGATGGGGAATTTATATCCGGATCTCTCCATCTATTATGATGATGAGCTACGCGCCAATTATTGGCGCTATTTGTATTTAGCTGAAGCTAAATATTGAATACATTTCAACGGCCCTTTTTAGGGCCACCATATATTTAAGATAAGTTTTACTCTCTCTATAACAAAAACTATTTGTTTTTTCATTGTTTTTATTTTTACAACAAAATCACTTACAATCAACAAAAACAAAATAACTTACAATAATACAAAAATCACAAAGTAACTTACAAATACTGTCACAATTTAAGAACTATTCAAGAACACTGTCCAACACATCAAATGTTCCAACACATCAAATGTTCATATCGTCCATTTTCTTTTTGTCTTCTCTCTTTTTGTATTTTCGTTTCTTTTGCGGTGGATCCATTTGGTCGGCTGTTTTCACAATGAATTGATCACTCATTCCTTGCGGTGGTACTTGAGGATTCTTTTGTGGACAGTTCGCTGCGAAATGTCCGTTTTCATGACAATGAAAACATTCATCTTTACCTATTTTTTCTGAACACGTAGTCGCATAATGTCCTTTCTTTCCACAACGATAACATTGTATATGATCCCATGTGACATGTTTCTGCTCACAAAGTTGATCCACTATATTGTTTAACTCTTTTATTTTTTTCTTTAATGAATACATCAAAGAAGATTGCTGATAAATGCTATTATTATCGTCAGCTTTTTCCATTCTTGGATCGTTGTAGCTCATATTGTGAGTGACTAGAATGACTAGAGTGGTGTGGCGCAGTCCCTTTTATAAGATGTGAGTGACCTTGAATGCGACCTTGAAGGTAACCTTGAAACCATATTATGAATACGACCTTGAATGTAACCTTGAATATATAATTGACCTTGAATGTATTATATAATTGACCTTGAATGTAATCTTATAGATCTCTTGACCTTGAACATCATATCTAAAAGAGGAGTGTGAAGGACTATAGGATTCATAATCATGTCAGACACCGACAGTGACAGCCATGAGCCTCCAGTCAAACGAACAATGTTGGAGCATGTACGAGAGTATTATCAAATACAGTCTCGTATGGAAAGAAAATCAAGGAAATTCAAGATGCAGTCTAGAGTGTATGATGTGACATTTCAACCGTACGATCGGTCGTTTGAATTTACAAACCGGCTGTTTCATGATATGATGAATCAACTTTATAGGACATGTCAAGTAAGATCCAATGATAGAGTTCGTGTATCCATACAGCATCCTCATTTGGAATTTGGAATTCATATTCCATTTGATGTGGCATCTCGTATCAATGGAGATGTAGTATTGGATGAAATTGAACGAGTGGCCCAGAGCAACCGTGAGTTTAAAATTCATGACGGAGAAGCACAGATGGAAATTACACATATTGCTATGCCACAAGGCTCGGGAAAAAAGACATTCAAGTCGGCAAACGTACTCAACATGGTGAAATCAAAGAGAAGTGTGGTGTGTATTGACAATAGTAAGGACTCGATGTGTTTAGCTAGATCTATTGTGGTTGGTATGTGTAAAGCGAATCAAAATCAAACCCCGGAATGGAAAAAACGATGGAATCTCATACGTCAGTCTAAGAAAAATCTACAACAACATGAAGCTGAAGCCTTATTAAAACAAGTGGATATTTCATCGGAGCGTGCTTGCGGTATAGAAGAATACAACAAGTTACAAGATTACCTCTATCCCAACTATGTCATTAAAATTCATCCACAACATTATGGAAATGAATTATTATTCAAACCACCAGCAATGACTGAAAAAAGTCGGGTGATTCATATTTTTCATCATGACAATCATTATGATAGTATAATATCGATCGCAGGATTTCTTGGACGGAGTTATTATTGTGAATGGTGTGATGTGGGTTATGATCACCGTGAAGCCCATCAATGTAAAAACATTTGCCAGTGTTATGCCCACACCCTATGCCCCGTGGAACAATCCATTCGATGTCCTGATTGTTATCGAGTATTTCGAAGTCAAACCTGTTTTGATCGTCACAAAACGAAAAGTGGAAAACAACGTAAAACCATCTGTGAGTCTGTATGGAATTGTAGAAAATGTGGACAAAAAGTTGTAGGAACAAAACGAAGTCATATTTGCCCAGGACAAAAGAAATGCAAGTATTGTGAAAAAATGGTAGGACCGGATCATGAGTGTTACATTCCAACGTATGTACCACCTGATAGAAAAGGCAGACAACCCGAAGTCCCCTTCATCTTTTTTGACTTTGAGTGTCGTTTTGATTCTGGAGAACATATACCTAACTTTTGTGTAGCGCAACGCGCCTGCGGTGAATGTATGTGTAAGTCAGTGCAAGATCCATGTGAGTATTGTGAAGAAGTGAATGAAGCAAGACAAATGGTATTCCGTGGAGAAAACACGTTGGAACAATTCTGCACGTGGCTATTCAATCCCACCCATCGAGGATCTACAGTGATTGCTCACAATGCTCAAGGTTACGATGCCCAGTTTATTCTTAGATATGTCGTTACCCACGGGACAGCTAAACCACAACTGATTGTGAATGGAAGTAAAATCATTCTGCTAAGAGTGCATGGAATACGATTAATTGACTCACTCAGTTTCCTAAGTATGCCACTCTCAGCTTTTCCTAAGACATTTGGACTGACTGAGTTAGCTAAAGGATGGTTTCCATTTTATGCCAATACCTTATCCTATCAGGATTATGTGGGACCTTACTTACCGCTACACTTTTACAAACCTGACAGTATGAAGCCAGAGCAACGTCAACAATTTCTAACTTGGTACCATGAGAAAAAAGGTGATGAATTTGATTTTCAAAAAGAAATGGAAAAATACTGTAAATCGGATGTGGACATTTTAAGACGTGGTTGCGGTGAATTTCGTCAACAATTGTTAGCCAGTGATCAAATTGATCCCTTTACGGAAGCGACCACGCTAGCCCAAGTGTGTAATAAAGCCTGGCGGAAAAATTCCATGCCACCTCATAGTTTAGCCGTGATTTCTGATGCAGGATATCCTAATAAAACTCGGTATTCCATGAAAAGCATACGTTGGTTACAAATGACTGCTGTAACTGAAGGGATTCATATTCGTCATGCCTTGAATCACAGAGGCGGAGAAGTTAAAATTGGACCATATTATGTGGATGGGTATTGTGAAGAGACAGACACCGTGTATGAATTCATGGGATGTTGGTATCATGGGTGTCCTACCTGTTTTCCCAACCGGGGTACCATCAATCCATATACGTTGAAAAGCATGCGTCACGCCTATGAAGACACACAAAAAAGACTTGAGAATTTGAAAGAACAAGGGTATCCATTAGTGGTCATGTGGGAATGTGAATTTGATCAACGTTGCCAAAAAGACCCTGAGTATAAGACCAGAGTAGAACGATTTTATGTGGGTCAAGACCCTATTCAACCCAGGGAGGCTTTGTTTGGAGGTCGTACCAATGCCGTCCGACTGTATCATGAAGTAGAAAAAGACCAAGAGATCAAATACGTGGACATTTGTTCCCTCTATCCCTATGTCAACAAGTACAGAGAGTATCCATTAGGCCATCCCGTGATTTTGAGTCAAGAGCAAATTGATTCACAGCGTCTTGAGACATACAAAGGATTGATTAAATGCCGTGTTCTTGCACCGCAAGATTTATGGATGCCTGTCTTACCTATGCACTGTAATAACAAAATGGTATTTGCTCTCTGTCGTACCTGTGCGGAAGAGGAGTTAGATTATTGTACACATGCACTGTATGAACGGGCATTGTATGGAACGTGGACCCATGTAGAATTGGCGAAAGCCATTTCTTTAGGGTATAAAGTGTTGAAAGTATATCATATATGGCATTGGGATGAGTGGAGTACCGACGTGTACCGTCAATACATTGACAAATACTTAAAAATGAAGCAAGAAGCCAGCGGGTATCCTCCCGGCGTGGACACAGAGGAAGATAAATTGAAATTTAAACAAGATTATTTGGAAGCAGAGGGAATTCGCTTGGAACACGTGAAAAAAAATCCAGGAAAAAGAGCTTTTGCCAAAACCATGTTGAATTGTTTATGGGGTAAAAATGCTCAAACCAACCTGTTACCGAAAACGGAGTATGTCCATAAATTGGATCGTTTCTATGAGATTCTGAATGATCCTAAAAAGTCGGTGAAATATGCCGAGTGTTTTGATCATGATGAATTCGTACTGATGAATTTCACGGATGAATCGGATCGAGCTGATCCCCATTCTTCTTCTAATCCTGTCGTGGCTTCTTTTGTGACGGCTTATGCTCGATTAGAATTGTACAAAGTGCTTGAACCTCTGGGAAAAAGGGTACTCTATTTTGACACAGACAGTTGTATGTACATTTATGACCCTCAAGAATACAATGTACCGATTGTCTCCAGTCGTTTGGGAAAATGGACGGATGAAGTGCCTCATGGACGTATTGTAAAATATGTTGCTTTGGGTCCAAAAAACTATGGCTATGAATACATTGAAAATGGAGAACGACATCAGGCGTGTAAAGTGAAAGGCATTACATTAGACTATAATGCAACTCAACAAGTGAATTTCAATAGTATGGTGGACTGTGTGAAAGACAGAGAACATTATTCTACCGTAGTTGAATATGCGTCCAGGATTAAACGCCATAGAGATAGAAAGGTGACCAGTGAGAAACAAATCAAAACATTTCGTTCTGTGTATACCAAACGGATCATCGTCGACGATTACATGACTGTTCCTTATGGATATCTGCATGACTGACCTTGACCTTGTTGTTTTTTGGTCATATAATAATCATAAAAAAAAAACCTTGACCTTGTTGTTTTTGGATATATAAATGGTGCAGACGTTGTCGTAGTCGTAGTAGTGGTCGAATACAAACAGAAACACAAAACAAAAATACAAAACAGAAAACAGAAAGAAACAAAAGTATGGATTGGATACCGTTACTTCCTATAGAGTTAAGACTTAAAATCTATCGTTATGTGATAGAGGCTAACACTAAACCATGGAAGATGGAGTTAGTACATGCATGGGCGACCCATGGTGCTATTCATAGTTTACAACGTATGGACCCTGGACGGGTAGATAGACTATTAGAGGATGTCAGTGAACGCCAGGATTTGACTGTCAGTCAGAAATTACCTATGCTACGAAAGTTTAATCTAATTCAACAAAAATTGGATCGCATGATATCGACTGGATGGGTGTTTTGTATCCACGATGCTACTTTGAATGATATATCTGCATTAACGAATGCATTTCAACCTACGGACAATGTCATATGGTTTAGCATGGCTGAAGAAGACAATGGGATATCTCAACCTGGATGGCGAGTGTATTCCCAATACAAACTACGCGGTATCCTGTTATTTAAGGAACCGATCCCTTTCACTGAGGTCAGATCGATTCTATCCTACCGTGCTGTGTTCTTTAAACAAAAACATCATTTACGTGTAGTGACACAAACTATTGATGCTCTTCATGCGGATGTACCTAGACTTATTATGAATGCGGGGAATATTCCATTATGGACAGACCATCGAGACGACCCCGATATGTGAGTTTATTTTACATTTTGGATTTTGAGTTGTACAGAGAAACTTTATTCAGTATTGTACTAGATGACCTTGACACGGTCAAGGACATTCACGCCTGGATTCTGAATCCGCATACGTTTGAACTATTTAAACGGATGATTCATCAGGCGATGATCAATGCACATTTAGACTTGAAAGCTATCCATCGAGACGATTGGAATACGTACGTGGTGAATAACAAGAAAGTGATTCAAACCATTCAAGAATGGAACAGTTTGATATTATGAAGCATACCATGTTAAGAAAAGCATTGATTTTTGCTTTTCGTATGAAAATACCTGAAGGTCATCATAGTGTAGAATGGATTCGACAACGTTTGAGTACACCAGAACTGTTTGAAGAATTTAGACATGGACTTCATGTGATGAATTCATTTTATAAACAGACAGTGCCACTAGACTTTAGTGAAACGGATTGGATGAACCATGTAGTGAACAAGGACGAAGTCATCACTTTTCTGAGTGAATATGGACATTCAGAATGTGTGTTTGAATTTTCGGAGAAAATACTTCCACCACTTCATGACTTTTGTTGTCAGTGTTGTAACTGTGTGTCAGTGTAACTATTGTATGTTTAGTGATCACAAAAAAAGTTGACATGTCAAAATGTAAAAAATTATTGTTAATGTCACTGTTGTATATTTTAGTGATCACAAAAAGTTGTTGTTGTTGTTGTTGTATGTAAAAAAAAAGTCAATAAAATACTTTTGTTTCATTCACTTGATGTTAGTTGTGATTGTCACGTCATGGAGTCAAGTTTATTGTTTAAGCATCCTTGTAATATGTTTATCTCAGGTCCGAGTGGATCTGGTAAAACACAATTTGTCAAAAAGATGTTGACTTACAAATCGGATCTGTTTCAAGTGGTACCTGAGCGTATCGTATGGTGTTACAAAGAATGGCAAACAGCCTATGCTCAGTTACAAGAACAAGAACCCCACATTCAATTCTTACAGGGTATTCCTGAGGATGAGGAGGAGTTGGTGGAGGATACCTCCATTCCCCATTTAATTGTATTTGATGATATGCTTGGGGATAAAGATGAAGAGAAAATTAAATTATGGTTTACACGAAAAGGTCATCATCGTAATGCCAGTGTTATTTACATTACACAAAACATGTTTCAACAATCGAAAGCCAGTCGTACATTAAGTTTAAATGCACATTACATGATCTTATTTCAAAACACAAGAGATAAAGGACAAATCAAAGTATTGGCGAATCAAATTCAATTGCCACACTTGTTACCCGCGTATCAAGATGCGATTTCTACACCCCATGGGTATTTAGTGATTGATTTTCACCCTCAAACACCAGACACGTATCGGTTGAGAACCGATATTTTTCATCATTGGATCACTGGAGAGGAACGTGGTCCGACGGTGTATATATAAAGGAGACGGAACTTAGAGAGTCATCATAGTCATCATGGCAGACAGAATGAACACCATAGCTCAGTCGCTAGAACATTTGAGTCAGGAACGTGATCCTGCTCAACGGGAGCAGTTGTTACGATCAGGATTAAAAGAAATGGTCAAATGGTTTACGTTAGCTGCTAAAGTGATTTTACAAAAGAAATTGCTGTTACCTAAACAAACACAAAACTTTATGCAAAAACATCAGCATGAACTAGAGCAGTTAGGTGATGATCAAGTGGATGTGGACACCAAACGTCAACTCATATTAAAACCAGGAGGGAGTGGATTTCTTGGAGGGGTCATGATACGAAGTTTACTTCGATGGAATGGTCAAAAGACCATTCGTAAATTTGGCCCTAAGAAAACGCCTGCAAAAAGAACGCCTAAAAAGAGAGCTCCTGCAAAAAAGAGAGCTCCAGCAAAGAAACGTTCTCCTAAAAAGAAAGCTCCTGCAAAAAGAGCTCCTGCAAAAAGAGCTCCTAAACAAAAACCAGCAAAAAGAGCTCCTGCAAAGAAAAGAGCACCAGCAAAGAAACGTTCTCCTAAAAAGAAAACACCAGCATTTACAGTTTCACCCACAATCGATGAACGTTTTATCACCCTTCGACGAGGTTCCCGTGGATCTTCCCGTGGATCTTCTTTATCTAGAAATGGGAGTTTATCTAGAAATGGATCGTCTTCTTTAAGTGGATCACCTCCCAATGGGTTGTCACCTCTTTTATCTAGAAATGGATCACCCCAGAGTCCAACTCAATCACTATCCAACTCTCCTATTTACACGGCAACACGATGGTCACCTCCTGCCACCAGTACTCCATTGACAACTCCAATGAAAACTCCTATGAGAACGCCATTGAGAACTTCTCCAAGGACGCTAAGAAGCAGTTTGAGTTCGTCTTCTTCTTCAAACAGTTTGAGTTCGTCTTCTTCTTCCACCAGTGGGTCAAGATACAAATGTTCGACCTGTGGATCAAGCAGTTTAAGTTCTTCTTCTTTCACTAGTGGGTCGAGCAGTACATGTTCGACCTGTGGATCAAGCAGTTTAAGTTCTTCTTCTTTGAGCAGAAGCAGATCCAAAAAAAGCAGATCTAGAAGCAGATCCAGAAGCAGATCCAAAAGTGGGTCAAACAGTTTAAGTTCTTCCAGCAGAAGCGGATCCAAAAAAAGCAGATCCAGAAGCAGTAAAAGTTCTACTTCGTACATCAGTTCTTCATCACCAGATACCCCTGTGACTCGATTTTCACCCTTGAAATTATCTCAGTTATCAAGACAGATGGTATTGAAACCTATCTTACAAGGACGTGTGAACTTAATGAGAACCCTACCGATGAGTTCAGCTTCTAAACAAGCCTTAGATGCTTTATATAAACAGTGATGTATGAAACAACAGCATCAGTTGATATCATGGCTCCAAAGCGTCCACTCCTACACAAGTACGGTCATCTGGTGTTGGGTTTAACTCAAGCCCCAGAGGGAATGAGAAGAAAGATGATACAAAAAGCACCGAAAGAAGTGATTCAATGCGTCTCCGAGTGTTGTCACAATGTTTTAAAAGGCAATGTTGCCTTATCCCCCACTCAAAAGCAAAGGTTGAAGTCCAAGCGTCAACATCTCCGTACCTTAGCAGATAAAAAAGTATCGATTCAAAAAAAGAAACGGGTGTTAAATCAAAAAGGAGGATTATTTCCATTATTGGCGCTCGCTCCAGTCATTGCTAAAGCTGTAGCGGCAGGGGCACTCAGTGGTGGAGTGGCTCAACTCGTGAAAAAAATATGAAGAAAATGGCTATTGTCCCGTTTAAAATGCTAGAAGAGATGAATCGATGGAAATCAGAACAGCGACCACGTTTACCTCCTCCCCCACAAGTCACACAGACCTCTGATTTACAGAAACAAATGGGGGAAGTTCTACAAAATGAATCCTTGTCCGAATCAGAAAAGGCACAACACTATGGACAAGTCTTACAAAAGTTTCAATTGTCACATCAAAAAGCGCGTGAACCCACCATGCCACCTCCAGCAGTTCCAGCACCAGCTCAAGCTCAACCACCAGCAGCTCCAGCAGCAGCTCCCGATAGACTAACCCTAGCCGATAGGATTCTTGAAAGTGTTCCCCAAACCATGCGTCGAAAAACTCAACTCTTATTACACTTTCTTCAAAATCATCCTCATATGTCATGGAATGAACAAGGTGTTTTGGAATATGATGGAAAACCCATACAAGGATCCAACATTATAGATTTAGTCAATGATGTGATTCGTCAAAGAAAAGGGTCTAGCCCTAAAGGATGGGAACAGTTTTCTCGTGGATTAAGAGAAGTCAATGTACCCCAAGAAGTGGTAGGAAATAAACGGAGATGGTCCTGGATACAACAACCCGAGTCAGACTCTGAGGAAGATGAATTTTACGATAGTTTTGTCGATCCTTCTGCGTCTTTTACTTCTTCTCCTAGGAAGAAACCTGCGACTTTTACTTCTTCTCCTAGGAAGAAACCTATAAAACAAGAAAAAATCAAACCAGAGCCTCAGTGGGAACCTTACTAGACTCTTACTACTACTTAGACCTCTATGGATCCCAAAGTAGATACCGTGTTACAGAAGATCTATTATGATCCCTTACATCCTGCTGCTTTTGGAGGGATACGCCGTCTCTATAAGACAGTGCGAGCTCATGGCATTACTTTGAATCAAGTGCGATCCTGGCTAAAAGGACAAAAGACGTATACCTTGCATAAACCTATCCGTCGGAAATTTTCAAGACGGAAAACCAAAGTGGGTGGTATCGATCATCAGTGGCAGGCGGATTTGGCGGATATGCAATCCTTAGTCAAACACAACACACCGTATCGATATCTGTTGTGTGTCATTGATGTATTTTCAAAATATGCGTGGGTCGTTCCACTCAAGGATAAAACGGGACTCACTTTGATTGAAGCGTTTCGCTCTATTCTGAAAACAAGACAACCTAAAGCGCTGCAGACGGACAAAGGCACTGAATTCAAGAATCAAAGATTTCAAGCGTTTTTAGAGAAAGAAGGTATTCACTATTTCACGACTGAAAATCCAGAAACCAAAGCCAGTGTAGTAGAACGTTTTCAACGTACTTTGAAATCCTACATGTGGAGATATTTTACCCATCATCACACACGACGATATATTGATGTATTACCAGATCTGGTGCAAGCCTATAATCATCGATTTCATCGAAGTATTCAAATGGCACCTGTATCCGTAAATGAACACAATGAATCTGAGGTGACCTTGACCTTGTATGGAAAAAAAGAAAAAAAGAAACCACAACCACATCAACAACATATTCATGTGGGAGAGATTGTGCGCATCAATAAAACCAAACGTACCTTTGATAAAGGCTATCTACCAAACTGGACGACTGAAGTGTTTAGAGTGACCCATGTCAAAAGAACTTCACCTCCGACCGTCCAATTGACAGATTTAGATGGAGAACCTATTCTGGGTTCGTTTTATCTCTCTGAAATACAATCTATAAAAGACGATGGTATCTATGAAATTGAATCAGTGTTGGCTCGTCGTAAGAGAAAAGTAGACGGAAAAATAAGACAAGAAATTAAAGTGCACTGGAAAGGATACCCTTCGAAATTTGACAGTTGGATTCCTGAATCTCATCTTGTTTAAATACAGCATGTCTCAGTCTGACACAGCCAGTGTGGCCGTGAGTACCTCAGTGAGTACTTCAGAGAGTACCTCAGAGCAAGTCAGACCCATTGAGCCGAAGAACAAGGTCGCCTTTTTTGCCCAAATTGCGGTGGTGTTTATCATTATTAGCGTGTCACTCTTTAATTTGTGTTTTGAACGACCCGATCGTGAATTGTGGCTCCTGCTTTTAAGTAGTTCTCTGGGTTATATTCTACCGAATCCCTCTTTGAAATTCAATAAACCCAAACCAGCATGAGTTCGTTTTACATTACCCTGATGAGTGACAGTTCAATGGATCTGTTCCCAGACAATACCCAATGTTGTTTTCGTACCAAACTACTCAAACCCATCCATCTCAATAAACAAGACTGGGAAATTGGTTTAGTAGAAATGATTGTACCGAGTCAAGTCATTAATATCACGGAGGAAGAGCGACATTTTTCCATTGTCACACGGGATCCTATCCTGGCCAAAACGTTTGAGGCTTTTCCCCATTACTGTCTTTTCCCCAATGATGAAAAAGGAATACGTCTTTGTATTCCGGTAGGAACTTATGTTACACCACAACATCTGATAGAGACCCTGGATCGAGTCATTAAAGATTATCTAGGTCAACTGTTTAGAGAGAAAAACCTCCGTTTTACTGTAGGTTTCTCAGGAACAAGTAAACGTATTAAGATGGATAGTTCAAAGAACTTAGGCATTCAGTTTCATCCTAGTATGTTTATGAAATTGGGTGGGTCTCCTCATAGTGCTCCTACTATTTATTTAACTGAGAATCCAGATCCATTTCCTCACGGGGTAGACTTGAACATGGGTCATAATCATTTGTTTGTCTATTCTGACCTGGCGGCTTATACCTATTTGGGAAACATTGAAGCTCCCATTTTACGTGTGGCTCCTTTTGACCCGAGAACCAAAGCAGGGACTAATCCACATATTCATTTCGAGTTCTTGAATGTACACTACGTGCCACTGGCTAAAGCCGATTTTGACACCATCGCCATCCATATAAGGGGTGACACAGGGCAACCCATTCAGTTTATTCATGGGAAGTCTATGGTAAAGCTACATCTACGCCAACGACAATGATGCCTATATACCAAGGTCAACCTCGTCAGTATGGACAGGGGCTTGGATCTATGTTTAAGAAAGCCATGAAACGTATCATGCCTTTACTGAATCCTTTGGTTCGATCTGGAGTTCGAACCTTGAAAAAAGAAGGACTCCAGCAAGGAAAAGCGGCCATGCAAGAGATCATGTCAGGATCCAACCCTAAAAAAGCGATACGAAAAAGAGGAGCTAACGTATTGAAAAATGTAACCGCATCCTTGTTACGTGAAGTCACCAAAAAACCTAAGAAAAGTATAAAGGCCAAACCCATCAAGAAAAAACCTCATTCGAAACTTCATCGTCGTCGAGTGAAGCAGGCCAGACCACTTGATATTTTCGATTAAAAGAAAAGAAAAAAAACAATCATGATGCAACACGGTTCTTGTGAATGTAGTAAGACAGAATTGGACGTGTCTGTCGTTCCCCCTACGATGACTGCCATGCAGGAGGGACAATGGACTGAGCATTATCCCATTTCTGCCCTGGATAATAATGCTCCTATTGAATTCGTGATTCCTGCACAAGTAGAAAAATGGACAGATCTGAATCAGTCTTATCTGTATATGAAAATCAAAATTATACAGGCGGATAATTCCGACTTGGCGAATGACAGTGAAATTGCGACCGTCAATAACTTTTTTCACAGTATGTTCAGTAGCATCGATGTGTATCTGAACAATAAACTGATCACCAGCAATGCGGACACGTATGCCTATCGTGCTTACCTAGGAAATTTACTCTCCTTCAATCCAAGTTGTAAAAGCACTCAGCTTCAAGCATTAGAATTATGGGCCGCAGATACCCCTGGTCAGATGAATACCAAAGTCC
This sequence comes from Lutraria rhynchaena, assembly GCA_008271625.1. Classification (NCBI taxonomy): domain Eukaryota; kingdom Metazoa; phylum Mollusca; class Bivalvia; order Venerida; family Mactridae; genus Lutraria; species Lutraria rhynchaena. The sequence continues at coordinate 4,557,750 of VIBL01000005.1, read as the reverse complement.
ATGATGGAGATAACAAGGGTTATGTGGAAAGGCGAAATCGTGTCCATCAAAGTCGTGTAGTGGAACTATGTGGTCGACTTCATTTGGATCTGGTGATGCAAGATAAATATTTACCTAATGGGATAGAAATACGTCTAAGACTGAACAAAGCATCACCCAATTTCTGTCTCATGGCTGCTGCACCTGCAAAAATCAAGTTTATGGAAGCAGGTTTCAATGTGAGAACCGTGGATTTACTCCCTGTGGTGGCCAATCAACTCAATCAACACATTGCTCAACATAACATGAAAATTCCCATCCGACGGACTGAGGTGAAAACCTTTACTATTCCTAACGGCCAACGTTCCAAGATTGAAGATCATTTATTTCAAGGTCAATTACCAAAACGACTGATCATTGGTATGGTGAGAAACGGAGATATGAATGGGGATATAGGGACCAATCCTTTTGATTTCCGTCATTTTGATCTCAATCATCTGGAGGTCAGTATTGATGGAAAAAGTATTCATAACAAACCGTTTCAACCCAATTTCGAAACGGGAGAATGTCTACGGTCCTACATGTCACTCTATCAAGCCACAGGAGCACTTGGACTCAATCGTTCCTTTGGATTGAGTTTGAATGATTATCAACACGGTTACACACTCTGGGGACTGGATTTGACAGCCGATCAAGGTTGCGAGGAAGGTCAACTCCATCCTATAAAAACGGGGAATCTGAGATTGGAATTTCACTTTGCCAGAGCGCTAGCACAAGCTATTAACGTGATTGTGTATGCGGAATACGATAATCAGATTGAAATCAACCAGTTTAGAGAAGTACTTTTAGATTATTGATGGAAAAAATGGAACACAAACAAAACTTTAAAATGCAATGGTTGAATCTAGAAAAAATGGACATAGATAACATGGAACCAGGACAAGACTTTGAAATGCAATTATTGGCGTATCCTTGTGATACAAGTGAACGAACGGAATCCTTGCGAGAGGGATTGAACCACCATGTGACAGAAGCACTTCAAACGTTGATTTATGATCAAGTGCATAAAGACTGTTACGGTTGTCAAGTGGATCATCCTAGTCAAGTACAACATGTCCTGTGCTTATTCACGGACACATCAGAGTGGACAGAACTGTACATTCAAAAAGCGATTCAAGATTTGGATGTGTTCAAGGTCATGGAAAAGTGGTATCCTGAACTCGTGACCTTGACCGATAGGGAAAAAGGAGATGCCTGTCGATTATGGATTCAGTTTAAAAACGAACTCTATCAGAATCAGTCAGAACTGAACGATTCCTGGATAAGTGTATGGGCAGAACGTGTGAATAGACATTGGCATTATGGAGACGAATGAACTTCAATACATCTTAGATCATTCACCGATGTTATCGACATTGCATGCTCGTGTTTGTGCAAAAGATCAGTTACCTTCGGAGAATCCTCATCATATAAAGGCTTATATTGTGAATACACACAATGCGAATCAACCTGGAGAACACTGGGTGGCTATTTACATCAAAGACCATACCATCGTGTACTTTGATTCTTATGGACTACCACCCTTTGAGGAGATTCTCTCTTTTGTGAAAAAACATTCAAAAACGTATCAGTGGAATGCATTGTGTATACAAGGGAATGTTTTACCTGTGTGTGGTGTGTATTGTATATTCGTTCTGGACTTTATTTCTCGTGGATGTGACCTGAACCAGATCCTTCTGACTCGATTCAAAGTGCTAGAGGATAGACCAGGAGATAACGATACGTATGTGACCCGTTGGTTTGAACAATATTATGGCACTTATTATAGACAAGCTCAGTATGTGAACAAATGTGGACAAAAGTGTTTTGGACGACACAATGATAGAATAGGAGGTGAAAGACATTTGCAATATAGAATCATGAATACAAACATGATGTATTATTCACTTTAATTTGTGTGATTAGTTTCTATCTTGTTCTGTTTAAAAATATGTACAAAAAAAAGTTCTGTTTAAAAAATATGTACATAACATGTTGTTCTAACAAAATTTAATTGTTCTATGTTGTTCTAACAAAAAAATATGTACAAAAAAAATGTTCTGTTTAAAAAAAATGTACAAAACATGTTGTTCTACCAAAAAAAATGTACAAAAAAATGCTGTTTTGTTTAAAATGCTTGATTTACAAAAACATATGGTTCATTATTGTTCTATGTTTAAAACATGTGGTTCGTGTTGAATAAAAATATAAAAAAATAATACCACCTGTTTGTTTTACTTTGTTGGTATTAGGAGTTAAGAAACACAAAACAAACACAAAAACTAACACAAACACTAGCGAACAAAAAATGACGTGACGTCATTTAACATGTTCTCACACAGGTTCGCGCTTGCCGTATAAAAATCCAATGCATTGCGTCACGTCATTTCATTTCCTTCTAAGCGCTCAAGATGAATGCATTGTTGAATCAGCTAGAAACGGCTAGACAATTGACGGCACGACAGGCTAGGGTATGGCGGAACATCCGTCAACTGGCGGCTAATGTGGTCAACAAGAGAGAACAAGAAGAACGGGCTATTGGTGAGTCCATGAATTGTATTGAAGTAGATCGCTATCATCAACGTGATGAAATGATTCGAATGAGACAACATTTTCTGAATCTTGAGAAACGAAACCAGAGACCCGCCAGGACAGCTAGTCCTCGGCGACAGCGGCGGCGTGAGCAACAGGCTGCTAGAGATCGGGCTCTGAATAGACTCAGAGAGCGAGAAAGTAGACAACAGGCTATGGATGATATCGAGGCGAAGGAGCAGGCCGATAGGGAACGGGCGTTTGCCGAGTACGAGTCAGAACAGAGGCAGAAAGAACAAGCTGTCTGGGAACAAGCAGCTAGGGAGCAGGCTGAATTTCAGTCTGAGATCAGACAGCAAAGACAAGGGCTGGAAGCGTATTATCAACAAAAAGCTGAAGAAGAAGACCATTGGCAATTGATTACCACTGCCGAGAGAGAGTACTTTCAACCCTCTGTTCCAGAACAAGAATGGTACTGCGGGGACCCGACCTGCCGAGACTGTTATCCTCAACAAGATTGGTACTGCGGGGACCCCACTTGTCAAGACTGTTACTCTGACAAGCGTAAGGTCTACGTCAAACAGGAGCCTGCTGCTAACTAGTACTACTACAAAAAATACCAACGGTCCTTTTTAGGACCAAACTGGTCTAATGACCACCACCAACGGCCCTTTTCAGGGCCACCATGTTTTTTGAGAAATTGACTTGGGTCAAATTGTCTTTTTCTTGTGTTTCTTTTTGTGTCTAAAATTGAAAATAACAAATTGAAAATTCAAATTGAAAATAAGTCCTGCACACACATTCTTTATTTTGTTGAAAATTCAAATTCAAAAAAACAAAATCCCCTAATTCAAAAAATGGGTACCATAAGAAAACAATAAATTGACCAAATTTTCACAATTTCACCCCTTTTTTCAACACATTTTGACCTCATTTTCCGAAAATTTGGTACCAGAGTACCGCCCATAGTGAGGGAAAAGTGGTACCATAAGTACCTACGATGGTACCACGGTACCGCCGTATACTACTGGTAAATTTACGAAAAACAAAACATATGACTATGTTCGATAAATATATGGACATTTAAGCCAAACACGAAAAAACGTTTAAAACAGACGAAAGCATAAATACATGACTGTATCATAACTATGAGAAACACGCTATGCTCAAATGACTGTTGCATCTTTGACCCCATCTTACAAAATGGACACCAAATACAGGACTTAGTAGTTTAAGCTTTAATAATGAAAAAAGTCACTAATCTATCTAAATTAATGACATTTTAAGCTTTATTCTTATTAAAGAGGCTCTTTCATTTATTAAAAGGATAAAAAGGGATTGGTAATGGGTGTTTGATAATTACACTGATCTATAACCAACGTCAGGCTCATTATAATAAGTCATTGATTAATAAATATTAGATTAGTCACGAAATTAATTACTATTTTTGTAGTAAGAGAGGTGGGTTATCGATTGGAAGAGGTTTTAACTTCTGTTTGGTTTGAATATTATCTTAGGCGAGTTTGTTTCCTCTCAGATCTCTTAATGATTACTAAAACTGGACAGTAACATAAAAAACAGGCATCGAATAACAGGCTTCAAGTATTTTTCTTACACTTGTTTTATATTGGATGTTGTTTTATACAGTGGAACACGGTTATAGCGAAGTCCTTGGGACCCGGATAAATGTTTCACGATAGCCACACTTCACTTATATAGCTTAATATATATTCACTTAATAAGACTTTTAGTACTTCTCTCTCTTTTCGCTGTTACTGTGTCTTATTTTATAATTATGTATCCTTTTGCAGTGCGGCGGAGGAAGTCATGTTTCCCGGAATTGAAAGTTATCGTGCCTATGTATCTAACACTGGTTCAGTGACATACAATTACCCGTCTGTGCTTAAGAGCGTGTGTAGGGTAAATGTTAAGTACTTCCCGTTCGATACCCAGGAGTGTTCCTTACAGTTTGGTTCTTGGGCTCATCATGGCTTTGACCTTGATATTGTCAATAAAAACCCACAAGGTAAAATATATATAATATAATAATATATATCATTTATTTCAATAATTTATTATCAGTTGTGTAAGCAGTCAGAACCAAGCGTAACATTGCCAGTGTACAGAAATAACCTGGCTCTTAAGACCAGTCGGTCCCGAGGTTTTAAAACTCTTGAGTATGGTCTCCAAGGTCAAAATCCATCTCCAAGCCAAGTTTTATAATCTCGGCCTAAGCTGAAGTCTCGTCTGAGCTAAGAGGATGAGATTGGAGCTGAGAATTTTAAAAATAGTTTTATAATCTCTGGATTTATAACCCAGAGAATATAAAACTTGAGATCAGTCTTCAAACTCAAATCTCATTTTTTTCTTTCAGTGTTTCTATGTAAATAGTGATAAATCAGTTATGATATTAGTATTACGCTTTTCAGCCCACATAATTGGTCTGAATATGTACTGAAAAATAATAAACTGTTATCTTCGGAGCTGAAGTACTTTGGGAATAAAATAGAGATTTTAAATAAGTTGACTAGTATGATAACCTAGGAGCTGTAGTGTTTATTTGCAAGCATGGTACGTAGTGTAATTTAATCTCTGAATGAATACAACTTGTACCAAAAACTACTTTTGACCTTTCCTCTAACCCAAACACGGTGTATATGGAAGTATATGAATGGGTTTGAAATGAGAAGAAATGGTAACTGGTACATGCAGTTAATTTTGTATCACGTATTTTACTTCATTATATTTAATCAGATAAAATACGTTTATTAACTCTTGACCGGCTTTAATATCATGAATGAAATGTTGACAACCCGTGAAGTGGATGTCAACTGCTTCTCTTTTTTGATGAAGTTATGTAGAGGTAATGCATGATGGATTTAGACTCCCCCCCTAAAATAATATTCACAAATAAACCGTTAAACTTATAAAAAAACTGCAATAATAATAATAAGTATTATAGAGGTAAAAAAGTACTTTCTCATCACCAGTGCCCCACACAAAAAATAATGACATTGTGAAACCCCGATATTGGGGACACTATTTGGACCAGATGAATCAGCCTAGATAATAAGCTGGTCACATTAACAAGTTGAAATACAAAGAAAGAATTAATAACTGGTCCAAAAATTTGTGGTTGTAGAAATGATGTGGTCTAAATATTGAGTTTAATCAAAGTGAAGTTTTACTATAATTAGTATTCATACTTACAGTTTCGCTGCTATCATTACAGGAACCAACATGTTTAACATATTTGTATATTTTCAGGGGATATTAATAACTATATTGAAAACGCCGAATGGACAGTGGACGAGATGCCAGTGGAGCGTCACGAGCTTTTTTACGGCTGTTGTCCAGAACCGTACCCGGATGTGACGTTTTACGTTGTCATGAAGAGACGGCCAGCGTTTTATCTACTTACCATGATTTTCCCATGCATTCTTACGTCGTGTGTCGCAGCATTGACGTTTTTGTTACCAGTAGAATCTGGAGAGAAAGTCTCACTTGAGATCACTGTGTTGCTGTCCCTTGCCGTCTTCTTACTTCTTGTGTCAGAATCTTTACCACCATCGTCAGATAACTTTCCAGTCATTGGTAAGTCAGTATTTACATCTTTTACATTTTCCAACATTTCTATTATTCATTTCACGGTAAATTATATATTATTCCTTTACGCTGAATGTAATTTTTATGAATAAGTTTTTTTTAGGAATTTTGATATTTATAAAAGTGAGTGACTTCTCATAGACTCTCATAATAAAATTGATGGATCAAATTAGTAAATCTATAAGGCTAATAAAAATAGTCATGTTTACGGTTACTTGACCCTGAAAGGGCACAATACTTTTCTCTTCTGTTTCTTTTCTAAGTGACCATTCTTACTTTGGAACTTCTATTCGTCCTATGATATTTTCGTACTTCAGAATTTGCTGTTAGAAACTCTCGGATGGAAATCATAAAAGTGACTAAAGCCAAATATTCGGATAGACATACACATAACTACACAGTAAAACCTCTGTATGAAACTTTATATTGAAAACACCTTATTACAGATTCACGGGCTATTTGGTTCGAAAGGGTGTAATAATATTGAGGTTTTGCAGTACCAGTAGTTTGTGTTTAAATGAAAACCATGAAATCTTTGATGTACGGTCCTGTTTCAGGTTCTTACTTCGCTAGTTCGATGGTTCTTGTTTCTTTATCATTGGTTCAAACGGTGATCGTTCTGAACGTCTTCTTCAGAGGGACAAATGGACGGACGGTACCTGGGTATGTAAATAGTGATATTAAAGATATGTTAAAATGTGTGCAATTATTACATTAACGAACTGATTTTATTTGGTGAACAGACTTCATTTACAAAGGAACGGTGTAATTAAACAAATAGTCACATCGAACTAACTCAGTCATACAAAGGAAGGGAAGTAACTACACCATGAACCTACAAGGTCTCTGTGAATTACCCCCGTTGTCTTATGTATTTTGCCTTAAACGGAACAAATATGCATGGCTTCACAAAGAGAGATTCTATTTTTTTTTGCACGCAGCATTATCGTCTCTAGTTTTAACTAAAGTTTAAGTAGAGAATATTTTTGACGTAACCAAACACATTTGTAGTATGAAACGGACTTAAACAAAGTCATTAGAACATGATGTTGTTATATTAACTGATGATGACGATGGTAATAATCATGATGCTGGTGGTGGTGATGATGACGATGATGATGACGATGATAATAAGGCAAGAAATTAGGTACGAAATTTCACTGAAATCATGTGTTTTCTAGAATTGTGTTGTAGCAAAACTATTGAAATTTAAAAATATCTTTCACATTTAGATGGGCCAGGAAAATATTTATCCGGGGCCTAGGAAAGATTTTATGCATAAAGACGAACAGAATTCAACCAGATCAACAAAACAAAGTTTGTACTTTATTTATTTACTAAGCGTATATCACGTGACCATGGGTATTGCTCATGCAAGAGGAAATAGCCATGTTTAGGTTCCAAGATAAATAAGGGAAGATAAGTTGATCAAAGAACTTTTGTATATATCACCTTCTGTAAGACTACAAGGTACGATTCGTCACTAAATATTTTCGTACTTCCGATTTTGGCATTACAAACTTTAATATCGGAGCAAAACAATAGGATTCGTCGGGTAACCATACACATGACTACTCCTCTGGCATTGTGTACTAAATTGCAATAATGACATACAATCAATCTATCTTTAATAAACAACATCTTTTAATTCGAATGTTGAATTTGTATTGACCGATAATGATTAAAGATAAGTTTAGTCTTAAAAATTCACTTTGTGAATATTCTTTAGATAAAAATATGTCGATATTGAACACAAAAGCCAAAATGCTTCGATGATATTTACATGTCTCCCTCTTAAAAGGTTCAAAATGGGTGTGCTGAATTAGAAAAAAATGATTTGATTACGTGAAAACATGTTTATGATCATTAAATATTAAGATGATGGTTCTTTGGCTGTTCGACATACGCATTACTCCGGCATGTTTGCGATTTCGAGAATCTTCTAAATGTATGATAATTGTGTAATTCTATCATTCTGTTTCTGTTTAAAAAATAGTTAGATGATCACAATACAGCTGGTCTTGACCCTACGTTTGATGCATATGAAAATACAGTAGGATTGTCTACAATGGGAGAATCTGACAACGACTCCGGTAATGTTTCTGACGACAGGAAAAATCAAGTTTCTGATGACAAACCAATAAAAAATAACGGTTTGGTACCTGGATTTCTCGTACGTGACCCATCGTTGCTTTACTTAAAAGAGCAAACAAAACAGTTAAAATCCATCGCGAATCACTTTGAAGGTGGAACGCAGGAAGATGTAAATAATGAGTGGAGAGAAATATCAAACATATTGGACAGGCTTTTCTTAATTTTATATATAATAATTACTGTGGTGACGACCCTCGCCTTTATTCTACAATGCTTGTAACTGGCTCAGTTATCACTCAGTTATCACATTCAAAACTGGGCACCAGTGACATTGAAAAATGAGATTATTTATTTTCCTCCGGTTCAGAAGGAACAAATGTGTGTTAATTTGTAATTGTCAAATGAACAAATGTTTAACGTTAAATACAGTCACATTGCCTTTGAAACTGGGTTAGACAGTTTTAGATTCACTGCAAAATTGGAACTAATTTTGATTCCTTTATTTACAAATTTTCGTGAAATGAAAACAACATATCCCGACATTACAACGTATAAATAATACGAGCGTATAATCTTTTGTGTGTTGGTGACCAAATATCTTGATTGTAAGGTATTTCCAATTTGCTTTTGTCTGCGAACGCTAATCTTTGAACAAATTGTAACATATGAGAAAAGATACTCTATAATTATAATCAAGTCTTTGGTAGCGTTGAAAATCGGTGAGTTTTTTAATAGCAGTAATCATGAAAATAGCGGCATGAGTATCCGATCGTTGCAACTTAAACTTGTCATGGCAATAAGATCTCCGAATATTTCAAACGTATCGACGTTAATTCTCCAAAGGATCTAATTTTAGATAAAATTGTTTTTCGTCTTCATTCAGCGCGACTCTTAAATATCAGAGTGATAATGTTTGATTTGATTTCGGTGTGTTTAACTGAATTTCGCATTGGTTAATTGAAAGTTTAAGCGTAAAAAAGTTACTGGTTTGCGCTTAACAGCCTGATCAAGAGGATCTTAGCATAAACAGTAATTTATTATTTTTGGCATTAAATCAGCTTTTTGTATCGCTTATTTGATATTACTTTAGTGACTTTGAACGCCAATACTGGTTCCAAAATGTTGCTATATAAGTGATAAGCAACTTCCGAGCTGATGTTTGGATCACGTGATTGGTTGTACGAAATTCATTCGGTACACCTCGACCGACTGCGGCTAATCTCCGCTGTACTTTGTAAGCTGACATTCGAAATACATTATATTTTGAATTGCCCGGATGTAAATTGACAAATATGGCTGCCTCCATGTGGAAAGGAAAGAAACGCCAATGAAGTTTATTTTAAATGTAAGACATGGACGTATATCAAGCTATCAAGAACATCTGCGGTTAGATTGAGGTACAGAATCGGCCGATAGGTTCCGAAAGAAAAAATCATATTCATTGTCAAAAATGAAGTAATCTTGCTAGCTGTATTCTATTTATTTAAGAGACACGAGCAGATTACGGGAAATTTCTCGCAATACGCTATCTTATATTCTATATACTGCGCAATAATACGTATATTTACCATGCAATAGGAATGTTGATGTTTTATGTGAACTTTCGGTGCATTATGTTAGTTATTGTTAGTTCTTTGTCGCTGTTCAACTACGCAGACAGTTTATAAACGTTTTATATAGTGAAATTGAACAAAGAACTTATTCGGCGGAATAGAAAACCTAAAACTTTGGGAATAAGTTGTTTAAACCATGGACCACCCATAAAAGATACAAATTAAATTTATGAAGTACCATTGCGGGAGCATTGGACGCATTTTATGTAAACTGGGTTGTTGATAGTTACTTACAAATAGCACAATTGTGGACTGGTTTCATCACTCAGCAACAGATATATTAACCTCTAAAAATTAACAGCATTTTAAGTACGCTTTTTTACGAATAGGAGTTACTGACCGCTTTGTTTTAACTGACTTAGTCAGAAATGATGTGCACGCAACATATCTCTCTAGGATTTATTAACTGGCAATGTTAAAATATGTCGAGCCACTTACGATATATTACATAACGTTTATTTTCATGATCTTGGATTAAATGTTTTATTGATAACAGATCGAAATATTGAGATGATTTTTCACATAAGAAATCCAGATAGAATTTTCCAATTTGTTTCAATTTTTCCTGAAAAAGTGAAAACATATCTTAAGTGCCTGTGAGTATCTACGTCACATGTTGAATATAATGATCCGTTCTGAAAGCATTATTCGTGGAATTTTCATTGCTGTATGAAGAAAACCGCTAAATGTATGCTTCGTTTTCGATACATACTAGATCAGTTTATGACGTCGTTTTTTTGCATTAACACGGGTATTCGCATACATTCTGCGCCAGAACATATTGTAAAACAAAATGTATGTTTTATATTTTTTGAAGTCCTGTGTGTTCTGGGTAGAAATACTTCCATGGAACGCATAATAGCAACATAATAGAGACTGGCATTGTTTGTATTTTCATTGTTTTTATATATATGTACCACGAGGCCCTCCACAAAAAATGTTGGTTGGCGGTTCGCGACCTAAACATTTAACAGGAATATAGGTATTGTGTTTGTTAACATCATATGCATGAATAGAAAACGGAAACCTGGAATAAAGAACGAAAAAATGTTTTAAAAAATGGTCAAAATCGCTAGAAATAATTTTGGGTCTCGGAATTTTTGAATGAGTGGGTCGCATAACTACAAACCAACATTTTTTAAGTATGGCCTGATATGAACATGCACCACTTGTTGACACGCATTTTATTAATATGTCATAATGTACAGTATTAACAACATTATCTTTGTTTTACTTTGCTTAAATTGATAATTAATACCAAACTATGAGATTATAATAAAGTTATACTTTGCTTTGCACTATTAGTCAGTGATTTTCTGATTAGATCGTAAAACATAAAAGCCAACTCCCACCCACAACCCTTGGGGGATCACTTATATTTTCAGCTTGTTCAATCATCTTAGTCAACAGGGTGCTGGATTGTTATTTAAAGATGCGAGTTGAAATACGAGCGACGCGCACATTTCCTGGCGGGAAATCGACCACATTGAACCGTGCCATTCCTGCATAAAATGATCATGAATTCTATTTTTGACGGACTGATACAAGTTAAGTTTTGTCGGAAACAAAATTTTGCGTAAAACCAAGATGATTGATTACAGAATTTAAACGAGACGAACAAGTCACACCGTTACAATTATTACATAAATCAATATAGGAAGAGTCACAATTCTTCATGATTTTTAGCCAGTTATAGAATATATATATTATTTGTTTTGGGCATTTTGCATTTGAAACAAGATTCAAATATTGATAAACTTCCTTACATATTGCAGTTATTTAGAAGATGCAATGTTCTCATAACCATATTAATGATCCTTATTTAAAAACAAATCTTTCTTTATGTAACATTACATAATTATTTAAACATTTAAAAGAAGTGACATATAACGGAAAAATACTATACAGTGTAACATCGAGCAGTATTTTATAAGGAAAAAATTGACATAGACGCAATTAAGCAGGAGTGGTTAGTACTATACGGACATGCTGAGGAAAGGGTTTAGTCAACTGGCCATCGTACATGACCAAACTTTTGGTGATTCAACGCGTTACACCCAATGAGTGCAGTATATTTTAACATATACTCGATGTCGTGTATTTGCGGAAGTAATACGCTCAAGTGATAAGTAAATTATTCACATACGCCACGTCACAAAATATATTGTTATAAATTCTTCAAAACGAGGAAAGTGCAATTAAAATGGCAAGATAACTTATATAAGTAAACATTCATGTTTACTGTCATAGAATGACTATAAATATTTATGATTTATGAAATACAGTTCAGACAGCCAGTGTGTCATAATACAAAAAATGAACAGCATACAAAGAGAAAAGAACGGACCGTTTTTATTGCAGTTTTTAACCATTTCCCCCATTTTAACATCACCCTTATCTAATCGGCAAATGAAACAGGTACATAGATCACTAATTTTACTGAGTTTCGGCTGTTATATGAACATCAACCGTTTCTTAATAAGGCGATAATTCGCAGATGATTGACTAGTGAATATGTGCCTTTTTGTCATTAAATCAATGTAGACTTCATCACTTTAAGTATGATTTTTATCCTTTTCGATTGTCTGCAAAGAAAAACAAAACTGTACCAACCATACTACGCGCGATCTGTGTTCAAAGTTAGTCGTGTCTCGAATTCAAACTTTTACTCAGACACAGTCACCAAACCATTGTCAACGACCTTCACAAAACTTTGTAAATAATTTTGGTTTATTGGACTCGAATTTTCACTCATCATTTCATCTCAATACGCTTCAATTCAATCTCCGGCGAGCTATTGTTTCGAATCTATTTAAATTACTGCTTCAAGTGGTATCCGGTTTTTTTTTCCGGTGACGCAAATGGACAAGTGTGTTCCGATAGCATAGCACATGATATCAGATAACAACACGAATGAATTTCAAGAACCAGACATTTTCTATTTAAAATTCGAATACCCCCATATAAAGTGCACAAGGCCCTTTGGCTCATTGATGCTGAAATCTATAATACATCAACGCAAATATGAACGAAATTTGTCAAACGGATTTAAGATTTTGCTAAAAGCTGGCTATAGTTTTCGATTGGGTAAAAGTTTTGATGTTACTGAGAAACATTAAAAGTTCTGAAAGTAAGTGAATGAAATGTACGTTTTAAATATATTGTATTCATAAGTGAATTATTTATGAGAAATACTGAGAAACATTAAAAGTTCTGAAAGTAAGTGAATGAAATGTACGTTTTAACTATATTGTATTCATAAGTGAATTATTTATAATAAGTTTTATAATTGTTTTATAAGTACATTAAAGTTTCATGAAAAAATAATTCTATTTTTTTTCTCCATATGTGTTAAAGTATTTTTTTTCATTAAAACTTTCGTCGATCTTTATTGTAAATAATATGATATCAAATGCATAACTTTATTGTTTTATTGGTGACATTAATATTTTAAGTGTTTGCAAACTTAAATGTTTATTGTCGGATCTATTTACTTTGTACGACTCATTTACGAAAATCCAGCCAGTCGCTGTTAACTTAAGGTCTGTAAAATAACGGTGAACCTCGCTCAATATCGCTGTATCATACTGTGAATAATTCATTGTAGCCCTACTACAGTAGCTGAGAGACGAAACCATATCCCAAAAGTGTGTACCAGCAATAAAAAATTTGAATATCAGTAATTTTGAATACAATCAGTGACACCATGAAATCTTTCATATGTTTGCTATGGATATTATTAGCACAATGTTATAGTGAAACCACTGGTAAGTATTGTTTTATTTGTTTATGAATCAGCAGCAAGAAAGTAAAATCTCAATATTAAAACCACGTAAAGCGAACTTTACTTCGTAAAAATATGGGGAACGTTCGGCCGGAAGAGAATTGATATTTATAATGAGTTGGACTTAATTAACATGGTTGAATAAAGTTAGACCGCGAACTGCGCTCTAGAGTGCAGTCCGCTATTCAAAAAATACTTCACATGAAAATCACAAAATTTATGTTATACACCCCTAAACGACGACTGTCATGACTCAAATTCGGCAACAGCAGCGAATTATTTTAAGGGATGAGATCTATAATACAGCTAGTTATTAATAAAAGACGATGTTGAAGTTCATACATACATTTTAGTTAGTCTATATAATTAACGTCCTGATATTCACTAAAATGTTCTTTTTTTAATTGCGAACTGCATTCTATACCTTATCCTTAATGAAATTCACAGTTTTTGCCGAATTTGAGTCATGATAGTCGTACCGCGAGCTGCTTTCAAACTTTATACAACCTCTCTCCCTCTCTCTCTGTGTCTCTTTCTTGAGATGTATTGATAATGTATCAATTCATTGCTTATCTATAATGTATAGACTGACAACAGACATGGGCGGTGTGCCCCGTTAAAACTTACTGTTAATTCTTGCTATTAAATACCTCAACCGCCGCTAAATGGTGCAAAATCTTCCGCCATTATATAGCATAATTTTTGCGTTAAATGTCTCACAATTATTTCAGGCGCTATTCGTCGAAAACATATCGTTAAATGTCTCAATGCATGTTTTCAAGAAAAACTGAAGGTGTTGTACTATCTCAATCTATGGGTAAATATTGGTGAATTACGGAATACGCCGTTAGTGCCGACGGAAAACAATGCAGAATTTGCAGTAGAATTACCGCAGAATTTTAGCAGAGTAACAAAAGTATGCCAAATCATAAATATAACCTGAAAACCCTTGATTGAAGCATAATTATTTATTATGTTACCTAATTATGTTACCTAATGGTGACATACATTCTATCGACGGCCTCGCTTCAAAATACCGAAGTTGTAATTTTTTCATATCGGATTTTTTTTTAAACCACATCCAGATAGATGAGCCGCACGTCAGAACAAAGTATCGACACAAAAGTTCAGTCTGGAAAAAGATCAGTGGGTGTTCTATTGAACTGGATATGAAATTTGTTTCAGATTTTTTTTTGAGAGTATGATAGAAATAAAAGAAGTAAATGCAGGGCTTTACTTTAAATACAATGTTATATATGCTATGTTACTTGTAGTAAGATTAAACGCTGACCATCATGACTGTTGCAAGGTGTGAAACGCATTAATAACGGACCTGGATTTGTACGGTGTGTACATATTCAATCTCTATCCAGAGTTGTCGTTCGTTATCCTCACATACATCTCTGTCAACGTCTGGAAAGTAGTTCAAAACACGTGTCCGTGTGTCCTTTACTTTCTATCTGATTCACAGAATCACACTTTTGTTTCTCTAAATGTACATTTGCCGTAATAATTTTACACGATTACCTTCGATTTCTGCGTTTCATTTCCATTTAAGCTTTATGACCTAATTACCAAAAGTAAACAAATACTCTCGGTCGAGAAATAGTGCGCTGGATAAATAAAATAATTTCTCTGATTTTCAGGTTAATTATAACATCTTTTGTCTCGAATGTATCGTGCAAAAGAAATTGCTTCGCTTAGTTGTAAATTGTGTACCATTTGTGGCTTTATTTCTCATTTTACAAGAATCTTGTAAAACGCTGAGACGTTGACAGAGATGTATGGGAGAGATAACGAACGACAACTCTGGATAGAGATTGGTACATATTATGTCCTGGAGGTACACGTATTGAATACGGAGAGGTGAAACAACACCCAAGATTGCACATTTTCATTAATATTAATTATATTGATGGTTCGAATATTACCAAACTTTGCCGACAGATTGTACATTACAAAGTGAAGCGCCGGCGATTTTTTAATAACAAGATATCATTGAAAAGGGGATTTTATATCAATATTCCCTATTTACCTATAAATTCCACCATCATACGCACTTTTTTTTGCGAAATTTATATCCAAGGTGTAAAGAAAAAGACAGAACAAATAAACTCAGTTCTAAGTGCGTAAAATTACGCACTGCTTTTATTATCTACATACAAAATTTATGACAAAATTTGAACATAATACAAGTGCGTAAATTTACGCGCTATACAGAAGAGTGCAAATTTATTACTAAACTTGAAATCACACCTGGAGCATATTGTTATTCAAATTTTGTAAAGATTTTCCTAGAGTTGATTCGGTCGTATAAAAGGTAGAATTTTTTATGGGGCTCAAGTTGGTCTCTAAAGGCCTTAGTTATTAGTCGCATTGCGTCTATGTTTCTATCGTCGCTCGGTGTCGAGGGACGAACACCCGTATGATGCGTGTATTTGGTCGCACGGTCATGCAAAGCTCTTCGGTCCGAGAAGGGGGGGGATTTTTTTATCAAAAAATGACAAATTAATGTGTAAGCGCGGGAATGTCGGATGCAAACAAAATTGTATACCAACACGGGTCATTTATGAAGCAACTACACATTTCTCCTTGTAATGGACCGACTTTTCAATCGGAAATGAAAAATGTTTATTCTTTTGTCCGAAGTTTGGTTTTTAAATTTATATCGTATTCGTCGTAATTTGATGATATTCAATGAAACAAAGAATGTTAATTTGAGTAATATTGAATACATCAACACACTTAACATTATAATCATGCATGTAAGTCATATATGACTGACATAATACAAAAGTTCGGATACGTTGTTTCACTAATAAAACAAAGGATCGGGTGGTCCAAATTCTACAGTTTCAATTGCGCAGCGGTCTCATGTCAATGAGAATTTAAGAAAATACAATATATATATATTCAAATTCTATCAATTTTAAGTATATTGTTCCCAAAGAATGCACTGGTTCGAATCTAGTCACTAAGGAATGCGCTGCTTATTAGAGGTCAAAATGGCAGCCATTTTGATCGTCATCTCGAATTTCTCGGCCCGCACCAAATTTGCAATTTGCAGTCAGATTATCTCCAAAATTTCTCCAACATTTTGATTTTGTAGCTAATGAATATAATATTTATGTGACACTGACAAAATGATAGACTTTGTAAGTTTGCGACATTTAGCGGCAGGAAAAATACGACATTTTACGGTAGAAGATCATTCGTGACATCTAACGGCGTTTGCGATATTTAACAATGTGCACCATTTTTACAAATGGCAAAATTATAAAACAACAGGGACGAATGCTTTGAAACAAAGTTTTCAGTGGTTTCGCACACAATGATATCAAAACCAAGCTTCTAACCCAATCCGCAACCGAGAAATCGTACAAAAAACATTAGAATTTATCCCGATTTCTTTTAGTCGATACAAATGCGACCACACTGAAATAGCTTAATATCACATTCTAATTCAAAGTTGTCAGTTTATTTTAAACAAATAAGTACCCAACAGAACAATTAACTACAGTTAAATTAAGTTGTAACATGTGGTAAATGGAACAATATAGTTACATAACATTGGTCTTGTAGAGGCACTACGCATTCCAATATCCTCTTAATTTATTAGCTAGGAATTTTCACGATATCTTTTGACCCTCTTAAGATTTTAGGTGTTTAACATTTCCACTGTGGTGGTACCATGCTACACAAGCGTTAGATCGAAGCTTGGTCACGCATCTGTAAAATTCTATTCATCTGTGTGGACATGACCTGAAAGAATGTATAGTTTCTACAATTTGTTTCCTCGCAAGTCTCCAAAGTTTGGAAATGTTAAATTTGTCAGGGTGTAGTTACTAGTATTTAATACAAATAATAACTTTATTGTTCCTTTGAAAATGGTATAAATGAATCATACCAATTCTGTGTAACCTTGATAAGTCAATCAAGTGATTTTAAAAGCTAGCGGAAATTCATCTTAATCCTTTATGAGTAAGTAGTAAATACATTCAAACTATTGAATAGCAATTAATACATAATACTTATTCAATTACTTGATTAATTTGTTAGTACTTCATGAAAGATGTGCATCATGATAATAATTAACGGAAGTGACTTGGGATACGGACGGATATTGCAATAAAGATTTCCACGCGAAGTTCGCAGCCTCCAATCGAGTGATTTTCAAATGCACTCTACAGTATAATATTATTTAATCAAACTTATCTGATATAATTAAACCCCGCTGGCATAGTGGATATGGTACTTGTTATATAAACCTTGCAACGCACATATCCTACGTGTAATCTGGTAATTTCCTATCAGAATTTTGATCACTGAAAAATCTGGGCGCTGAGCTGAAATAGAAGTAGAATACAGAAGTGCCCTATTTGTTTAAATGCCTATCAAATTGTTCAAGATTTTAGGTGAAAGGTTTGAGGAAATCATAGTTTGTGAAAAATGCTTTTTATTACCTTGAAATTTTTGTGATATATTAGTATAGAATATAATCTACAGCATTTATTAATAACTTTGTTTGAAGACTTTAATGTATATTAAGAATTATACAGAATGAAGACAGATATTAGAATTTCGACCATTTATGTCTTTTTAAATAAGGATGGAATATAGAACGTTTTTTTGTGGACGATAAAGCATATAAATACTGGTTTTGATACTGATGTTATATAATTAAATGATAGAAACATTTACATTCACACTCATCAGTTTTTTTTTGTAATTTAGGAGATATTTATCAATTTTAGACATATAAATGATATAACTAAAGTTGTACAAAGGTGAGTTTATCCCTAAACAACCTTTTATTTAATATCGGACAGCTAAGAAAATCCTGTCGAGATGGTATTAATTTATTGTATAATTATATTAAATGATCGACTTTCTTTTATACACGGTGTATGTTAGCAGTGGATTTGTGATTTATCATGGCTGTTAGAAAACAGATCGTGTTAGCTTTTTTAAGTAAATTAGAAATTGCTCAAAGGATTTGCGTCGCCTTTTTTATTTACTGTGAATAATGACAAAATATAGTAATAAGCTAGAAGCTTAGGTTGACATAAAGTGTGCATACATTGACCTACAGCATTACCATCAAATAAAATATGTGCAACATCTACACACCTACTTCAACCAATAAATTTTATGCCATTGTGGCACCGCTAAATGTCGTTTCGCCTTGAAATGATCAGCGCGAAAACTTTGTGTACTCTGGGGGTCATCTCAAGACCTCGCTGAATGATATCCAAAAACATCACAAATATATCACTGGCTCACTTTACCACACTGTTTGAAATATTGGGTGCTCAGCATACTTCGAGTAGTGTATTATCTCTCCATATAAATGATCAGGGGGCTTCTTAACAAGGTTTATCTTAAGTAGAACCAGTTCGTTAGTAATTGGTGGTGGTTTGTATGTGATAAGGTACACGACAGTTTTAACGGGGAAGAAGAAATACATTGTAATAAGATAGCACACCAATATTGATTTCATATTAAGAAGACTGAATTAAAAAAAAACATGTGTATATGTAGATATACATGTAATAATAATTATTCTCATATTAAGATAAAAAAATAAAAGTATCAACTTAATTGCATTGGTAAGGCTTGACAAAAGTTTCCGTTCACGTTTAAAGTTACTTGACCAAGAAATAGGTCGCAAAACCTTTCTTTGTTCTAATTTTTCTGAGCGCACATTTCGTTCCTTGCAGAACCGCCCTATAAAAACGACAGTTCTACTCATGTGATGAATGTTACCGATTTTGTGAGTGACGACTTCAACCTAAGTTCAACATCAAGCAGTCTATTTTCTACCACAACATCTGGTTTATTGACAACAACCACGTTTACACATGGAACAACGCCATCTGGACATACTCCGAGCACAACGACCAAAATACGTGTGTATTTAATGATCTTTTACATCAAAATCATTTTCAATTAACTGCGAACGTATTCATTTAAGGAAATGTAGAACTTTTTGTCTCTCGTGTTACGTTAAATGGTGTATTAGCACGTCCGGGTTGGTGTATCAATTATCCGGACGAAAGTATTGTATTTTGTATTTTATGACAAAATTTGAACATAATACAAGTGCGTAAATTTACGCGCTATACAGAAGAGTGCAAATTTATTACTAAACTTGAAATCACGCCTGGAGCATATTGTTATTCAAATTTTGTAAAGATTTTCCTAGAGTTGATTCGGTCGTATAAAAGGTAGAATTTTTTATGGGGCTCAAGTTGGTCTCTAAAGGCCTTAGTTATAAGTCGCATTGCGTCTATGTTTCTATCGTCGCTCGGTGTCGAGGGACGAACACCCGTATGATGCGTGTATTTGGTCGCACGGTCATGCAAAGCTCTTCGGTCCGAGAAGGGGGGGGGATTTTTTTATCAAAAAATGACAAATTAATGTGTAAGCGCGGGAATGTCGGATGCAAACAAAATTGTATACCCAAACGAGTCATTTATGAAGCAACTACACATTTCTCCTTGTAGTGGACCGACTTTTCAATCGGAAATGAAAAATGTTTATTCTTTTGTCCGAAGTTTGATTTTTAAATTTATATCGTATTCGTCGTAATTTGCTGATACTCAATGGAACAAAGAATGTTAATTTGAGTAATACTGAATACATCAACACTCTCAACATTATAATCATGCATGTAAGTCACATATGACTGACAAAATACAAAAGCTCGGATACGTTGTTTCACCAATAAAACAAAGGATCGGGTGGTCCAAATCCCACAGTTTCAATTGCGCAGCGGTCTCGTGTCTATGAGATTTTAAGAAAATACAACATATACAAACGTATATATATTAAAATTTAATAGAATATGAATATATATTATTATTAAATTTTAAGTATATTGTTCCTAAAGACTGCACTGGTTCGAATCTAGTCACTAAGGAATGCACTGCTTATTAGAGGTCAAAATGGCGGCCATTTTGGTCGTCATCTGGGATTTCTCGGCCCGCACCAAATTTGCAATTTGCAGTCCGATTATCTTCAAAACTTCTCCAACATTTTCATTTTTGACAAAATGATAGACTGTGTGAATTTGTGACATTTAGCGGCAGAAAAAATACGACATTTAACGGTAGAATATCATTCGTAACATTTAACGGTGTTTGCGACATTTAACAATGTGCACATTTTAAAAAAAAGGCAAAATTATAAAACATCAGGGACGAATGCTTTGAAACAAAGTTTTCAGTGGTTTCGCACAAAATGATATCAAACTTCTAACCCAATCCGCTGCCGAGAAATCGTACAAAAAAAAACGTTAGAATTTGTCCCGATTTCTTTTAGTCGACACAAATGCGACCACACTGAATAGCTTAATACCACATACTAATTCAAAGTTGTCAGTTTATTATAGGTCGTATTGACAAATAAGTACCCAAAAGAACAATTAAATACAGTTAAATTAAGTTGTAAAGTGTGGTAAATGGAACAATATAGTTACATAACATTGGCCTTGTAGAGGCACCACGCATTCCATTTTCCTCTTAATTTATCTGCTAGGAATTTTCACGACTTCTTTTGACCCTCTTAAGATTTTAGGTGTTTAACATTTCGATGTGGTGGTACTGTACTACACAAGCGTTAGATCGAAGCTTGGTCACACATCTGTAAAATTCTATTCATTTATATGGACATGACGTGAAAGACTGCAAAGTTTCTTTGTTTCCTTGCAAGTCTCCCAAGTTTGGAAATGTTAAATTTGTCAGGGTGTAGTTACTAGTATTTAATACATAATAACTTTATTGTTCATTTAAAAATGGTATAAATGATTCATACCAATTCTGCGTAACCTTGATTAGACAATCAAGTGATTTTAAAAGCTAGCGGAAATTCATCTTAATCCTTTATGAGTAAGTAGTAAATACATTCAAACTATTGAATAAAAATTAATACATAATACTTATTCAATTACTTGATTAATCTGTTAGTACTTCGTGAAAGATGTGCATCATGATAACAATTAAAGGAAGTGACTTAGGGTACGGACGGATATTGTAATAAGGATTTCCACGCGAAGTTTACAGCCTCCACCCAAGTGGTTTTCAAATGCACTCTAAAGTATAATATTATGTAATCAAACTTGTCTGATATAGTTAAACACCACAGTATAATATTATGCAATCAAACTTATCTGATATAATTAAACACCACAGTATAATATTATGTAATCAAACTTATCTGATATAATTAAACACCACAGTATAATATTATATAATCAAACTTATCTGATATTATTAAACACCACAGTATAATATTATGTAATCAAACTTATCTGATATAATTAAACACCACAGTATAATATTATGTAATCAAACTTATCTGATATAGTTAACACCACAGTATAATATTACGCAATCAAACTTATCTGATATAATTAAACACCACAGTATAATATTATGTAATCAAACTTGTCTGATATAGTTAAACACCACAGTATAATATTATGCAATCAAACTTATCTGATATAATTAAACACCACAGTATAATATTATGTAATCAAACTTATCTGATATAATTAAACACCACAGTATAATATTATGTAATCAAACTTATCTGATATTATTAAACACCACAGTATAATATTATGTAATCAAACTTATCTGATATAGTTAAACACCACAGTATAATATTATGCAATCAAACTTATCTGATATAATTAAACACCACAGTATGATATCATGTAATCAAACTTATCTGATATAATTAAACACCACAGTATAATATTATGTAATCCAACTTATCCGGTATAATTAAACCCCGATGGCATAGTTGATATAGAACTTGTAATATAAACCTTGTAACGCACGGGTCTTACGTGTAATCTGATCATTACCTATAAGAATTTTGATCGTTGAAAAATCTGAGCTGAAATAAAAGTAGAAAACAGAAGTGCCGTATTTGTCAAATTGTCCAAGATTTTATGTGAACGGTTTGAGGAAATCATAGTCTGTGAAAAATGTTTTTATTACCTTGAAATTTCTGTGATATATTAGTATAGAATATAATCTACAGCATTTATTAATAACTTTGTTTGAACAGTTTAATGTATATTAAGAATTATACAGAATGAAGACAGATATTAGAATTTCGACCATTTATGTCTTTTTAAATAAGGATGGAATATGGAACGCTTTTTTGTGGACGATAAGGCATATAAATACTGGTTTTGATACTGATTTTAGACATATAAATGATATAACTAAAGTTGTTCAAAGGTGAGTTTATCCCTAAACAACCTTTCATTTAATATCGGACAGCTAAGAAATCCTGTCGAAATGGTATTAATTTATTGTGTAATTATATTAGATGATCGACTTTCTTGTACAAAAAACATTGATTGATATTTTGTTATAGTTTTGTGTTTGCAGCATTAGATACAAAAAATGAAATTCTGTCAAATGAAGAACGAACGAATCAGTTACAAAACAGTTATGAAACTTTTGGGTTTTTTTCTTGAAAAGGAAATGAAACTGATACTTAGTATTTTAGTAGAGTTGTGATTTATCATGACTGTTAGAAAACAGATTGTGTTAGCTTTTTTTAGATAAATTAAAAAATCCTCAAAGGATTTGTGTCGCCCTTTTATTTACTGTGAATCATGACAAAATATGGTAATAAGCAAGAAGCTCAGGTTGACATAAAGTGTGCATACATTGACCTACAGCATTACCATCAAATAAAATATGTGCGCCATCTATATAACATCTATACGCCTACTTCAATTAATAAATTTTATACAATTGTGGCACCGCTAAATGTCGTTTCGCCTTGAAATGATTATCAAATTAATTGGATTGGTAAGGCTAGACAAAAGTTTCCCTTCACGTTTAAGGTTACTTGACCAAGAAATAGGTCGCAAAACCTTTCCTTGTTCTATTTTTTCTGAGCGTACATTTCGTTCCTTGCAGAACCGCCCTATAAAAACGACAGTTCTACTCATGTGATGAATGTTACCGATTTTGTGAGTGACGACTTCAACCTAAGTTCAACATCAAGCAGTCTATTTTCTACCACAACATCTGGTTTATTGACAACAACCACGCTTACACATGGAACAACGACATCTGGACATACTCCGAGCGCAACGACCAAAATACGTGTGTATTTAATGATATTTTACATCAAAATCATTTTCAATTAACTGCGAACTTATTCATTTAAGGAAATGTAGAACTTTCTGTCTCTCGTGTTACGTTAAATGGTGTATTAGCACGTCCGGGTTGGTGTATCAATTATCCGGACGAAAGTATTGTATTTTGATGTTTGAAACTTTAGGGTTGGCGCTAAAACACAGTGTCAGTCGGGTGACCCTCAACATGACTGTTGTTTCACTGACCTAACCGTAAGTAATATGTTCCAATTGGAAAACAATTACAGTAAAACACGGTTATTGTGATTTCGGATTAATGAAGAATCGGATATAGTTACATATCGCCAGAACACGCCTATCTTTATTTCGTTGTTATGAATATTGTGGAATATGGATATAAAGTGTTTATTATTCGGGTTCCCATGATTTCATTATACCCCTGTTCTATTGTAAAATGTTCTAAATAAAATGACCTTGGTCTATATCCAGTTGATGACTGGGGTTTTATTATTTTTAGGCGGGATACTGGAATATGTAAAAGATACTTTTAAATTTTAACAGCTTATTTCGTAGATATAACTGACAAAATACGAGTAGTTTAAACATGATCAATCTCTTTACAAATAAGACACTCCTTCTTCACCTAACACTGCAGAATACTATCTTAGCATTTACACGATTTGTCGCCCTCTTAAAGTTTAATTTTGAATATTTTTGCGTATCGGTGTTTTACTTATCGCAATAAACGTAGTTAGATAATACACAAAACCTAGACATATATGTAGTTGATTCTATTGTTATAGATGTACTAGAGTATCGGATAGACATAATTAGGTGATACAAAAAACATAGTTGATTCTTTTTCAAGCTGGATGTGGAACATTAAGACCAGGACCTAACGTCACTATCATAAACGTTACTGAATCTGAAGTTATATTTACATGTCCACTTGGTATGAGGCTCAACGGTTCCAAGACGTCCACGTGTAAACCATCTAGTGGATGGAGTAACCCAGTACCAACTTGTAATGTTATAAGTATGTTTTTATCTATCGTATCTTATTCAGGTACATCATGTTAAATATCTCTATTTTAGCTTCGCAAAAACAAGTAATGGCGCCCCTTAACATAATTTTTTTCTTATGAAACTAAAGCATGTACAAGTACTTAAATGTCAGTTAAACTTTTTTGTAAATTCAAATTTACTGTTTCCATGAGAGTAAGAGTGAGATTGCGTCCGTCAAACTAGTTTACCCCCCCCCACTCCCCGTGTAGCGTTGCTTCCGATGGTCTAAAGTGTAACCCCCTCCAGGAGATTGTGTTTTGTCTTTCATTTCTTGTATGTGTTGGTTAGATTAATGGGTTTTGGGAAAGGTAGTTTTTTTTTGGGGGGGAGGGGAGGTTGGATTTTTTGTAATTATTTATGAATGACCATTTCAGCATGTAATCCTCCCGGTGTACCTCTCAACGGATTTATTTACCCATCATATAACCAGACCTATCTGTTTAACCAAACAGTATATATTGGTTGTAATGATGGGTATACGTTAGAAGGATTTACATCCAAGGTATGTAAAAAGGATGGAAAATGGAGTGGAGGGTCGCCCAAATGTATTATGGGTAAGGTTTAAGAGGATTTGCTTTTTTCAGATTGTAACTTTGTAAACCATTGTCCTATCCACATAACCACTACAGTAAAACATATTCACAAATATACAAGTACATTTATATATGTATTGTCTTAGATTTTATAACTGTGTTTTTCCCAATAATAGCAATTCTTTCGTTATTTTGATCAAAACAATGATACAATTAATAATTAGTGATCAACATGAGTAAATGTAACATCAATTTACAACAACGGTAAAAAAATACAAATTTAGAATTTTGGTCCTCGGTAATCAGTGTTTAACAAAGCATTACATCTTTTGTATTCAGCGCAACCTAAGGAATGTCCTGCAACCACTGATTATAGAAACATGACTTGGAATAAAACGAACGGAGGTCAAGTTTTATCAAAATCTTGTGGGCCTGGATACTATGGTGAGACTTTATCAGATATCGGCTTCCTGACTTTGCACCCTGATCGCGGAACGTTTTAAAAGCCTGAACCATTGATCGTATTGTATTGCCTTCATTATATACAGTAATGCCACTATTTACACACACACGCACGCACGCACCCTCGCACACGCACGTACGCACGCACGCACGCACGCACGCACTCACACATGCATATATACAGTATATATACAATTGTCCATCATTTGCGGAATGTTAATATTTCAGTCAGACAATTAGCGACATGAGTCGCTTCGATTATATGGAAGTATTTTTGCTACAATTTATTTCATGAAAATCTTATATATGAAATATATCCAGGTTCAATAACCAGAGAGTGTACTATGGATGGCCAGTGGCTCTTACCATTTTATGATTGTATAAAGAAGACAATTGAAGAACTTAGTCAAATAGTAAGTGATATGCCTGTCAGTATAGATGAGAAGGGTTCCTTCAGAAACAAAAGAACAATAAAAATAAAATCCCACCTTCCCCAATATACTACAATTAAAAAAAAACATGCGCCCAAAAGTCACTCAAACCATGGGACCATACAAAAAATAAAGACAAAACATAGACACCCTGAGGGTGCCGGCTTTAAACGGTCAGGAGCAAAGCTACGGGGGGGGTGTAAACAGGTTTTGTGGACCCAAAATTACATTAATAAGTAATAGATTGATGCAGTAATTCCACCCTACGCCATTTATGTACCCACTTGTTTATTCAGTTGGTATTTCACTAAAGGAAGAACAAATATGCAAGGGATCGATTTCATTGAGGAATGAGATTGCCCAGCTGAATCTATTCTAGCTCTATGCATTTAAAACTGGCAACAAATCTAACACATTATGCAAATAATTCAAATAATTCCATTTGTAATAGAGAATGAAATGAATGTACAATCAAACACCTTGCTGTCGTCAATAAGTTGACATACAGGACATATGTGATCCATTTAAAGAGTAAGTTGCAGTAATATTCGGAGCGTTTCTATTGAGAGAGAGTTTGACTATATAATGATAATTGTTGCATTCGATGAAGTGTCTGATAGTGAATTATCAGTGAGTCAGAACTGATAGGAAAATGTGTTGTTTTGTTCCTGTAATGCTTCCGTTTATACTTCCTCATGTAAACACTACTGTTAGGTTGCTGGTATAGCTGAAACACAATCGGACAAAATAGTTGAAGAAGTACTTTCTAACTTGACAAAAGAAACAGATGTTGATGATGCAACGTCTCTACAAGATGGAGATATTATAAAAGTTACAGAAATGTTGGGTGTAATCGCAAAGGCAAGCAGAAATATCACCGTAAATAAGCAACAGAAGACGGTAAGCAACATTAATTAAACAAAACAAAAGAATTTTGATAATATTAATCAAATAAAATGGTTGAATGCAAATTAAAGAACTTGATGTAAATATAGTCAGACACGTGTTTATTTGATCGAGTTTGCTTCATTTCTTAAACGAGTCCCTACTAAACATGTAAAAATGCTAAACCCACGAAAGTATTTCAAATGCAAGGTAATATGGATTATAGTTCATATATTATCAGGTGTGTTACCACCATGCTTGAATTCATAGTGACTTAGTTCCATGATGAATACTGGCCATTTTTTGCTGATCAATCAGAACATGAAACATTTGTACAATAAGGTACACTGAACTTCAGAAATACGTTTGTTAAAGTTGATGTGTAGGCAGTTAATTTTTTCATTTAAACAACATTCTAATTTTTCATTTTTGTAGAGAATCAATGAATACTGAAAATATACACCAATGTGATATCAACTCATACATTATTCAACGATAAAACATTGTTGGATGTCTTTTTGAAAAATGAGTCATTTTACAAGTGTATCACTTATCATTTAATTCTTCCTAATCAGTTATTGGGATCATATTCAACATCTTTTATATGTGACTTTAATATTTTTGTTTCAGGGTAGAGATTTAAGATTAATGATTGTGAATACGGAGTATTAGTTATTGTAATCATTTCAGTATAGTTGTGTTTCAGAGCTTTATTGGAACAACGAGTAATTTGGTGGATAAGAAAAATATCAATTCATGGAAAGCAATAGCACAAGCCAAAGAAGAGGTGAATCTAGTTCTAAGTATAGAAATGAACACCTTTGGTATAATATGTAAATCTCACATTGTTGCCAATATTTTTGCTATCGGGTTTAAAAATACTAAGACGTATTTCAGATATAGCCACGAACAGATTTTGTTTTACTTATACATCAGACAAAAACTAGATTTCCTGACACCAATCGTTGGAAGAGAAAGAAAAATGACAAAATGAAGAAGCCCCTAAAATTGAAAACACACACTTTTATCCAATTACGTAATTTTCATATAATTCAAAATGTTACGACACTAATATTCTTAGGGATGTATATACAGTTTCAAGACTGATGGTCTACAGGCTTGCTTTATTGGTCCTCTTACTGCCCAATATCTACTAACCGCCATCTTTAAGAGTCTAAATAATAGAAACGTTGTATAATTTTAAATATAAAGGGACCACTGGAACGTATTTGTTTTCTGCTAATGTACTTTTATAAAAACTTCGAAGGAAAGACGTGCTTTGACTTAAAGGGCTGAAGTGTAATAAAAATTACATTTTTAATTTTACTCCCCCCTCTTTCATCACGTTAAAAAATTAAACATTCAAAGTCTTGCATGTTCATGTTTTCATGCAACATTCTGAAGTTATCATATGTTTAACAGTGGTAAAATGTTTCTAAGTTATTTTGCCTGTTAATTCATCTTGCGCAGAATCAAGTGGTTGAAGTAATGAGAGCTGTTGAAGAATACGCTGACTCCATTGTTTCCAGTTCAAATCCTATCAACGATACACTTATCAATTCACGGAATATTGGTACGATTGGGATTATTTAATGATACTTTTAGGAAGTCTGCCAATCTCCTAGTACATTTCTGTACATAGAAACACTTTTATGTCTGAGAATCATTCATAGACTTTATGGTAGAAGTTTAATTAAATTTCCGCCGTTCTAATTTTTATTGTGCATCTCTCCATTCGACCGAATGCTTATATTATCTTTTTTTAAAAAAAATCCCAGGAACTTCTTCGTACAATCTCTTTGTGTACTGTTACTTTTTTATTATTATTATTATTAATATTGTCAAAGTCATAACCAGCAGCTTTAATGAAGGCATTTGTAACACATTATCGTAGTAGCTAATTCATTGCCTGCATCGCCTTATTTCCAAAGTATCAATGGTATTAACCTTATTTCGTACAAATTATTGTACTAAGTTTTCAGTATCACTGACGTAAAAACCGCCGATACCGAAGATTTGATGTTTCCATCAACTGATTTTCGGGACGAGTGGAATATTACTTCGTATTATACATTACCAAGCTCGGCACTTAAAGGTACAAAAAAGAGTGGATTAACCATATTTATTGTTTCTTGAATTGAAATATGTTACATACATTGCGCTTTGAATTACCAGTAGTACTTTTTCTGCAAACAATAAATTATTGCGTTTTGTCTTCCATTTTGGTATGGTCCTATGCGTTGGTTAGGTTTTGTGTAGGGGGATTGGGAGGAAGGTATTTTTTTTTTTGGAAGGATACAGTATTTTGTATGTGTTTTGTTTTCTTCCTAGAAATCTATAGATTTATCTATTTGTTTCTTTGATAGTTTGTTTACTGCCGATGAAATGTTGTGTAATAGCTCAGATGTTTCTACTTACATTTACGCCATCAGTCCATAAGAAGGTGCATGTATTCACAACCTGATCTTTCAATCACCGTTGGGGAACAAATTGCTTCGGTCATAATTTTTCAATGAATGAAAAACAGGTGCTTTACTAAAGGAGCAGCGTAATCGATTTCCAATCTTGATGAAATGTTTCAGACGCATTAAGCTTCGTTTAAATCGAAAGATGATAGAATATTATGCACAAAAATGTTTTCATTAATGGGTAATGTTTTGCTAGTTCAATATTATAAAATATACCTCAAGCATAAAACAGTTTAATTAATGTGGAATGGTATTATTGAAAAAAAAACATACGTTCAAGAAATACTCCAACAATCTTAGAAATAATTACGAGTAACGCTGGAATCTTTTTTTTAATTTACTTTGGCAATTTTCCATTTTTTTTGAAATAGTCAATACATATCAGATTGTTGCTTGTAAATCAGAAGACAACGTTTTTGTAAAATGACGCCCTGTATCTAGTTTGTGACGTAATATCACTTTTGTTCTGAAGTGTTTCAAAATGATGTCGCGAAATGTAAAGGTATTTCATAGTGTATGTAAAAAAAATAAATCATCATATGATCAGTGCTTCTCACTTGGTCATCAAAATATACCGTCAGTCAGACAAAGATGATAATATTTCATATGTTGTAACTTTGTAATACAAGTTATCAGTATGTATGTGTGCGTGCGTGCGAGAGGGTGTGTGCGCGCGCGCGCGTGTAGACCTCTACTAATCATGATGTTTCAATTGAACAGATGTCAAGCATACAGCATCCGTGTATTATAAAACGATGGATAAATTGTTACCTTCACATAACAAGGAAACGCAACAACTAAGGTATGGTTATCCCTCGTCTCGGTAAACTTATTAGTCTTTGTGGGTGATATTTATCACTATTGGCTTAGATGCATGCCTGCTGTATGTGCCAGTCATGTATAATAATGATGACCAGCGTGTTGTTATTTTGTTTGCTACCAACTACTGCTGGAACGAACTCGTCCCGTCAAGAGAACATTGCAGATGGATGGCCAGGCGTCCGCCTCCCATTTTTATATTGGTCTTATAAAAATTTCATATTGCCATAATTAAATTAATTAAATTTTTCTGCTCAGAATCTTTATAGCTTCATATTCAATAATAATTACATATAAAATGTTGGCCACTGCTGGATTTCGTGTCATATGTTGTGTCTAAATGGTTTATGGATCTGTTGAACCATGAATAAGAAAGGAATTAACGCCCAATAACAGATGTATGCTTATCAAAGTTAGGGGTAATGTCATCATCTCTTCCCAGGTTCTGGAGAGTCATTTGTGCCATCCCTTACAAAGTCTCCACTGGAACCGTTATACCAAGTTTTTTGTCACCATGTCTTATTATTTACCAGAGATATGCTGTCCTTGAATCACAGAAAAATCTGTACAAGGAGAATATGATTACTTATTTAAGAATGAATTAACAGACATGTGTTAATATTGCAGTGGT
This sequence comes from Lutraria rhynchaena, assembly GCA_008271625.1. Taxonomy (NCBI): domain Eukaryota; kingdom Metazoa; phylum Mollusca; class Bivalvia; order Venerida; family Mactridae; genus Lutraria; species Lutraria rhynchaena. The sequence goes on along the minus strand of VIBL01000005.1, from coordinate 4,526,680 downwards.
GAGATGTCAATCAACTCAGTCGTTCTTTCACTAAAGTTGACGCCATACAACACTAGACTGAGTTCCCCTTTAACCTTGCACTTTGATCATTTCAATGTGAGTAGTGTTCATGTTTCTTGGGTGCAATGTAGCAGATTTAATTTGTTATAATTATCAGCAACGGTTCTCCTAAATTGCTTATCTACTGAATCAGTAGTTCACTCTTGGGTCCGTTTCATAGACATAGACTTTGTTAAAACAGCGGACTAACTGAAAAAAAAATAAAATTCTCTTTTTGCATGGGAAATCGTTTATTATTTTGAATGGTTTGGTCAATTGATACTAGCTAATAATGAGTAAATGTCTGCAATAAATAGCATTGAAATTGTTTTAAAGATAAGTCTATAAAATGACATCCAAAAAGTTGCAAAATTTATGCTGCATGTGTTTGACATCTTGTCCACAGAGCATCGACCAGATATTTCAAGATACCATTTCCAAACCGAGCATGATATGAACTAGCACTGATAAATTAACACCATCTTTTTTCTCATTACAGGTAAAAATGGAAAATCCAATATGTAGTTACTGGAATTTCACAATGTAAATTTCGTCTTAGGATTTTTTTTAGTTTTATAAACGAAATTTATTCATTGTCCATGTAACAAATTTGTTGTTGTCATTTTGATTCTCTAGATTATAACCATTATGCAAAAATAGATCAGTTTGAACTAGGTCGGAGGTTGTGTGTATTCTGCTACAGTGTTTGAGTAATCGGACATTAGGAAAATAATAAACATAGTGTACGTTGCATTTGGTCGCTATAGCTACCGTTCCGTCAATATAAATAATAACTTTGTTGGATCTGCTAGCACTTTGTTGACTGTTGAAATTAAGTCATTGTTGGTTTAATTATTTATGCAATTACTAAGCTTTTTAAATTCATTTAGGAATACTTGGGATAGTGACGGATGCTCCGTTTCGAAGAAGACAAACAAGCTTACGGTGTGTGAATGTAACCATTTAACAAACTTTGGGATATTGATGAGTCCGTACAAACAGGTGAGTCAGTATGTTTGTTTCCTCGTACGTACGTTCCTCGTTTTTTTTTAATCTGGAAGACCAGGGTCCGAGGTATTTATATTTGAGGTTGTTTTCTTAAGATCAATTATTATATATTGATTTTTTTATATCTCTAAGTTAACACTTACCTTAATTGTTACGTACAAATACAGTAATTATTAGGTAGTTAGCGTGAGACCAAAGCAAAATGTGGGAAGCAACATTCAATGAAGCCATGGGTAGGTCAACCGAGAATCTTGCATTACTGAAATACACTTTCTGACAGAAAGAGTAAAAAAGCAACAATATCTATAGTGCATTCCGTACTAAGAATCTGTGAATAAGGCAAACACTGTACGTAGATGTAAACTATTCACTTCACCTCAAGTCTTTTCTAGATGTACAGTCGTATCATGAATATTGTAGGTAGTATCGGAGGCGTTAAGTACTATAACAAAAGTTGGCAGTACCATATCGCTAATATTTCTCGGTCTTACCTTGGTGGTGCACGTGTTTCTGTGGAGGTGAGTAAATCCAGGAAAGAAGGTTTGTACATAACAGAACGCACATGCTCCTATGTATTGGGGTGGGTTGGAGGATTTTAGGGGTAAGTAGTATTTTGGGGAAGTTGGAATACTGTGTATTCATTTCAAGAATCATTTTCTTATTTATATGGGTAAACGAGGGATTTCAAACACACGTCATACATTCTTTATTTTAATTGACAATGATATGTTACTGCAGCTGTAAAATTGTGTTACTTTATTGATTGTTCAATAATGGTACGTGATAAATATAAGTATTTTACAGTTATAGAAGCCTCTTTTGCGCAATATCAATTTTTGCAGAGCAGACTAAAATCGTAATGACTGGGGCAACAGTTGTTGATAAGGTTGTCCAATAAGAGAGCTTGTATTTACAATACACGAAACAGAATAAATCAATAAATATTTTTACACATTATTTGTTTTAAATACTTCACATGTTTTAGCTTACGATGAAGATAACTATTTCAGGTACGTCAAGTCGGACCGTGTTTTCTTTCTGCTGAATTTAGTTTTAGCACTGGTTATATCATATATGTTATTCATACTTGGTGTGGAAAGAACAGATAACAAGGTATTTAAGCTAAAATTATAAATAAGCGTCCTGTGTTAACAGAAACATATCCGAATAATTCAGTAGGTAGTGTGTAAAGTCGACGAACTCGGGTTTATGAGTTCGAACCTCTGACACGGTACATGCTCTCCGTGACAAAGCTAATCTAAGGTCATTCGTTATTCAATGCCGAACATTCATATGGAGAAGTTGGCAGTTAATTAAGTTATCTGCCCGCTGGTATGTAAATGAGATAATGTTATAGACAAGTATAAAACCAGAAAAAAATGAAAAGAAAAAAAAATCTCGTTCGATGCACTCGTACATTTACACTCATACAAAAGTATTTTAATCGGAGTTCATGAAATTATTAAGTATTTGAAGTTACATTCCACATTATAAAAAGACATAATTTATGAATGTCATAATTTTTAGCGCAGTGTGCTTATACAATTGATTGATTATATCATCGCTACGTTTTAATATTATATTTCACGACTATCAGACCGTGTGTACAACAATAGCTGTAGCCCTACATTACTTCTTGTTACTCGTCTTCTTTATGATGTTATGCGTTACCATGGAAATTGCTATCAGTGTTGTGTTCGTATTTGGATCAAAATCTCGCAGAAAGTTGATAATGTTACCCGTCGGATGGGGTGAGTTCTTTCGTACTGCCGGATTCTGATTAAATCTTAAAGTTCGTTGAAACTAACAACTAACAACACATTGCTTTTCATTATTTGTGTCTTTGAAAGTGTCGTTATACCATCAGTTTCCATTCATATTAGTATAACATTTATGTTAATGAAGTAGATCTATTCAGTAGAACACAAGTATAGAGAACTCGGATATAGAGAAGATTTCATTTTTCCCGCACACGTCATTCATCATTTCATTGTTATTGATGTTGTTTCAATGAACATTATGAAATAATTATTCGGGTCCTAAGATATTCACCGATTTTAACTGTAGGTAAATTGTGTTTTAGTGTAATTAAATGTCGCATCTTTTATAGGCGTTCCATTTGTTATTGTAACGATATCAGCTTCCATAAAAAGTCTAGACGGATATGGTACTTCGGATTAGTAAGTGCAAACCTGCTGTTCATGAAATTGTTCTTCTTGATCTGATTAGATACATGAAACATGTCTTAACAATTTGTAGAACGATAAAAGATAAGATTTATTTTGACATATAGTACATACATGGTAATAAAATAACATGTAGTGATACATGACATAACACAGCATGAGTATAAACACCATGACATGCACACCAATACCAGGGATAACACAAGAAAGGGTAAACCCTTATTTCCATAGTAGAATGATATCTAATTATAAAAACTTTGTCTTACACGTGGCTAAGGTAAAGACCATCCTTGAATATTACTGGATACATGATAATTACATTTTCATTTGTCATCATCTTTACAGTTGTTGGTTATCAATCACAGATGGCCTTATTTGGGCATTTGTTGGACCTGCAATATTTGTTCTCGCGGTAAGAATCACAATATAATATAATCATTTAATACTGATACTGTATCATTAACTGTGCATGTTATTCTCTCCAATTTTCGTTTTAAAGATTTGTCAATGTGTTAACAAACTTGCTTCTATAGCGAGACAGATTTTAGTCAATAAATAAACGGTAAACTTTAACGCTGACATCGGTAAATTACGAAAGTCTTATCTGATTGCATTGTGGGTAATCCGGAAAATGGATGAACAGTATATGGACCCGTTTCCGAAGATCGGAATTCCCAGAAAACCGGACCTTTGGTCCAGTCGGAAGGGGTATAGTTTTCAGGGGTTATACTGTACTGAATTCAGCTTGCTGAACCTCATGAGGAGGAATGAGATACGTTGTATAATGTACAACATATGTTTGATAAGGACTAGTGCTTGTGGCGACCGTCAAATCCCATAGGATGCTTATTTAACTTCGGGCATTAAATCTTGCAAAGTAACGAACGTTTTATACAAATCTACATGTGTACATTTAACATTTTATTACAATTTGTCTCACTCAAAGATTGATATCTGTTTATAAGTAATTTTGTTGTATGGTTCTTTATTTTAACATTAAAGATCAATGCGATTACATTTGTTGTCATACTGAAAAGAATGCATTCAACTAGATTTATGACGCAAAAATCAAACGCCGGGAAAATAAAGTAAGAATTTTTACATATTTCGTTCACGTCGTGAGTAGCTTTGTGCGATGTTTGGGAAAAGCTATTTAGCTATGTAATATAATTATGTATGCAATATAAACGATATCTCTCATTGTTCCTGACGTTGTGTTACTCAAACTCTAGAAACTCATTTTTTTCGTTGTCGTTTATGTTTTACTCAAATTTTCCCGTGTAAATCAAATATGATTGAAACATGTCGCTGCCTGATTAATGTCTAATCACGACTGAAGTTTGGCACAGCAGATCTTTGGCACTAAACCCTATGTTTAATTGCTGGTTTTGCTAAGAGTTTTTAATAGATATTATGTTGTATATATATGTGCGCGTTTAATTTCAGAGCTACCGTAAGAAGTTTATGTGTATTGTTACCAGTGATGGGTGTGACGTGGGTTCTTGGAGTATTTTATGTGAATGATGACACACAGTGGATACAATATCTGTTTGCAGTCTTGAACAGTTTGCAGGTAACTAGACGAGAATTTAGGCATTATATTATTTGTATCCATGCGCGAGTTATCCATGAATATAAAGTAAATATTTCATTACATTTGCTAAACAGAAACTGGTACAATGTATCTCTGATATTCTTGTTGAAAAAAAAAACATTTGTATTGTTAAACTGACGCAGATGCTCTCATTCCTAAGTGACACGTTGTTACTAATTTGTTAAATTGACGCAGATGCTCTCATTCCTTAGTAACACGTTGTTTACTAATTTGTTAAACTGACGCAGATGCTCTCATTCCTTAGTAACACGTTGTTTACTAATTTGTTAAACTGACGCAGATGCTCTCATTCCTTAGTAACACGTTGTTTACTAATTTGTTAAACTGACGCAGATGCTCTCATTCCTTAGTAACACGTTGTTTACTAATTTGTTAAACTGACGCAGATGCTCTCATTCCTTAGTAACACGTTGTTTACTAATTTGTTAAACTGACGCAGATGCTCTCATTCCTTAGTAACACGTTGTTTACTAATTTGTTAAACTAACGCAGATGCTCTCATTCCTTAGTAACACGTTGTTTACTAATTTGTTAAACTGACGCAGATGCTCTCATTCCTTAGTAACACGTTGTTTACTAATTTCAGGGTTTGGCGATCTTCATATTTCACTGCGCTCTGAACAAAAAGGTAAATGAAGGAATCAGCAACGAAATCAAACATTAATTCATTCATTTAATTTTGAATAAAGTTTATACATTTTGATTCAACGTCGTCTAACATTTTACCATTACCATTACATGCAACTGGACCATAATATCTACTTTTTTGTCCACATTCAAAGTTCCATAAAGTTATTGTTGAGGAAACATAGAATAGGACACATTCGACATCGATTGATTTAGATTTTTTGGTGCTTTCGGCGTTTTGTAATGGTCTCTGTATAGTTTTCCATGGTCCATCCGCTTAGTCCATAGGGAGCAGATTACCTTCGAGGATCAGGTTCGCGTATTTGAATCTTGAGCATGACGCATGCTGTCTGTGATGTTTTTGTTGATATACACGGTTGGTTTATCTTTCTACTAGTTTCTCTCCCTTAGTCCTACAAGTAGGGAATTAAATGTTTTATTAAATTATACCATTATTTTTCCAGATCCACGTTGCTATACGAAACGCTAAACGAAAATACAACGTGACAACATCGGACGATGTAAAAATGACGAAATCTAAGTCTTAGGTATTAAATCTTGCCTCAAAATAAGATAGAAAAGTGCTTAATATAGTCAAATCCTTGATTCTGCACATATGTCTTCCATGTTTGTCAAGCCCAACTCGCATTCGTCTATACGGAGATCGTCAGGTTTACAGACCTCTGGTTCATGAGTTTGAAACTCGGGTGCGGCAGCTTCTCTCACTCTTTGGTTAAATACTTATATAAAAAGGTCATTCGTCCTTCGCCGATTTTCGAGCGAGTGATGTGAATAAGTTGGCAGTAACTGGCGGAGAACAAATTTAGTACTGAAAAGAACCCAGGAACAAAAAGCAAAAATGTTATTGGGATCAGGTGACCACAAAATTGGCACGCTCGTGTATTTGGTATAGTTGTGGTGTATATATTTAAGGCTCATGCTATAGTGTTAAAACAAATTATAATTAGAGGACAAGTTGTATTTTTCAGACAGTTTAACCAAATAATAATAAAAAAACAGCCATTAAAACTAAATATTCAAAACTATATATTCAGGGAATTTATGAAATTGGAATATTCTGTTGTGAATGTGTTATAGTTTTACCTGAACAATTATACTGGTATTGAAATATTTATTTTAGTCGATAATTCATGTATATTCTCGTCTTTTCAGGAAATTCCAACAGCTCTCAATTTTTCATTATGCTTGTAATTTATGTTTGTAATATAATGCCTACGGTGAAAGCAAGAACATCTGCCAAGATATCTGCATCACAATTATTTGTATCGATGGTTTCATATAATTCTCAATCGTTTTAACGTAAAAGATTTTAATTGGAGTTTTGATTCAGTTGGCGAGAACGTAGAGTTGTGTAATAAGCTGTGTATGGTGTGGTAGTACAATCGGTTCACAGTGATTTAGATACATTATGTTGTCAAACTGTTCTTCTGTGATCCATGCTCAAAGAAAGCGAACCTTGTTTCCATTAATGAGAGAATAAGCCGCAGATCTACTGTTCATGTTGATTTTTTAATATAAATGTTAAATGTTATATAGTGAACGAAGATCGTTGGATGACACAAATGTTTATTGATTGAAATCAATGCTCATGACATGTGCTTGAAATACTCTTATGACAATTGTAAACATTGACAAATATTAAACACAACAATTGTAAATACGATAGGAAAAATTCTTCATCAAGCGTTCATCAAAATATACTGCTCCGCCACATTTGTATCATTGTATTTCATATCATATATATTCCTATGTTAATAAACAACTCTTTAACACTCACTGACACATTAGATCTACCGAATAAACTCATTACTATCGGTGTACTACTCTGCCTTACTAAAATCCTTTTGGTAGCCTTTGATCACAGGTTTGACTGTTTGTTCAATAACTTAAGGATACGTTCAACCATTTTCTATCAATATATCATGTTTTATAATATCATATTTTATTTAATAAAAATATTATGTATGCACATGTATGTCTTCCTTTGCCTTTATGTAAGGTAAGTTGTTCACAAACATCCTAATACTAGACACGAACATAATTCTTTCGTATCTGTTTCATTAAGTGCTACAGGTCACATGACCCATGAATAAGACGCACATTTATACCTCTCAGCAAGTTTCTCCAATTACACTTATAAATCATATTAGGAAGGGATTTGCCAAACATAAATTATATTTGCAATATTCAAAAATATATTCCCATACATCTATACAAACATTACACAGGTCTTCTTTTTGAGGGTTATCATTCTAACACTGACGTCAAATCTTCAACGTAAACGTACCGTGCTTGAATTAGGAAATAGATACTTATTGCCTCATATAACACGGTTTTGAGTTCAGGCGCGTAGTAATCTAATCACAAAGGGCGATAGACCAGAGTGATTAATTGCATGCACCTGAACGAAAGATCGTGCTACATGAAGCAATAATGCATGCAGCGTCATGATACATTTCCATTCTTACACATCAAGTCAAAACATGCAATTGAGTGAATAGACACCGCTATTACTTGTTTACACAGTGACATCACGTAACGGTGCAGTTTCAGTTGATTCGGAATAATGTTTTAATACGTATACATAATATTTGATATGATCAAAAATGATCTTTGAACAAAAAAGACGAAAAAGAAATATTTAAGTATGGTTCAAGATAGGACAGAGCACTACAAATTTGCATGTTAATAACGTGTTAAAATAGAAATAGACCTTGACGTTTTGTGCATTATTGTTTCATATAGCACGATTATTCATTCCGGCGCATGCAATTAATCACTCAGGTATGTCGGCCTTCGTGATTATATTACTACGAATGCATGCAACGTCATGATCTATTTCCTTATTGTTGCACGCAACAAAGTCTGATCACAACTGTCGGTCAATTATTTTGGAAGGGGCTGTGTAAAACGTTTTACTAGATTAATTTTCTTATTACCATAGCTATCTTTATCCCCACAAGGACATTGTAGAATACTAAGTTAGCTTCACAAGTCACGCTCATACCAGCCAGTAAGACACATAAACGTGGTACATTCACAATATACAACAGTACAACATTCACAATTAATCAACTTGTTATTTATGATTAATATCAAACCCTCTGGGTAATTACCTCACAGCCAATCATATTGCTACTAAGACATGCATGATGACAAGCCGGGTATTGATTTATGTTTTACTACAATTTGGAATAAACGGTACCCGAAAAATGTTTCCGTCTAGTAGACCACAGTTATTGACAGTATTTAGATAAAAGATACTCATGAACCAACTCATTCATTCCAAAAGATTGAATTCCGTCCGTATATTATGGTATCAGCTGGATTGAACTCCATGCAGCAGAAGCATTTGTTTCGGCTTTTCTTGTTGTGTTTTTATTAATTTCCCATTTATAGATCATGATGTTTGACACTGGAGTTTAACGTCGCACCAACAGCTACGGTCATTTGGCGACTTTCTAGCTTCAACAGTTGCGGAAGATACTCCAGGCTTACACCTTGGTAGAACCAGTGACCTTCCGTAAGCTTGCTGGACAGCTTCCTCACATGTGAAATTTGGTCTCGGATGGGATTCGAACTCACAGCAGTGCGGTGTTAGTGATTACCAGTCAGACACAATAACCGCTTGACCACAGAGGCCCCCAGGATAATGGACAAAACCACCGTTAAAATCCATATCATGGCCAATAAAGTTCAATGTCCGATGTAAGTGTCACATTTGAAATTTTTATTCGCGTGTATCTGGTTCTTTCGTATGGGAACTATTCCCATATTACTAGAATATGTGGATACCATCCAAGTCGAGATAGATGTGTTTACGATTGAATCTAGAATCAAAGTACGTAAAGTACTCTTGGAAGGCGATTTTAGAAATACCCAGTACGTATAAATGCTGGCGGACGGCGTTATCGTTAATTCTTTGTCTTGTTGTTGTTGTCTAAATCGCGTCTGTTGTGTGTACAAATATGTAAAACAGATCGGGGCCATGTAACTACTTATGTATTGAACACTACTGTTATGCTTACAAAATTAAATATATACAAACATAAACAGGTTCTACAACTTCTATATCAATGTATGAATATTTATCGATACTTTTTACTCCCACACGAGGAACTATTTTTTAGGGGAAAATACGTCTAATGACGTCATTCTAAAATGTTTTCGATTGGATACTTACTTAGATTAGTCCGCATTGAAAAAAATATATAGCGAACAGAGACAAATTTGTTATGAAACGTCAAAACAATGATGAACGTTTTGCAGATTTTTTGCTTCAATTTAGTTTAGTGTACCTACTTTTTTGACATTTTTGGCCTGATTTACTTGCGCATACATATGCATACACATATTGATATGTGGTATTAACCAATATTTATGATTCTATTCCATTAGTGATATTAATTATCATATAATAACCGTTCCAATCTTCAAGAAATACGTTTTCACTTCTTACGGTCAATAACTTTTTATTCAGATTATAATTACCAGCCTGCGTATGCGCAAATGACAATGATACAGTGTAACACGGGGAGATAAATGTTCATTTCATTCGCGATTTTTTTCATCAAAGGTTGGTCTCCCTTTCCTAGTTGTTTCTCAATTTGCGTGTTCATGTATGTTACTTTAAGTTCAACTTCAAAATCAATGTTAATTAATACATACTTCTCAGTTTCAAGACTCACATTCAGTCATAACCAGAAAAGAAAATCATTGTCGATGGACATTTTTGCCATTTTACGGGATCGATTCACAACAGTTGTTCGGATAGAGAAATTCTCGAGCACTCGAAAAAAATGACAATAAAAATGCAATAACTTTCTATTAATTAATTAAATCAATTAAAATCACAACTATACACTATCAAACTTCTTTTCTCGCTATTTTATTTCAATTGGCCACAAACAATATGCACATCAATGCTAAAAACTATGAAGAAACTCCATGCAACCACGGTGTCATGAAGTATTTTAATAAAAAATATTTTATCATCTGAAGCTAGAACTTTTACAATGACACACATACAAAAACCAAAGAAATATTAAAAGGCCTATCAGAACAGTAATCTTTTTGTCTTTTTATTTCTTTTTCGAAAACAGATAATGTCATTAGTGGTATTCAAAATAACATTAACAGCTCTGTTTTAGTCCTAATCTACAGCCACGTCTGATCGCTCATGCAAAAAGTAGACAAATATAAAATATAGGTACTTCCACAATGCGCTTTTTATGTCAACGAACGTGAAATTAATACAAATACTGCAGACTTTAATGTCTCTGCAGCAAAAGAAAGAAATCAATTAAATGATCTAGAGACTCGCACTGGTGAAAAACGAAACATGGAAACGTATTGACATTGTCTTTAAAAGTTGCGAACTCTTTTCAGCTGATTAAATACGTCCTACACAAAAAGAGCAGTGTCTGAGATGGCATTTATTCTGATATAATTCTTTTTGAATTACATGTTTTACAGGCAATCTTACTGATTCGGATTTTAATAACTTAGTAAAACGCATTAGCTTTTCAGCGACTACAAGACTTTAAATTTAAATGTTGTCAATGTAAAGATTTGTGTGATGTTGGTCATCTGGCGATTTATAAAAAAAATGAGTTTTATGACAATGTCTGAGAATTGTCAGTATGGCGACAGCGCCTCGAATCTAATCAAAATTACCTGCTGAGCTACCCAGGAAGTTAACATAACTTTCTCCCGGAGCCCTCTAACTATCTGAACGTGTGTGTGTTTTAAAACACATTCACGTTAATAACACATACACGTCAATATCACATACGCGTTAATATCACATATACGTTAATAACAGATACACTTTAATAATAATCACGTTAATAACACATACACGTTAATATCACATATACGTTAATAACAGATACACTTTAATAATAATCAAGTTAATAACACATACACGTTAATATCACATATACGTTAATAACAGATACACTTTAATAATAATCACGTTAATAACACATACACGTTAATATCACATATACGTTAATAACAGATACACTTTAATAATAATCAAGTTAATAACACATACACGTTAATATCACATATACGTTAATAACAGATACACTTTAATAATAATCACGTTAATAACACATACACGTTAATATCACATATACGTTAATAACAGATACACTTTAATAATAATCACGTTAATCACATACACGTTAATAATGCATAACCACGTTACATATTACATCCACGTTAATAACACAAACACGTTAATAACATATACACGTTAATAACACATACACGTAAACATAACATACACGTTAATATCACATACACTTTGATATCACACACACGTTAATAACACATTCACATTATTAACACATACACGTTAATATCACATACACATCGATAACACATACACGTTCATGATAGATACACATTGGTGACACATACATGTTAATAAAACATGTACTTTGATAACTCATACACGTTAATAACGCATACACATTAATAATACATGCACGTAAATAACACATACACATTGATTACATATACACGTTAATAACACATGACTTTTTTGTGCCAAGTTTAAAGCATGAACATCAACTATCAAACAATCAACTCATTAACATGTGTGGTTATTAAGAAAAATAACATTCAAAACATTTTTGAAAATGTGACCCCGCCAAATTAGTATTTAAGGATAAACTCATAAACCTATATCAATGAAGCCCATAGAAACATTTCAATGACTTAAACATAGCGAAACACAGCGAAACTTGTAGAATGGACCAACTGTTCAGTGTCATCTAAATTTTCTTTTCAAAATAGCATTTTAACCAACGGCACAATTCTTCAATCAAATGACATTACGACTCCTAAGCAATTATATCCTTATTTGATACATGTTTTTATACATCTCTTATACCTAAAGCCAATTCCGAACCCTTGTATAGTATTGTCAAAGAACTTCAGCCATATGCAGTAAAACCCTGAAAACCGGGCCATTTCCGGACCGGACCAAAAGTCCGATTTTCAAAAAATTCCGGTTTTCAGGGGTTACACTGTATTTCAACATGCTGGTCAGATCTTTCTTATATCTAATGAGATTGTGGCACTTAGGTAATCTGTTTATGTATGGGAAGTGTACGTTAAGGGCCCATATGAGTTATCCTTTCCATTATGGCAAATCGCAACGTGTCAAGAAATAAAGTATAAAGGTCATTAATCTGTTCCATCTATACTGACTCCGACAAGTTATTTTCATTAATTTCATTTTCCATTAAAGTATCATCATTATCTAGTACATTTGTATTTTCAATGCTTCGCCTTAGCTTAAGCGATTCATTTTTGTTGTAGATCTTCAGGGCTAATATTGAAAAAATCTAATATAATCTATTTGATTTTATATCTATCAACGATGGGATCAGTAGAATACTGACAATAGACTAATTATCCTTTAGTGTTTTGAGAATGTTTCTATAATGATGTATCTCCTGAAACATATTGCTTGTAGGATATAAGAAGAATTCTTTGTAAAACTTTGTAAAACATATACCTGACTTAGTTTTACACAATGTTGAAGGACAATAAAATCTGGGTCTAAAAAGGCTTTTACACTCAGAAATGTCAGTTAATTTTAAATGTGGTGAACTACTAAGAAAGTAAATTGTAGAAATGTTTGACTCGCTCAAATTCAGCCAAACAAGCGATTGAAAATTTATTTAAAGAGAACATTGATTTAAATGTTTCAGTACCATCCAATGAATAAGGCAATTGGTGGGGCACAATTTTCCTGGAGTATGCTATTATTCTATGTTTGCATAATGTGTTTAATGAAGACACTGATACGGCTGAATTAAACTTATCCAGGTATATACTATAAGATCTTATACGCCATGCATAGTTTAAGACGATTGGTGGTTCAATGTTTCAATCATGTAAGGTGCAACTTAACTTGCACACCTAATACTATATGTAACTGCCTAATAATTATAGATGAAATGGTTTTAAATAACAAGACAATTAGGTTTACTTGCATTTTAAAAGCATCACAATAAAATCATTTTATGGTAATCATAGAGATTAGAAAATGCACGGACCGTTTTTCTTGAATTGGATCTCTACCTCTGGAAGAGAGAACCTGTAAATTTATACAATATTACACTGTTCTAAACTAGCAATGTGAGAAGGTTAACCAGGAGACATATAGTACTGTTAGTTATGCGTAAATCATTAGAATTTTTTAATAGAATACGATGTATGGCACCAAAACTCATTCTGTAGTATTTTTTATACAAACGAGTGCTATCCGAAAATTGTACTACAATTAAAACACCTCTATACGAGTTTAAGAGGCTATTTTCAATAACAAAACATAGATAATACGGAAATAAATGTGTAATTTACAAGTTTTACTAAAGTAAGATCAACAAATTATACTTACATGATCCTAAAATAGCTGTCGAAAAATAAATTTGTCAGAGATGTGTATGGATCAGGAAAGTTGCGCTTGTTTCACTAGTGTACTTGGGTAAATATTGAGAATTTGAACAACTTAGAGGGATCGCAGTAGACATCGCTAAGAGTGTGGTATGGTCTCTATAGACGTGAAGGTCGCGGTCGAACTTTGGCATGCTCAAAACAAAGGTATTGAGGATGAGGTCGAATAAGGACGCATTAAGAACTGAATAAGGATGTAGTTACGTCGGCATTGACGTTATAACGACATAACCTTAAAGTTATATTAGGAACTTAATTCTTGTACAAGTGTGCTGCGGACGGGAAAGATTGCATAACCCTCTCACTGGTCTCAATTGTGTTCTGATTGCGTCAATGGAGTTCTCACTACGACCCCTCCCCGAGCGTGTTGTGACCATGGTACGTCTGTGAAACGTTGTAGGTGATCGCATTACGTTTTGATGCTTAACACGTCCATGAAAGCTTGCAGCAGGCTCTCAATTCTTCTATGTCAGGTTCTGAGAGTTGAATATAGATACTGAATTATATCAGATAAAACGTAATTTTACAGTAAATCAATATCATTTGAATTGCATATTCAGCAATAATTTAACGAAGAACACAAACAACAGCAATTGTATAAACGGGAAACAAAAGTAAAATTGAGGCAATTAGGATGTATGTAGGGTTTAACAGATAAGATTAAACTGCGTTCGTAAGCAATTTAACACTACTTATTACATGCCCATTTACAGTATACGACGTTTAATTGTTTTAAAATTTCTAATTTGTAATTTCAGATAATAACATACGTAATAAACGATTTGAGCCCCAATATTAGGCAATGTTTAATATATTTACAGACGATGGCACCCACCGGTCTAGAGTATTTCTTCGTTCTCCATCATTTAATGTAATAGGATGGCAAAACTAACGTTGAAGCAATTGTTTCTTACTCTGTACTGGGACTTAGAGATGTTATTTCCGGAATGAAATGCAAATTGTGTAAGTATAATGCCAAATAGATGCACTTCAAATACCTTGGTAGTGTAAATTTCAATAAGAATATCGGACATATCCGCATATTTACAATTATGTTCTATATACTTAGTCGTAAGATGAAATAAATGTTCCCTGATAGCGAGCAAGATGGTGCTTAATTCAATTGTTTATTTATTGTTTTTAGAGTTTTTTGCCGGTTATCAACTGCATTTCAGCCGTGTGCGACAGACGGGTGACTTTATCAGTGAGCCTGGATATCTACCAGTACAATCCCATACCACCACCGGAATGTAACTGTCTAGCAGGCATTAACTCCGATGAAGAAAGACGTTTAAATATCCATAGACGAAGACGTTATCATAGTTTAAGTCACAGTTAATTGAATCATATAACAAAAAGATATTTATCACAGTTTGTTGCGTTCGCCACAAACGTCTAAAATAAAATTTGTGTTAACAGCGTCAATAAAAATGTCAGCTAAACCAAAGAATATGAGTTTTCAAATGTATTTTTCGTCAGTAAATTCAACCATTGAAGGCATTACGTGTTCAGCAAGCAGTATACAAAACAAGGACTAAAGCGCACATTGTATGATTGTGTATTACAATTTTCCTAGAATCAATTTGATATGATAAATCAGTAGACAAGATAAGCCGTTACAGCTTTCGTGTATTTCCATCTATCGATACTCGTTCCACCACGGCACCAAAGAAGCCAAATTGAATTTCATCTCAAGAAATTTATTCCGGTAAGTGACATTGTAAATAAAGTCGATACTCTTCCATATCTATCTCTATAACAGGCCGAATTGCTCAAAATAAATAATAAACCTGGTTACGTCATCATATTACAAACATTAAAGGGTTTCTGTTGACATCCACAAATATATAAATCAGGCAAGTCGGCGGAACGTTTTATCCAATGTATTTCTTTTAGTTTGGAGAAATAGACCCGATGAAAATATTAGTAAGAAAAGAATTGGACAAGACCAAAAAAACCCTTAAAATCAGAAAAGTTTTACGACGAATGATTTAACTTCACTATTTCATGCTATGAAATTATCAGAAATTAGTAAGAAAATAGTGATAAAGCTTAATACTCAAACTGGTAATTTTAATACAATCGTAATCCGCTTTGATCTGGTCCAATTCTGATCGTCTCACAAAAAACAATGAGCCGCGACCCTGGTTCAGCGACTAGTGAGCCAGACTTAAAAATCCCAGTCGTAGCAGGTCATACCCTTCTATGAAAATTTGCCTAAAATGTCGATTTTCCTTCAATTGTGGAGAAGTTGCCGGCTCCTTACGGAAGAGTAAGTAATACAGTCCAGGAAAACTAGTTATGTGAACCAGCCGCTGTATGTAACTGAAACATTGTCGAAAAACGGCGTTGAACCTGGTGAAAAAGAACAACAACAAAGGGAAGTAAGAACATTAAACCTGAATAAGTACAGGAGTTGTCTACCATAAAACATAGACTATTTTACCATGCTTTTTTCATGAGGAGAAACTAAACTTTGACTAATAATTATTAGAACCGCCATGCTTTGCGAGTTTGTAAATTTTAAGTAGCTGTCTGCACATTTTCTTCACATGTGATTTTTTTCTAGTTCTTGTAGGCATTCAAAGATCAAACTAACAACGAAGGGGCTAGTGATTACTGGTTAGAGAATTTAACCACTCTACCACGGAGGCCCCTTAATACATAATTACATAATGTACAATTTTTTATCGACTACTGTTCTGCTGTATAGACGAACTCCATTATGGCTAATTCGTAAGCTAACATCAGTGATATTCAAAAATGTTAAGTTGTAAGTAAATTAAGTACATACTTACTTATGAAGTGGTTTTGTATTTATTTCTACAGTGAATATTGAACGGAAATGTATCAAGTATGTTACATCCTTCACGCATTTATCATCTATTATATCTATCTATATACATGTCGGATATATGATACACAATGGCTACGGACGTAGACAACACTTTCTTGGTTCGTATTTAAACACGTTTAATTTTCCACATTTTTTTCTCATTTTCTTTGCTTAACCTCTTACTTTTATTAGTACAACAACAACAATTTAACTGTTTACTTATGTTTAGGGTTTTCATATTATTTATAAAGCAAGCGATATTGGGAAGACTGTTTTTCATTTTTCTCTTCAACGAAAATATGAATGCGCAGTTTTCAAATCGAGGTCATGTTTAGTGATGTAAATTTTGTGTGGCTAACTTTGTCTTGATCGTATTTGTAAGCGCTTGCCCTTAAAAGATTATCTGAGTTGTACAAGATCAAATAGTATTTCTAAATTCATTACGATTCACTATGAATTAAATTACTTCTTCTTCTTCTAGTATATCGTGAAATTATTTTACAATAAGAAGCTGTGTGGAAATCTCAGGGGAAGTGGAAATAAAATGATAGTGTTAATATTTAAACTTTTAAATGACTAAATTGCAACCGACACAGATTGTTGTTATATGTTATATATATACATATTCAATTGATGTAAATCGTTAATTTGAAAAACATACAAATAACAGGGGACTACTCGGCCTAAAACTTCTCTTAAATTCTGATAATTCAAAGGTCATAGTATGAACTGCTCCTTGGTGATTTCATTGAATTTGACGATTTGACTGGTAAAAAAACCATACATTGACATTTGTCTCCTGCCTCTGATTCTATTCGTCGCGTGGGAAAGTTGAAATATAAAGGAATGGGTTTGTCTCGGCTTGTTGCCCTAGGGAACTAGTTAAGATAGCTTTCCGTCGTTTGTAATTGATAAACTCTAAAGTGGCGTTACACTCAATACATTATTTAAAGTTTTACTTCCATAATACTATCAGGTCCATTCATGTATGGTACAGAGTCCTCTTCCTTGTCATCGGGGTCTCTTAATGGCGTGTCCTTATTTGTCGCAATGTTTTATGACCGTTTTATGGCTAATTCTTCCATCCCGATTATTCAGTGTTATGTAATACTCCTGGGATATGACCAGGGAAGGTTTTGTGTTGATACTTGCCCATCCCTGTCTACGCTTTCCAATTCCCCTTGCAATGAATTACACATCAGCATCGACAAAAGCCTTGTATGTAAAATGTATACTTCAATAAAATGTATGTGATGCTGGAACATCTTGTTGTAAGATATTCCATTGACCTGTTCATAAAATACATGTATATACTGTTTTGCCAATAACAAAAATAATCTAAGAAATTCTAATCTTGGCCTGGATCAAACAGCAGAACGCGACAAGCTCCATTGAAATAAATATTATTTTACCTGGGGGAAATTAAAGATGACAAACTAGTTTTGGAATTGACATTTGAGGGGAGACAAAAATGTAATAAAACAAATGTTTTGACGTTACCATAGTGTTCAAGCCTTTTTTCGTATAGATATTATAGACAATACAATTTATTCATGAAAATATATTAATCGTTTTAATTTATATTTAAGTTAGCACATTTTGGAGTATGTACTGAGACAGTTTACACATTATGCTTAGCTAGTAGAACATAAGTTTGTGGGTGAGAGTTTTATCTATAATTATGATAAACATATAAACTGATTACACATTTTATTTATTTATAGATAGTTTCTTGCTTACCATAACTTAGGGTGTAAATGAATTAAATAAATTGATACATAAATTGTTCGGATTTTGTGACTAACTCAGACATTTAAAGGGGTAGGTAGACATCATTAGACAAGTGACATTAGTTCATGAGCTTCTTTCAGTAAACCAGTTAAGTCGGTGGTTGGTTTGAAATAAAATATTGACAAAAGCACTCGTAATATTAACCATATATTTATTCAAAACCGAAATAATTCCTTTTTTCAACAGTATGTATACGACACATGGAGAGGCGGGCACATTTAATTAATATACCGCATACAGTGGTGACATTTATTTCATAGACCACAAAGTTTGGTGCACTCCCATCAACTCCACCTACTATTACAATTCAGGGATTAGAATATATCTATTCAAAGATCCGAATGCCAATGCATTTATACTGATATCAATAGATATTTAAAGAATTTACCATGTAATCAATTATATATTTCTAGAATTCAATATATTGATGTCAACATTAACAATCAATATATCTCCATCAAAATGACGTATAACGTCCCGTACAGCCAATTAACAATGATTATATCATAACGATCTAAGAAAGAAAATAAAACATTTCATCAAAACAAAATACCGTATAAGTGGATATATCTGCGGGGACTTTATTTCTGCTATTTCTGCTGTTGTTGTTCGTGTCACAGATATAAATCCGCGGAAATAAATCCTCAGATATTGATCTCAACGACCGGAAGTTACTGTTACCAGTATAAACTATATATGACTGTCAAACTTCGTTGTCGTCCACGTGTATTTATAGCAAACAATTATTGTCAGCTTCGAATTGTATGAACAAAGAAGTATGTCAAACAAACGTAAATATAATGTATGTATAGATGGCTAAAATGTGTTTGTTTTGATTACGCATTTTTGCTGATACCGCAGAAATAACTTCTGCAGATATGTAAAACCCTGAAATTTCGCAGGAAAATCGCAGAATTTTATCCCCGAAGAAAAAACACTTATACGGTACAATGTATGATAAACATGAATGACAAGCTTCACCGTCAGAAAATGGCTTCATTGAAGGCAACAATAGCCCTTTAATGGTTCGGGCAATAAGTAAACGACAAATCTAGACGTATGGAGAGGAATAAATTAATTTGTACGACGTGACTTGATTTAGTCAGACGTATTTCGGACAACTTAAGAATTACACCTATACATTTTACAAGTGAATGAATATAAAAAAGTTATAGACTGACGAATCACCTTACATTATTTCAGGCCAATGGTGGTCAACTGCCGAAAGGAAGAAAATGGAAGAAAGAAAGAATGACTGGGAAGGAATTAGGGACCTATACTATCAAAGGAAGAATTGGTCGTGGTGGCACCTCTACTGTATACCTGGCCACCTGCGGTAGCAGAATAAATGCTTGCAAAATAACTGACGGCAAATACTGTGATGGTCTCCTTAAAGAATACGAACTATTGAGAACACTCAACCATACAAATATATTGAAAGTGTTTGATTACATTTCTTGCAACCGAATAGTTGCTTTAGCGATGGAATATGTTAATAATGGGGACTTACATGATTATGTTCTCAATCATTGGCCCGTAGCGTCTGACATGCGCAGAATGTATACCAAACAATTACTCTCAGCGGTTGAACATATGCATAACAATGATATTGGACATTGTGATTTAAAACTTGAAAATATGCTTCTCTTACCAAATGGTAACTTGAAAATAATTGATTTTAGCTCAGCTTTGAGAATCTCTGAAGCAACGTATGATGATTTTGCTTTCATCGCCACGACGCCGGAATATCTACCACCGGAAATATTTTGCGCGACAGCAGACGACACGTACGACATTCGCGCCATTGATGAATGGAGCGTGGGCATAGTTCTATTCATTCTGCTGACAGGCAGATTTCCGTTTGGAGAAGTTGAGCAATCAAAAATAGCTAAATATATCAAGAAAATGCGTTCAGTAAAATCCTTTTCATTGCGTCAAAGCGAGGAACGATTTGTCTACTTCGAGAAGGATTACCTTAATGTCGTCCGGGGATTTTTAGCGTTTGATCCGAAATGCCGTCTGCCTGTTTCAAAAGCTTTGACAATGGATTACTTGACATTCGGGATGAACATTGAAGATATAGAAAAAGAAATTGATGACGACTTCGAGTCGATATTTGATGATATTTGAAAATATATCTTCAGCGTTAACTACAAGTTATTGTCACAACATATGTACTGATATTGAATTGCATAAATATTAAGATGTAGACCTTGCAGGTGGAATTCCCATACGGGCCAATGTTTTTGTTGACGTGTTGTCTGGCAAACAATACATTAAAGTGACATTTAGTCCAGATTGTAAAATGATGTCTAAGTGTTTTGATTCACCATACAGATATATTTATGATATTATGTTATAAATTATTCGGTAAAACCTCACCTAGAGATTACTTCCGCGTTAAGACTACCTTATTCATAAAATATGGACGCTTGATCTCTTGACAGTCTCTCTGTTGCTTTTCTTGTTCGCGCATACATGTTTTGGGGTCAACGTGTTTTGTCAACTTTGTATGAGTAATGTATGGTTAACAAGTTTCTGAATGGCTTACGAAACCTCTTAGGAATGTGAGGTTGGAAAAACGAAGCGCATTAAATCAAATTGCTCTCTGGCTAAACATTGGACATGACACATTTGAAAATTTACGAATATCGTTCTAGCGTAGACAGCGGGCCTGAACCATTTAATATTGTTCGAAAGTCCAGCTGGCTTGATATTGAGTCCCGAACATTTTATAGAATTTTGAAAGTAGCGTTAGCAAAACATTGATAAAAAGCACAGGTAATCAAGGCTGACTTGTTTCTCTGCTGTATGAACGGTATATCGAGACTAAATATGAATAGGGCTTTTTCAGTATGCATGAAATTCTAATTTAATTATTTGCTCATGAAATTGAATTTCAAGGGAGGTAACTACATGTGTTTAACAATAAGATGTTTCAGAAAATTGAGTATTCTCCCTTTTGGATCACTGTCTAATTATATCTGCAAT
The DNA here is from genome assembly GCA_008271625.1 of Lutraria rhynchaena. NCBI lineage: Eukaryota > Metazoa > Mollusca > Bivalvia > Venerida > Mactridae > Lutraria > Lutraria rhynchaena. The sequence continues at coordinate 4,505,088 of VIBL01000005.1, read as the reverse complement.
GTACTGCAGAAAAATTAGTTATAAAATGGTGGAGGCATTTTCGATGTGCGTGAAGTTTTAATCTAATTACATGTATTTACTGTGAAATTTGAATTTTAAGGGACATAACTGCATGTGTTAACCATAAAGCACCTCAGAAAACTGAGTAATCTCCCTTCAGTTTTAGTTAGCTTTATTGTACCGTACAAAACTTCACAGTATGCACATTTCTACCATCATAAAAGATGGCAGTGTTTTGAAATGATTTGTATACAAAATTTCGCATGTTGTTACACATTAAGTTTAAATTTAGATAAATTAGGATCAACTCGTGTCAGCCTTCCAGGGTCTACAGTTAGGAAGTAAGCTCTTTGTAAACGCACTTGCCTAATGTCAATTGATTCAATTATTACATGAAATAGAACTTATTTTTGCCTACTGATTCAAATGTTTTGATAACAAATACTAACATAAAGGCGTTTGTAGTTCTACTCAGGAGTACACCTAGGGTCTTCCTCCGCCATTACGTCTTAAAAAGCCGCTAAATAACTGTGGCTGTTGGTGCGACTTTAAGCCCCAGCGAGAAAAAAGTAAATAAATGTTTTGGCTTTCGTATTATTATATATGTGCAAATATGTGTATTACTATGTTTGTGTATGTTTTTTCGTTAAATAAAGTTCACATATTCTTGACACACGTTGTGTCTAATAATGCTGTTTTTCAGTTGTTGTCTATTTTGTTTAAATATCTGTAAAGTTCAGTTAATATCAAAGGGACTATTATAGATAATCATTTTAGTTTCCTCTGTTTTGGCAAATAAATACACCACGCAAAATTGGCAGTTGGAAGTTGAAAAAGTGCTAGTTCCTTCAATCACTTATCCAAGCCATTTGTTCCATCAGTCCGTCCTTCCGTTCGTTCATCCGTCCGTTCATGCTAGAAAAGTCGGTATAAATTCGATAAATAACCCTATTATCACTAAAATGTTAAGTATTCCTGAATTTTTAGTGATGCAATTAGCTTGATTCTCCCAATGCATGCAATTATAAAAGTTTTACTCAAGGGAAATAATCGACGATTTTTGTTTACGATTTATTTCCCGTGAATTGTAAGACTGTTGGGTGCTAGGAATGTTCTGCAAAAACTTTTATACACAGGATTTCTTTATCTTTCTTTTTTGAGCATAAGCTAATCCGAAAAGATCGGTCATCCGTTTTTTAACGTGACTTTATCATCTACCAGTAAATTCATGGGTCTGAGAGCCGCGTCAAAGCCACAGAAGTTGTTGTCTCACTATCTCACTTATTACCGATTGTTAAATTTATTTCTGCTAATTCTTCAGAGAGACAATTCTTACTGACAAAGCCAGCTTTCATTTTGTAAGCTTCGACCTGAGTTTTTTTTAGAAGTAATTATCCAAGTTCTGCGTAAGAAATCCTTCGCAAAAATTCGACTGTCTGTTCACTGTGTAAAAATATGTATGCTATAGTAGGTTAGAAAACGTATTTAAATCAGACATAACAGAGGTGATTATATCACATGAAATTCATATTTGGTAAGTTGTGACCAAGGAAGGGCTATAAGGAAACATAAGGTTTCTTCAGCTTTAAGACGAGGAGGTAGTCTCATATTTTTGTGAAACATTTACGAGGAAATATGTCGCTGAGCCATTCTGAAGAGTGGTCGCTATACTCCTACACAATCGTCTGGCGTTGGCATCTAAATAACTAGATAAGTCAAACCTGTGAACAGAGGTCACACATGGGGAAAGAATTATTACCTTGAATCACAAATGACCTTTCATGTCGGTTTTCGAGGGACGTTCAAAAAGTTCGCGGAAAATCCTCTATAAAATGTTCATTTTTGTTCCAAATGCCATAGAATTTTATCATCGTACAGCTTTGGGTAAACTGAATTTAACTAAAAATAATTACCATAGGTCAGTTCGTAAGAAAATGGCAGTTTCCTAGGTAAAGTCATAAAGTGTAAACCGGGACAATATTTAAAGATTCCCATAGCACTCCGAATTTGGTTTCTTGAATCATTAAACTGAAAGTGGAATAGTTCGCATGACAGCCAATATATTCTCTGGTGACAATTAACCTAAGATGGATCGTACTATTATGAGAGTCAGACCCGTTCGTCTAATTAATACATCGAAATGTAATCAGAAGTCTAGAACATTTTGAGCAAAGAAATTAAATGTTTTATTTGTTTTAGCAGTATCAGCGACGATGAATATCGAAGTTGCATCTGTTTAAATTTCTTAAACTCTCATTATTTCTTCATTCCAATGTTCAACCGTGTAAATAATTGAACGCAAAATGTAGAAATGAGGGAATTGAAAATATAATCTTGCACACGTACCAATAAATCTGTCGATTTAATTTCTCTGAGATGAGGAGGGTTTTTTATAGAAGTCATTAAGTGAAATCGCGTAGAAATATTTACAATCAGTTTCTAAAAAAATAAATGTACAAATGTACCAGCTAGTTCTTAATACGGGTATATTTGCATACAGAATACCTACATTGTAGTGATTATTATTTTTATGGTATTCCAACCGTTTGTTTTAATGGGTTGCAAAACTTTTAGCGATAAAACTTGCACTGTGTGCTTTCCTTAATGACAAACAATTGATGGTATATTATCTTACTCTTGTTTGTCTGGAAGTACATTATGACAAAACAATACCGCTGATAGATCCACTCATTTTTATCAAATAACAATTTTATTTGCTCATAAAGACACTATGTAACACCATGTTTATATACACTTTCCATTTTAACATTTATACAGCCTCAGTAATGCACTGTGAAATTGTTTTATGGAAGCTACTTCCGGTGCTGGAACCGAATATTTGCATGGACCTATACCCGACTTCCGGTCGTCATGTCAGTTCAAAGCACTGATTCCTTCTGATCGATAAATTTAATACAAGTCTGATGGATGTTTGGTCACGTGATCAATACTCGCACCTGCTGATGTGTATAACTGTAAGGAGTTGGCTATTATGAGTTTTTCTAGTCGTGCTTGAACATATATAAATTATATAATCAATCAACCAATCGCTCGCAGCCAACGAACCGACCGACTCGCCGACCGAAGGACCTACCGACCGACAGACCGACCAACCAACCAGCCCATCAATCCATTATTACTCAATCAATCACTCGCTCACTCGCTCGCACAATCAATCCATCAATAAATCACTTGCACGTATACAGATAAGAAAATTCAACGAAATGATATCACAAGGTTATACTCGTATTTATCAGTAACAATATGATACAAAAATAAAGAATTAATAATTTATACAAACGATTCTAGATAGTAGTCGTTCAGTTTATCAATTGAATATTTAATTAGAGCCGATAAAATAGAATCATTCATTCTAGGCGAGCACTGACTAATTATCATCACTTACTTTTCACAGAACTAAATGTTATCGTGTACAGAAACACTATTGAGTAGGACTGTTGTGAACGTAGGAGCAAGGGAAGTTACTTTATCAATATCTATCTTAAATCATGCGAATTTCTCATCAGTCATTGGTGTATTTAAAAACAATTCATTTGAATTATTCATAACATGGAAAAAAATCAACATTTCCTGCGGATATTCATTTTGGTGGTGCTTTTAATAATGGGCCTCTTTTGTCATCTTGAGATACAGTAAAACCTTAATATTGAGACCAGGATCCGAAAAATCAGTCGTAGTGATGAGGTGGTATCATTATCAAGCTGAATTATCGGAAAGTTATTGAAAGCCGGTCCGATAATAATTGGTCGTTATAATAAGGCTGTCGTAATATTGATGTAGTCGCAATATGAGGTTTTACTGTATTGTAGATGAATTAATTGACTAATTGTTCTTCTTTTTTGTTCTTACAGCGTTATTATTCATTTTGTCTACTAAACACCCGTTTTACACGTCTATGGTTTTATTTTCTTAAAAATGAACACAAAGCTTCCGGTTTCGAATCGGTAGCATGAAAGTTCTTCCATCAGTCGAAATATCATTTTCTGACAAATGCATGTAGCCTTGAACATTATACAATAAAGTGAATAACTTCATTAAACTTTATTAAATTATACCAAATAGGATCTGACTGATTTCGTTATACGCTTTCGTTTCGTTTCTTAAATCGATTCAGGTAAATTGAATATCTACTTCAAAAGTTATTAATACATTTATAAGGCTCACTGAAAATTGTAACACGGAATATTAAAAAGATCCGAAATATAACTCATCTCTCAAATTCAAAACTCTTGCATTTCCATGTATGAGTCAGATTGATTTATTGGTGACCCCATGTGTGACGAATAATTACATAAACAATGCACTAACTTTCATACATCACTTTCAAGCATGAGTCTAAATAAAAAATATAATACTCTCTTGACATAATCAACTCCAATTAAAACCCGACATTACGGCTTGTTGACTGAAATAATGTGTCGATAATGTTGTATCGTTATCTATAAATATTGTACTTAATGTTCTTACAAGAACTTCAATCAAGCGGCACAAACGTTGGGTCTAAAATCAGCGATGGGTGAAGATTTCTTGCCTTTAACTAGTAATAAATTATTGTAGCAAATCAATACGATTCTTGTGAAGTTTTGTAGAAACAAATTGATCATTATAAAAGCAACGATTTTTCTCATTGAAAGAACAAATACATATCATTGGAGCATGTACCACGCCACATCTACTTAATTTACAATGATCAAGCTCCTCTGGACGCTTTCAATAGTCTCATAGTGCGCCTGGGTGACTTTGCATAGTCCGCTTTACGTTATTGTTTCGGATGCGGCGCTGAAATCGCGATATTGGATTGAAGTAAAATGAGACGATACAGGAATTTGTTCGTCTGGATGTTTGTAAATTGTTTGTACGGAGTCGCAAATAAGTGCTTACTATAATTACAAATATATTAATTGAATCGAATAAAAATAGATGCGTTAATTTTTAAAAGAAACTGACGGAATTTTAATATACGTTATAAAATATAATAAGTATATTTGAGTTATTTTTATCTTTTAAGTTATAATAAATACTTATTTAAATAAATGATTTTTTTCTAATTAGAAGGTGAAATAAATTGAAGAAAACAATACATGAATAATTGTTTTTAATGTCGTAAAAGAGGTACTTAACCTCGTTAACCATGGAGTCTGGAAGTGTAACAGAAGTTAGCACAGGTTTTAATTATGTTGAGGATGATTTAACCAAGAGAAAATGTTTCTGTGATTTGTGTCGTACCGACGAACGGACAGGCGTCGGGGATGATTACGACAATGAAAAAATATCATACCATGATAAAACGGAAGCATTAGAAGCCGAATTGACTATTTCGAATTATAATGTACATATAAGAATTTTGTATGGAATAATCTCTATCTTATTGGTTCTAATTCTGTACGGATTTTGGTCCCAGCGACAAGATATGACTACCCTGCGTTCCGAATGTTTAACAGATTCAAGACCGTTTAGTGTACAAAATTTTGGTTCCGTGTTTAATAATAGTGACTTATATTTAAGTGGGCCTGGAAATAGGATTAGACAGAAACGACACGCGATTGGTTCTATGCAAAATCTTCAAAACCAGGTAAGCTACTTTTATTACATGAATTTAATAATTGACAGCATTGCGTGTTTATTATGTCCATATACACTTCTAGGGGCGTTTTTGCATGATTTCTTAAGATTTACAAAGTTTAATAAATTCTGATGTACTAGATTTATTTCATATACTGCATAGTATATACTTTAAAGTTCGAAAATTCATACGTTTGATATAGAAAACAAGCCGGATAAATTCAAATGGTTCGTTCAGAAAATCAACCATACTTCATATAAAAAGTTAAAACAAATTAAGTACGGGAATGTATTACTTTTGTAATGTCCGTTTGTCCATGGTCGTTTTCTGTTCGTCTTAAATACAAGTCTTGTATAAATAATAATTTATTGCGCGAAATTATTTCCGACAGAACTTTACTAAATACAAAATACATTATTATATTTAAATCTTATTCCAAATATATGTATATAGTATTAAGACTGACTTTAATGATGCTATTTGTGACATCCTTGATTCCTGTTTTAGGGGGATTTGATGAGCGCATTACGTTTCTTTCGTAATTAGATTCAAAAATAAGCACTGACAAAAAAGTCGGATCTGGTTGTCTTCGCCAGTTTCAATTATTGGTTTAGATTACAGCAAAACGCTTTTATAGCGATGATTTTTGTCTGGAATTTTATGTCATCAATTTAACTTGATTTAAATGTCGGCAGCAGGGAGAACGTCCAGGAAGCACTTTGACATTTTTCCTATCTATATCGGGTGATATCAATTTCTTGCTTCCACATTATACGTCATTAATTTACTAGCCAAACAACTTGAAGACTATAACGTCCATTTACAGTTAATTTATTATCATCCCCTTAATTACATTGATTTTCCTATAATTAAGCCATTGAATTAGATAATTAATAGAAGGAATGGATTAGAATCCAAGTTCACTTATTTATCATCATCTTTGTACATGAAAACTAAATAAATAGGAAAATCAGATCTTACGCTAAGCTTTCATGATTATACTCATCAGAACGTTTTTTAGACGTTTCACACTGTAGATACTCTTAAGGCTATGCATGCTACGTCACTTGGGACGGAGAACAATATTATGTTTCGCAATATTCTACAGAACATTAACGGTAGCTTTGCGCTGTTTATTCGGAGTGTCTAAAATGTTTGATAAGATGAGAGGAGTCGATTTTGAGAATACTGGAATGATATCTGTGTTGATTTGATAAGGAAACGCCAAATAACATAATATTTCGTGATGTGTGTATGAACGGAACTGTATCTTTAATTCATAGTGTTGTACAATAGAATTCGGTTATAGTGAATTCCTAGCTGACCGAACAATAACTTTATTATATTTTATCCGTAAAAGTAAAATAAAAAGAATGTGTTCGGGGAAAATTCGCTATATGCGAGTTTATTATAGCTGTATTTTACTGTATACCATAAAATTTCAGAAAAAAATGGCACCAGTCTACTTACTTCTACGTACATGTTGAGATAAAATGTATACCATATCACCAAAACCTTGAACGAAATACCAAGTCGAAATCGTAGCTTTAAAGACTTAAATGGATGTCGCTTGTTAAAGTGTTGTTACAATAGAGCGGGCGGGCGCGGGTAAACAGACATTAATTTAAGTATTTGTGAAACCGTACCCACATACAACAAAAACAAGCTTATTTCACTACAAAACTTTACAGCGTTTTATGCAATATAAAATTTTGTACCAGCTCTATTTCTCGCAGCTCTGTTCCTAACGGTAATCAAGTAAAACCACGAATGGATGACCGTTATTTATCAACGGTAGTGTAGCCTATTTTCAGAGTTTTGTAATTTAATTGCAGCCATTGACATTTGAAACAAACGGCGAAATTATTAATCCCCAATTTATTTTCATTGTACTGTCGTAAACAGACTTTGTACGTGATCTTTTACAATGTGCTTGAATACAATGAATATTGACACCGATCATTTTATTACCCGAACTTCCGGTGTCTTCGTGCCTCTTTCCCCTCATCAACAGTGATTTCGATACGTGTAACAAGATGCAATCAAAAGCATTGGAAATAGTGATTTTGAAATTACCCAATCAAAACATTCGCAGATTTGCTGAAGACAGTTGAAAACAAATTGTTTTGGTGTCAACAACCGTATTGTTTTCTGACGTTTCTGGTAATCCTCAAAATCTTGCCTTTACTCCAGGGAAAAGGACGTCACCTTTGGTTAATTTGTTTTGAATAATAAGCTTTGATCTTCAAATCACGTGATTAACACAAACAACTATCATCGTTATAAAACATTATCCAAGAATACCAGTAATTCAACGCCATGGATTTGGTCTCTTTTTCGAAATAAATACAAAAAAGAGAAACGGAAACACAGGGTGGCAGTAATCATATAATGATTCGCGAACCGAAGAGATCTTTTATGGTCATCAGGGACACGCAGGGGAATGTCAAATGAATGTAACATGTGGAAGGGCAATGGGCTGGGGGTCAAATGGTAGGACGCTGGCTTTGGGGTAGAACCAATATCTAGGGGAGGCTCCGTGGTTGATAGGTTATTGTCTGTGACTAAAAATCTCTTGCCTACCACTGCTATAAGTTCGAATCCCGCTGGGGTCTGAAAAATAAAAAAAAAACACAAGCGAGAAAGTTGTCAAGCAAGCGTATGGAAAGTCAATGATTCTAGCCAGGTGTCTTTCTTTCACCATTAAAGCTAGAAAAGTTGATAAATGTCACTGGCTGCGACGTTAAAGTCCAGTAAAAAATATATGTAACAGTATCGAGTCTGAAGCTTTCGGTTGGGTACAAGAATACATACATTTGACATAGTCGTGGAAATTGGCTCTGTGATTTATTTTACTACGATAGCTACAAATATTAAGTGTATATAAAGGTCAAGGAAGCCAGAGATTGCTGGGATGTCAACAGGCTTGTCAAACTTTCTCAAGTTCCTATGAATTTACGGTCATTTCACATCATGCATGTCAATGTTTTGAATCACGGTAAATGTGGTCATTGTGATCAAATAATGTTTTATAGACATATCTTAGCTGAGATGAAGGACATAAACGTAAAATATTGCTAATGAAATACGTTTAAATATTTACCTTTAACAGCTGACAATGTATCCAAAAAAGTGATGAAATATTGTCTTATTTTCAAACATGTGATAGCAGGATTTTTAAGTTTAAAGCCTGTTATTTTGGCTGAAAAAATGTCTATGAAACTAACCCAACTCTTGCCATCATGTAGAACTTCTTACAGTTTTATTTGACATCGACGCTTGCAAAAGGGTGTTACAATAGCTTACAAAAGTGATACAATAAATTGTCTGAACACATGAGAGAAAATGACATTACTTCACTGCAAAAACAGGGGACTGAAGACAAATGCGACGCCGTAATTAATTCATAGTCTTTCAACTAAAGCATGAATATGCAATGGTAGCAATAGACAAATTGGCGTTCAATATAGCTGTATAAATATATCTTACTTATAAGGGATGAAGATAAACCAAGTAATCCAGTAGATCATGATTATGTGAAAAGCATTGTTGATGAAACAACGATACATCTCCCATTACCGGTCAGTCGATGAAATTTCAAACAAATTGTTTTCACAAATAAAAAAATCAATTCAATTTAGTTACACAATCTTTGTATAATTTGTAACAATTCTATTATGCGGCTAATTCCCAGCAGTATAACAGAGACTATTTTCTGTAAGAACATTTAATTTAAGATCTATACTTAAACATAAATATCTGCGTTTTCTGAAAATAATTCCGACGTATTCCCGTTTCATTGTGGAATTTAAGAGACCTTGTCCGTATAGCTAAGCCGAGAGTTATGATAACAGTATGTCATTAAATGCAATCAGTTTGTAAGTGAAATATTACATGGCACACTGAGGATAAATCCTATGTGGCTAGTATAACAATACCAAGAAAGGATCTGCTAACAGTGTATGCCAATATCTTGGAATTGAATATTACAGGGTTTGATTTTTATAGCAATGGACAAACAGCGTAAAAGCAAACATGTGTTTTTGTCGACTTACAGACAAGCCAACACGGAAGTAACTGTTAAGCTTGTACTGAATGTAAAATCTCAAAATATTGATCAAGAAATTTTGTCGATGAATATACATGTACTCAATTTACTTTCATGGGTCTAGTTTATTGTATTTGTCAGTTCTGTTTCCTTCCTAATCAGTCAATAGGTTACATAATTATTTCTCCTACAACAAGTTTACCCAAGGAAGCTCACACATTCAGGTGTTGCACATCCTTTGTTAAAGTGTCCAATTTTACTTATTTGATAATAATTATGCGAACTGTATGTCATAACAATATGGAGGTAATGTTAACGATGTAGGTAATGTTAACGATGTAGATAATGTTAACGATGTAGATAATGTTAACGATGTAGATAATGTTAACGATGTAGATAATGTTAACGATGTAGATAATGTTAACGATGTAGGTAATGTTACGGATGTAGGTAATGTTAACGATGTAGGTAATGTTACGGATGTAGGTAATGTTAACGATGTAGGTAATGTTACGGATGTAGGTAATGTTAACGATGTAGATAATGTTAACGATGTAGATAATGTTAACGATGTAGATAATGTTAACGATGTAGATAATGTTAACGATGTAGGTAATGTTACGGATGTAGATAATGTTAACGATGTAGATAATGTTACGGATGTAGATAATGTTAACGATGTAGATAATGTTAACGATGTAGGTAATGTTAACGATGTAGGTAATGTTACGGATGTAGGTAATGTTACGAACAATCGATTGACAGAGAAACTATTTAACGTAACAAACGTATACCATCTTAGTTGGAACTTACTGTTATTTAATGAGACTTGGTACAGTGAAAGAAAAAACACTATTTCTTTAAGAATAAAGCTATTGAGTATTTACACTTCCGGCACTCCTCGCTTTCATCACTACAACCGCCCATCATTAATAAAAACTTCTCACACGATAATTTATTCCCACACCACTACTAAGATTCGAATATCTCCACCCACCCAACGGGGGCTATAACCACTTTAACTGTGCTTTAACTTGCAATTTAAACCCCAGTTTTACAAAAATATATTCCCTCTTCATTCATTGACAAACGCAACCATTCCCATATCAATACATAATACCTTTTATCTTCTATGGTGAGTTTGAAAAAAAAAACGTTATCATTATTGGAGAGAGGAATTTATGTGCAGCTCAAAAATCATTTATACATTGGTCCTTGTCGCACATTTAAAGACTTTACATGCTCCCTCTTGCATGTATCTTCAAACGGTTTACGTATTTTTGACGATGAGCAAACTCTCAGAAGTGTACCATACTAGAATACCGTTATAGTATTAACAACACAAGAAAGACATAGAGCGTTGACATAGAACATCATTGGTCCTGTAATACTGTCGTTTTATATGACAAACAAAATGAATGAAGCGACTCTTCAAGAGGAATCAACACCAACACAATATAGAACAGTTTGTTGACTGCATCGAATTTGCATACTAGTAAAACCACAATTATCTAATTAGATTTCTACAAAAGCCAGGATTAATGTGGAACATTCTAGTGTCAACATGTCTTAGTGTCTTATATCCATCTTTAGCGCAATGCTATCGGTTGGTGTTTCCATATTTGACATTCTGCGGTATGGCTCTCTCCAAACCAGTTTAGTAGCACTTGCTTCATGAAATCGACACTAGTTCTTTATTCTCTGTGTTAGTGCATATATTCTTAACTTTATGGTAACCTTGAACTGAGAGACAATTTACTCATAAACTGGTTGCTATTCACTGATTTGGAAAATCTAAATTTAATCTTTTTAGTGTGTCTCCAGCGCCGGGTAATCGTCGGTCCTTTTGCGTTTTACGCTCAGGAGGCCAGCAAGCGGTGCACAATTATTTTTCTTTCCTTTAATTCTGCTACAATAATTTTTATGTAACTCGGCGTTTTTCACTTTGTTTTGGAGTCAAATACAGTTTCGTTTGAATTCCATTGAGCATTGGTATAAGCATATTGTGTAAAATGGCAATGTCTTTACCTATTAACCAATTTTTTAAAAAATTCACAAAATTTTGAAAGTTTTCTTTCATTCAAAATTGAACCTGAAATGATTAATATGCAAGCGATATGTATATTCATATATTCAACGTACAAGTCACGATGACAAGAATGATTTGCAGTTTTCATTCCAATTTGTTCCTACTATCTGTTTGTTACGTTGATTATTTTGTATTGATGAACCCTGTGAAAAGGAATTAGACTCATTATGTGGCATAATCTCTGAGACAAACCCGAAGTTTATCACTGTTATCACGGAGGAACATTTATGAGCATGTTTCAAAGAGAGATACAAACTGTAAAGATTACATACAGTAGAACACGGTTCTAGTAAACTAATGGAGTCCCGAATAATTACTTCATTATATAGTAGAGTGTTGTGTCAAGCAAATTTTTGTTCCAGTCTTTTAATGCTTTTAATGATAAGACAAGAAGAAATGAATGAATTTAACTACGCGAACTGCAATTTAATACTGGTGTAATTTTGTAATTTTAGACTGCGTGTAAAACTTAACCGTTGCAACTCCATTCAATTGTTACTTAACTCACCGACATGAGACACGACCTCCATCTAAATTGAAGGAAACATTTACCGAGGCTTACGTTTCTTGCTGTTAGATTTTTCCGGACACATGTTGTATAGTCGGGGGATTTCATACGTGTATTCAGAAATAATATTGACCAGCAACAGCTTCTGACAGTGCAAAGGATAAGGCCCGGAGTACGATCTCAATATAATTCGACGGATGATGAAGAAAAAACTCAACCACTGAACAGAACATTAAAATTGTAGCTTAAGAATTATTCCGCTGACGCTAGCATATCTTCTACACGGGCTGACAATTTTATTTATAAGATATTAATTTATTGCTTTGTTGATAGTACCATTAAGTACACTTTGAAGACATTTATTGTAAGATATATAACATTTACTACATAATCAATAATTCACAATAAATACCACAAAGAATTGATGACATAGAGAATACACGACTGTATTAATAGACACTAAAACTTAAGTAAGCCAAGAAATTGGGTGACGAACGCATTGCACAATTGCATTTTTTATATTATTCGTAGAGTCCATGAACTTCATGACCATCCCTTGTAATTGTAATAAAAAGGTCAATTAGTTCAATCACCAGGCTGACATGTAATTCGTCTTCTCTTCATCCATTGATCCGTGTTTGAAAAAAATGTGATGATTATGATGTGTGTCTTTTTTGCTAGCTTCACGTTCATTTATTGTCGTCCATAAAACAATCGTTGTTCTCTCTTTGCTCACAAAATCAGTGGAACTTTTATTGCCTGTGAAACAACTTTGCAGTTAAAACAAATTGATTTAGTATTGTTTCAGGTTTCGAGTTATGCTTTGCATATTGTTATAACTACCTCCGTTTAATTTGTCTTGAATAATGGACTATGGTCTTGTCCATTTATCCTAAATAATGGACTATGATCTTGTTCATTTATCCTAAATCATGGCATATGATCTTGTTCATTTATCCTAAATAATGGACTATGATCTTGTTCATTTATCCTAAATAATGGCATATGATCTTGTCCATTTATCCTAAATAATGGACTATGATCTTGTTCATTTATCCTAAATAATGGTCTATGATCTTGTTCATTTATCCTAAATAATGGACTATGATCTTGTTCATTTATCCTAAATAATGGACTATGATCTTGTTCATTTATCCTAAATAATGGACTATGATCTTTTTCATTTATTCTAAATAATGGCATATGATCTTGTTCATTTATCCTAAATAATGGCATATGATCTTGTTCATTTATCCTAAATAATGGCATATGATTTTGTTCATTTATCCTAACTGAATCAATAAATCAGACATTGCGTCCAACAACATGTTAGCAAAGACAAAAACATTATAAAACGCGCAATTAATAGCCTGGCGAAGGCTACAGTAATATCGCACAGCCTCTCATCACAAAATATTCGCATGTTTGAATGATGAGGAACTGAGACAATAAATTCGATACAAAACAAATCACGTTCTATAAAACAGAAAAAAATGACGATTGAAGGAATGCGGAGGAACGGGTCAATCTTAAGTAAATCAATAGATTCAGTAAGGTATCTAAACAACTATACATTCCTCATATGCCCCTAATTAGCTTCAGTAAAGGGAGACTGTCGATACTTTAATTTTACCTTTGTGAAATTTAGAGTGAATACTAAATATTCAATGGTCGTGGACGCGGGACGTTATTCAACTGATATATTATAATGGTCTACCAAGTTTCTCTACAAGCTCCTTATAAAGGGTTTGTCGTCATGGTGCTACAGGCTCAACACATGGCAGAATAGTTTACGTGACTCACAATCTGGCTTATCTGCCTCCCACCTCTGGAATTCTTTCCGAGTGGTAAAATATGGAGGAACGGGTTGCTTTGAGTCGGCTGTCTACTACAACATTATAAAATAACAATATAGAATTTTTTATTTATTTCATATCAAGCAGATATTTGCCGATGTATAATCTGAGTAAGTTCCGCACAAACAATATTAAATTCCTCACCATTTTCAAACTTATAATATTGATTAATCGATCGCGTTCCAAGCATATTGTTTAAATTTTCAAAAACACCCAATTTAATCTAATTACAAAACCATGGTATAATTTGGGGAAATTCTGTTATTTAACAAATTCTCATTAGTTTATACCGTCTGCCGCAGTGGTAATACATAATTTAAGATCTTCACTTGAACGTCTGTATATTCGTCAAAAGCTATTGAAAATGGAAGCTAAATATTCCTAAACGTATACAGAGACGAAATAATTGGTGGTTAGCAAAAAATACCAAGGAGGACAGTTCTATATAAGTTGTGTCTCAATATGCCCTCATAACGAAGTCTGTACACTGTAATGTCAAGAAAACAAAAAACGGATTCCGAGAAAATGTCACATACAATAAATTCATTCTTTCACGCTCACCAATAGAATTCACAAAACAACTAGTACGATTTACTAACATCAAAGAACATACAAAATCTAATGCAACTAACACTTTTTATTAACAACAATACGAATCACGCTAATTTTGAAGTCAAAACCTTTTCCACTTAATAAAGTTTTATCAAAATGCTAATAAAAGGTTATATATTATCGGAATGATTTAGACACGCTTGCCAAACCTGGCGAAACCTGATCAATTAGCGTCACGTTACCGCAAAAATCAAATGAATCAATTAAATTTATGCCCGGGAAACAACCATTATCGCTCAAGGATGGAATCACTTCACACTATTTATGCGGAAACCTATCACTGCGACACAAGCATATATTCTCTTCACAACATAATATGTTAATAATAATTAATATATCCGGAACAAACCATTGCGGCTCATACGAATTTCATTAAACAACGTTATACCGAAAAGAAGTTATCTACGTTACATGATAATCGTAAGAAATTACAATTTAGTCATGTAATTAAGTTATTAAGATGTGCGGTGTGCGCAGGAACGTCTTTATTCAAATTTTCAGTATTCGACTTATTGTCCAGTAAAATCACAATACTGTGGATACATTTTGGACCCGAAAAATTTGTCATAATACTTGGGTTGTCTTAAGTACAACTATTAAGCAACATTGAAAATCGACCCGAAAATAAACGACCGTTGTAACTAGGTGGTCGTAATATTGATGTGGAATTATAGTCAAATCGGCCACAAGACAAATCGACCCTGAGTCAAATCGCCCCCAAGACAGATCGGCCCAAAGTCAGATAGGCGCCGAGTCAAATCGACCTCAAGTCAAATCCCCCCCCCCAAAAAAAAGTGGTCGTAACTTGGTGATCGTAGTATTAATGTGGAATTACAGTCAAATCGGCTCCAAGACAAGCGGCCCCAAGTCAAATCGACCACAGGTCAGATAGGTCCCAAGTCAGACGGACCCCGAGTCAAATCGGCCCCAAATCAAATCGGCCACCAAAACGTCAAAAGTGGTCTGATTGTAAAGGAAACGTTGAAAACATGTACAAAAATCAGTGGAAGTAATTTTGAGATGATCGTCATACTGAGGTGGTCGCTAAGTGAGATTTCACAGTACTTTGATTCATATCAGGATTGGATTGGCATGATAACATAACGGCGTGCCTGTTTGTTGTGTTTTAAGGGTTCTGAGTAGAGACAATTCTCGAGGAGGGAGATCCATGCGTGTACATGTAAACAGATTTCATGACAGCGCTCAGACATTAATCAGACGTTCATTAATATTGACTGTAATAGATATTGAATAGTTCCTTTGATGTAAATCTGCTGGGATATCTTTGACTCTGGTCGTTCTTAGAACCTCACAACACGAGGCTGTAACGGCAACATTTTCAATGATGGATCCATGTGTTACTTTGAACGCATTTCGTGAAAAAATATTTGCATTGACTAATGCCAAGGTTTGCATCTTGTTGATAAGATGAATGCACTGTAATTTTGGTTCTCTCCTGAGGGTGCAGGATGTGTTCGTTAGTGTGCATTATTTCCAATACAAATAATTGTTATATTTGTATTATTTTGGATTCTACGCCAGTTTGTAACAGTAGTTCCATTATATATGAGCGAGTAGTTAGTTAATCTTACCAGAGTTTTTCCAGATAAGTAGTGACCTTTGCTCTCCACAGTAAAACTGCCAGATTCATGAATAATCAGCGATGGAGGTTGAATAAGCACAATGTCTAAAACTCCATCGTCATAGAGAACGAACCCCGCGTTCAGGGTTCGAACCCATGCACTCGACGTCCATCGACCTAACAGTCTATCTACTAGGTTAAACGTGTTGGCTCATTTTTTGATAAGAAAACAACCAATCAATTTTATACGGCTTTCTTCAACAACAGACGTCTGGACCTCATAGAAAATTTAAGCTATGTCTTTCCGTCCTATATCCGTGAAAATACCCGGGAAATACCCGTGCGCGAATTTAATTCTCTCGGATTGTTGGGTTGAAAGGGAATGCGTTTATTGACCCACGTCGGCATGCGTTTAATTACTCATAAAATGGCTTTAAGAGAAAGGTATTCGTGTACGTGCTCTGCTTCACGATTCTTCTTCGCGTTTTGTTTGACTGACTTTGTTTTGTGGCATCTTGTGTGTTCGCAGTTTCTTTTTCTAGGTTTGAAATCGATTCGGCTACTTGACAAAAATAGTTTATTTACGTCTCAAAGCTTTTCTTTTCCATTTTTTTTTCTAAACATACTTTCGAACTTTGGAGATGCGATTCGTCCCCAAATATTTTTGTACTTTGGATTTTTTCGTTAGAATCTTTACGATCGGCGCCAAAAATACCACTAATTTTATTTTCAGCATCTGATTACAAAAAGTGCATTGACTCAATTGGTCAAGATTGCAAGCCAAATTTTTCACTCAATGTCAGCATAGTATTATACAACAAGCTTAAACAACGTTTGAGATATTGAACGTTCAAAACCTTTGTGATATCAATCTCAGATTCCGGAAGGAACGCGTTCATGTTTTTTTTGTCAACAGGACATCATTTATTGATAAAATACAGTTTGCATGCATTGTGTTTTACTAAAGAATCCTCAGGGGACAAGAGCATGTAGTTAGTATTCCATGCTTAATAAAACTGTCGTAAGTTTCATTTGATCTCCGAAAAAAATGGTATTAATACGAGTTATATCATTCTGTTTCCATATCACTATCCACAATCACTTTGATGGATGATTTTTGACGTGTATTTGTAAGAACATGGAGAAAGACATGCGTTTAACATTTTGGTAAGATAGAGGTATAGATTTACCCTTGCCAAATTGACAAATGATTATATATATCAATGATATTTTATATCACCATATATCGGGCTGTTTTCCAACTGCATTACACAAAAAGCATGCAGACATAGAAAAATGTCCTAGAATAGCACAGTACATGCTGAAAAAAATATGTCTATACATTTGTTGAATAATTTTATTCGCTCCAGCCGAAACGATGTTATTATAACCACCACTACTACTGGCAGTCCATCGGTGATAGACAATGACATCATCTTTAATTTCATCTATGACGCCGCATATGATTTCTTAGGCCAAAGCTGGAGCATTTGCGGCCGCACACGGTGCAACAGTAGTCTAGTTTTTTATTGTTGATGATGACGCTCTGTGCCGTTAAGACACAGACTTCTGTCTTTTTCAAAAGCTTTTGTTGCTTTGTGGGACAGGGACCTCCATCCTGATTGGCTACTAGCAGCTTTACTAGTTCTAGTGGCTTGATGTCACACTATTTTATATTGTTCTTGGGTATGTCCTTGTAGTGGAGTTTGGACCGGTCTTTTTGTCGAGAACCTTCTTTGAGTGCGTCATACAGCAGCTGCTTGGGCATACGATAATTATGCATACATTTCATGAGAAGTGACTCAATGCATGACATTTTGGCTTTGTCTAGTACCTCCTGGTTAGTGATCTTGTCCTGCTAACAAATGCCCGTGATCGTCCGTAGTGATCTTGTAGTGAACTGCTCAAGCTACTTGATTTGCCGCCTGTAAAATGTCCGTGTTTCACATCCATAAAGCAGGTATGCCAGAACTACGGTCTTGAATAGCGTCATCTTCGTGGACAGGGTAACGCTCTTTCTTTTCAGGATTTTCACTTGTAGTTTACCAAGTGTCTGACAGCCTTTCTAGATCCGGAATGCAACCCGGGATGCAAAGTGAACCATTGAAGGATATGTTGTTTCCAAGGTATTTGAAGTTTTCCACACATTTCAGTTGAGTGCCATCTATTGTGATGACTGGCTTTGGCTTATCAGTGTTGGGGACTGCTTGGACTAGCACCTCAGTACCCAAAGAGCATGGATGCGTCTGGAAAGTTGTTTAGGATGATTTGCAAATGCTTCCCTTTATGTGCCATGAGTGCGCAATCATCTTCGAAAAGGGCGTCAATGATGAGTTTCCAACTGGATTTTATTCGTGCATTCAGTCGACGAAGATCAAACACTGATACATCTGTACGGTACTTGATGTAGATACCAAGGTCAAGATCTTTAAAGGTATGTGCTAGGACTTGTGTGAAAAACTGATTGAACAGCATTGGGACAAGAACACAGCTTTGTTTTTACACCATTTGAGATTTCAAAGGTGTATACTCGCCGTTTGAGAGCTCCTATCCTCTCATGTCTTCATGGAATAGCCTAAATTTCTGCGGACGGCATAGCTTTGTCAGAATGAAGCAGAGTGCTTCTATTATAACCAAATATTGCGATATTAGCAAATACCGTACGATAATTATGTTGTGTGGAATCCGACATTTTTTAATTCATTTGTATTTCATAGACATATTGTCTTAATCGATAATCAACTTTATTATAACAAATTATAGAATCATAATAATGTTAGAGTTCATATATATCATATATTTAACGAAAGAAACCAGAAAGCGATGTTCAATACGTAACTATTAACTGTATGTTGTTGGGCAATATAAGATCAATTTGACTGATTATTAACTGGGACAATAACCCCTCGCCCGCCCACTCTCAACGAAAGATGTACAAGTGCTTATTTTGTGAAGTATTCCGGACAATGCATCTCAATTAACAGAAGAACGATTTAGTCTGACAAACGTATGAACAAACAGTTTGTTACTGTAATGGATTTGTCTTCTAGAACAGTTGCTTGATTAGGTCTCTTCAGAAGTCTGGATGAATGTGAAACATTCTATTGTCAACACTTCTTAGTGTCTCAAGTCCATCTATAGAGCAATGTCATCGGTTGTCGTTTACACTTCATTATTTGAGAGCCTAAGAAGAAGAAAAAACGTATTGACATTAGCGAGATAATGTTCTACTTCATGGCGACATACAGGAATAGTTTCATCTCCTGTGACTTCTATAAACAGTCTAACGATTATTCACATTTACTGTAATATGCACAAAAACTTATACATCTAGAAACCAATACTTCTCTTCATTAACGGAGTATCAGATATCACGCGGGACTCTGATAAAGTACCTGTAGATTGGTTATATGGTGGGTAAAGAATAACCTACTTAGATGCAATAATGTTTCCATTAAGGTTAGAACTGTTTACCGGAACGGTTACAAAATCACAAGTCATGTCGTTTTTTCATTTGGATTTATTAAATAAGAGAACAGATCAGTATTGATTGCGCTATTATGTTTAAACATTGGCACTTTTTATCTACATACAGTCAAACCTGTGTTTGCGGCCACCTCAGAATAAAGACCACCCTGTGAATAAAGGCCGGTCTTTGAAAAACCTCACTGATTATTTACAGCAAACTGACCTCCGAATAAAGACCAACTGTCAATAAAGGCCACATTTTGTAGCCTTTGTTCACAGGTTTGACCTTACTTTAAATGTTTTGTGCTTGTACCACATTTGTGTATTTTCAAACTGTGACAACAAAACACATTATGTACATTTTTGAGATGCTGTATTGGTTTTTGGAATTTCTCCATATAAACGTGTCTATGGTATGTTGGTAGGTGGTATTAGTTGATTTTTTGCGTGATAGTTGATTTATGGCTATTTTTCGGGTGGGATAAGATGGGATACTTTTTTGCATGTGGTGTCTCCTAGGAATTCATTTTCCTTTCTATTTCACTTATTTAACGATGAATAACCAATTCGAATATACTTCGGTGAAATCTCACATAGCAACTACCTTAATTGTACGACCATATCGTTATTACGACCAATTATTTTGCAGACTAATTTTAAACTTAGAAATAAGACCAAAGATGGTATTAAGATGGTATCCCCAAACAAATTTAACACTTCAATTACTAACAGTGTCAGTAATGAATGCTTCTATAACAATGAATATTTATGTGAGCTGATTGTATACTAATTACATTAAAACGATACATGTTTGGTACATGGAATGTTCCTGAGCGGTTTTTAATCACATGTGACAGAGATTCGTTGACACGTATACAGCCATCATCAATCATTCACAGCGACCATTGAATATCTAGAGGCAGCAATTATTCCTAGCAAAATGAAATAAACACTCGTTGAATAGAATAATTGCGTCATTATTTCAATATTTCATGGGACAGATTGTGTTATAACGATTTAAATGACAATGGTATTACTATGTGTCAATGAAGCGTAATTGTTGATACAAAAGAAAATGGTGTCCCAGGAAATGTCAGTTGCAATTTATTTGACCTTTTCATGCAGATTTCTAAATCCATAACTTTACAACATATTTAATACCTTATACGTTTAAGTTGCATAAAAAACAATACAGACACCCATACCTGCATACGGGAATGATATACATTTCACGGATACCGTAGGGTTAAATCCTTTCAAAAATATCATCCCTTTAACGAGGTATTGTTGTCAACAATAACAACAGTGAAGTCACCGGAGGACACTATTGGTTTATCCTTCGTCTGTCCGTCCTTCCGTCCGTCCGTCTGTCCGATGAAATCTGGATCCTGCCATTTCTCAAAAAGTACAAAAGCTAGGTGGACAGTACTTGGTGTGTGTGATAGAGGACAACATGGAGATTATGGACATTATTTCATTTTTTTCATCGGACAAAAATATGTTTGCTATGGTTACGGAAAATTAAAAACAATGGAAAAGGAACGGAAGAGCAATCTTGTGATAACTCGAAAAGAGCTTATGTTAGGTTGATAAAACTTGGTATGCGGATAGAAGATATCATGGTGATTATGCACGTCATTTTCATTTTTTTTCATAGGACAAAAGTGTAGCTGCTATGGTTAAGGAAATAGTCAATCTGATTTTTTAACATTTATTCCCATTATTCAAAATTATGCCAATTTCCCTAAAATTGCACAGATATGATTCTTCCCTAGTTATAACTATGCTGACTCTTAAAACATCAGAGACATATTCTTTAAACTCAATCGCACATATACGGTTGGAGGTAGGGAATACAACAACATTATACCGGTATGAGGGACTGCTGCATTGTCTGTGACAAGCTCTTGTTTATATCTGACATTTCAAGTTCTTCATCTCCTTTCTTAGATTCACACATGTGAGAAAGAAGTCATCAAGTTACAGAATGAGAAGGAGTAAATTTGATGACAGACATACAGTACCAGTTGTAACAAAAAATGTTAACCCAACAATAAAGAGTTGGTGAATGACGTAAGCCTCAATTAAGTCAAGCTTACGATGAAACAAATGAAACATATCGATTGTTGGGTATATAAAATTACAACGACATCTTATTGATAACAAATCAACGTCCCTAGCTTTCCGTACATTTGTAATTATATCAGGATGTTTTCGTATTAATTTTATTAAATAACGATGTTCAGTAACCTACTTGAAACAGTGTAACGTAACATAGAAATGGAACAATCATAGAAATGGAACAATCATTGAAATGGAACAATCATAGAAATGTGTTGAAGTCTATTTCGTACTCTCAGTGGCAAATGGTATACAGTCAAACCTGTGAATAACGGTCACCCTTGGGAACGATAAAATGTGGCCTTTATTGACATATGGCTTTTATTCGGAGGTCAGTTTGTTTTAGATAATCAATAATGGTTTTTCAAAGAATGACCTTTATTCACAGAGTAGCCTTTATTCAGAGGTAGCCGCAAACACAGCTTAGACTGTACATATAAATATATTATGATAATCGTGATTTTTGGATCATCAAAAGTTCCAATATTACACAAGTGTCTCCTTACAAGACGTCGATCGCAAGACGTTCGAATTCAGCCAACGCTCTTTTTTATGGTGAAAACTTGGATGAACAGAAAAATTCCCAATGTGATGCATGCACTAAATTTGAGCCCTCATAACAGTTCTACCATATACTAAAATTATAAAAACAAAATGGATCATAATGATAGTCATGGAAGCCAAACACCTCAGAACACACGAACGTCCCGGATGCATCACCTCGGTGTTTATATAAGCCAATAAATATGTTTATACATTAACGATATTAAACAAATTGATAAATTGATTTACCCAGTTCTACCTTATAGCATTTTTTGTACAATGACTGTTATTTGAATGTATTACATGGTGTGGGCAGAAATGAATCGCCTAAGTTCAGATCAGTCCAGGAGCTTATTGTGAACAGGACATAGAGGGAAAGAAGCAACAATGGTAAACTGTAAATATGTGGCATCACTTAAACTAAACCGTGAAAATCGTTCATTATGGTTAGTAAGCTTCATGGGCGATCTAATAAAACCGAAAATCAACAATAAAGTTTCTAAATCATCGAATTAAATTAAGTTCAATTATTTTTCATTTTAATTGTAATTAAAAGACGCCTGGAAGTGTTGATGATTTATGTCTGCCGGTAAATATTCAAGAAATTTGAATGTTTGATAAACGCTAAAACGCACGAGGCTCAAATTAGTCCATCATTTAACAATACTAGATAATATCATTATCACACTTCGTAATACGGTTTTGTAGTTAATTACACGAGCTCAGTCCGGAACATTTACCAATAGAACCATATGTTTTATTATGACAAAACGTATGAAATATTAAGATAGAAGTAAAACCAGTAGCATAACCGAATCGTCTCTGTATTAATCGTCTATAATATTGACATCCTATCTATGCTTTGTAGCTTATTGTTTTATCGACATACCCAATAATTGAAGTCAGTTGTAATGTTCGCAAGGGCGCTTTGTTATCACCGCTTTTAGACATTCCTGGTCACCAAAAGACTTTTCTTGTACGGCAGTATTGAAAACTCACCTAGGCGTAGAAAGAAATTACGAATGACTCGATAAGCAATTCTCCTTTCAGAATCTGCAGATTCGATTCTCAACTCAGTTCTTTTAGACATTGGCGTATGTTTTCAAATTCTGCTGATCACATTCTCGCTTCATTTCTCTCAAACAAAATTCGAGCGTTTATCGGAGAACATTGTTCTGAGCTGAGCAAAAAAGACTTCCTAAAAACGGTCTGATTCTCTTTATGATTTTTAAGGAATTCTTCATCCCCTGAAGTTCCGATCTCAACTTTAGGTTGTTTCAAGGATTTGTTATCTTGGAATAAATACTCAATGGTATAATATGTGAAGCAATCTTTGATACCAAGAACTTTTCTGTGTTCCATGGATACTTTTGACGCAAACTCGCGCGTTGTTCCGTCAGCTCAAATAGCTTACCATTGTTGTAGCGCAACGGATTGTCATCAAATGACTGAATCGTTCACTTTTAGGAGCATGTCGCATCAACTAAAGTGTTTTTTTTCTATGAACCGATGCTCCTACTTCAATATGAACCCCATCGGCGCTTTTACTGCCTTGGCGTGTTAACATAGCAGTTATTGCAACAAGAGAGTCACAGTGATGCTCATTTTATCATCAAATCGTGGAAGTATCTGTTCATACTGTTCTGTTAAAAAAAATGACAAAATAAGCCATTTCGCTCCAAAATTTTGACATGAAAAACTTTGCCTACGATGAAAGTTAAAAAGTAATTGTTTTAGTGTAAATATTCTGACTTTTTTTCTCTAACGATTCTAGTATCACCATTACTTCTGGGAGCACGTTGTCACCTTTGTTCATTTGTTCTGTAAGAAATGCAATCATCTTTAAGTCTTGTACACGCAAAAACAATAACAAGAAAAATCTATAATTTTTTCTTACGACGCCTGTATTAAGTGACAAGTGTACACTTCATGTAAAAAAGCCGGAACACAAGATGATAAAAATCTAAAAACAAGGTCTACTTCCACGCACTGCAATTAAACAAAATTAATGGTTTGAAAGAGGAGACTGTTGCAGCTTATAATGACGTGCTTAGGTAAGGAACAGGGTCACTAGAAACAGAACAAGAGGTAAAACAAATGATAAATACTGTAGAATAATGGATCTTACACGGTAATGGTATTATAATGGAATGAACAAAATACTGTACAGTGCATCCTTGTTATAATACAAAAATAATGTCGCAATAAATACAATACAGCACAACACTACCGTGGTTACAATACAGTACAACATCACAATAAATACAATACACCACAACACTACCGCTGTTACAATACAGTACATCACAATAAAGACAATACACCACAACACTACCGTGGTTACAATACAGTACAACAAATATAACGAATACAATGCGCAACAACACGACTTTGGTCATACTACAGTACAGTACTGAATTTGTTATAATACGGTTCAGCACCATATTGGTCAAACAATAGTATAACGATACATTCCTTATAATGCAACGTCACGGTTTTATCTAACTATTCAAACGAAGATGTTGAAGCTGACAATTTTCACATTCAAATATATTCAAAAACATCTTAACAATTACATATTTTGAAACAATTCTATTACCAATAATTCCCTTTTGTACCGCAATGTCTGCTATTTGCTAGAATTCTTAATTTAAGATCCGAACAGAAACATAAATACAAATATTTTCAGAGAATATTTCTGACGTATTTCCCGTTCCAGATTGAAATTTAAGAGAATTCGACCGTTTGCCTATACCCAAAGTTATGAAAACAAAAAGTTGTAAAAAAGCAATTTGTTCATAAGTGTGAATTAAAAACATTAAATTGTTACGGAGACAAAATCCCCGGCGACTACTGACAAACATGCTAGATAAGGATATTCCTAATCTTAACGAACATTCCAATATTCTCTGAAAGCAAAATTATTTACGACATCATTAGACGTACGTATGCAACACGATATAGCATACGGGGTGTGATTAGACGTACAGTTTCTATTGATGTATGCTGTGGCAAAAGTGGGTTTTATTTATTCACAAAGATCTTCGTGTATGAACACAATTTACGAGCTAGCGGTGTTGAAATACACCGCACTTCAATCATGAGTGGTATGAAATTGGACTCGTATAAATAATAAGAACATGGCCCGGTGTGTGTCTGGCTGTAGTGCTCGGCTGGTGATATATTGCGCAATACGGTCACTGGCGCATAACCTCAGATTACGTCGGTGTGAAATGTTCATGCTGTAACTAGAATACTCGACACTGTCTGCAATGGTATTAGAATAGTCAGACATTCATTAATATTGACGACAATTGATATTGCGTAAATCGTTTGATATTAATCTGTTGGGATTTTGGCTGCATCAGTAAATAACACTCGAAAACACACATCGGGACAAAAGTCGTTTCGTGATGAAATTTATCCAGAACTAATTATTCGCCTTTAATGTCTGGATGTATAATAATCAAATGTGTTTAATACTTGTAACAATGAATTTATAAATAATTAACTTAATATTTGATGTTGCACAATTGTTTCCAGCAATGTGCTATCATATAATGCGCTTTAAGGAAACTTAATTTACGTTACAGGGCCTAGTTTATTGTATTTGTCAGTTCAGTTTACCTCCTAATCAGTCAATAGGTTACATAATTATTTCTCCTACAACAAGTTTACCCAAGGAAGCTCACACATTCAGGTGTTGCATATCCTTTGTTTAAGTGTCAAATTTTACTTACTGGTAAAGGACAATGTGAATAGTTTGTCATTACAATGTGTAGGTACCGTTAACGATGTTTGCCGTACAATCGTCTCATTATGACAAACACTTTTTTGCGGACCGGTTTTCATAATTCCCGCTATATTTTAATTTGATAATTAGACGACCTCAATATTACGACCGCATTTCCTCTACCCTAAGGTGGTCTTATATTGAGAATTCAGTATTGTTCCTAAATCTCATTTAATTGATTACTCAATTGCTTTAAGTTTTGTGTCTGTATGGTAAAAAAATTCACTTCTCAACTGTCGCCATTTTCATTCTGACAGTAACAAACACTGTAACACACGTAGCCAGCATCTCCCTCAACCAGCGCAGCAAATGTTTCTTCTAACCATCAGTTTCCAAACCCAACACCATTGACATCAATATGAACACAGGAACAAGAGAAGCATACTTCGAAAACTAATGAGAAAATTGAAAACACTGTATCATCTATACTTTGGCACAATATATGAATGACTAGGGGGATTACTTTTATCCGCAAAATTTAATGTTCTCATGATTTTAATTTTGTCATCAAGGTATGTTTTGTACAACTTGATCTAGTTAAGTTATTAAGGTGATGATAAAAACACGTTTTACATCACACGTGGTTTGCATCGTGCTTCTTTGATTTGTTTCGTTTTGTCTGGTTAAACGTTAATTGCCACTTCCTAGAAACTGATATGCATGGCTTCCTCAATTTCCAAATGAATATCGTGATGAGTTAGGATGTTAATATCATGAAAATTGCCCTTTTATATTAAACTATGTGTTGTACATGGTTCAGATGACAATTATTTATTCTCGCAGTAGTTTCCCGATGTCAATAAAGTAATATAATTATAGTAAAGTAATTCCTGAAAAAATATTTGCTTCCTTTTCTGTTTGTATGGTGTAAATTGATACAGTTCTAACATAGGACAATTTTATCTCATGAATATCGTTCCTATAATATGACATTAACAGTATACAACAAGTTGTTACTATTTTCAAACTCTTTCATACGTAAAATGATCAGTGTAACGCATAACAATCAAGTTTAGGACGATCTAGCTTGACAAACGTATGAACAAACAGTTTGTTACAATAATGGATTCGTCTACTGGATCTTTTACTTAATTAGATTTCTACAGAAGTCGGGACGGATGTGGAACATTCTATTGCCAACTAGTGTCTCAAGTCCATCTATAGTGCAATGTTATCGGTTGTCGTTTTCACTCAATTATTTGATAGCTTGAGGAAAAAGCTCCATTGACATTAGTGAGATAATTTTCTGTTAGATGGCGGCAGACATGCACGTAATTTTATTCTCTCGTTCTTCGCGTCTACAAACAGTCTAATAATTATTAACATAAACGGAAATATGTACTTAGAACACGTCTGACTAGAGCCAGAATTTTAATTTTATTGAAAAACGTTTACCGAAACGTTACTCAATTTTAGAGAACATTTAGGTGAGTTTATTTTTGTGCTAAGGTGAGAATTGCATTTTCTTTCTCTTTTGTTTTTTGAGTCTGACGATATTTCCCTGTTTGGATGCCATGGAAACGTAAAAATGTTCTCAAAGATGATCTATAATTCGAGCAACGCAATAGCGAATGAATTGGCATTATGCGCACGATCTATCACATCTATTGATAAGTCGATATTCACAATAACTTCATTCTTCCACAAGGAATGCTGTCTTTACATCGTCATTTGTCACACCAGGGCCTGTAATTATTGTCAGGTTGTCTTTCAAGCCATTCCTTGTATTTTTTTTCGCATTGCTACCTCATGACTTTAATGAACCTCGACTTCATTTGGTCGACCTAGTTTATACCTACAGAAAAACCTCAGTAATGAGGCCAACTTAGGGACCCGGAAAATCGGTCGTTATAATGAGGTGGTCTTAAGATCAAGTTTAATTATAGGGGAGTTATTGGAAGTCGGTCCGAAAATGAGTGTTAGTTATAACAAAGTAGCCGTAATATTGAGGTGGTCACTATTTGAGGTTTTACTGTATGTGCCTAGTCCTTGTCACAGTTAAGCACGGTTCAGTAAGTTTTATTTAATCCCAATATATTCATGTTAAAGAGACTGCTTAACTGTAAAATAAGCTATGAAAGTTAATATTAACTCCATTCCATGACTAAGTTTTGGTGCTTGTTTAAAAAAAATATAAAACAGTCAAAAAACGATAAATCAATTTGATTATCATTAATAAAGACGATAACTTTATTCCTGATTAAAGAATAATTCCAATACCACAAATTAGTGGGCAATTAATTTGTACAACAGATAATTTAGATTGTCATGCAACTTAAATCCCTTGGGACAAGTGTAGCAACGTGAAATATCGCTTTTACAGTTAAATGTCGTTTAGTTGCTGCTAAATGTCACAACCGCTGCTAAAAATGTCGCAAGATCTTCTGTTGTAAAATGTCGCAATTTTAATGCTAAATGTCAAACATTTTTTTCTGCCGCTATATGTTGCAACCCTACCGTAAAATGTCTCAATGTGTGTTTTCAGGGAAATCTCGAGGTGGCTAATGGGATTATTCTACTTGATAATACAATAAAAATACAGAAATCCTGCCAGGTGGTTTAAATGCCGCACCAACTAACAAGATTAGCTTTAACCGTGAATGAAGACCCAAGGTGTATACCTGGGCGTCAACATTCTGTACCTAACTGGACAGCTTCCTCACGTGTGAAACTTGGTCCCTGATGGGATTTCTAGTCAGACTGTAACCACTTGACCACGGAGCCCCTTGTCTTTTCATTTAATAATATAAATAAACTTGCTTTAAATGCAATAATATATTTGGTTCAGGATACCTTTAGAGACAAACAAATAATTCACATTCATACTTTAATATCACAACTTCATATCCAGCTACATATAGCACATAAATCTGGTGCATTTCTCACGAAATCTTCAGCCAAGGGGAATCGTGTATAACGCCACAAGAGAAACACGATTCAAATAGTATGCAAATTAAGTAACAGGTTATAAACTCATGTTGTATCTGTGAACAAAACAATCCACTACCCCCACGGAACGTGTGTTATAATGTTTTTGAAAATGGAATCATACTGACTGAGTTTTATCTTGTTGTATAAGATTAAGACAACATCTGTATAATCAAATAACGAAGTATTTTGCTTTCAGCTCACATGCTGTTGTATAAGGATGTTGTTTATGAAATTAATCAAATCCATTAAATGGACATGTGTTCATAACCAGCTTAAGTAATGCTGACTTCCCATTGTCCAAGACTGTTGTTATATATATTAGAGATGACAATATGATTTATGTTCATGTATGAGATATTTATTTCTTTGTTATATGAAATTGAACCATTATTTGTGTTTATATGGGGGCCTCCTTGGTTGAGTGGTTATGGTCTCTGACTAGTAATCACTAACCTCTCACCGCTGTGAGTTCGAATCCCAACCGGTACCAAATTTCACATTTGAGAAATCCGTCCAGCTAGCTTAGGCAAGGTCGGTGGTTCTACCCAGGTATCAGCCTGGGGTCTTTCTCCAGCGTTAAAGCTGGAAAGTTGCCAAATGACCCTTATTGTTGGTTTGACGTTAAACACCAATGGTTGTATTTATATAGTTGAACGAGATACCAATGGTTTCAACAAACACTTACACGATGTTAGCAACGTTAACTAAGTCTAGATAAGTTGTATAATGAAGACAATTCGGTGCCAAAGTGCCTTTAATTCTAATTCTCGGATAATTTGAAAGTGTTTTCTTGAATTTGAGCAGTTTCTTTCTATCATGTGAAGTGGGACAGTAGATATTTATGTGAACTTATCGAAAACTGATGACACAAACGCACCAAACAGCATAGCAAAAGCGAATGTAGGTCAATGGATCAAACATTTAGTTTTAATTAATACCGTGTATTAATGAACTACATATCTTTTGAGAGAATACAGCTCATTAATTATTTATTGTACTATATAATTTATTGATAATTAAAAGACAGAATAATTAATAATATATCTTAATACTTCACCGTGCTAAATGTTATCGTTATGAAATGCGCCGCATGAACAGGAAAATAAAATATTTATTGGTTATATCTGTTACATGTAGCGGTGATACGAACACATACCAGTTCAAGTTTTCACCTTGACATGATGATTTAATGAAGACAAACTATGTTAGGCCACAATTTAAAAAAAGACTGATTCGGGTTAATATCTCCCAGAACCCGCCAGAACTTTTTAAAATATCTGTTTACGTAGGAGAAATAGTTCATATGAAAATATCGACCATAAAAACTTAAAAAGACCAAAAACAAATCTAGGGTCTGCAGAAAAAAAACAAATCTGGGGTCCGCAGAAAAATAACAAATCTAGGGTCCGCAGAAAAATAACAAATCTAGGGTCCGCAGAAAAATAACAAATCTAGGGTCTGCAGAAAAAAAACAAATCTAGGGTCCGCAGAAAAATAACAAATCTAGGGTCCGCAGAAAAATGGCCACCTAAGTTAGTGGAAACCAGGAACGTTTTTTACCTTAGCGATGTCACAATGATAACACTCGAATGTGTTCACTATAACTGTTTTTTTTTAATATTAGCTTTTTAACGTAATAGCATTTTTTGTATTATATTATTGACAAATGTTTTAGTGGAGACTTATCATAAATACATTTAGTTTAGTTTTTACATAACTAAAGTGAAACCGTCATGTTTAAACATATCTACTGTAATATACAGTTTGGTTTTCTGTGCACTGCTTTAAGTGTTTCTTGATCTAACCCCCAAATCCTTTTCCCTACACGATCGTGCAGTCTTGTCTTGTTCGTAGAAAGGACTCACATTGTACAAATGGATTTTGATCTTGAATATTAAGGCGTTGATTTTTTTTTACTTCTTTAAACTTTTCAAACAGTAGAATACTAAAACCTATCTGATCATTACATTCTGGAACGGAAGATTTTGTCCAAAAATAGTCAACTTGTTTGCGTTGCGGCACACAAGCTGTAACGTACTAAAACATTTGGATCGACTACCTTGTTAAAATAAAATATTAACATATTACAATGGATTTGAACTGTGAAGTTCCGCAATAAACGGTTTATTGTATAGACACTTATAATTGATTTAAATATTTTTACATCATCATGCTAATTAATAGGCGTTGAATTGTATGCGTGCTTGATGCAAATTTTGTCGCCAAGTAAAATTGAAATAAATACATTCGGAATATCTACGGACTTTTACTGTGAGGATTCCAAGGAAATATACGAGGAGATCCGATAGTGACACCAAGGCGTTTGTCTCAGTTCAATGGTGAACAACACAATTAAAGATCTTAAATCAATTAGTGATGCTTATTGCCCGATTAATGCCCTAGTATGGTGCGCCACTATGATTAACACGTTTAACACGAGGTCCATGAAAAAATGTTAGTCGCGGTAGCCTTAATGCTTTGACCTTATTGTAAGACTGCAAGGTAATGACATTTATATGGCCAAACCAATGTGTCTTTGTTACCCTATATAATAAGCGATAAGATCACGCAGAGTGCATTAAATGAATAAATGATACGGTAGACTTTAAAGAGGGACAGTCGCATGTTTGTCTTCAGCAAGGAGAAATAAATATCTCTGATGTAGTAATTTTAAAACCATAAAAATCATATCAGCTTAATTAAAACTGTATTAATGGGAGGGTGGTTCATGACAATGCCAACATGCGATGACGAACTATTTGAACTATAATTTCAACATAAAGGTTCCAACAAAATACTACAAAATACGGTTATAATTAACTCGGATACGGAGAAAAATCGGAAGAAGGTGAAATTATTATTTTCTACAACCATGCCTTTATTTATTTCAATGGATTAAGGGAACTATACGAGATATAGGCATATACGACGTACCGTACATGTCATACATCGTAAATGCCCAGAGGCCGGTTTCACAAAAAATCTTAAGTTATTACTTACTATGTTACTCAAGTTACGGCTCAAGTCAGATAAACGACTCAACTGAGTGAAAACGTTTTAAGGCGTTTCACGAAAAGACTCAAGTTTTAACTGAGCAAGTGGAAATAAATCTTAATATTTTGCACGATGTAAGCTGCCATATCCAGTAACTCTTCAGCCTGCGCGCCGTCAAAAGGTAAAAAAGAGAAAAATTCCGCGAACAGCTGTCAAATCGCTCTAGTGTAACCTGTCAGCCATGGAAAGAAGTACATGTAACGGCAAAAGATCCGCTAACTGGGTGGAAGGGGAAAGGATATATGCTGTCCAATTAATTCTGGACAAGTCGGATATCCTGGAATCAAAAAAGATAAGTACACTTATGAGTTTAAATCGTTACAACAGACTTTAATTCTTTTGTGAAACCGGTCACTCTCAGGTGTAAGATTTGTTTTGTTAAAAATATACAGTACTAAAGGATGTCAGTGCATGCTTGAATGTATGGTTGGATAGTTAAATGGATGCACAAATCAAGTAGACGGACGGATAGAAATTTCATGGACTTACGCGTTATGAAGAGTGGAAAAATCGTTAACTGGCAATAAGATTATGGCTATTATGAGTTATATCAAGGACTTCACTTGTTGGGAGTTTCCAAATCAGTCTACACGTGAATACCTGCCTAGCTGATGATTTCGTAATTTTAATGGAATCGCCTAATATGGTCATTAAAACTTAATTATGATGATGACTGACTCATTATAACCTTATCCTGGCCGTTTTATCATAAATAATGCCTCCATACTGACTCTGTTATACGCTTTAAATGTCACAATCCCAATAAGTTCGAATACAGCACACCATTAAGTTCGTGGAGTTTATTACTATTTAGTACACAAAATAAATATACATTGGATGTTGGTAAAACATACAAAACAAATTGAACAGTAATGGAGCAAATGTATCAACAGTCAATGTTTCGAAGAAAATCCGAGGACCAGTCAACAAATAGCCCTGCAATCTCCCGGCAGAGCGGTGGGCTAAACAATTCTAAATATTATAGTTAAACAGCAAGTGAACACCATCATACTCTAAGTTCTTGCCATTTTTGATAATTCGAATAATGAATTCAGTATTCTCCAAGTCTGCACGGAGCGCTATAACGGCTAAAATTTGACATCGAGTACGAAATAGGCGCAAATGAAATTTTCTCTCTATATAAGTAACTATGTTTTGCATCTATTTCGAACCCGAAGTCAAATTGTTGCCGTCATAGAGCTCGTTATAACCGTTATACGTCGTATATAATTCGATGCGACATCATTGACAATAACTAATTGTCGTATCTGGCCGTTGGAGACTCTCCATTATTAACTTGTACACGATATTACAAGGAAATACTGCGTTATACTCTATGGAATCTGTTGCACGTTTTCAGGAAATACACGAATTTTGTGATAAATGTGAATTTTCCGTATTTCGTTATACCGCTGCCTGATCTGTAGTCAATTATAAATAATTCTAGCAGACTGGGAAGCCATTACATTGTCAAGTTTCTGGTGTAACTATTTTACGTATATGTAGAAAACAGCAATTACCGCACAAATGACCTAGAATAAATACAAGAAAGCTTTGCTAGTTCTGCGTTAAACAACAGTTTAATGTGCTCAAAGCATGTGTGTTGCTGTGCGTGCGTGCGTGCGAGCGTGCGTGCGTGCGTGCGTGCGTGCGTGCGTGCGTGCGTACGTGCGTGTGGGTGATAGAAGTTGCTGTACATAGATACAACAAAGGACTTTATGTTGTTTTCGTATGGACAAGAAAACGTATGAACTAAAATTCCTGCTCACAAAATCTTGGCCCCACCCTTAATTAAATAATCCTCCCCAAACCAAAATGGGCAATATGTTATGGACATGTTTTCTTTTCTTTGCTATTACTTCTTAATTCCACGTTTATTGTGTGTAAGTGTTACAAGATATCAACTGATTACGTAATTCAACTACACATCCCATAAGATGTCAATAAATACCTATAAGTTGCAATGATTAGGAATTTAGGTGGCTGATATCTCACCCAACAGAAAACAGTATGTAATACTCTAAAAATACTTGCACTCTGGTATTAAGTATAGTAATTGAGGTAACAAATATGTTCACAGTTAATTACTGTTCATTATCATTTAGCAATAATTGTTAAAAGTGCCTGGAGACGATTACGTAATGGGAAGCAACATCTAGATGTTAATTGGGAACTAATGGATATCACCAATATAGAAGAATATATGGATTGATACACGGAAGCAGTGAACTCAGATACAGTAAATAATCAAATACAGCGAAGAATTTTGCTTTCATTGTCAGTATGATCTTCAAATACATTCGGAATTCATTTCCTCATAGGCTGGCAATTTGCTATGTTTCAATAAGGTTCTAAACTGTAGTCCTTTTTACCCATTGGTTAATCAATAAACAATTCTCACTGTAAGCATTAATTCCGGCAGGGTTTTTTGTATATTTTGCGCCTCGCTCTTCTTTCGGGCGTAATACATGACGTCATAGGCCCTTGTAGCAGTTTACTTTGTGTACATCAAACCCTTTCCGTACGTCCTGTAAATGACATGAGTAAAACTCAGAACTCCGTTGTATAATAAAGGCTAAAGTAGATACCACTGTATGAAGCACGACTGACATTGGTGCAAGATAAATGTGTTAGATTGTATTTTCTATGTCAATAATACACAAATATATACATACATTATTTTGTAATAATTATATACAACAGTTTGTTTAAAACTTAAGGATTGACTCAATTCCACTGTGTGAAACATTGCTTTGGTGCCTGAGTAGAATAAATGCACAGGTAGTA
This sequence comes from Lutraria rhynchaena, assembly GCA_008271625.1. Lineage (NCBI taxonomy): Eukaryota > Metazoa > Mollusca > Bivalvia > Venerida > Mactridae > Lutraria > Lutraria rhynchaena. Next base: position 4,470,112 of record VIBL01000005.1, on the reverse strand, counting down.
GGACCCTGCCTATCTATAGAATATATAATATACGAGTATATATTATATTCTGTGACGAATTGTTTTCATTCAAATTACTTTAGGGTTCAATTTGTGTGTTTTTAACTAATGTATTACAATTCTACTATCGCAGGTCCTGTACAAATGTATGTGGATAAATAGTTTAGATTGAACTTAATTATGTCTTAATAGTGCACTAGAATATCGATATTTTATTTCGACACCCATTTCATAATCATAACGACCAATCGTGTTGAAAATCTGAAAACTTATTTGTGAGAAATACAGAACAAGTTTCAGTAGTGAGTAATCAACCTTTTCTAAACATTTTCATTTTAAAATAAATTACTGATAGATATCTGCCATGTTCATTGGAGGAGACATCCAAGTAATTTCGAAAACAACGAATCTTTATATCTATCAAAATATTTCCCATCTGACAACTTTATAATACTTCCATTTATATATAAAGCGATTGAAAACTCTGGTACCGACAGATTTATTTATACTGAAGTCATTATGTTTAAATTTTACTCAATCATTGTTATAACAATAAAGATTGTAGCATGTCTCTCAAGGCGATAAATGCTCAAATTGATTCAGACACTGAAAGACAGCTAACGGTTTGTGCGGAAAGCAATTGTCTATAATTTCCTGCCGTCATTTGTATGCAACACGACATTCTATCACTCCGTTTTGGTTGCCCAGACATGTCAATGTCTCCAAGGTTAAGACACTATACAACATACGATACATTCGGATCTAAAGCTAATTACAAATCGCTATAATGCATCGCCTTAACTACTGGATCGTTGTTGGACTATGGAATGGCTTCACGTATAATTCTCTCATCCAAAAATGCTTGTCAATGATAATTGCTTTGGAGACAACTGAATGTGAGAGAAGTTTTGCTTTTTTCTTTGATGATGTCAGTCCATTCACCATTGATGTTGCGAGTATTGAGCAATAATTGCTATGTTTTACGCTTATTCTCTCCACTTTTATATTCATGTAAATTACTGGATTAACCAACATCTTTCATTATGTTTGTTGCTGCCGTATGACTAAGGATCTGCTTCTAGAAGTGTTTTCGTCCCTTTCCCGATTTTGTTTTCAACCGGTAGGTTTTTGATAAGGATTTTTAATGGCGAACAATCGGACAGGACAGACTTAAAGTTAAACATGTTATGAATGCATTCAGTTTGTTTGGCTGAGCTTTAGTGCGAACAAAAATCAGTATACGAATGTCGAACAATAATGGCGTATACATTCCTATGAACTTAATAACCGTTAATTGATTGGTAGAAACCTATTTGATGCGGTGGTTGGTTATAAATACATCCAAATGCGTCTATAGAGACAGGTGCATTGTGTTTATCTATTGATAGAATTTACGATATGATATTGAAGATATAATAATTGTATAATGTTTAGTTTATATGTAATATGACAGTATTTCTTTCCCTTGAGAAAAATTGCCCTCATCTAACACGATGTGTCGTATTTACTAAAATTTATGGGTATTCGTGGGCATTGTCCGTTAAAAAGCTTGCCTGCCAGTGTTTTGATAATCTGGAAACTGTCATGAAGCAGTTGATACATTTGTTTGATGTTTATTCTATCACATTGTTTGTTTGAATATTTTCACTGCCCAATGGCTGGTTTTTTTTCAATCATTAATGATTCCTTTCAGTTTTTATGTACATCAATAAAGACATATCCTCCTAGTTAGAAAGCTAGCTTAATGTTATTGAATGAAATTTAAGAGTACAAAGAACAACAAATGATTGTTTTAAAATGTCAATACATGTCTTTGACATTCCAGTTCCTATTTAAATTGAAGTGAAGGTTTATGAAGATGGTATTGTAATTGCGAGATAATGCATATCCGGCATAACCAGACATTGATTCGTATTGCAATGATAGCTAAATATTCACCCGTCATTCAAAACTGTATCATTTTGAATGATATTGATTTTATTTATTTACCCTAGAATAGCATTGCATGAGTATGTGGCCAAAGATCAAGGCACTACAATACCTTAAACGTCGGTTTTAATTCGTAAATACGCGAATTGTTCTGCAAACATTTCACAAGAAACAATAAGACTTAAAGTCAAGTATTCGATGCCAATTTTGACTTTTTTATACAATCAGAGTCCAATCTAAGCCCGTTGAGCTAATATAACAACTATCATTATATTATCATGAGTCCACTAATTATCCTAATTCTGGAACTCACTTATCGTCATATTCATGGATTCACTTAACACCATGATCATAACAACCATAGCTTGAAATATTAAATATACCACGCCATAATGCCGCTAGCCTTTTATACATGCATAAGTAGGTCAATATTTAGATAAAAGAAATACACATCTACACCTTTATTGACAATTCTGTCTGATTTGTCACATCAGTAAATAAGTGCTTAAGACTGGCACTCTTCTTAGGTGACCTTTAACTTAACTTAGACTGTAATTACTCAATTAGGAACCAATCTGAAATGTTAAAAGTTTCCTTTACGTACAAAATATCTGACACAGCATGGCTTCCATAAATGTATCGCGTCTCCCAGTACTAATTAATCAATCATTTACAGTGTTTCATCACAGTGCTTGTATTTCAAATTAAATCTTCGATGAATACTACGCAATATAAAATGTGACATATCTGATTGCTTCTGTCAGCTGAAATTACTAGTATAAATACATGATATTGTGATTAACATTGGTCATTTTATCTTTATTATAGTAAAAATTGTCCTGAGAGATTAACATTATTCCGCATGCCCATGGTCCTGGTTGATATTTGTAATTGTGTACCATCACAAGTGACCAAAGTATTTGCCCTTTTGTTATATTATACTAACAGCATGTATGCATAAAATATTTATTTTGCGTCCATATTTCGTGTCAATATTTATATGTTTTATTGCACGCAATAAGTTAATATCTGGCTTTTGATTCACATGAGAACGTTATGTACTGATCGTACAGCTGTATTCATACAGTTTATGTTTGTTCTACTGATAAAATATGCATTGATAGACCCATTGAAGTAACACCGCAGTTTCCTTTGAAGATTTACAGTTCCTAAGAAATAGCTTACTCGCACTAATGTAGAAGGTCAAACTACTTCATGTAATACTGCCAAGTATAATCTACTTAAAGATAATCTCTGGGTCCGGCTTTATAGATAGACCTGAAATAAGAAAGCGGTTTACAAACTTAAGAATCTTACAAATTGGTATATATTTCAGACATTTACCTGTATCAGCTGACAATAAATTTATCAATATGATGAAATAATTTTTATTTGCTGACATGGGGTAGCAATATTTCTATGTTTAGAAACCGCTGTCTTAGCTATGATACGCCTATGAAACTGGTCCCTGAAGTTCATAGTTACAATGATGCAGTACTCAGCGACTGCTTCGATAAAAAGGACCCCCTTTATTGTAACCAACCTTTATTCCGGACCTTTCGCCATATTTCCTATGTAACCACATATGTGCTATGTGCGCTATACGGGGATACCAAATGTTGCCTTTATATCAAGTTTTTTTTCTGTATTTTGAATATTATATGCGTTTGAATCTGTTTCAATTTCTTTCAAATATGTCACTATAGTTAATTCGAAAACCGTTGCGTAGATGTTGATAATTTTGTTAGGCTAGAAAAGAATTATCGTTTATGTGTACTTGACCAAACAATTAGTGAAGGTAGGTTGAAAACATTTCTTTTCTGATATGATTTTAAAACACCTATTGTGATTACGAGGTACCAGTCATCCCAAATATTTCCATACTTTGTCTTTTGTATTGCATATTTACGTTAAATATCAACCAAAAAGCCATTTTTTTAAAATTTGAAATCATTCAAGATTAAGATAACAGGATCTGAAAAATGGAAGTCTGTTTTTTTATCTGAGATTTAGGATAATGCTTGATGGCTTGGTTCGTGAACTAACAGTCCTCTGAAAAACTGATGCAATTCTCATTTAAACAATATAAAATTTAATGTATTATCATATCAATCGGCCATCACTCTCATGGTACCCACAAATACAATATTTTTTAGCATTTTGTGCTCGGCCATAAAATGTCGGCGAGAAATTAACTTTGGTGTTGCGGTTCTGTAACGCCAATAATCAGTTAAATATTTCATGACTTCTTTTATCACTCTGTTACCACGTGACGTCTGCCCATCCCTAGAGGACAATGCAAGTGCTCGTATCTAGATTGGTATTAGAGTAGGCTACTGCGAAAGCATAACCTTTTGCTGTTGAATAGTTAACTATGACGATAAAAACTCTATCGGCTTTTTTTCTGTCCCGCGCGGTATGAAACTCTCTATACTAACCGTAAATTACGCCTTCACAAGCTTCAAATGTATAGTCATTTTATATATCTCTATTGGAAATGTACTTCGCGACTCACTTTGTCTATTAGATAGTTCAACTTTGCAGCATAAGGAGCCATTAATGCATAATTGCATGCTATGTTTGCCTTGTTTTACTTTTAAGCTGAACAACTATCATTAATAGGTTCTACGTTATCTACTTCTATACACTCTCCATTAATGTGTTCTGCCTTTGAAGTATATATAGCACCATCGATTGGCATCGCAATAAACGGTTAAAAAATTTAACTTACCTTAGTTTTTATAATATAATATATTTTAAGCATTGAAAGAGAATAATACAACAGATGCGCTTTACGCTGAAACAACTGAAACAAATATTGTGATGAATGCATTTCGTACATCTCTTAAGACATTTTGTCTTTCGTTGAAAATGTCAATTACGAGTATGTTAATTTGTCTCACGCATAACACGTATACTTCAATCAATTTGTCTTGTGTTTAAAACGTACATTACGATCGATATTTTACGATTTAAATTTACGTTACGATCATGTTTAAACGCACAAATCATTCGATGTTTCCGTTCTTGTCTTAAAACTAGGGTTGGTAGGTCGCTAGTTTTTCCTATTTTCTTCTAAATTTACCTTTCGTTCTTTAGAGGTACTATTCGTCCCGTAATATTTCTTAAGTTTGAAGTTGTTGTTAGAAACAATAGCGTGTGCGCGAAAAAATAGATTCATTCAAGTTATTATAATTTCGACTATTTTTCGGGCTTAAAGTTATTTATACAATTAAATATAAACGTAACACGTATTAACAAAATGATGAATTATGTTTATTTGATTAATAGCGTCATTCTGTGTAAAATATACTGGCAAGGCGTACAAAAGTTCCAGGTTTCCGCTAACAAGACCGACCCTACTTTTTTCTTCCTCGATCATTTTTTTTCATTTTCATTTTTACATGCACTATAGCACCAATCTCAAATATCACATATTCTGAAAAGTCTGCCGACCTTCCAGTCCTATATTTTTAAAGTGACGTTAGAGAAAGTCTAGTATTTATTTTTTTCGCCGAATTTTGGAAATTTCTATATATATTTATTGCTATCATTTTTTGTACTCCGTGATGAGAGAGATGAAAGAAAGAATACGATAATTACGCGATAAACTGGTTTGCTAACCCGCCGGGACATGTTTCTCTACGTCATTCTGTTAAATCATTTTGTAACCAACTTGTATCGTTTTTTGTAATTAAAAGTATGTACTTGTTGACATTAAAATGTTCAGGAGAAAGAAATGTTTATTGATTGTGTATTGGCTTTCTAACAACACCAGAAGTGATGTAATGAGGTCCTTTAAAGTATCAATTGAACTCAATTTTTGCTCATCACGACAATATGGGCATCGATAATAGACACGACAATAAATAATATCTAACGCCATGAAGGTAGTTAGAATCCAGAATAAAGGTGTTACAATTGTTTTGTGGTGTGATAACTGAGTCGTCTATAAGATAATTTGGATATATTTAACGCCATTCATCAACAATATTTCACCTACTGTTCTCCTAACCTATGTTTCTGGGTTGTCAACAAGAACTAACCCATTTTACCGTGAATTTGTCATTAATTTCCCGCAAAATCCCACGTGAATTGACTTGTGATGCAATATCTTCTGTCAATTGTCACGATGTCATCAAGCCTCGCAAACCTGTGTATATTCGTACCATATGAACGCTTCGTCCTCTATCAGGTGATGTTAGTACACGTACCCTAAAAGAGACAGATATATGGGCACAAAAACCCTGTTAAAATGTCCAACAAATATTTGTGTATAAGTCTAAAAACGCTAAATTAATTAAAACACTAATGTTGCTTTTTGGTAAACAATTATTATACAGTTATATTAACAACTGTCACATTGATTTCGTGCAGGGAAGCATTTTTATTCAATTACTGCATCTTCTATTGCAATTTTAATTTCGGCTGTAGATTCTGACTTAACTAAACGTTTAAATATTAGGTTTGTAAATTTGAGCTCGAAATTCCCGAAAGGAAGAGAACAGGAACATTTTGGCGTACATTAGAATATCTCTCATATATTTAACATTACTTTTTCCTCACTGACTGCACACATAGGCGTGTTGAGAATTGTATGATATCATTATACGGTGTAGTAGACACAAGCGAACATTATCAGACAAGCAATTCTCTTGGCACCGCAACGTGTGTTCGGTCGAAGTCCCCAAATTCATTTAGAAATACCAGAAGTTCTAGTTGTTAGACCTTGTATTCAGAAGCATCCGAAAAATCAAAATCTAGTCTAGTCTTGTTCGGGAGAAATTGCATTTCATTAATTGTAGGAATGGCCGGACATTAATGTATCATTAAATATTTAGCGTATACTGATGCGAGGAGCAGTCCTGATCACTACATAACATTTTATTCATCACAGTGTACCCCCAAATGTATTATAAATAATCAACAAGGTTTTTATTTGAATACCATCCGCATAATTTAGATATAATGAAAACACCAGTATAGGACTGAGTGACACGTTTGATCATTGTAGTATGTCCATTCAGTCCACCAGTTATTACGCACCACGCGTAGATACTAGTATGTATCTGATATAAATCGAAGTAATACAGAACAGGTCATGAAATTTATGACTATAATACATAACAGCACAGACATGAAAGAATTAACTATAAAGGCAGACCGAAACTCCCGATGTAACCGACCGTCTCATAAATCTGTCAGTTGCAAAGCAGCAAAGGTGTTAAAACGACTTGATAGAACTTAAAAACTCGCTTTTTTACTGGGATTTACGTCGCAAAAACAGCCAGGGTAAGAAACGCTTATCTTCCCTGAACTATACTTCCTCGCATGTTGTTTGGTACCGGGTGGGATTCAAACTCACGGCGGTAAGGTGTTATTGATTTCTAGTCAGAGACCATATGGAGACCCCTCAAACACTCGCTTTGAAAGTGTCAATAATCTTTTTTCTTGAATGAATGATGTAAAGCCAATATCACTTAAAAGATAAATATTTGCGCATTGTTGCATAGATGTTGACTTAAGATGTTTCTGGAGGTATCATTTTAAATACTTCAAAATGCACCATCCATCTTGAGTCACGTGATGCCTATCGACAACGCTTGATTATTTGGTTTTCATTTTAACAAGCGAACTACAATAACAATATTATTCGTAGACCGTTTTTTTAGGGTTTCTCCCGAGACAGTGACGGGTTCTCACAGGTAATACATCATACGTGCTAACGCTTCAATCATCTAATAATTATTCCTAGCCGAAATGGGGATGTTTATTCGACCACTGTTAAACAAACTATTGTGGAGAAAATCTAAAAAAAGAGACAACGGATGTATTTATACGCATAATGAAGTATTTATGTATTGTAGTGGAGAACAAAAATGCTATATTGGTACATGCATATTACTTCGCTAAAAAACCAAACCCAAGGCTTGAAAATCTAAATAAAAAAATCTACCAGAATGACAATAAGTGCCACATACCAAGTCCTGTATTTCCTCTAAAACCCCAAGCATATCTTAGCTACGAGTTTTTAACTAACCTTTTAAAACTAAAAAGTCCAACAAATGATATATACGAGGGTTGTCCCAGAAACATTTCAAACAAGTGTTCTTTACATTGTTCGATTTCAGAGTAACTTTCTGTATATGATGACACATCATCGATCAACACTTTTAATTATCTTAATCAGATGCTTCATATTTATAACCCAAACCACAATAATGTATATCAGACATTTACTTTTAACAGCTTGCGAAAAGGTTTGAAAACAATTTCTGAAACATACGATTATTAATTGTCATACAGTGTGCAGCTTGATTCTAAGTTTGCAAATACTAACTTAGCTATGTCTCTAAAATGACACTCCGAGACACCGGAATTCTAAGATGAAGTCACTATCATATACAAAAAAACTCAAAGTCGTCCATTTCGTTTAAAAACATCAGATAACTGAGAGTCTACAAATATATCTTAATGATCATTGTCCGTTATTTCCCCAGACAAATACACTTATTTTAGCTACATAATTATAACCTTTACAGAGTTGTAACATTCATTATAAAAGTTCTCTCATACATGGAAACGTTGCTGGAATACACATCGAAGGTCTTAATATATTAAGGCTATGCTGAGTTCATCTATTTTTCTCCGATTTTCTTTGTGTTTTTTACACTGTTTCATTAGTTCAAACTCCCAGAAACTTTGGTACAGCGATTTTTTTCTCAGTAGTTTAAGAAGTTGTTGTGTGTTAATGGCCATTAAACTATGATTCGTAATACTAGGAGAATGTGATATCTTCGGTCCAAATACCATATCGTGCTTAAAAATGTCAGTCCTACTTTGCGATGAGATAGTGATATGTGGGCGTAAGACGGTATTTCTTGATTAAACCTTGCCTAGAGATGACGATATATGCGTTTCAGACGTCAATTCATATCTAAGACGTCCATTACGCCTGCTTAGAGATGGCAATATGTAGGTGTCAGACGTCATTCCATAATTAAGACCATTGGTTTTTGCTTTGCTATAAAATGTTAGCGTTATTGTACCATGCATTATTTGCATTTCAAACGAAATCAGCGCATGTGTTTTATATTAATTTCGTTAATCTTCTTCATCATTATTTTCTTAAAGTTAATGCTGGACTTCTGATGTAGGACGTCTTTTTGTTTATATGTCTGTGTATGTACGTGTGTGTTTGCTACGTTTTTGTATTTGTATGTATGGTCGTATGTTTTGTATGTTTATATGTTCTCAAAGGCCTCAGCGCCTAATGACTCTGCATTAAACCTCTTTGTATAACTGAAGTCATCAATGGAACTGCTTGAAGATTGCACAAGTTCTGTTTCATTTTATCTTTTTCATTGTACGCGAATTGGATAAGGAATGCAAGCCGATATACCAACATGCATATTTGATCTAAGCGGTCTGTTTCCGGAGAGTCATTAAAGGACTCATAAAAAAGTCTGTGCGCCGTCATATAAACGTTATGAAAATGTTGATTCAACGGTTATGCATCGTGTCTTGACGAAATACGAGGAAATGTCTCAAATGTCCTTGATTTGATTCCAGGAATATGGACCAGGCACATATTTCAACTTCTAGTCATGTTGACATTGACAGTGACCTTGACCATGGCCGACTTTGATGATGCTTCGGTTTGTTTATTACATTCGGATACAATCAGCGCATCAAACGATAAAATACACTCCCTTTAATGCTGTAATAAATAAGTAATTCCAATCAGCTAACACGTATAGGATACATCAGTGAAAAGTACGAAATGTTGCTGTCTAAAATCACGACATCAGTTATTACACAATTAATGTGATAACAAATGATATATTGGTCCGCTTTTAGGTGATGGATTTCAAAATAAATGAAACATGACCGTTCGTTTTTATGTAATAAATTATACAGAGGATTTTAAGATACTTTCAACGTGGTTTTAATATATGATGGACAGCGTCCATTAGGAATTTTGTTTGTCTGGCCGTCTTTCTATCGGTGCGTCTGTCAAACTGTGAGTGTGTTCATCTGTGCGTCTCCCCTTCTCTATGTATGATCTCGTGTACATCTGTTTATTTGTTAATATGCCCATCGTTTTGTAAGTCCTTACGAACGAGAGAAACATTAGGGTGTTAGGGTAAGTGTAAAAATTGACATTATGAGTTTCTTTATGTATAAAGCACCATTATGAGGTTAATGCTTACTTGTGGGGGTAGAAAATCTCTCTTGTGGGGATTATAACATCAAATGGGAAATCAAAGGTTATAGCCCCATAATATAGTTCTCGTAAGTACGGACGAGCGTCTGTCCATCGATAGCGGTGGAGGCAATTAAATGAACCATGATTTGTACAATATGTTAGGTATCGTGTGAATTATCCTCATTGCTTCTGCAATACCATGATAATTGATCTGTTATTGATGCGAAAAAAAATGTTTCCGTCCTTAGCCATAATCTAGTAACAAATAATTGTTATCTCATAGAACTCCCACTATATGGGAATAATCGAATGGGTCAGTAATATCAAAGTCTTTACTTGTCAATTGATTTTTTAAAAATAAAAAAAAACCAGAAATTCATTTAATGCAATGAATTCTGTTCAGGATAAATTCTCGATGGACGAATATCGAGAGGGTCGGTGTCACTAATACATTCCTGTAAAAAGGCAAGAGAACGCTATAGTTTATGACTAACACATTCGACTTCCGTCTGAATTTCGACAAAGCTGAATGCATTTTACGAACGGCCTTATTCGGATACTTTACTTAATATTCATAACTTGCAAAACAAATAGACCCTACCTTCGTTAAAAATGTTTCGTACAAACTTCGTTTATTTCATTTCTGTGAAAACAGATGCATTTTTCTGATCAACTAGAACTTAGAACTCAGACTTAGATCTTGCAATGGTAATGAAGATATTGTGCATTTATTCACTAACATTACCTCCAACCACCTGCTCTCCGTCTCAGATAGCGCGACTCTAGATTCTTGACGTCATCGTAATTAAGTCTGAAAGTAGTTGTCGTCTGCTTGCTGTCGGTGATAAATTGAATAATATTTGGCTCGGAACTTGCTCATTCTTCAAAAGCGACCAAAAGTTACAAATAAACGAGCTATGTTTAACTGACCGTTATATCACTGTTTGTATAGGACGGGTCTAAAAGACACTAAAACAAATGTATTCCTGAAAAGAGTCGATGAATTGTCGGAGAAGAACAGAACAAAACAAACAGGACTTAACATCCTAATAAATGTAAATAAATTCGCATTTTTACTAAAATGCAAAATCTCTAACTCTAGATGGACAGAAAGTAAAACTTACAGAGAAATTGAATGTTGAAAAGAATCGGATAAAGTTAGGAATTTATTGTTTCAAAACATGTGCCTCTTTATTGCCTTGTTATGAATATACCGAAATATATACATTAAAGTAATTACTCAGATCCCCATGATTTCACTATAACCGTGTCCTACTGTAAAATAGACATTCAATTACCTAATGATTATGTCACAGTCAATTGCAATACATATTGAGTAGGTCAACAACTGCAATAACAAGCACCAGGTGGCGTCAGATGACAAAAGTGCCAAAGTCATCATTATTTATCAAATAGAATAACCTCCGGATACCGCTTGTTTATAAGTAATGTTGACAAACCACATTATGCTAACTTGTTCTGTGTAGCAAATTCACACCCCTAAATCTATCTATTTATACAACTATCTATCTCCAATATATTAACATATTTTATCAAATTATGAATTAACTAATTTATTGTTCAATTTATTTACCTCTTTTTCATGTATTTATTTATCAAGTTATTCTATTCATAAATAAAATTTTATCTATGTATGTATTCGTTTTAATCTATTTATAATTGATTTTATTTATATAACTTATTTATTTATATTCTTTACTTATCTATGTATTATAATGTATATTAACCTCGATAGTAAGACCACCTTTGGGGCTCGGGGCTAATAGTCTCAATACTGAGGTGATCTTATTATCAGGATAAAGCATAGAGAACGAATTGAAGGTCCATCCGAAAATAAGGGGTCCTTAAAATGTGCTGGTCGTATTTACGAGTTGGTTGCTAAACGAAGTCCTATTTCACTTTCCGTTTATTGGCCATTATTATCGGGTTTGATTATGACTTAAGTATTGTGAATGTAATAGAAGTATTTATCAAATTAACCTTACAAACAGGTACTTCAATAGATATGCAAACTAGTAAATTGATATTTTCCCACATATGAAGTCATATTTATCTGTTTTTGTATTTGTTTTTTTCTTTTAAGATCACATTCTCATTCTTTGTTTTCATACACACTCTTCAACTTGTTTTAGGCATGATATCTGAATGTTTGAATTATTGATTTTCATGAGATTTGCTTGGATAAAATTCACATAGTAGTAGACAGTTAATAACTTCAATTACATCAAAATATGAGTCTCTGTTTGCAAAAAAATACACTTTTCTAAGTAAACTCACCTTCCTGGATAGTCCGCGCATGCGTACTCATCCAATCTTTGAGTTATGTCTTTGTGAAAATTTTATTGATTCATCAAAATGACTTAGGGCGGTGGTCATGGGGTCATTAATTATGACCTTTGGGTTGACGTTAGGTCAGAGATACCATTAGACAATGAGAGATGAGAACTGGCAGTCATCACCACAATTCACAACAAAAGTGTTTATACATGTTGCTTAGTGACGAGTTTCTCTAGAAATAAATAAATAAATAAATAAATAAATAAATAAATAAATAAAAAGTGATTGCAGATAGACATTTTGTCAGATGTAACTTCTTTTACTGTTATGTTTGAAATAGTTTATTCTCATGATGGAAGCGGACAAAGGACAATTAATAATGCGCCTGAAACGGAATGTCAATATTTTACCAAACTGACACTGCTGTCTAAATGTTAGCAGCTCAATTATAATGTTTACAATATACTCAACGCCAGACATACAATTGCAAAATAATACGACACTACAAAGTAAGCCTATTTTGTATTCAAAGATACCAGCTGTCTATGCAATTGATCTCTTAAGATTGAAACATGTTGAAAGTATGACAAATTGCGATTTTATTTACGACGAAATAGAAGAGTTTTAGGAAAATAATAAATGAGATTCAATGGTTATTTATCAAGGGGAATATTTAAAAAATCCCTCCAAAACCTTAATAGCTGTACGAATAACATTAAAAAAAACAAATGAATGCTTTAACCAGTGCATCCCCGTCGTTCCGGGAGACTTTCACAGGCGTCCAATATCGACGCTTTTGTTAGTACATGGTCACTGTCAGACTAATTGCTATTACTCGTAAGTATAGCTGAAAACTAACATTGATAGAGGACAAGTTGCTGAAAATGCCCCAGCCCCCCCCCCCCGATTTTATGATTTTTGAAGCTAAACTTTACTTTAAATTCGAACATCGTCGGAAACGAACTGAAGTTTGAGATTTGGCAAAGGTGAAATATTTTGCATCATAGGGCATTGTGTAATTTAACGTAATGTTTTAATGTTTAAAGTTATTTGTCCAATGATCAATTGATTGATTGATTAACCTGATCGATAATTTCTGTAAGGTGAATATCGACTTTCAATCACTTCTTAGTCGATCGTGCAATAGTAAAACATGTAGGTTTTCGCATAGAATATCAGTCACCTCCATTTAAGTAGTACGAGCATTTTGGACATATTTTTTGGACGTATTTTGGTAAGTAAATTAGTTGAACGGATAATCTAAAGTTTTGGCAATCAACAAAATCAATAGTTCACTGGATTTTAGCACCATTTATACAAGATGGATACAAGTGAAGGGTTTCATAAAGTTTCATAAAATGTGGGGATGTCTCCAACATTCTCATTTGTTTTCTTTTTGTAAACATTAAATAAAATGAAAGTTTATTTGATCAGTCGAACAATGTTTAGATTTTGTTGGAAATACACGCGTCTTAGTTTAAAGTTATTACTTCTAAATGATTAGAATAGGAACTTCGCCTTGTATTATCTATTGACACTCACCCCCCCCCCTTTATCCTACTTGTGAAGATCGGGGACGAATCCCGCCCAAAATGGTGTTCGAGCCAATGACCTTTGGATTTCAGGTCGGACGCTTTTCACCTTGTCTGCAAAGTCATCATACTTTTCGCTTATTTTGCGAAATTGGAAATATTTATCATCTGTAATGTTTAAACCGAATCACAGGAATAAATGGTAGATGTACGATAGGAAATCTTAAAAGTCCAGACTTCTGAGGGATATTTCATTAATTTTAATAAGACCCGGAAGTTGGTGAGAAATAAGAATTACACATACAGTCGGCAGTAGTAAACTGAAGAGTCATTATATAACTGCACGCAAACGGAGAATTTGTTTTTGAAAGAGAAAGAAATAATTGCTGTGTTTTACGGCCTGAATTGTCAAAACCTAACGATTTTTATAGAGAAAAAACGCCACTGACTTCAGACGTATCGACATAAAATCACACAGTTTTAATTTTGGTTTCACGGAAGGAATACTTTTTCTGCCACGGTATTAAAGTAACCAATTCTTCTGAAGATTTTGAAAGGACAGCATTTATCGCTATGGCGTAAATTGTACATAACATACGCACAGATAATGTATATAATATAATTTCTGACGCTAATGACGTTATAAACTGTACACAAATTGCATTCACTGCCATAACCTCGGAGAAAACTCATCTTTAGAACAACTGTTATTTCCTAGACAGACTTTAAACTTTCAATTTATGTGAAATGTCATTACCACGCTGCAAGTAAAATATGCACATTTAATGGGCTTGAACTCTCGTGAATATTCTCCATCCAGTTCTAGATTTATTATATTTATCTAATTCAGCTAGGAAGAAATAGTTAAGATGTTTCTTTTATGTTCGCTGTCAATGAAAGCTAGTTTATTACATGCTGAGTGGGAGCACCATAAAATTATATTCTGTCGAAAAACTAAGTGTAGAGGATTGTTTCCATAATAAGTATGTTAGATAGAATCGTTAACTTTTAATACATTTTTGCTGGCTTTAGGGGTGTAAGTATTAAATTGCATAGAGACTGTCGAAAACATTGTATAATGTCCACGTTTGTTTTTCGTCTCTGGGCAATACGAATACACGTACTCTACAAACTAGTGTTCACCAATTTCCACCAAGTTTACTTTCATGTCATTTTAATTGTCAATTATAATCTATATTCAAATACTGCAAGTTTTTGCCCTGTCTTCCTCGTTGTACTCCGCCCAGTCCGGCCCTGCTCATGCGCTGTCCATCCTGCCCTGCCTTGTCCCAACCAACTCTGCCCTGCTCATGAGTCTAACCAACCCGGGCATGAACACGTTCTCCTCAGAAATAAAGCATCACTGCAAATAAAGGGAAGTATGGTTTCTACATTTTTATTAATCAATCGTCATTGTAATGGATAGACTGGTTCTCAACACAAATAATACATTTTCAAAATATAAGTTGATAAATATTTCAGCTGTCAGTAAGACTGTTCAGTAATTCTATCATTTTGTTAATTTATTTGCCAACTTGTCTAGACACTTAAAGATGATTGTTGAGTGGATTTCGTTTGAAAGCACACATAATTTCTTCGGTACTTTGAAAATGTATCTTCTTACAACCATTATTCAGTCACCATTTCTCCCATTACGTATAATTATGTAACATATTCACACCCCAGCATGGCTATCCACAACAGCCAATGAGTATTAAATATAATTATACAAATAATTTAATTAAAAGAATAGTCTATTTAGTCTGGGATTTAATATTGAAATGATTTTTGCTGAAACAAATTCAAAATGTAATGAAGAATTACATTTACCCTCAAATGCCTCAGATAATCAGTTTTAAACGAAATCTAGTTTTTCAATTAGTTGCGTTAATTAAGTTCAAGGGAGATTTTTTTGTTTTAGAAAACATTAAATCTTATCCCGGAATTGTTTTACCACAATTTTTTCATACTAAATGTTTTCTTGGAATTACTTACAGTTAACAACTTCATGTTCCAAGATTTTTTATTTTCACACTAAGACAATTGCTTAGACCTGCGAAATAGTAGTGTTTACCCTTGTTTTTTTTTAAATTTTAGCTCATGCATGATAGTGCTTTAATCCATTTTCAGTTTTTGTAATTCTTATTATAGTCTCGTGTAAGTCCAAATATGGAGTGGCAATTTTTAATCACACGTTGCACGAAATAGTGTTGAAATATTTGAATGCTTGCATAATGGTGAGATATAAGTAAAGTTATAAACTGTGCGCGTTCCCATGCTACGACAATGATTAAAAAGGCTTTGCGTACTACATAAATCAGCCAATCCGGAATTCTACACAGAAAAAAATCAGTTCTGTCTATTTTCAAATATGTTTAATTCTCAGAAAACGCTGGTTGTCATTATGTGATTAAGTCAAGATACGCTTGTTATGTTTATAAGCGAATATACCACAATTTTCCTGCGCATTATGCAATTCTTGTTGATTCAAGAAGATGAACGGATTAAACTGAGTTACGGCGTGAAATATTTCACCAGACACATGTGACATACAGTCTGTGTTTATTGAATCTAAAGCTAGAAAGAGAAACTGGCACGTTCATATAATTTGTCACTGTCACCTCGAGACAGTACATCGATAAATTCTTGTAAGAGAGGCAAGTGTTTTACCTCAGCTGTCGGAGCTATCAGTAACAATCATTTGTTTTGATTCAATTTGGGAAATATGTAATCAATTTACATTTAAAATGTATTATTATATTTATACAAACATAATTATAACGACTTTTAGTAATTACATCGATTCCCATTTCCTTAGTTGTTTGTTTTCATGGTAAGATGGAAGGGGAGCTTTAATTATATCAAGTTCATCCTGTGTTTTCTATGAACGAATTGACATCGTCACATAATATCAGCTACAATACTCATTCCTAATTTCGTTACATTTGACATTCCAAAAATAATATCTTCTAGCTAACGATCTTTGAATTTCTCGAGTAGGACAAAAAACTAATATTTCAGCCAAAACGTGTGTGTTGTCACTCCCTGAGCGATATGTCCTGGGATCAACCATACAAAAAGCAATCAACACCCGTATACAGTAATACCTCAACAATGACACCACCCATCTTCGGGACCCAAAAATCAGTCGCAATGATGAGGTGGTCTCATTATCAAGTTGAGTTATTGGGGAGTTGTTGAAAACCGGTCCCCAAAAAAAAGTGTTCGTCATAACAAGGTGGCCGTAATATTGAGGTGGTCGCAATGTGAGGTTTTACAGTATAGACTGCAAGAATATACTTCTGGAGAGTGACAATAGTCGTATGGAAGGTGGTCTTTATATAGAAGTTAAACAAACTGAAATCTATTATTAACAAATATTACCGGTCAATGTGGTCAGGTGATACCTTTTCAGAGGTGGTCCTAGACACAGATGCAACGGTACAAAAATATGAAATGAGGAAGAATTATATTAAAGTAGATTCATTTCAATGAGTTCTTTGCCCTAAAATAATTGAGAGTTTCAATGTGTCTATATAATATAGCTTATCAGGATTAATTTTGGTGAATACATATGATTTAATGATTTAAGACATTTATAACGTAATTTAAATGTTTTGAATATCGATTCTATACAAGCCTAAGTCACGTGAGACATTAGTTGTCAATGATTGGTTTCGTACTTGACACAATGTCTGCATCTCCGTGTCTTTATTTTATCATCATAGACAGTAAAAGATACAAACTTGGCATGCTTGGTGTAATCTAGTGAAATAATGACGTTGATCGGTGTTTGCAGTCGTTCTCTGAATACACCTTCCTTTCATGTATCCTGAAATTCTGCCAAACTGTCGTTGACATCACTACAGTAGGTAGTGGCACCAGTCTATGTTACAATAACACGGTGTTTCCTGGCTCAAGAATCCAGGTTTTTGTACAGTTCAGTTGAAAAAAGTTGTGCAAATACAGATCGTTATTTTTGTCCAACAATGCTCATTCTTGGAATCAATTGTTTTTTTGTTGTTTTTTTTTCATGTGACATATTGTCACTGGAGTTTAACGCCGTTTTTCAATAATTTTTCAGTTATGTACGGCGATCGGTTCACCTGATCAGTTTTCCTGGACTGTATACTTACCATTACTAACTTACCGTTCCACAAGGAGCCGGTAACTTCTCCACATATGGAGGAAAATCGACATTTTTTTCAATTTTCACAGAAGGGTATGACCTGCCGCGACCGGGTAACGATCCTGGATCTTCGGGGTACAAGTCCAGCGCACTAACCACTGGACAACGGCCGCGACCACTCTCAGAATCAAACCACAGTGATTCCGTGCTTTGAAGTAGTCAAACTCGTGTAAAAAGTACAGTCTGTGAATAAAACAACTGTCCATTGTAGACAGGTGTCCTTCATTCACAAGTGCGATGAAGTAGAGCATAAAATAATATACATGTTTCTGCGACATTTGACTTAAAACTGCTAACTTTACTCTTCTTTTATTTCATCATCCTGATTAATTTTTACACGAATCACAACAACGTACATGATTTTACAAAATGGTGCATTGTGCAGCAGACATACGGGGATTACAGAGAGAAAAGTAAAAGAAAGGATTCTACACTAAGGATATAACCGTCAGAGCTTACTGGGTGTCTGTAATGTCATTATCCTATCCAACGTGCTACGGCAGACTATTTTTCCATGTATTAGCGCCAAATTTCGCCGTCCTGATGTAATTTGAAATTCTAGACTTGGCTAATTGAATTGAAGTGCTATGCTAATTTATTAGAAAACTGATTTATTACTTATTAGACAATCGTTTACTTACATATCGGGGTAAGATTGTACGAATGCAAGTTACATATTTAGACGTTCATCCTCCGCTTGTATAAACTGAGCATCGCCGCATAATCCCCAAAGAGACGCAGAGGGAAAACTCCCCTGGAAGCCAGCAGTAAATATAAAGCATCTTTGAAAAAGAGCCACCTGAAATATAAAAATCATTCGACATAAAATACGTGTAATTAAATAATACATGTATATAAAAACTCCTGAAAAAACTGAATAAAAATACCTTTAAATAAAAAATTCCTGTGAATTGAAAGTAACTGTGAATTCAGATAGAAACATAAGCAGTTGTTTTAATCTCTGAATTAGGACAATCTGCGATCTTTTCCTCTCGAATGGCATAAACAAACCGGGCCTCCGTGGCCGAGTAGATTACGAACTCAGGTTAGAATATTCCAGCCTAGAAGTGTTGTTTTGTTTTAGTCATTGCTCAGTATTGTCCTCCACTTTTGTATGTTTCTATATGTTTGGGGAACTCCATGGTCGAGTTGGTATGGTCTCTGACATGTAATCACTGGCCCCTCACCGCTGTGAGTTCGAATCACATCCGGACAAAATTTCACTTGTGAGGAACCAACTTACGGAAGGTCGGTGTTTCTATCTAGATGTAAGCCTGGGATCATCCTTCACTGTTAAAGCTGAACAGTCACCAAATGACCCTAGCTTAAACACCAGCACCCAATTGTATAAACATTGGTTAACTTTAACCACTGGGTTAAATCAGAGTTTTGGTTAAAATTTTGGTTAAATTGTCGGTTAGCTGTTGTAGAAAATTTTGTTTAAATTTAACCAAATTTTGTTTTTGTTAAAGCTCAAATAAATCTAACCAAAGTCTAAGATGCTACTTAAATCTTAATATAAACAGTAACCAGTACCAAATTGGCAGCCCTTTTTAAATGTTTAACTGATTTTTTAATGGTTAGTGAACCAAAATGGTTAAATTTAACCAATGTTTATACAATTGGGTGCAGTATAGATAAATGCATACACAGAAGTATTTTTGTGTCATAATATCCACATATAGTGTTTGGAAACACATAATTATATTATAGTTTCTGAATGCATCATGCAATAAACAAAATTTATCGAGATCTTATCCGAACATTGTCTCAAAAGTAAATGTTTATAATAAAATATCCAAAATCCGTGTTTTAAATTTTCGTCGCAGAATATTACAATCTAACAAGCCTCAGAGATGGAATCGAAATTACTGCAGATTGTCTTCAAAACAAGTACTTTTTTGTTTCTAAGTTTTATTGGTATCTGCTGAAATAAAATATTTCCGGAGGTATAATTGACAGTTGAGACAACAGCAATGATTAACAGAAAGTAGTTTTTTCTGTTATTAAAACACAACCGATTAAGGCTCCATGAGATGAGATATAATTCTAACTGTTGTTAGCGCTGGGGGCTTGTGTGCATGAAATAACATTCTACGGATTACTTAAAATGTCAATCTAGACTTTATACCTACAGCAGAACACGGTTATAACGAATTCATAATTACCTTGTACCGTGTTCGGGGGAAATAGATATTTCACTGTATCCGGCCGCTCACATATCAGAGTATATTGTAACCGTGTTGTAGATTATGAAAACATTGTTTCAGGCGTATGATGCTTGTATTGTGCTCCGTTTGTCTTGCACAACTCAATGAGACAAAGTCCGATCGATCACGCAAAACATGAACGTCGTGTATCATTTAATAAAACATCCACAGATCAAGCGATTCGCTGCTCTAACATTAAGATAGATCTTTTAGATTGCGACGGACGTTTTTTGGCAGACCTTTTAGAAAACATCCGGCACAGACGACAAAGTCTATTGAAACGTCCAGCACAAACAAGAGGGTCATTCATATCAATGTGCTGTCTGTTAATACATATAGGTAAGGGATTCCTAGAAAACCAAACCACCCAAACGCACCATACACATAAAAAAGTGTGGAGGACAATGCATAACAATGACCAGAAAGAAAACAACACTACCTGGGTGAATTTTCTAACAAGAACCCGTATATTCATGTATATATTTAATTGTTTTTTTTTATATTTTCGGTCACATTCTTCAAAAGTGTCCTCGGAGTAGTTCTCAAGGGCTAATTGAAATTAATTTTCCAAACAGACACTTTCCTGAATTTTTCTACCATACCAGAGCTATCATTTCTAAACCATTGTTTGCTTTTTGTTATAATTCATGGATCTTTATTTCGACACCACATGAAACCGCTACAATCATCGTTATTGATTTGATCGCCGAAACATAAAGTTTGATTAATTCCCACAAATACAACAAAGTTTGGCGTTTATCAAGACAGGAACAGATTGTAACCATGTGGTTTTGTCTCTACTTTATGTCAGCGCATATTTTTGCAGAAATTAGACGATGTTGTGTATTGTTAGATATAAAATCACGATAAGATACCAGCTATATTAATGTTAAAACTGAAAATAAAACTGATGTTGATCAGATAAATAGATCAACAAAGGATTTTGATGTACACACATTTTATATGTTACCATATCGCTGGGCATACGGTCAATTTATGTTCTAACATGATTAGTAAAAACAGTCAAATGTCTTAGTGTCGACATTTGCGAAACCTAAAAAACAAATCGAGATAATGGAATATCGATTTGAGCGATTAAGTCAGAACTGTGAAAGACTGTATCTTGTAAATACCTAATTGAAACAGTGTAATTATGATGTAAGTAGGTCACCATGCTCTGTTATTCTTATACACATATCACGTGACCTTGTAACAGCTGCTTCGATATGCTGTTTTTTTCTCATAATGCGTACATCTATATACACTTCTTTTATATACACACCAAACATGGAACAGTTTTATTGCACTCTGACACGATATAAACTAATATACTTTCTCATTAACTATTCACAAGTACCTCGATTAAATATCTGTAACTACACAATCATTATTGCCTTCTAACCAACCGGAAGTAAAAGACCCCCAGCGTTCACCGCGTGTTTATCAATATTTGATATCGTGTCAATTAGTTACCATGCAAAGCATACGGAACTAATACTAGAGCATCTGTATTTATTTTTATTAACATCGCGAGTACAATTTAAGAGTGAAAAACATCATGCAGAAACATTGGTGATAATTTATGAAAGAACGCGGTTTTACTGGTCAGGTATTTTGTACATTTAGTAGGTGTTTTCGTGCACTGAAGTACGAATAACATTGCACCAACATTCAAGGTCATTTGGCGACTTGCCCAGCTTTAATGGTTTAATGATGGAGGAAGATCCCAGGCTTACGCGTAGGTAGCATCACCGAATTTCCTTACGCTAACTGGGCCGCTTTCTTACTTGAGATTTTTTGTTCCGTTAGGGATTCTAACTCACAGGGGTGAGGGGCTAGTGATTACAAGTCACGGACCATGGATACCCCCTCTCGGTATACATTGACATTACTTTTGTGGTTTTATAGAAGAATAAATTGTGTCTCTGATGACTTGCATACCATTGATCGAATAGAACATGGCACTTTGATAGTCATAAATCTTTTTTTCGAAGGATTTAGGTCTAATAAAATCAACAATGAACACCTTATTTGAAATTTTGTACTATACTTTTCGCGTAATTTCGTTGTTGCCAAATTTCGTAGATTGGCCTAAATAGGTAATTTATTGACTATGTCAATTCGTGAATTTTCAAATTTCGGATAGATATATTTTCGGATACATTCGTAATTTTAAGAACATCTGAATCCGAAGGCACTTGAATTCGTAGATAAGCTCACCCACGAAATCTATGCAATTGACTGCTCACGAATACTTGTGAAACCTCAGTATTTTAAATGAATTTTATCTCTTCAGTACATTTCAGTACGACTATTTGGGATAATGTTATGACTACTTTAACCATGGATATCAAAATTCTAATTTATTATAGTACAAACTATATATATAAATATAAGTTAAGATAATCTCAACTGGATTTCTGATCAAGTTATCCTTCATTGAAAAGCAAATGACAAAATAATATAATTTACAATAAAACATGGTTAAAACGAACTCGGATATGGTGGGGAATATGATATAGGGAAACTTTCATTTTTACCCGGACAATCCCAATTTTACTGTGATTTTATCGCCAGGTATAATAAAGTGCAACATCAATATAATGAAGTAAATATTCAGATTTCTAGGAATTCACTATAACCGTGTTCTACTGTATAATATATTTTCCATCAATAAATTTGCTCTGAATCCATTATTGGTTGTTGTAGCATTCTTGCTAATCCTACTAACAAGGATTTATAGAATTTTATCCGAATATATCATCACCAAGGATACGTTCGTGTTACACATGACCATTGTGTACCATTTTATCCGCTGAAATATTGTCCCGGCGAGACCAATGAAATTATTAATTAGCTTCAAAACTCATACATGATCGTGTTTATCCTTGAATTGTTGTTTTCTGATTATAGTAAAACCACAATATTAAGACCAGATTTTGGACTCGAAAAGTGGTCGTAATATTGGGGTGGTCTCATTATTAGGTTGAAATATGGATACAATATTGAAAACAGGTCTGGTAGGGAATGATCGTTATAATGAGGTGGTCGCTATGTGAGGTTTGATTTAAAAGTTCTCAAAATATAGGTGCAAAATTGGTCACGTGATACCGTAAGACACCGATAAAAAGACCTTACCTTACAGTGGCTTCATTATAAAGTGAAAGTGCAGATATTTAGAAAATTGGACCCAAAATAAGTGGTCAATATAATGAGGTGGTTGATATATTGATGTGATATTGATATTGCGGTTGTACCTTTACAAAACCCCAATTTGATGACATTAATATTCTAAAGTAATTAAAAGATTATTATAATACTGTTCAAACAATTGTATGATAAATAATTCAACTAATTAAATATATACTCAACACATATTGTTCACATTCATTCTGTATAGGTCTGAAATTTGAGTTCAGATACCGATCACAAGTTTCTCGATGTATCTAAGTGAGGTATTACAGAACATGTGTTTTAAATCGTAAAACTTTCCATAAAATGTTGATTTTCTTTAATACTACCCAAATTTTTAACAGTAGGTGGGTAGTTGGGCATTCTTGATAACATTAACTGCTTGCACTGGAAGCAAAAAGCTGGAATAAATAACTAAATAAAAAATGCCAAAATTGCCAAACATTTTATACAATAATCGGTCGCGTTACTGCAACAGCCACCTTTCTATTAAGTATGGCCAGGCTGATGTCTGAGGATAGATTACAAGTTTTAACTTTTGCGTATAATTTTTGCGGTATGTATGAAGACTGTTACGAGTACATTTCAACTTAATTATTCAGTGCAGGAGGACCGCGTGATTACAGTAATATGTTAATATTTCAATACAAGACTACAATATTGAACATTCGACTAGAACAATGCATTTTCTGCAAACCATGTGGGTGAAGATAGATAACTTTGGTGATTCTGTCTGAACGTAATTATACGTACTGATACAAAAATGAGAGGGCATTTAGTATCTTATTTTAGACGTGTATTTGTAAAGTCTGAACTCTGCATTATTAGCATTGACCAGAGGTCCAATACGCTGTTGTTTCACTAATTTTCATTGGGGATTTAAACGAAATTTAAAATGAAAACTTGTTTACGAAATAAAATTCCCAAGAATATAAATTCCGATACATCAGGTCAACCATACAAAAAGTTTTTTCATGTCCCACGATGTTAAAATCATATTTTGGATCCGAAGAGGTGGACTCATTAAGTCGAAAACAGGTGGTCGTAATGCTGGGGTGGTCTATTTTCTAAATTTTATTACGCAAAATATACAGAGATTCACAATTTCGTTCACAGTCTATATCTTTTTTTTCACTGGGTTTAACGCCGTTTTTCAACAATTTTCAGTTACGTACGACGGCCGGTTCACCTAATCGGTTTTCCTGGACTGTATTCTAACCAGTATTAACTCACCCTTTGTTGCGCCGAATAGAGCTTACGCCGGAAAGTGCTTACGTAAATGCTAAGCGCTATTCGGTGATGAGGCACCTCTCGACGAATAGCGCTTATTATTTTTTTTCCTCGGCAAACGTTCTACGAATATCGCTAAATAATTTTCGATATGTTATTGGTATATGAATAATACATTTTTTCGTGCCTTATCTTAATATGGAGATGATATGACTGAGAATCATTTGACTATTACTAAGGATAATTCCCGTTTGAAAAAATCACATGTACGTATTAATGATTTAAGCAACTAAACGATGTTTTATAATGATTTCTCACTTATTCTACCTGTCTACATCCTTAATATCTTTGCATCATAGTTATTCCAATATTCCATTACAACATAATCAAAATCGTATTTTCGCGAATTCATATTATTTCTATAGCGATATGAATATCGTATTTTCCCAATTTTCATCATTCTCTAGCGTCATCATTATCGTATTACCGCATTTTCATCATCATTATTTAGCATAGAATTGATTAAATACTAAAAAATGATGTAATAATATTAGATTTAGGTTTTATTTTTGTATAATCGTGTAATGCAAATGCATTTATCACATGGCGAATCACTTGTAGCGCTATATAGCGAAAACAAGCCTGAAATTTGTTAAGTGGTCAAAATTACATTTATTACACAAATCTGGAAAAGGCGACGAAGAATTGACGTCAGCTCTATTCGAAGCAAAAGGCACCTTATCTCCGCATAGAGCTTATCGTAAGCGCTATTCGGCGAACAGGTCACCTTACGAATAGAACTTATAATTATGTAAGCGCTGTACGGCGTAAGCTCTATTCGACAAGGAAACTTCTCCACGTATGGAGGAAACCGACATTTTTGTCAAATTTTCATAGAAGGGTACCCCCCACCCCGTTTATAATTGCAATGACAAAAATCATTTTTGTGAGTTTTCAAAGCGATCGTTGAATTGACAATAGTTGAATCATACAAAAAAACAGTTTACATATGTGCATGCTAATTGGGGTTTTTCGTTTTTTCAAGACTTAATTACATAGAAAATGATACAAGTTGTTACTGATTAGAGTAGAGAAAGCATCTTTGACAGCGCCTAGTAAGCGATCCACCATCTTAGTTCAAATATTAAAATCAACTACAAACATATTTTATCAAGATTCTGTATTGAATAAAGAAAAGGATTTTTAGATGAAGCATAAAACAGTATGAAATATGCGATGAGCGTAATAAACAGAGACGTGTACAAAAAGAAATTAATGATCAAATAATAATTGAAAATATTGTTATAAAATGATTTCGCATGCGTGTAAATGAGATGATTAAAATTGCAAAACATTTTCTTTTTCAATTTCACGATATTAATGCACGTAAAGAGGATATTCATCTATTCTTCAGAGAAACATTTTTGTTTTATTTTGCAAAGTTTTTTTTTGAGAAATTTAACGTTCTTCGAAATGTTTCCGCTTTCTTTTCACTGTCCTGAAAGAGAGATTCGCTATTTTGGATTGGAAAATTCATCTATAAATTACAAACCGGATATTGTTTTAAGTACCGAGAAAAATTGCGAATGGTTTAAGACCACTGTAGAACCTTTTAATAAAGGGAAATAATTATTGCTACATGTAAACAAGCGGATTATGCTCAAATAACTGTAGAAACTGATCCCTGATAGAAAACGTCCAGGGGCCCTTTTCATTTACACGTCAAAGCTAAATAATATAGCAGTTTATGAACTTACAGATCCCTTGTAACCCCTTGTTAGGGAATAAAAAGTGTGGAGTGTACACCATCAGCAAGACTTTCACGCTTACAAACTGCTAGTTTATAAAACGGGCCCAATAATAAGTGACCACGTACAACCATACGATGTAATTAAAACAGACAAGCCAAAATAGATTCGAGTAGGGCTCGAAATTTACTCTGACAACATTTTGGCGATTTAATTAAGTGATTCCAGCGAGAAAAAAAGCGTCAGCTAATTAAGTTCGCTAGACAAATTCTCGATCAAAACTCACAATTTTACATCATCGTGAGAGATCGTGTCTATGTTACATCACATTACAGAAAATGTGGTTTAAGTACCTAACAAAATTAACTTGAAAACATGAGACCAGTATGCAATTTGACGTCATGCCCCAAGAGAGGGAAAAAATGTAGTAATGCAAAAAAAAATCATGTACTGTTTTTGGTATGCAGGTCGACAGCTGATGTGATACCGTTTCCCTGTAGACTTTAGAGAGAGAATAGAATATAGTTTGTAATAAATAATAAATGGGTGGCCGATAGTTCAGCGTACATTCAATGCATCATTTGTTTCCTGCAGTAAATGAAATGGAGATACAGTTAATTAAGACAGAGCATTACGGCCTTACTTAGAAGAAATACACGTGATATGATTATTGGTATTTGTATGTTATAACAAGTATGTTACGTGTTAATGGTAGAATTGAATACATTTGATATAAAGTGTATAATTTACGTTACCCAGCGGTACTAATATTTTCCGAAAGATACATAACTATATGCTCCAAGCGTAAATTATTTTCGAAGAGAAAATTTAACGAGAAGTTAAAATTCTATTGAAGGTTAGGAAATTGTTATTAGAACGATAAATCCAGTAATAAAATTGTGTGATGTAAATCAATCATAAGTAAGGGTACTGAATTACAATCGCGTGAAGGAAAAGAGAAACCCCTGAGGACGCAAATCGTTATCTCTATAAAAAAAGTGATTTGAGGAATGCAACAGCGGTGAAACAGTTCAACACACATTATGACTGATAAAAATTTTCCCCTGGAAATATTACACCCACTGTAACATGATATCATTGCTGAACTAGAGAGTGACTTCGACTTCACGCAGATTGGTCAAGAAAGACAAATCTTTGTGTAGAGAACTAGTCTTGACAATAATGATTAAGAATAAACGGGTACCAGTGAATTAGTTATAGTCAATAGAGTCATAATAAACGGGTACCAGTGAATTAGTCGTAGTCAATAATGAGTCATAATAAACGGGTACCAGTGAATTAGTCATAGTCAATAATGAATCATAATAAATGGGTACCAGTGAATTAGTCATAGATGATAATGATTAAACTAGTAACAATTTGTAGCAATAGACAATAATTGATAAGATAAAGAGAAAAGGAGTACCAAGGAACTTGTCGTAGACAATAATAGATAATATTCAGACGAAGGGGGTACTCAGGAACTAGCATTATATAATTATGGATACTGATTAGCAGGGAACCAGTAATAGTTAATGACAGATCCTAAAGAATGATCTACCAGTTGACGTAGAGATTCTATTGTAGATTCCTTGCACGGTACTGTTAGATCGCTCAACAAATCTATTGTCGTAATTCTTTCAGTCTTACTATTTATATCTTATGAATTATGCAATCTAACCATTGTCTTTAATTTGCATATCGATAAAAATGTTCTAATTGTATTATTTTACCAGCTTTGGAGTTAACTGGTGTACATATAACTCACTAACTCTCCTCATTACGTCAAATTACTGAGAATTTTCTGTCATGTTTATTTGTTCCCTTAACAATTCTATAGCTGAAGTTACTGCTCCTTGGAGAAGTTCAACTTGTATGATATCCCATTAGGCCTGTGAATGAAGATGAAACATATTTAATTTACGGGAGGGTGAATATATTTAACATGTAAGTATGTGTTTCCATGGTGTCTTAGATCCCATAGGGATGGAATGTTTCTGGTTTTCCTTGCTATAGATAACAATTAGAACAATTATGAGTATCGGTTACAGGAAAAAAATCTTGAACTGTTGACGGTTGTCATTTATTGTTGTATTTGTATTCCGAGGTGTGAACTATAAACGGAGACAGAAGAGAATGGTTCAGACGCTTGTTTTTTACAATTATTTTAATGTAAAAGCGCCCCATTGAAACAGACGACCAACTAAAGAACTAGACGAACTGAGCAACAATATCTAATTTATCAGCAAAATGGTTCTCGCTCTCAAATAGTGTTTTAATGTTAAATATGATTTTATATGAATCCTAGACATTAAAGAAACCTATCTGAACAGTCATGTTATCAGAAATATATAACCATTGTATACATCGCGATAACCTTGAACAATTCAAACAGACATTATAAAACAAACCTATATTGGAGCATTCTGCCCTCTATTAACAGCAGTGAGTTGTACCCATTGAAGTACAAACGTTGATCACAAAATCAACCTAAATTTCCCATTTTTTTCCATTCTCTACAAGATTGTGTGTATGGAATTCCTTTCGTTGAGAATACACCAGTGTAATCAACGTGTCAACATATATTACTATCATTTCATTTACTCTGACATCCGCATTATGTGTTTCTGAGACACAGTTTTCGTATCAATGTCACTTGATATATTTGTCTATACGAACCCATTACGGACTAACATATCTTACACTGCACACGACCTCTGTCTATTACAGGAAAACGTTTCTTCCTTTACGCGAGGTATAGAAATATGTATGGTGTTCCATAGTGGCTATTATGAATTCCTTTTTCAATGGAATACACGCTTTGCCATTAAAGGGCGTTGTTGTCTAGAATCAGCAATAGCCACATTAACGGCGTGTCATGTCCCAATCGCACTCGCGTACATTGTCATCATCATGACGCAACCGTGCAAAAGATTTCATTAGGTGACAACTTTGCAGTTGCACAATGGCTGTGACTCTTTGATATTATTTATATACATATGTATTAATATACAATGTACATGTATATTATATCATAAGAAATACATGCAAATGAGACAACTATCCAGTTACACCCCGATATCGAGACCATCTCTGAGAGCCGAAAAATCGGTCGTTATAATGAGTTGGTCTCATTATCAGGTTGATTTATAGGAGAGTTATTGAAAGCCTGTCTGAAATTAAGTGGTCATTATCATAAGGGGGGTATAATATTGAAGTGGTCGCTATGTGAGGTTTTACTGTATATTTATAACGCGTTGGTACAATTTTCAGTATCACGCAAATTTCGTTAAACATAATTAATGTTTAGAAAAGTAGATAACACAACGTATTTCTTTCCTGTCGTTTTTAATTCCGAAATATATTACAACAAAATGGTATTATTTCTGTAACACGATATTTTCTGTCACCAATTACATAGCAACAAGTTTGGTCTTATTGGACTTTTACGTGGAGTGTAAGAAATTTCTGTGAGAGTAACCATATAAGACAATAACAATGATGGCTAATGTAGCACTGACCATCAATTTTATATGTAACCAAGGCTGGAAATGAATATCATGAGGATTTGATCAAATAAAGCAAGCGTCTAGTCACATAAGGCGCTAAACAAACGTCTGAACACATGAAATAAGGATTTGAACGCATGAATCAAGGATCCCGTACCATAAGAGTACCTGAACACATAAAAAGCATTTGGTCACATAACGACAGGACCTGATCACATAAAACAGGCATCTGGTTGCATAACGTAAATAACACACAAACAAACGTCTGTTTACACTACGTATGAATCTGAACACATAAAACAAACGTCTGGTCACATAACGACAGGATCTGATCACAAAAAAACAAGCGTCTGATCACACAGCGTAAAGTTCAAAAGACCAGATAAAACAAGCGTCTGGATACATGACGTAAAGAAACCACCGAATATACGTCCAATTACATTACGTATAGATATGTATACATAAAATAACCACCTGGGCACATAACATTGAACATGTCAAGTTATGTAAACTAAAGGTCCGGTCACATGAAAGAATCAAATTTGGATAATGGTAGCTTACATTAATATTCACAACCAACAGATGGACTAAATGATTCCGTCATGTCTGTTGAGTATAGAATAAAACGTATAACTCATAATTGAGAATATCTAATCATAATAAACTGCTAAGATCACAGAAGTTCCATGTAATTATTGTTATGATTGGTAATATCCGTCCATTTATATTTGTCAAACGCGATTTGTTGCCCACAAAGGGCGGGTTTATTGTACCATATAAAACAATTATCGTTACCTCATCCCTGATAAAAGTAAGGAAGCCCGTCGATCGATTGCCCAGGGAAACCTTGTTCTCTATCCAGACTTGATCACGTGACTTTCCACAACGGTGACATCTGTTTCTATACGATCATCGTAATAAACTGGCGACAGACCTTTGTCTGTAGATTGAAATTATTACAACACGAAGTCTGGAATAAGAACATTATAATGGCTTTTTTGCCTTGAAATCTCTTAAATGACGCGCATACATAAAATGAATATATTAAGTGAAGAATCGCGACTTATTTTTTTTTCGATTAGTCATTAGATGAAATTAATACAAAAATGACATCATTCGGAGACATACGGGCTATTCAACAATGCGATGCATATTTCATTGTGTTTTGAAATCAGACATCAGACATGGTTGTAAACTGACTGAATGTAATTTAAGCTTATTCATTTTACAACTTGAAATTTTATTATAATGGAAAAACAATTAGATGTCGCGCCAAGGTGTCCGATTTGATTATATTTATGTCCCTTAAATACGTCTACACAATCACCAGTCATGCGAATGACGCATAAAAGCGTCTATCTAGTTATCTGTCAAAAATTGCCACAATAAAACGTCTATCTCCTCATCTGTCATGTGACAGGTAAATGAAAGCGTCTATTCAATCATCTTTCATGTGACCGCTACATGAAAACGCCTATCCAATCAACTATCACGTGACTGCAACATGAAAACGCCTATCTATCCAATCAACTTCACGTGACTGCAACATGAAAACGCCTATCTATCCAATCAACAATCACATGACTGCTACATGAAAACGCCTATCTATCCAATCAACAATCAGGTGACCGCTACCTGAAAGCGTCTATTGATTATCTGTTGATCATTTATGGACGGACAATGCAACAAAGCGCTTATCTAATGCTTGCGTTGACCAATGAAAAAATGTAACGAAATATGTATCCTTAACAAATATTGACCTCAATAAAAAAACTGTGGATCTGGGTCTGAAGAATTATATTAGTTAATGATAGCATAGATTAACCACACCTGCCTTAAGAGGCCATCCGGCGGTGTGGACCCGCAGGGTTTTTTACACTACAAACACTAAGTCTTACACTTTACTGAAACCTCTGGTTAAGGTCTACCTCTATTCAAGACACTCATAGCCACCCGAAAGGAGTTTTTATAAATTTTGTCTTTTCGTTTTGAAAGCGAAAATATGTACGTTGGCTTCAATATAACGACACAGACCAGTGTGTTGTGCATTCAAAAGTGAAATGCAATTTTTTCTATTTGCAGATTTTACAGCTGCGTAGACGACAAAAACGGTCAGATATGGTAAGCACTTTCGTTATTAAAAATGAATGATCCGTAATTGGTCAAGTATGTAACAATTGTACAGCAATTTTACACTAATGTAAAAATGTGAATATTCAATTAATGCGCGATACATACAGACGACTCACGTTATGGCAAACTCGCTTAAGGCTATTGTTTCATCATGTCAAATTAAATGTTAAGCCTCGATCTCTTTGTTGTTGTTTTTTAGGGGGGCGCATTTTTTATGAAGAACTCCCAGGTTAATTTTATAACCGTCTTTGATATCTGCCATGAGCACTATAACCTGTTTATATCCGGGTTATCAAACAAATCGTGCTATTAAATGATCCATTGAATGTCAGTTTAACTGTATGTGACTTGCAAATATTTTTTTAACAATAAGCGATATATTTGTAAGAAAAGTTCTCTAGAAATGACCACACGCCAAATTCCACCCTCTTCAAAACACCACCAGGCCAACACCCATCAAACAAAAATAAATGTGGACAAAACACTCAATTTCCCGGTGGGGGGAACCGCCTTGATACAGTCTACAACAATGTTACACTGAGTTTAAACGGATTTGTCTTATACTCTCTACGAGGAAACAAAAAATGAAATTAATAATTTCACAATTAATAAATTATTGCAATATCAGCTAATGTTTATGATCAACAGGTAAGCAACCGATAAAACACATACAAATCATGAAATAATATTCGGCAGTCAGAGACCGAGAAAAATTCTGAACAATATTGTAATGTCCTGGTGAAAGTTTTAACGATTGTGTAATTTTATATGCCGGTTGTTCACTTGCGAGAGAATCCTCGCACATTTTTTCTGCAAAAAATGCGTCGATAATTGTCTAGCGAACTATACTGCTCGCGGTATAGGCTAGTTATAACCGAATAATGAAATATGCAGTGAGTTTGGGTAAATGCCAGTACTTAGTGTAATGATTATGTTGCACCTTATGGGCACATCAGCAGATATTTGGCCGTGTAATCGATTTTGGTTTATCGATGTCATATCAGAATGCCTCCGGAGCAGTAAGAAAGTTTAATCACGTTGTGTATATCATGTAAGATCGGAGTGATTGCGACAGACAAGTGAACTCAATTAAGCCTGAACAATCGTGAGGGACAGCCATATGATACCAGGTCATTATGTCACTGACATACCATTATACGATATCAGGTCATAATTCACGTGATAGTCAATTGTGCGATATTAGGTCAGTATGTACGTGACAGTCAACTATAAGATATCTGGTCATAATGCACGTGAAAGTCAACTATAAAATATCAGGTCATAATGTACATGAAGTCAACTATAAAATATGAGGTCATAATGTACATGAAAGTGAACTATAAGATATCTGGTCATAAGGTACGTACCAGTGATCTATAAGATATCAGGTCTTAATGTACGTGACAGTCAACTATAAGATATCATGTCATAATGCACGTGACAGTGAATTTAAAATATTTAGTCATGATGTACGTGACGATCAACTTTAAGATATCAGGTCTTAATGTACGTGACGGTCAACTATAAGATATCAGGTCATAATGCGCGTGACAGTGAACTATAAAATATGTAGTCATAATGTACGTGACGGTCAACTATAAGATATCAGATCTTGGTGTATTCAAATTTACTATGAAATCAGTCAGAATGCATGTGCTAGACCATAGTCACACCTAAAGATTCATTGTTTTACTGTAATTAGTGTGTCTTAATTCATTATGCTAGTTTAAATATACCAGCCCTTTCAATTTGTGTCCAAAAGCAATAAAATCAAAATCATAATCAACCTATTGAATTAATAAATGCAATTACAACGTACTATTACGTCACTCGTTGCGTGAAGTTTCAAATATCCATGGTACATTCTGTGAAACATTTTTTTTTATTATATACACAATTGAAAATGATATTATTCATGTCTTTAAAATAGACAAATGTATCAATCGATCATAAACATATTCATATCTATGCTTTTTATGTATTTCCAACTTACCTTATGCCAAATAACTCGATACAATTAATTAGAATATTCTTTATGTGAGACAAATATGTGCTGTAAGGAATTATCTCTGTTCCCTTAGGGGTCTCTGCAAGATATTACACCGTCTCTCAGGGGCTGTACGTAATAACGGACATTCAGATAAAACATTTCGCTGGAGAGAATATTATGCATTATATTATTTTCTGGTTATATCACAGACGCATAAATTCTGTTTGTGTCAGGCTTCATGAAGAATGACTTCTTTGGATTTATCTTTAAGTGTTATCCAATACGGTCTTCTCAGAATCGTTCTGAGGATTTTGTTATAACAATATGATATACGCCAGCGCGATCAGAGCGACAATTTACTGAGTCAGCAAATTTTGATTTTGAATGCCCGGATAACATGTCAAATCCAATGGCTGCCGCTATGTACAAAACAACACGGGGTACTCTATGTACAGTAAAACACTGTTATAGTAAACTCGGATATAGTGAAGAATCGTATTCAGTGAATATTTATTGTTCTCCCAGCAGGCTCTTATTAATTTAGCTGTTTTGGGTGCACGTAGAGTGAAATATCAATATAGTGAAGTAATTATTCGGTACCCCAGGAACGCACTATAACCGTGCTATACTGTAATTACATACAGGGACACTCGAGATGAGAACAAAAATTCGTTGTCATGGATATAATCAACTGTGGCTAAAGTAAAGTAATAATTCGTGGTGTCCCCAAGAATTCAGTATGACCGTGCTCTGCAGTAATATTTTGATTATCAATAAAATTGAATTTAATAATGTCTTTTCTATGATATCAGACCATGACAGCTATATTTATTGTTTCGCACGCGGCGTTTATGTTCTCATAAAAGACAAAACAAGTTGAATAAAATTAGAGAATCTTGAATCATAAACAAAATAATCAAAAAACGCTGAAGTTCAAAACAATTAATCCATCCCATATGTGTCTGAAAGCCTTTTCTGTCTATCGCACTTTTTTGTACAAAACTAATGGAATCAGACAGTCATTCAGATGTTTATCTGAAAATTATTACTTCATAGAAAACATATTCATTTAAATTCGTTTTAATTTTGGTAACACTAATGTCTTCAAGATATATTCAGTTAGCTTGATCAGAAAATGCTTCCATGTTTTTTTTATTTTAAGTAATTTTGTAATATTGTATCAATAGTACAAAGCAATGTGATGGTTATGCTGAAAGGATCGTATCGTTTCTTAGAACGGAACTTCCATTGATCACGTCTCAGTACAGCATTGCGTTCACCTTTCGCGTCAAAATTTAGTGATTTCCCAGTAGCGTATTAAACATAAATTCACGTGAATTGAACACTATTGTAAATGACTTTCACACTTGAGAGTATATTGTATAAAAACCATAAAGCGACATAGAATATTATATGACACGTTAGGCGTTTTAAATGGATATATATTTTCTCCGTCATAAGTGTACTAGATGCGAATTTCAGTGTGAAATATCTCATCTTATCACGATGTATGTAACAGAAACTATGAGACACATCAGTTATGACGGAGTGCTATAGGTGAACAAGTTTCAAGAAATATCATGAGAATTTCGCTGAGATTCAAAATTACAAGACTGATCATCTGTGCATATAATGTGTAGTATATTTAAAACTGTTTGAACCATATTTTTTTTTATTATATTTTAAGTTTTTTGGATACAACCATTTTTGTACATATATTATTTATGTATATCGCATATTTTTGGCAAGAGGACAATAATTCAAAATAAATTTCGCTTGATTTGGCTTATATCGAAATACTTAGTAAATGAAGCTCATAGTTAAATTCTATGATCACAATTTTATAAGTAATACAGTAAAAAACGGTTGTAATGAACTCGCAAATAGCGATACATCGGATACAGTGAATAATTATTTTCCTGAACACGCTTCTCTTGTTATGTTATTGTTATAGATATAGTCAAATATTGAAAAAAAATGAAATAATTATTCGGGCGCGTTGAATCCAAATACAATGAGAGGGTAGTTGTCATATAATGTCATAAGATAAATGTGATTCATACTAATCCAAACTTCTACCCCCCCCCCCCCCACAGGACACAAATTTTTATATAGCTCAAGCTTTGATAATATTCACAAAGAAATAAATAAAAATATCTATAAATTTAGAGATATAAGTCATAATTATTTACCATTGTATGTTAGAAATATATATAAATGAAGAGATATAAGTCATGATTATTTACTATTGTATGTTTGAAATATCTATAAATAAAGAGATATAAATAAAAATTATTTACCATTGTATGTTAGAAATATCTATAAATAAGGAGATATAAGTCATAATTATTTACCATTGTATGTAAGAAATATCTATGAATGAAGAGGTATAAGTCATAATTAATTACCATTGTTTGTTAGAAATATCTAACATCTAATCTAATATCTAGCTATGTACAACGATGTCCTAGATATGTATGTAACTAATGATGTAAACCATTGTTAACATACAATGGAATTCTAGATATGACCACATATCATGACATTCCAGATTCGTGACAATAATTTACGCGCTTATAAGAACTTGAAAAATTCACGAGGTCTACGTGATCTCAACCAGACAGACACTGCATCAATACAGTCGATGTTTTAATCTTGGTTAAGTATTCCTAAGTCATGAAATCAATTAAAGAGTTCTTAATTTTTAAGCCAATTCAATGAAAATAATTAGCATGGAATTAAGTTCGTTCTGTCTGCATCAAGTTCATCAAGTCGCGTGTTCTGTTATGTTGATATTTCATAGATTGCTATTTATCGTCAGTGAAATCAATATAATCTCATTAAATATTATATTCAAACTTCGACAATCTGATACATGACTGAATATTTCTATAGCATTTTAGAATACAATAAAACCTCATAAGCGACCCTTTCAAAATTCACCCCGCCCCCAATATCACGATCACTATTTTGTGACCGCTTTTATATTTCTTTATATTTCGACTTATAATGAAACTTTGCGCACCTCATACTTCAGGCTGGTTGTTTTTTTCCAAAGGTTGTCTTAATACTGAGGGTTTACTGTAAAACTTGAGATGTTACATATTAATGATAAACTTCCAGTTGCTAGTAATCTAAATAGAACTTTTTTCTATCAGTGATCATACACTTAAATGTATGTAACTGAATAAATGTATTCTAACTTCCTTTCATGATATCGTAAAGAGTGAATATCGTACAATTTTTCACTGGAGTTTAACGCCGTTTTTCAACAATTTTTCAATTATATGCGCCGGCCGGTCCACCTAACGAGTTTTCCTGGACTGTATACTAACCAGTTCAAATTAACCTTTCCATAAGGAGCAGGCAACTTCTCCACATATGGAGGAAGATCGACATATATTGTCAAATTTCATAGAAGTGTATGACGACCGGTATTGAACCTCGATCGCCTGGTTACAAAACCTGTGCACTAAACACTGGACCACGGTCGCGGCTCGTATGTTGATTATGTCGCATAATGTTATTGTAATTTATTGCATAAATGTACTTATCATGACATTATCATTACTCATAGTTTATGAAAAATCACATTTTATTTGAAGTTAACTCTTAACACATCATTTTGTAAACCGGCAATTTTTAAAGTTATCCAAAGAATGCAATACGATCATACAGGACTACCGCTTTACAAATATTTGTAAATGAGTTTAAAGTGCTACGCCCCTCACCCTCTTCATTTCGGATTGCATTTCATTATCCCCCGGGACATGTTTTCCGGTTGGTAAAAGTGAATACCCTCGAGCAAGTTCTCTCTCCTTTCTGCTCTGAATCAATGATTTGTTTTACTGCATCTTGTCACGTGTTGCACGGGTTTTAATAAAGTCTGCTATAAACTTCCAATTTTATTGCAGGAGTTTGTTTGTGCAAGGAGTGAGAAAAAAATAAATGTATTGAAAGATTTTAAACTGAGGCCATACTTAATAAAAAATATGTTTGATGTAACGCGACCGACCCATATAAATCGCCGCCACTCAACTTTTTTAACCCTTCCAGTAAATTAATTTTTACCCATTCATTATTGATAATTGCTTTCCTGTATTTTATCTTTCCGCTCATTAAATTTTAGGCGGTTCCCCTCGGCTATGTTCCTACGACAAATCCATGTTTTGCATGATTTTTATAAGACTTTTAAGTATGTGGCTATCACAGTAACTGCTGATATTTGCCAAGACATATGCATTGAATCATTCCAGTCTATAGGTTGTATTCTTTGAAGCTCATTGTGTCCATGTATATTTACTTGGATTTTTGCTGTGGAAGTTCCACTAACTCTTCAAACAAAACAATCCCTATCTACCTACCCAATGAATGAATGTTGTGTCGAGTTACAGCAAACGAACAATTTTTTAAGGAAGGCCTGAGAACTTGTCAGATCCCGCTGTATTTTATCGATTATTTTCGATGTATCGAGCTTCGGCTTAAACATTAAACATTAACATGAACAAATAAAAAGAGGATATCCGAGTTTAGTTCCGAAATATTGAGACTTGTGACAATATTTTCCAAAATATAAATGTTTACGTACCTACACAAATCAACAAGATTATTTTTTCTGGCCTTATAAAATGCAGTACGAATAAAACAGTTTGACTAAGTAAGTTCACAAAAAATGTGTTGATACTTCATTTGTGTTAGTTAGAAGTCGGTAGTGGGCATTAACGTAGAAACGATCGTCCAGAAGTAGGTCTATGACATCATTTGCTTTTATTTCCACATATCCCGCTTTGGGGAAGAAAGCAACAGTTAGATATTGCAATATTGAAGACAGACAATCCTATTAGCAGGGGACTAGGGATTTCATCTGTGTTATTGTTCGATGGTAAATCATCATTAGATTCTTGTATGAAGATTTAGATGTTTACAAGATGTTTCGATCAATACGTTTTTGGTATTATTCGAGGTGGAAGTCATTCCAGGCAACATTTAATTCGTTGACTATGGCCAAAATAACTAATACACTTTATTACAGAGACGGTTGCTGTTATTTTTTTTCTGTTTTCATTGACAATATTGTCAATACTGATTCTGATTGTCAGGTTTTTTTCGGCTCTCTCAAGATTGAAATTCTCGGTGAATATGTTTTTACAAACCAAAGTGGTGTTGAAGTGTGCTATAACAAATTATTGTTGCTTTTAATGTGTACTGCGTTAAATGTTACACTCTAAAGCGTTTTTGTGCTTGTTTTGAATAAATACAGTAGAACGCGGTTATAGTGAATTCCAGGAGACCCGAATACTTATTTCACTGTACATATGTGTATATCCAAATTTTGCTTTATTCATTATTGCTGAAAAAGAATGGTTTGGTCGGAGAATAATAACTTCACTATGACCGATACTTCGCTGTATCCGAGATCACTATAACCGTGCTTTACTGTACATATTTGTTTGATATGCTAGTATAGACAGATACTTTATTCTTTCTAGTTAAAATGAACAAAAGCGTCATTTTATTATCATGTTTGGTGTGTTTTTGTATTTCAGGCTTCAACGTTACACGAATATTGTATGACAGTTTACAATCTATGTGAATCAAAACCAGTTCCGGGTCCTCCAGGAGTCCCGGTTGCTACGGGGCCACCTGGTCCCCCTGGGCCACAAGGTCCTAAAGGAGAACAAGGGGTTAAAGGGGAAAAAGGGCCCCCAGGAAGGTTTGGTTTTGACGGCATACCAGGTAGGTATCTAAATTTGGATGCGGGATTTTAAACGTTGTATGCATGATTTATATGACGATCCTTTGTTCTGGCTAGTGTCTACCGTATATACAACACGAGATATCGTCATTATTTTGGTACGTCTGTTTACAACAGAATATTGAATTGAATATCAAGTTTATCGTTTGCTTATACGTTATCTAAGGCTTTCTATTTAGTTGATAGAAGTTGTCAGAGTACTCAGAATATTGTCAATATCACAGACGCGTCAAATTATACCAGACACTAAGAGTGGCTGTTTATTACCGTGAACAAACACGAGAACATACGTAGAGATTATTTTAGAGTTTCATTTTTGTCTAAATTATTTGACATTTATGATCAGTTATGGGCATAACGTGGAATCACAGATTTTCGAGGAACATTTAATTTCGTGAATTACGTGAGTGAGTTCAACCACAAATTCAAGTACCCGCAAACTAAGATGTTCGTAAAATTACGAATGCTTCCGAACATATGTCTATTCGAAATTTGAAAATCCACTAATTGAAGTACACACAAAATTAACAATTAAGGCAAATCTACGAAATTTGGTACCATCGAAATTAAATGCACCCATAGTATATGATTCCCAAGCTAAAAATCCTGCCGGGCCGCGGCCGTAGTCCAATGGTTAGTGCACTGGACTTGTAACCCGGAGATCCGGGATCGAATCCCAGTCGTGGCAGGTCAGACCCTTCTATGAAAAGTTGACAAGAAATGTCGATTTTCCTCCATATGTGGAGAAGTTGCCGGTTCCTTGTGGAAGGGTAAGTTAGTACTGGTTAGTATACAGTCCAGGGAAACTGGTTAGGTGAACTGGTCGCCGTAAATAACTGAAAAAATTGTTGAAAAATGACGTTAAACCCTAGTGACAATATGTCACATAAAATACAAACAAAAATCCTGTCGTAAAAATACACGAAATTATGTGACATGACAGGAGATTGTCATCATTATTATATTGCCAATATTAATACATGTACAAGGTCACGTGACAGAATATTGTCAAAATCTCTTTAAGATCATATGACATGACAATATCAATATCATTAGATGAGCATTTGTTAGGCAACTGCGAATGTCTCTTTAAGGTCACGTGACAGTGTATAGTCAATCTCCACTTAAAGATCACCAAGAATCGTGTGATCTACGAAACTATGTGTCAGTATCCATTTATTATCAAACAATGCCAACAAAATACAATTATATCCAAACAGTTGCCAACATAAAACAGGATGTTAATGAATAATTTTCTGTAGAAGCCTTTTGTTGTGACATATACGCCTACATGATATATGACTATGTATTATTTCTTTTTTTTCTAATACATATAACTTCAATAAAAGCTCTCTTTGAATGCGTCATAATATCGTAACATCATTACACTGTAATGTTCAATTGCTGATTAATTATACATTTTACAAAAGGATTAAATGAATTTATAAATTTGTTTTGAAATTCAGGATCCCCGGGGGGCAAGGGCGAACGTGGAGACAAAGGTGAACGAGGGCTCATTGGATTCATGGGGGATAAGGGAGAAATAGGTACGAAATGATATCATATTCACGTACAGTTATTGTTTTATATGGCTTTAGTATGGTTTTATCTGAATGCGTTTGTTTTAGATTCTTGCCATGCACAACTGGTGACTAATTATAAGAATAACAGACAGACATTAACTGTTTAAACATTTTGGAGTTGTCCATTATACGGAGTAACAGACACTAAATGACGAATTACTCTGCAAAGTGACATGATGTAGTTCATGTTCTGAGTAACTGATTCCAAATAGTGAATCACTCTACATAGAAGCACAAGAAACGTAATGGCTCACTCTCCTGAGTAGCAGATTCTAAATAATGACTCGCTCTAAGCGTTGTTTGACTTTACAATGTACTAGGTTCTGAACAGTGAGTCACTCTATAATGAAACAAAAGCCACTTTGCACTACTTAAAGGAGTCGCATATTCTAAATGGTGATTTAATTCAAACTATGGTCAATCTATTCACTGGTGTTGAACGTCGTACCGACACCCTGGGTCATTTGGCGACCTTACAGCTTTAATGATGGAGGAAAAGCCTCCAGGCTTACAGCTGGGTAGAACCACTGACCTGTCAGTTTATCCACATGTGAAATTTGTCCTAAACGGGTGGGAGCTGAACTCACAGCGGTGAGGGACTAGTGATTACAAGTCAGAGACCATAACCACTCAACCAAGGAGGACCCTATAGTTCACTCTAAGTGAATGGCCATTTACCCAACAACTTAAATGAGTGTGTGTATTTTTTGTGAATCAATGTTTGATGATAGTGACTACGAATTTAACGTGAAAGTCTATGTAATGATATATCCATAATTGTTCTATCAAATTATACTATTTTCATCATGTTTTCGCCGTCTTGAAAACATTGACTGACATTTCCATGACGATAAGACGTAAACCAATTAGAAAATGTGCTGATGAAGACTGAAGTAATGCTTCATAATTGACTTATCTAGGGAAAAGTAAGAGGATTTCCGCACATAATATAGATCACGTGTCGTCTGTTTCAAAACAAAAGAAAACTGATGACTTTGTAAATACAAATGGTTGGATTTTATCATGTCTAGACTACATAATGACGACGATCAGATCAAATACACATTGGTTTCTCCACCTCGGAAAAGTCATTGACAAGAACGTCAGTATAAACAAGTGTGTTTACATCCCAAGTAAGAAAAAAAAGTATTAAACGTTTATTAGTTTTGCAATTCAGTGGGAAAGTGAACTGCTGCATCGCATGATACAAGATAGATGGCGCTGTTGGCCTACGCTCAAATACGATAGATGGCGCCGTTTACGTGAACTCAAATACGGTAGATGGCGCTGTTTGCGTAAACTAAATACGATAGATGGCCGTGTTCACGTGAGCTGAAACACGATAGATGGCGCTATTTATGTGATTTCAAATAGAATAGATGACGCTGTTCACCTAAGCTCAATCTATCACATGAATGAGGTTTTTGAGCATTACATTATACGTAAAACCGAGTTATAATATTTTACTTCATATTTCAGGTTATCCGGGCCCTAAAGGGACTTCGGGCGACACTGGACCACCTGGACCAAGGGGCCATCCTGGACCCAAAGGGTCACAGGGTAAGTGTTCATAACTATTCTTGTAACCACGTTCTAGTTTTTAAAGGAATTAATACGTACGAAACATTGGTAATTTGAATATTATTCATAGGTACTGAATACAATATAACCTCACCTATAGACCCTTCCTTGGTCCTTACCACTTTATTGAGGTTTTACTGTATTTTAACTATTACTAATACCGCTATACAAATGGTGGCGGGGTGATATACAATAATGATTTCTTTAATCAGTATTCATAGTTTCACACCTTACCAAACATTTTAACAATAAGTTACAACATTAATATCCCATATTTATATTCATGGATCATTAAATCACCAAGTAAATCGTTTCACATTTCGCGATTTACGTTTTTAATGTGAAATATTCAGAAGTACTGATCGTACTGCCTGCTGGTACCCGTTTTACAAACATATCATAACTAATATAACATTTTTAAACTTAAAAATCTCAATACCCCTTGAATGTAACTAATGTTTTCTTTTATTAAGTCAATAAGGTGAAACACGTTTAATCGTAGTAGCAGACTGCATGCGTCGTGGCTAACATATGTCTATGTAGTTATGTCATTGTATTTTAAATGTATTTCATAATGCAGGACCCGAGGGCCCGACGGGACCTAAAGGAAATGATGGTCGACGGGGTCGCAATGGTGACACCGGACCCTCTGGGGAAAAAGGGAAGAGGGGCACAGATGGTATTCCGGGGGTTCCTGGATTTAAAGGAATTAAAGGTGATCGAGGGGACAGAGGATCGCCTGGATATGGTATTAATTGTATATGTAAGTTATTACTTTATGGTTTAGAAGTATGTGTAATTTATATCCCAAAGTGTTAGTAATTATGGTCAAAACATGCCGAACATGTATATGCATGCATTTTACTCATAATTGTTATCGAGGTAAGACTTTGACACATCCATTTGTCTTCATAAATACACTACTTTAATAACCAATAATAATAGAAGCATGACGTATTTCATTACGTCACTCATTCTGACCATCAAGGGAGACTATTCAAAATACGAGTGTTAGAGTTATTGTTATTGTTCCTAGAAATCCTTATTGTTACCTATCTTAGATCACGTTAAAGTCATTTATGTAGAGAAGTTGACAATAACTTGCGGAGAACCGGGTTTAGACTGTTACAAGATCTAGAAAAACTAGCTACATGTAGTTAACTCTTCAGACAAAAAAAAACGTTCTAACAAAGTTGTTTTGTTGCAGGTGAAAAGGGGACAAAAGGAGAAAAGGGTCAGAGAGGACTTGTTGGTTTCACTGGTTACAAAGGAGATAAAGGTACATGGAAAAATGAAAATATCCTACATTTTTTTTCTAATTGCACCAAAATCCTCAATATGGCAAACTGCAAGACGTCATGATTTTCAGAGTTACATTTTAATCTCCATAAAGTCAATAAAATCAACAAATCTCCATCTACAGATTTGAGTTTCTTAATTCTGTAATTAATCCTTTGTTGAATGATTGTCAAAACGACTCCATTAAACCCAGCAAAAAATACAGAAAAGAACAAACAAAAATTGAAAATCATTAGAAGTTTTAATTAATTCAGGTTAATGTTAGATGTTAAATCAGGATTTTGCATTTTTTACCCTGAAAACACGAAACAGAATGGATCAACAGGGAATATAATGTGATTTTGTTATCAAAAATATTAAAAGTTTCTCTTAAATGCTCAG
The DNA here is from genome assembly GCA_008271625.1 of Lutraria rhynchaena. NCBI lineage: Eukaryota > Metazoa > Mollusca > Bivalvia > Venerida > Mactridae > Lutraria > Lutraria rhynchaena. Next base: position 4,425,344 of record VIBL01000005.1, on the reverse strand, counting down.
TCAAATCGCGTAAAATGCCGAACGTTAAACATAAAATCACGAGAACTTGTTTACACAAAACAAAGTCATTGTTAATTCTACATTCTAAGACGATATCCATGACTGTCAATATAAAAACATATAGGAAATCCACCCATACATTATTCTATAATAAAACATGACTGGCTGTTCCATTTTACTGATCCAATTATAGCCTAGCAATTTTAATGTCGAATGACGTCACGGATTACTTGGATTACATGAGGGGATAAAAAAGGAAAACTGCTAAAGTGTGCTCACTAATTCAACATTCTTCAAAATGATTCAGGAAAAGGTATAAAATTTCCTGTTCCAGCTGATCCTAACTTTTCTGTTCATCCTAGATTTTTTTGTCTCGCCCACATTTTCAGATGAACTACATCTGAAATAAAGTTTGCCGACCTTATATGTTTTGGAGGGGTCTACGGAAACCAGATATTTTTTGGACTGACCAAACGGTATTATATCCCTATTAATGATCGTCTTGTGGTACGTGTCCTTATCCATTATACTTCTAAACGATATATCTTAATCTTCGAATTTCAGGGGTCAAAGGACAGAAAGGAATTCAAGGTACGCCATACTTTGTCTAAACTATTTAATTTATTAATTGGTTGATAAATTGCCTGATTAATAAATCAATTAATACAATATACAAGAGGCTTTGTACAATACTAGTACCTTAATATCGTATGCTGTGACACCAACCGCTTAGCTCAATAGAAGATGACACCTTGTGGAGTGGTTATGGTCCCTTACTTAGCAATCACCCGTCTCTCACCACTGTGAGATCGAATCCCGCCTGGAACCAAATATTACATGCGGGGAAGCTTTCCAGCTAGCTAACGGAAGTTCGATGGTTCTCCCCAGGAGTATGTCTGGGGTCAGTTTCCTAAGATAACGCAGGAAAAGTCCTACAATGACCCCTGGTTGTCGGTGCTACGTTAAACCCAAAGAAAAAAATCAGCTCAGTTGGTTGAGTGTTAACACGTCACAAAAATTAGAATTTCTGACAAAATACTGTTTTATTCACATTTTAGTATAACTGTTTCAGGTTATGGTTTGAAGGGAGAAGAAGGGGAAAGGGGACCTCGAGGAATAAAAGGCGAAAGAGGACAGAAAGGGGACTGTGATCGTGAGTGATTTTATCTATAGAAATATTCATGCATGTATGTCTGTGATTCTATAATACAGTGCAATCTCTTCAAAGCAACACCCTTTGAGAGAAGCAAAATTATGTTGTTGTTGAGAGTTTCTTGCTCTAGAGAGATTAATCTAATACGTATTCGTACAGTGAGAAAAAATCATGCTGTTGTTGAAGGGCGGTTGTTGCTGAAGAAATAGCCTCTGGAGAGGTTGCACTGTACATCGTTGTTTCAATTTATCCAGTCAATGCGGAGGATTCAGTTTTTATGCGCAGTTTAACGTCGTACCGACTGGCAGAGTCATTTTGCAACTCCTTCAGCTTCAACGGTGGACGGATACCCCAAGTTTTCACATGAGTTAGAACCATCAACGTTATGTAATCCAGCTGGATAGCTTCCCCACATTTTTTGTCTGGAACGGGTGGAAGTCGAATTCACAGCGGTGGACAGTTAATGATTACAAGTCAGAGATAACCACTCGACCACGGAAGCCCCTAGATGATTAAATGCCAACAAAAAGAAATAAAAAAAAACGTTCAGAGTTTTGGTGTCTGGAGAAAGAAGTACAGCCAAACCTAACCTTATCCGCCATGGTGTTATAAAGGTCATTCCATTCGACCTTCGCTCTTTTAGAACACGTTTATTGTAATAATATACTTAGTGTACCTCTGAAAAAAGGCCGAATGGGTTGAACGGCTAAACATTTTCATTTTCCCTTTATTGGAGCTTGTTTATTGGTTTAAATGGTCTACAAATGATGCAACGATCTGTTATAATTCTTCAGCAAAATCATTTTAGACTCCTATGATGAATGAAGTTCTCCTTACTAGCGCCCTGATCTAATTTACCATTTCAAGTGTCCAGCAAATTGTGGCTTGGTATTTACACGTTATTCTCCGGGGACGTCGTAATAACTTTAAACGCTCGAGTTAATTCTGACGCTATGTGTTAACTTTGATATATTGTTCGGCATTGTGCGCACCATTTCTCCTGGGAGCGTTGTAATCATGGTACGACTGATGTCGCAAAATTATTTTAGTCTTGGGAATGCCTTACTCTCCTCTCGCACAAATCCTGTGTTGTCCAATACATCATGCATAGTTATCATCACATATCGTCATAGTGGCACTCAAATAAATAATTAATTTGTCAATGTCACCAGTTACTATAAACTGTGCCCATGTAAGCTCAACATGCAATAAGAATTAAAACATTGATTTATTCAAGTCATGTATTAAATTAACCAAAGCGACATTTTTGCTTTCTTTCCTAATCTGCTTAAATGAGTATATTTGTGTCTACTTTTTCCAATTTCAGTTTGGGAAAAGGACAGAAAAAGCTGGCAGGTTGTGAATATTGACCACAATGGTAAACAGTTATAAAATATATTGTCTGTTGATTTTTATGGGGAGCGAGTTATGAGTTTGTTTTCAAAAAGATTGCAAAAATATTTTGTCAGCATAACACGAAATATATGTATTCTATATGTAATTGAAACTTTATTACGTACAATTAAAAGGCTGGCTTACATATTTTTTTATCCTCCAAGGTTCGATCATGGGCTAATGTTTAATGTGCATTGTATTAACCACCCACTGGTTCCTACATCAGATAGCTTAAAATGTCAATCACATTCACCACTCATTGGTCCTCTGTACCTTATGCATTCACTACTTCACTGAAGACACATGCATTAATTAATATAAAATATGTATAAATGATGATAGGTGATGACAGAGAATTGAGTGAAACACCACAGCAGGATTATCAAGCACACGATGACAGAAGGAAAACTTCGAATACAAGAGGTAAGTACAACGATCAGTGAACCAATACAAAATATATGTATAACATTCATTGTATCAATACTAGAGGTATGTATAACATTCACTGTATCAATATTAGAGGTATGTGTAACATTCACTGTATCAATATTAGAGGTATGTGTAACATTCACTGTATCAATATAAGAGGTATGTGTAACATTCACTGTATCAATATTAGAGGTATGTATAACATTCACTGTATCAATATTAGAGGTATGTGTAACATTCACTGTATCAATACTAGAGGTATGTATAACATTCACTGTATCAATACAAGAGATATGTATAACATTCACTGTATCAGTACAAGAGATATGTATAACATTCACTGTATCAATACTAGAGATATGTACACCATTCACTGTATCAATACTAGAGATATGTACACCATTCACTGTATCAATACTAGAGATATGTACACCATTCACTGTATCAATACTAGAGATATGTATAACATTCACTGTATCAATACTAGAGATATGTACACCATTCACTGTATCAATACTAGAGATATGTACACCATTCACTGTACTAATACAAGATATATGTACAGCATGCATTGTATCAATACTAGATATATGTACAACATGCATTGTATCAATACTAGATATATGTACAGCATGCATTGTATTAATACTAGATATATGTACAGCATGCATTGTATCAATACTAGAGATATGTACAACATGCACTCTACTGTATCAATATATTAAGATGTATTTAAGATATTCACTGTACCAATACAAGATACAAAATACAAAACAAATCAATTTCCTGAGAGATATAGTGCATGCACTAAATGGTTCATGTTTGTTTTGTGGCGGTTGGTTGATTTATTACGACGTACAATGGGCTAACACGTTCAACGCAAATAAACATATTATTTGCATTAGCGACATTATATGTTGCACCAAGACGCTGTTTATGTTTCCAGGGTGATATAAATATATCGCCAGACTGTGCGTGCTTGTAGGCTGGTGTGATTTATCTCCCTTGATAAAAAGTGTTCGCAAAAAGACCAAAACATGTTATGTCAATTTTATGTGTGACGAGAATTCGTGCCTTGTCATTAGTATCTAGACACTGTACAATTGTGAAATAGGCAACAATATTGAATACTCTTCTACACGCAAGCCTTTATAAATTGTATCACTTGCTGGAGATTGCTGTCTGTTCTTTATCATAATAGACAGAATATCTCGACATTTTAGCGATTACTGGTTGTACGTGACTTGTCGCTGGGGTTTAACACCGTTTTTCAACAATTTTCAGTTATATACGTCGACAGGTTCCCCTAACCAGTTTTCCTGGACTGTATACCAATCAATACTAACCTACCCTTCCGCAAGGAGCCGGCAGCTTCTCCACATATGGAGGAAAATCGACATTTTTGTCAAATTTTCATAGAAGAATATGACCTACCGCGACCAGGAATCGAACCTGGATCTTCGGGTTACAAGTCCAGTGCACTATCCACTGGACCACGGCCGCAGCCTTTCAGCGGTTACTGTGTTAAAGAAAAGTACCATGTAGCAATACAATATTATCCATTGTTGTTATCAACTGCGTTGTATGATTAACGATTAGGATAGTTAAAGCTGTACATAATTTATTTTACTTTCCATTCACCGACTTAGCTAAAATTTTAGTTTTAAAGTTTAACCTGGTTCCAGGCTGTCGATCAGTGCAATAGTTTTGTTTTAATTTTATCTGGTTTCCGGCTGAAGAAGATATTAAATACACCTTAAGGGACCTGTGAAACTTCCTTAATATCAATGTTTCTCTTCGTTAAATTGTACCGTGCATAGAGCAAATATTGAACACCAAGACGTCGTTGAATGAAGTGATCTTAATATTGAAGAGGTCACTTTAACAAGACGTACAGTATGCAGCGGAATAACGTAATTTTATAACTTTGAAGAACCACTACCAAACGTGCATGTGATACATTGTTATGTTTGGTGATTTCAGGTTCTAGGTCAAGTAACACTGCTGTATCCGTGAATTTAGCGGCTGGCTTGATATCTTCATTTATTCCAATCATACTTACAATAACTGTACATCTACCTTTAAAAATCTTGTAAGTATAATCTTCCACCTTTATTTCAATTTTTCTTCACTGCCTGAATCGTAATTTGAATTTTTATCTCGATCATTTTGGTCACCTTTTTACTTCTCCCTAAATAAGTACCTATGTATGTTATGTGTCCTGAATGGGGTTTTTATATACCTTCGTTTGAGGTACGACATCAATAATAACGAAGATGTAATGTAAAAAGCTTTGTTTGAATTATCAGAATGTATTAATGTAATGTGTCGAGTAACTTAAAAGACATTTACATTTCTGTGGTTGAAAAATATTATTTTTATCTCAGGAGTAATAATGAAGACTAATTGTCCTCTAACGAATGAAATCTGGTTTTGAAATCAGTTAAAACCGTCAAAGAAAATGACAATGTTTTATTTTATGTTTGTATTGTTTCAGGAACTCGCTGTGACTATAATGTATATTCGTAAATGGATCACACTACCACATAAACTTTCCACAAATCGAAGATTCTGCTGCAGGTATACAACAGGAAAAAAATCTACGGTAAATGCGCGTGAAGTTTGTTATTAGACACACATTGAAAACATTCGGAAATGTTGTATAACGGTGCATCATTTGCTGTACACAATATGGAGAGTTTTATTCAGTTTAAACATGTTTTGATTCATTGTAAGAGTTCTGGTTACATCAAAACGTGTTTGTCTGACCTTTCATGAGAATACAGGATAGATTAAATGCGATGCAGTTGTTTCATTTTGAAAGAAAACAACAATTTAAAAAATGCTCAATTTCTGTACGATTATGAGTTATTATTGCGAAATGAATATTGTTTTATGTACGCTTCAAAGTGTTCACGTTTTTGCTGTATAGTGTTTGAAACAAGGAAATGAAGTGTGTACATGCATCAAGAGACAAATGAAGAGGTTCACAGATGTCCGGTTGACGATGTTTTTTAAATTATATATGAATGTCATATAAATATACGAATGGAGATATATGTTATAGACAACAATTTAAGTCAAGGGGTAAGCTCTTGGCCGAGGAAGTAAACGCCAAAACACAAAAAAGTGCTACAGCTCTGCGTGTGGACTGATTAGATGCTGGTACTAAATGCTATTGAGGCTCCAAAGATATGATTCTGGAAATATTTTTCAAAGTGGATGTATGTCAATGTACTGATTGTGATAGTAAATCACTCGATATAACACGCCATTACAACGAATTGATTGTAACTTATAACATGCTGAAATAAGAGGAAAAATACTGTGCCGTAATCATGTAATGTATGACTTAATCTTGGAAGGAGAATTTAATATTCTCAAGTTGGACGAACGAAACAATGAATGTGTTACACGGAATTCGCTCTGCCTGCAATAGAATTTACCTCTTCTATCATTTAACTGACGAAAGTTTGTTAATATCGTTATCTGAGCCTTGTGGTGCAAGGATATTGATGTATGTAGGGGGGCGTAGAATTTATTCGATTATTCATTGATCATTGCTCATAATTACATTACAATTTTATACACTTAAACGCGATGTACGTTTGTTGTATCAGTTAAATTTACAATGAATGCCATAATGCCGGTGAAATTAGTTTTTGTAAAACATAGAGTTATCCGCTATTTGCTGGATATCCACAAATTAGTTAGTTCGTTCGTCCATTTCAAGAGGAGTTCAGTGATGTATGACACAACTTCTTTTAACCAATGCCCCAAGGTTACTCACCAAAACTAACATGTTTCGCTCATTCCGTAATAAACTGTCAACACTCCTATAATGTGTTAATCCAATCTGGGAGAAAAATTAATTTGGAAACAATGCCCTGCAGTCAGATTGTCACAGAGAAACATACGCCTCACCATGGTTTCACTACCCTGACCTCTTGATCAACAGTCCTGTGCTTTATGGGATGGGCTAATGAGTGTGTTAGGTTCTTACCTGTGTTTTTGGCGTGTTGTATAAGCCATTTGTCCGCCTCGATCAGGCACTTTATTTTATTTTCACATTAAGTAAAAATTATCTCACGGTACCAGATTTCGGATAACAAATTTCGGACAATCAGTTAGCCCAGTCAATTTCGGACAACTAGTTTCGGACAAACAGTTTCGAAAGCATATTTTATACGCTATATAATTTTGTGCTACTGAGAACACTAGGTTTGGTCTGCATTTTTTTTCAGAATTGTCGTGGATTATTTATTTAACTATCTTGTCTTGCATGTATATCAGTTTGTGACTCATATTGTTCTCCTAACGAAACAAACCAACTGGTTTTTACTCATTTATTTTTGTTTCCATTTATTCATTGTTTAAAGCCTCGTTTATGCACGTTTATAAACAATATGTTTAGATGCAAATTTTCACGTTTCAAGTATCGCCTGTGTAATTTGAGATAATAAATTTGAGGTGGGTTGTTTGTGTGTTGTTCAGTTTTTAGTTGAAGTTTTTTTTTTCGTTTTATTCTTTTCTCTGTTGCCTTCATTTCTTACCTTTCATTGCAGTGCGTTTTTTTCCCGTTTCTTTAATATCGATATTGTCCTCTTCTTGCTTGAGACGTTTAATTAAGTTGTGATGACAGTCAGATATGAAATATTAAAAACGACTGCTGAGTTCTCGATGAACGTTGTCAAAGTGTCTAGTTAAAGCCACACATTCGTCAAATTAATTGAGATCAATTATTCCTTACGGTGACACAGTTAAAATAAAGAAGAACTGTTCAGAAATGCAAAACGAACTTTTTGCTTGATGTTTTTATTATCCAATCATCAGGCTGGGATATAATTGTTGCATCGCTTAGTTTTTTTTCTTTTCTTTTTTTTGGAACGGTGGGACAAATTTGTCCATAATGAGATTTTTAAAATTTTTCATTAAGTTACTTACAAACTTCAAGATGCATACATTTCAAAACAGATTTATTGTTTGTGTATTTTAATGTACAGTAAAACACGGTTACAGTGAACTCGAATATAGTGAGGAATCGGAAACAGTGAAATTTTATTTCCTCTGAAGAAGCCCTTCTTTATTTCATTGATATTGTAGGGGTTTTATAAATCAATTGTTCGGAATAGAGGGAATTTACTCTAACCGTGTTATACTTTATTAGACTTAGCGTTACAGAATTTAAGATTTAAAGTATCTATATTCTTAATAATAGCATAGAAGTCCACAAAAATCACTTTAACTGTTTATGGACTGTATAGACAGACAGTGTTTGACTGTATACTAGTGTTTACATTTGTTTATTTTAGCTTTTTGATAATTGCTCGTTTATTCGAATATTTCAGCAAGTCTTTTTATGTTCAACAAGTTGTAGCATTGAATGTACATGCATGTATTTTGTTTAACGTCTCGTGATATTTCCATACATGTTTGTTTGTTACCTTATAACCGTCACCGGCAAGTATTAGATTTTATTTCTTTCAAAAAGTTATGCAATTATTATTCTGTCATTGATCATGTAGTTATCAATTTGTCAGTCACGTGATTTACCAATCAATAGTCGGTTGAGTATCGGTCGATCACCGATCAGGTTTTTTTGGTATTTTTAGAAAAAAATCATCCGTCAGCGATTGGTCAATTAATGGTCAATCAAGCGCTGGCCATTCATTCATTAATCACCAATGTATTATTGGTCAATCATTGATCACTTATAAGCTTATGGTTAATCAGTGGTTAGTCATTGATCACTTATCAGCTTATGGTTAATCAGTGGTCAGTCATTGATCACTTATCAGCTCATGGTTAATCAATGGTCAATCATCGATCACTTATCAGCTTATGGTTAATAAGTGGTCAATCTTTGATCACTTATCAGCTTATGGTTAATCAGTGGTCAATCATCGATCACTTATCAGCTTATGGTTAATCAGTGGTCAGTCATTTATTAGCCTTCAGTCAATTTGAAGTCGATTATTGATGAATGAATTATTTGCCGGCCATTGGTCAAATAATTAGTCACTGAATAGTCATTATCAATCACAAATTAATCATTACTCAATCATCGGTAAGTCACTAGTCAGTCACTGGTCGGTCTTTGTTCTTAGTGTATATACTTATATTGTTAACTGTTCTTTATTCTTTTCTAACTTAAATTTCAATGGTTTGTGTTGTTTAATATTTATCTTTGGAATAATGTGATATGATATCAGCGTAAATGTAAACATTTATTTATTTCTTCATGTTAAAATGTTATTTCTTGTAAATATCGATAGCTATTAACGAATTGTGAATTTGTAATAAAAAAATAAAGATTGAATGGGCAATGTTTCGATTGAATTGTTCTATTTTTATTGCTTCACTTTATAACTAAATTCATGATCACCCGAATGATAGGAGATCAATTTTCAAAAGAGGATTTTTTAACGGTTTGCAGCTGATGGAATTGACAAATTCCAAGAAAAAAAATAATAAAAATGGTTAGTATCATGGGAATTAGAATGTTAGAAAGATTTTCGAGGGAGGAAATAAATTACGAGTTCCCTAAAAATATTGCAGTCTTGGACAGACCTCAATATTCGTCTTGCCTGTTAGTATTTTCCCAGGATATATAACCAGCCCACACAAACGTAAACAATTCACAAGGTAATATATATGACGTAAAAGAAACAATTTATGGTAGACACAAAATTAAGCCGCCAATATGAATGTTTCAAAAAAATACATGTGGGAATTTTGATTGATTTATCTAAAAATGAAAGTGTTGTGAATGCGTGATGTTATTAAATTATGGCTTTTTTGTGAATGATGTAAATTATGATTGTGTTTGTGAATGAATGATGTAAACTTTGATTGTTTGTGAATGAATGATGTAAACTTTGATTGTTTGTGAATGAATGATGTAAACTTTGATTGTTTGTGAATGAATGATATAAACTTTGATTGTTTGTGAATGAATGGTGTTAAATATTATTGTGTTTTAAATGATGATTGCACAATACATTTGTGTTGTGAAAGACTGAGGTAAAATATATTTGTGTTGTGAATGACGGATGTAAAATATATTTGTGAATGAGGTAAAATATATTTGCGTTGTGAATGAGGTAAAATATATTTGTGTTGTGAATGACGAATGTAAAATATATTTATGTTGTAAATGACGGATGTAAAATATATTTGTGTTGTGAATGACGGATGTAAAATATATTTATGTTGTAAATGACGGATGTAAAATATATTTGTGAATGAGGTAAAATATATTTGCGTTGTGAATGAGGTAAAATATATTTGTGTTGTGAATGACTAAAGTAAAATATATTTGTGTTGTGAATGACGAATGGAAATATGAGAATGATCGCTCTAATAAATTACGTAGATGTGGTGAATGATAGTTTAAAACATATCAGTAGTGTGAATGACTGATGTGAAATATATAATGGATGGCTGATCTAACGTATAGCCAACGATCGATATAAAGTATTTGGAAATTATGAGTGATGGATTTAAACTTAATAATATCGTGAATGATTGATTTTAAATCTGACAGTATTGTGAATGATTGATTTTAAATCTGACAGTATTGTGAATGATTGATTTTAAATACCTAACTTTGTGGCACGATTGATTGAAATGTGCATCCGTTTTGTTTGTTGCATGAAAATCAGTTAGTTTTGTAAATTATCGATCTAAGATCGGTTAATTTTGTGAAGAATTCACGCGGAACACGCGGGAATTGTGGTGTTACTCATGTTCGCTAAGGCATAACAGTGATCCATCCGAATTAGATGAAGTTTGTGAATGTTAGAATTACTTATACCACCCAAATCACAACACAAACATTCGTCTGATATCTTAAGCCAATCTTATTTCTTAGAATTTTCACTGTTCGAGCATCCATATATAGCGAAGAATGCTTCGTTTTTACTATTCGTTGTTCTAAAATCAAATTTGACAAAAACTCCGATCACCAGAATTTCTGATACCTGAAACTTGTCAAATAACTTGTTATGTTTTTATGGAGTTTAGGACTAAAGCCCACTGCCCAATAGGGGCTTTTATCCACCTGTCCATTTTTGAACCCGTGTGCTTTTGGGTAGTGGGTTTTTGTCCGTCTCCCATTTTTACGAAAGGTGTCTTTCAGTTTGGCATCGAGATGAAGCAAGATATGTTGATCTGTCTCTTATCTCAAAACAAAAGTCTAAGGTTATCCGAGATATTTATGAGGGAACAAAACGCGGTGTGATATTTTGTAAGCAATCCAAATGGATATAAACTCATTTTACTGATAAAGTAAAACACGTTTATAGTGAACTTCCCAGCAAGAATTTCTTATTTACTCATGAGAAGTACTCATCCCCCGCCCCAAAAATGCACTTCATTGTTTCATTGTTATGGATGTAGTGAAGTATGGATGGTGTAGTAATTATTTTGGTTTGCTGGAATTTCCTATCACCATGTTCTTCTGTACAATGAATTGATTATTCGGGTCCCCAGGAATTCACTTGAACAATGTTCTACTGAATTAAGTTAGGCACTGAATTTCGGGTAACAAAACACGAAATGAATTGATTCTGCAAATCCCGTGTGTATGTACAAACTCACATGCTGATTATTCCGACATAGGCAAGATATTTGTTTATAATATATACAATACCATTCTATTTACTAAACATTGAGGCATTAGTTAATGATGGACAAGGAAAAGTAACTCTAACAAACATTCTAATGAATACATTTAGAGTGATGTCCCCTATTGTTTGTGTATTGTACAGTATTTACCTTAACAATTGCTATCCAGAATTATCGATCCTTGGGAGGGCTGACAATTCCAAACAGATATTGTTACCAAAAATGTCATGTTCACGGTTTCCTGACCAAACAATAGTAAGAAGATCAAAATTTACCTATTTTTAACATGCCTTTCGTATTTTTGGAGGTACAATTCGTCCCCAAATATTTTTGAAATTTGGATTTTGCTGTTGGATTTGTTTGTTTTGTTTTGTTTTGTTTTGTTTGTTTGTTTTATGTGACTTATTGTCACTGGGGTTTAACCCCGTTTTTCAACAATTTTTCAGTTATATACGGTGACCGGTTCGCCTTACCAGTTTTCCTGGACTGTATACTAACCAGTACTAACTTACCCTTCCATAAGCAGTCGGCAACTTTCCCACTTGTGGAGGAAAATGGACATTTTGTCAAATTTTCATAGAAGGGTATGACCTGCCGCGACCGGGATTCGCACTCGGATCTCCGGATTACAAGTACAGCGCACTAACCACTGGACCACGGCCGCGGCTTTGCTGTTAGAATCTTTAGGGTCGATATTATTTGGGGACGAATCTCGCCTAAAAAATTAGATCGATTGGGGTAATCGTAAACATGGCCGTTTTGTCTGGTTTTAACCGAAGAAGATTCTTTTATACTTGTTAAGGTTAGTATTAAGAACTTGTCAACTGACTCGGCTGGCTTATAGGTATTATCTTACAGCGTTTTAAATAACTCCAAATTATTTTTATGGTTTTTGATTGTATTACAGATACATACCTGCGGGCAGTTCGTCAATTCGGTACCAGTACTTTGTACTACGTTTTTCAGCAAGTAACTGCTAAATCCTCCATATGAATCACTCAAAACAGCGCTAGGGACGAGTGGCTTCAGACATGAAATCAAATCGTCACAGAAAACCTTTGCCATGCAAAGGTTACGAAATCGCAAACATATGGTCCGTAGACCTAACGAGCTGAGGAGTCCTGTAATTCATAAAGTGTACACGTGTGGCTCGAGACGAGCTCTCATTGGAAGTCACGCCTGCTTTGCGGGAAGGTTGTCTGCCATATACAAGATAAATACGATAAAAACGACCTTTAATTCTTACTTGTTACAACATTATTTGTTACATATTACTGGGAACTAATTTAAAAATTGCACAACAACAAAGACTCTAACTGGTTATCCAAAACAACGATTGTGAAATCGACAAACATAATAATAATGATTTCATTGGATGCTTTTAACTATAAAACACCAATATAAAGACTAGCATATGGACCACCCAACAAAAGCTTTTTATATCGAGGTGGTCACATTATTAGATTAAAATTAGAGGAAATATTGAAAACCGGTCTGAAAATAAGTGGTCCTTATAATGAGATGGTCGTTATATTGAAGTGGTCTCTAAGTGAGGTTTTACTGTACATGCGTAAGATTAGTAACAGTTCAAACATCAGTCACAGCGGAAGCCAGGGAGGTGTGTCTCCAATACCTCGAGGTGGTACTGTAGGTATTATATGTACTCGGCATACTTCCGGTTCTCAATGTCCGACGTTCGGGACGTTTCGGACAACATCGACACAAAATATCCCGGAAACACTCACGGAAATTCTGACTGAAAATACTGTACAATATCGGATTAGCGGCGGAGTTGATGTACGCAATGATCATCGTAAATACCAGAAATGTCCAATTTTCATGAAATGTTTTGGGTTGTACAACATTCCACACTAGTAATATTTGATTTGGAGAATAACTTAGGAAATACACGATCACGCTAGCCATCAGCATTTTAACCACACCTTTTCTGGCTTGAATTGCTTCAGAATACCTCTCCATAGATGTGCCGTTACGATCCCGTACTGTGTAGGTACGATGCAGTCTGTCAGAACCAATAAATAAATGTTTACTCACAAACGCGTACAGTGTTAATTGAATTGAAAGAGGTAGAAAATAGAAACACGCTGATTCAATCAGCTTGAATACCATGTAGTAGATCTTAGGGTGATCGGGGAATTCCATCATACAGTATTTGAGTTGATTTTCCGGGTGATGCGGATGACCCTCTTTCACGATGTTAAAGAACAGGGTAGGTAATCCAGCCAGCCATGCAAAAGGCCATATACACCCTAGGACAACGACAATGCGACGTCTGTTACACAGAATATGTGCCTTGATTGGATGTATGATTGCTATATATCTGAAAAATATAAAAAATAGACTTATCTATTAGATTAAATCTTATCAGACATTCATCATTAAAGCGTTAGTAAGTGAACTTGATAAATTTGAAATTATGGTATTGGAGAAGTCCAAAAGTATTCTACTACAGTTTTTCAACTTGATCATTTGGTCACCTTATAATTAAGACCGTCTCTTTTGACCCTAAAGATGGTTCAAATATCGAAATTTAAACCCGGTATATACATGTATAACAATTCATATAGCATGAAACTAAATGGGGGGCTAGTCGAGGTCAGAGGTCAAGAAGTAATTTCCTCAAGCCCCCCCCCCGTCAACCTGGAGTTTGAATCCAACGCGGAACCAAATTTCACATGTGAGGAAACCATTTGGTTAGCTTACAGAAGGTGAGTGATCCAAGTGAACGCCTGAGGTATCCGTCCACCGTTAAAGCCGGAAAGTCATCAAATGACCTCAGCTGTTAGTGCGACATTTAAAACCCTAGAAAAAGCAATTGTAACTATGTATGGCTTGCTACATTTAAGGCTATAACAATTTTGTATGATTGCGTGATACGTCAAATAACCTCTTCAAACTGAGAGTCTAGAATATGAAATGCACATACAATTAATGTGGGTTTTAATTGAGGTATAAATAAGTGTCATAGATAATGCTTCTGGGTTATTAGTTTATCTGTATGAGGATATGAATTTCCACGTCTTATAAGTGTAATATTAGGCCAAAAAAATAGTTGCGTTTCTGGTTACCCCTAGTTTTTGGCAGGGACCCTAATTTTTAACAGCAAAATCCAAAAAATTGTATCCAATTATGGTGTTACGAAAATATTTGGGGACGAATTTCCTCTCAAATGTATACAATATGTGGTTAGAAATGAAAATTGAAAAGTTTTACCCTCCCCATTGCTTTGGTAAAGTAACCGGAAACATGTCTATTTTTTTTAGCCTTACATATATACATATATCGTCAAACCTTAGGTAATGACCACAAAGCAACAGCCTCATTCCCATTATTGATTAGTGTTTATTGATTTATCATAAATTATGACCAACTTTGAATTAGGATCATATTTTTATTCCTTTTGGTGGTTGTTTATACGTTTGATAGTATATCAATTATTTTTAGTGTCAATCTGCTTCTAAACCTCGCGATACTTCGGGAGAAGCTAGTAAGAATCTCGAATGTTGCTATTGGCAAAGTTTCGAACCCACAACTTCTAGATTTGTTGTCAGACGATCTAAACCTACTCTATGATACTCTATGATTTTAGTCATTTTATTGATAATGCACATTGCGATGTTTATGGGTTTATTAATGACGTGAGAATGAGATTAATAAGAAACGATCACCTCCGAGTCGTTTTTTCTTATACTAGTATTGAACGGTGATTAATCTTCAGTAGACACTACCTGCAGGTCATTTAGTGGTTCAGTCAGTGTTCTTGTGTCACGTTCGCGGTGACATTATAACCTATATATTCTTAATGGATAAGATGTTTCACTGCCGTGTAATATAAAAACTATGCTTGAACAGATTGAGGGTGTTTCTGAATTATTTGTGCTTGTTATAATTGAGCGATCGGAATTCACAAATCAAGTCAAGTAAATTACGAATATCTGCAAAATGACTTTATGTAATTAGCACGTAACTCTGAGAAACCCTCATTTGCGAAGCGAAATGTCTGCTTTGTAATAATGTTGATAATGAATATCATTTTTGTACTGATGAAAATATGTTGAATTGTTCGTGTACTTAATTGAAATCACTTTACCGAACTTATCATGTTTGGAGTGTTCGCCACCAGAGGGCGTAAAATCTGATCGTGTTTATTGAACCCCACGTGTTCTTGAATTTATGTTCCACTTTCGTTTTAATTTAATTTTAAAGTACCGAATATTGTTCTACATATTTTCATTCCAACAGAAAAGTTAGGTCATGTGGTACCCATAGCATAATCATACTGTTGAGTGAAGTTTAACAACAATTTACAAAATTTCCCATCTTAATGTTTTACACCGGATATATCAATTTAGTAACATTCTTAACATGTTTTGTTTTTGTTTTGGTTAGAATAAATATTAGTGTGCCCTCTCTTACGGAAATTTTATACTAGGATTTTGTATTTTGATTTATCATTTATAGTGAAGTGCCTGCCTGTCTGAACGGACAGACGGACGGACGGATTAATGTTGAGCGTAGGTGTGATTCCTTCTGGTTAAAATAATTAATAATCATAATAATGAAGGGACCAGTGACTGAGAGACATTTATGTTTTAAGCAACCAACTTACATCAATCAATCAGAGACAAACGCAGGTTTAGCTACTCGTAGATGTATGAGTACAGTGTTCGTGCTGGCTTGTATATGACTCGTCGTTATGTAACGATTATGATTAACACATTTGAATCAGTCTCGTCAGCAAACCACAAACTTGGACGTGTTAAGAATCCGTCTTAGAATAAGCCTCGTTCAGACGACAGCAAATGAGCTCATTCAACGACCATGTTGTCTATGTGGCAATATTCAATAGACGAATCATTAATGACTATGAACTTAATTCAATTCATTTCTTATCATTAAGAGGAATGTCGATAACTAAGTATTTTGATAAACCGACCATGTTATGATAAAATGATGAATAATGTGTTTGCTTTCACTGACTTTCGTAGGTGAAATGAGCATTGTACAACGAGAAGGGGTTTTGAACAACGACATTGCCTGAAGGAAGGACATCCCTACTGTCTCAAAAAATGGAGCGGACTTTTTCCGGAAATATTTATAAATTTATAAGTGTCCATGCAATGTTTATAAATTTGTAGGTGCCCACGATAGAAAATGATTTACTGTGAAACATTTCTAAACAATGACAATCCCTTGAGTGACAGTCCCTTTAAATTTGCACAGAAGTCATGAAATACAACAAGGGCTACAACTCTTATAAAATTTTCAAAATAAGTTTTAAAGTGAATTTTAGCACCATACTTTATTTTATATCACTTTATTACAAAGCACAACCTCCGCCGTTAAAACTGGAAAAGTCGCCAAATGACCTTGGTTGTTGGTGCGGAGTTAAAACCCAGTGAAAATAAAGCATGACGATTTCATCAGGAACTAGTTTGAATTTTTAAAACTTTTCTCACATCCTGATTGAAACTTGAATACAATTTTACCAAACCATATACATAAACACGTCCATTTTTAATCCTTTGTTGTTACACGCACATCACTTTAATTTGATATTTAGTCAGTACACGTTTGTGGTGATGTTGTTACAAATTATTTTAGTGAGTGCAAGATGCATCCACCTCCATTTTGACAAAGGAGGAGATAAGCCCTTCATGCGCTCACCCTATCAATTTACAGTTAAAACATACATGTGATCATAAAAAAACTTCAATAAATTTATCCTGAAAATCTGAAAAAAATCACACAAGCCGATTTATTCAAACAAACTTCAAATGAATTTCTCCTTTCGTTAAGTCAGGTCACTGACCCCATCAGAATTCCCATACCTACAATATATAACTACGAATAAAGCTAATACTTTTGTGTTTGTGATATATGGCATTAACTTGTCTATCCGGTCATTAAACGTAAGTCATTTAGATGTCTTCTATTCTGCTTGGTTGGATGAATACATGTCTTATAATTGGAAGTCTTTGTCACCGGATGAAAACCGGATTTGTATTGCAGTCAATTAAATATTTTACGTCTAAATGTTCCATTTCATATACCTGCACGTGTATGTATAATAAATGTATAATTATAACTTCTTTTATATGACAATATTCGACAATATTTATGTGAATAGAGACTACATGTGAATAGAGACTACATGCGAATAGAGACTACATATGAATAGAGAATACATGTGAATAGAGAGTACATGTGAATAGAGACTACATGTGAATAGAAACTGTATGTGAATAGAAACTAGATGTGAATAGAGACTACATGTGAATAGAGACTACATGTGAATAGAGACTATATGTGAATAGAGAATACATGTGAATAGAGAATACATGTGAATAGAGAATATATGTGAATAGAGAATATATGGGAATAGAAACTACATGTGAATAGAGAATACATGTGAATAGAGAATACATGTGAATAGAGAATACATGTGAACAGAGAAGACATGTGAATAGAGAATATATGTGAATAGAGAATATATGGGAATAGAAACTACATGTGAATAGAGAATACATGTGAATAGAGAATACATGTGAATAGAGAATACATGTGAACAGAGAAGACATGTGAATAGAGAATATATGTGAATAGAGAATATATGTGAATAGAGAATATATGTGAATAGAGAATACATGTGAATAGAGAAGACATGTGAATAGAGAATATATGTGAATAGAGAATACATGTGAATAGAGACTACATGTGAATAGAGACTATATGTGAACAGAAACCACATATGAGCAGAGACCATATGTGAATATGTTCATAGTTTATTCTGAATAAAGATCACTTCCAATTAAGACGTCTTTCTCTATCTCGTAGTGATTGTTTATGACTTTATAGTAAATTCAACGACCATCGTTTGGACCAAAACAGATTTTATCCTTGACTCGTTCACTATGTCAAGTTTCATCAGATGTTGAGGATCTAGAGAAAACCGGTCCGAAAGTAAGTGAGGAAGTGGTCCTTATAACGAGGTGGTATA
This sequence comes from Lutraria rhynchaena, assembly GCA_008271625.1. Taxonomy (NCBI): domain Eukaryota; kingdom Metazoa; phylum Mollusca; class Bivalvia; order Venerida; family Mactridae; genus Lutraria; species Lutraria rhynchaena. The sequence continues at coordinate 4,406,718 of VIBL01000005.1, read as the reverse complement.
GATATTGGAGCGGTTTCTAAATGAGTTTTTTATTTCATATACAGAAAAAGAACGTTGAAACGCTGATCACCCAATCACGGTTTGTGGTATTTTATGTTTCAATGGTCAAGATCAATAGTCTTTGATAAGACACTCATTTCTGGATTTCTGGAACCAAACTCTAATCAGATTAAAAAATATATCCGAGAAGATTAATCATAGCAGATGATAACTGACTGAACGATTTCCTCCTTATCGCTAATGGTAGATAGTGTGATTTTAATGGGGGAAATGAAATTGCTTCAATCGCGCAAAAAATATCTGAAGCTGCGCATTAAGAACAAGATTACAGTATAGAAAATATGAATGATTACATGATGATCGGATTGAAATACAAGTTATACAGTTATTTAACCGTAAAGCTGGACAGGTAGGTCAGGATAGAGTACTTTATGTTTTATATTTGATATGAACTAGAAGTTTTGTTCTTTTCAAAATTGCTGAAAAGGAAGAAAATAACACGGATGCCAAGAATTGGTAAACACTGCGTTATAATGCAATTTTATGATATTCGTGTTACCACATGTTTTAAAATGTTTTCGAAACGCAAGAAAAAATGTTTTAATCAGTAAGGTATTAAATGGTAATTATTCAGCACACGTTTTATTTAATATCCTCATCAACAGAAATGTGTACCGTTATAATCCACACGAATACGCTCTTGATGAAACTTTGTTTTATGGCAGATTTAATGACACTAATATGTAACTGGGTGTATAGATCGGTGCTAAACAGGGCGTGTTCACTTTCCTGGAAAATTTGCGATAGAAGGATTGAATTGATAATTGCCACGTATGCTTTGAGTTTCTCCTCTTTCATTCGCATTTTCAGAATTCATTTGTGAAAATGGTTTTAATGCCCTATTTAGAAGTTTAGAAGATTGTATTGCCATTTCGTGTCCTTTTGTGAACAAAGACAAACCACCTTTTGTTTCGTTACAAATACATGTTTTCAAATAATGGCCTCATTACCATGATTCTGCGCGGATCTTCATATAAGAGACTAGTTTCTCCTACGATAGTCTAATTTCATGAAATAAGACGATGAAAGCTCGAGATATTTACAATACAGTCAAACCTTTGAACAAAGACTACCCTTGGTAAAGACAAAATGGGGCCTTTATTGACAAGTGGTCTTTATTCGGAGGTCAGTTTGTTCTAAATAATCAGAGACGGTTTTTCAAAGAATGGCCTTTATTCACATGGTAGTTCTTATTTAGAGGTGCCTGCAAAAGCAGGTTTGACTGTACAATGTGGTAATATTTAACTAATTGTAAAAATGTTTCATTTCTTCTACCAATTGATAGTTTCCTAAGTGAAGCATTAAAAGATTATCTGACAAGTAAGAAAAATATCAAATTTCTAACGCTAACAAATGTACAAGCTTATTTCGCGACACATCGATATTTTCTTAGTGTTTCTCCTGTTTTAGATATGGCAAGATGGATGATTGACTGACACTAATGTTGTCAAATTAAGAAAGAAACCAAACTAAAGACAAGCCAACGACGTTTTCACAATTCGAAAGAGCTTTACGATTTTACGATCAGTGATCAAATTGATCCCACTGGTGATTTAATGATCATATAGTGCTTTACTATGAAACATGCAAACACAATGTGTAAGTTAATTATATAAAATATATTTTGTACAAATCCCATATTGTTGCTATAAATACCAGTATAAAGAGGATTTTTATCACTAAGTTTTTACGTAGCACCAACAGTCATGGTCATTTGGCGAATTTCCTGCTTTAACAACCGAGTAAGACCCCAGGTTTACATCTGGATAGGATCCCGACCTTCCGTAAGTTAACTGGATAGCTTCCTCGCATGTGAATTAAGGTCCGGGTGAGATTCGAACTCGCATCAATGAAGCGCTAGTGATTACTAGTCAAGAGACCATATCCCCTCAAAACACGGAGGTCCCTTTTATATATACAGGAAATAACGACTAAAGACTTGCATATTCATTAAGCAGTTGGATATGAAAACTAGCATTTTATCTGAATCAACCATGAGATACTGTAAAATATTAACGCCGCATTTTAACAGAATGAATTATAAAATGCTGTAATGAGCACAGATCTGGAGAGAAATTAAAATTTATTTCTCAATAATGTATCTTCACAATAAAACATACAACAGAAGAATATGGTTAAAGTGAAATCCCGGAGACATGAGGAATTAAAGGTGTATTATATTACATTTGTATTCAGAACCAGAACACGCGACGCTGAAACAAAAAAAAATCACGTGATTCTCTGATAATGCATAGCTGTCATCAAGTGTCGGAAAGTTCCAGGTGTGGGACATTTTAGAGCCGGGGCCAGAGGGCCGCGGGGGCCCATGCTGGGTCCAGGGCAAAACTCCCGAAATATCGGTAGTGTAAGACTTTTCATAGAGATTCCTGGTAGCCAGAGACGGGGTTAACAATATTCTAAAGCCTATGTAATTTAGTTATAAAAGAAAAAAATGAAAATATCGTTGAAAACAGATTTCGGTAGAGTTTCAAAATTACGTGAGTCGTACGTACTCAAGCGTGTTAGCGTGATTCAGACTGAAAATGCGTGTGACTTGACAGCTATGTATATTGTATATTTTATAAATATTTTATTCACACTGGATCAATACAGGTAAGAAAATATAATGGATCCGCCAATCAGTGTGTTTAACTATTGTTTGTTCAAAACCCAAACAACTTCTTTGACAAGCGCAAACAAATGCTTTCATCAACACTTCAGTATAAAAGTGCAAATTTTCGTATGAAATTGATCGCTGGCCCAAATTTTGACTTCACTATATAACCGATTGTTCATTATATCCGAGTTTACTGCAAGTGTGTTCTACTGCATAAAGTTTATTTTATAAAACACATAATTATAATTTTAGATATTCGGACCGTTCTCTAAAATTTGCATAAATACATAATGTGTGAAGCAATAATGTTTAGACATAGAGTACCAGACTCTGATCCTAAGACTAGGGCTTCACATTCCCCATAGGTAAAGAGATTGACTAGGAATCCTTATTTAGTTGATGACCTAATACAGTAGACCACAGTTATAGCGATTTTTTGAGGACCCGAAATTTTAGTTCATTTTATCCATAAACTGAAACAAAAAGGACTTGGTATTAGAATACGATTACTTCACTTTAACCTATTTTCACTATATCCATGTTCACTATAACCGTATTCTACTGTAAGCGGTTATCGTGATAGGGTATAAGTTTGATTAGAATATTTTTAGAATTTGTTTCAGACGGTATTAAAATTGCATGAGGGATGTTATACATGAGTCACGTCGACCACGAACATAATATGCATCGTAAAACACGACCATAACACAGCTTGGTGTTATTTTACCTCTCTTAAAGTGAATTGAAAACAAGATTTCAAGTAATGAAACCAATACTATTAGTTTACTCTGAATTAAAGATATAAATATACGGTGTACCGTACATGCTATTGCACTATCACTTTCGTCATCGGATACTCCCTGCGTCATGATAAAACGATGACGTCACGATAGTTTCAGATTGAATAATGCTTCTTTTGACGGCGTAAAAGAGCATGTTTTCATGCATACGCGAACAGTGTGTGTGAAATAAAGTACAAAAACAAATGCGTGAAGAACTAATGTCAGAATGGTAACGTCTCGTCGATGATGTTAAATTGCTACCATGAAAAACACGTCGAAAACTAATGCTGACGTAATTGATGACGTCACGTTGGTGAAAGATTAATGCTACAATAACATGCACACGAAGATGTTACGAGACTTCCAAACTGTTTTGTCTAACCCTCCTTTCATCGTAATCGCGTCACTGTCAGTTCATGTATTCGATGACGATCATTCGTATCGACATCATCGGTTTTTGCCATCGTCCGTATCAGCTTCGTCATGCCATGAGATGGTGAGAGCTTAATGTCACTTATAGAACTCCGTAAATATCGGTAAAATGCTGACTCTTATAGAATATCCGTAAATATCATTAAAGTAACACAGTGTCCCTTACAGAACTCCGTAATACGTATGTTTATAAATACTTGTAGTGTTTTATAGTATAATCCAAGGCATTGTCAGGAATACAAAATGTGTGGTTAAACAAGATGATTTTTCAATATTCAGCAACAAAACTCCCCTACCAGATATCGAGAAACAAGTAATTTATAACTGATTAGATCTGAATTTTTTTGAGACAAAAACACGTTTTTATGATTTTAAAAACCTTGGAAATTAATCACTAATGATTTTCGTGGGTTACTTTCCTATCGTAAAGTACATGTACACCTAGACCTAACTTTATGATAAAAAATCAGGTTGTAATTACAACCAGACAATAAAACAAATCTTTATCTTAATGTTGAAAACAAGCAGCGTGACCTAGATTTCGTCATTTCTGTGTCAGTCATGTACTTTCATCTTTATTTATACATCTTTATACAAGACCTAAGTGGAACCTTTGAACAAAGGCGCCTTAGGGAAAAATGGCGTCACTCATACAGATCATATTTAAGTCTTTTTTATCTGTTATAACAATGATTGTGAGCTCACGTCTACATTTTGTTCTTTATCCACAAGTGACAGTTAACACGGGTTCTCCCGCTCACTATGCTCACTTTGTAGAGAACTGGGTGTAAGGATCCCGGTTTCGTGTGTTCGGGCCCTGGGCGCGACCCAAGTTCTCTGTGACAATTTAATTGAAGACATTGCACCAAGGTTCATTCGTCTTTATCACTGATCAGTCATGTTGAGAAGTTGGTAGTTAAATGCGGAGAACAAGGTTAGTTCTGGTACATAACCCAGCAACACTGGCTAGGTTAAATGCTCGCCGTTATATAACGTTGTATAAATAATTTTGAAAATGAGTGAAGAAACGAGAAAAATACAAATCTTAGAAAGTCAGGTGTGGATCGACATTTTAATATTATTTATGTAGTATTATACATGTTTTATGAAACTCGTTTATGAAGTTTACGAACATCGTCAGTGAGGGAAGTAAACACTCCTAAACCACATGTTGGATTCCTAGTGAAAATGGGTCATGTTTAAATATCGCAGATGGATTCAAAGAATAATAGCTGTTGACGTTTGTTTCAGTAGGAGATTTAAAACACATGCGTTATATTACCAGGTATTGTGAGTAAATAGTTACTGTGTTTACCATCTACTTCATAGATTAATAATTGCAGTCTTACTGTTTAACAAGAACTATTGTTGAGCGGGTTTTTTAATAATACAGTTTCATAAATTCCTGAAAACGTACTAAATCATCTTTTCATACAGTACGCAACAACTTAAAATGATAATTAAACACATAACTTTGAGCGTAATAAAAACGAAATTATATCTTTGGCTTTGATTATCTTATCATCCGTCTTAAAGACCCGTGTTCGCTACATCATCGTACGAAAGTTCTCCTCCTGTGTGTTTAAATCACCTGTTGTAATGTACGCTTTGATTGCACAATAGAAAATTACCACTAGACCAAATAGCGACGACTCCTAAATGTCATGTCTTATCATTAATGATTTTCTGTTAATGACAAATAACAAAATTGTCTAGATGAATTTGCCTTTAAATCACTCAATAGAGAAATAAACAACCATAAATGACCAATTTGGTAAAAAATAATGAACAAGATTCTTCAGTATATTCGAGTTCACTATAACCGTGTTTTACTGTAATCCTTTTCTCCTATCGTGATATAAATCGCCAAACTAAAATCACTTCATTTTGAAAAATTCGACCTCGCCGACAGAACACAATAAATTGTGTCTTACCTTTGCAGTTGGGTGCGGTGTCATGTTAGTACAGAAAAACACGGTTATAGCGGACTTGGATACGGTTAAGAATTGGGTACAGTGATGTATTGCATTCCTGTCCAAAGCTTTCTTTATTTCGTTGCTGTGGATATAGTGAATTATGGATGTGATGAGGCAATTATTCGGATCGCCGAGAATTCTGCGTTTTACTGTATTCGGTTTAATGTTGTTTGTCAACAAGAATGATGTGTGAATCTATGCTCACTTATTAGACCATATCTTACCTCTTCGCAAAGATGGATATTAGGGTTAGAATTGAACAACATATTTTACTTTTCCATATATAGAGATATCCGGATTGGATCGTAACTACATAATTATATATATGTTACCGTCTATATAAAGAGATATCGCGGTTATTACGTATGGATTGAAACGAAACCACACATTTTACCTGTTCATATAAAGTCTAGATTGAAGCGTAACCACATTTTTTACCTGTTTATATAAAGTCGTATTGGGATTGGAACGTAACCAAATATTTTTGCTGTGCATATAAAATCGTATTTGGATTGAAGCGTAACCAAATATTTTACCTAGGCTTATAAAGTCGTATTTGGAGCGTTACCATATACTTTACTTCTCATTAAAAGAGACATGATTAAAAAGGAACGAAGTTGACTTTTACATTTCCGCAAACGAATATATAAGTATATATATCATGGAAACCATATCACATACCTCTCGCACGGTAGTATTGAGGTTTAATGAAACCATAATTTATCTTACCTCTCCACACACAGGGATATCAACGTTAGAACGGAACCATATAGTGACGTCACCAGAACGTAACGATTCGTGCGACACATTAAATCATTAAACGTCCATCCTTTATTGACCATGAACTGATATATTTCTGGTATTCCAAACACCATGATGAGTAGATCAGCAAATGCAAGGTTAGTTATGAGTAAATTCGTCATAGACTTCCGCATTTTCTTGCTGCAAATCACGGCAAATATAACCAATAAATTACCCAAAATTCCAATCACTCCGATAACAAAAAACAGAATTGTTAGATATATTACTGTGGTGTCATTAGTCGCCTCCACCTCAACGACTTCATCATACTCGTTATCAATTGTTCCGTTAACATCTCCAATGTATCCAGATAACACTTGCTTAAACTTGGAATTGTTAGCGTCCAATGACATGACTTCTATTTCTAATGAACTGCTACTATTTGCAAGAATTCAAAAAATAATTCTATTTCAGAATTCATATTCCTCAACTAATCACTGTCTTTCAAATATCTACATTTAATGGTTTGATTTAAAAGTCAATAACACTCTACTTTTTAGTCCTTGTCACACTTAAAATTAATTATTTAATATTAATAAAATAAAGAAGTACATGTTTTAAATCTCCAAAACGAATTCATACTGATTACCCATAAATTACTTTGATAAATTTTAAACATTACATAACCAATTGTCTATTTAATCAATTTAACTTTTAATTAATGACTTTTTAAAAAAAAAACACTAATTTCTATCCATTATCAATTGTTTATACAAAATATGTACAAATCCTACGACCTTGCCACAGTTCCGTCCCGGTACCAGTTACATTCTGTCAAAATATCAACTTAAATATTTCAATTGATCAAATTGTTTGGATTTGCCGATTTATCTTTAACAAGGTAGCAAATTCTAGCACTGTGATCGTCCGACGCTCGTAGAACATTGTGAGAGAGTGAAAGATATTCTTAAGAACGAATCACGGAAGCCGATTGGAAAAAAAACATCGACGTTCTAATCCATTAAAGAAACAACTTAAAGGTGACGAGATGCGATATCAGGGCGCTCTGTCGTCTGCTGCTTAAGTTCTTAACAAATGAAGCTGACATGGAAATAGCAGTGTTGTATAATACACAAGTATATGTTACCGAATACCACTACATGTTACATTCCTCGTTTTTAGAAAAAAATCAGGCATCATTATTCGAAATCTGGTAACTCATTTCATCCGATAATAAATACAACAGACGGAAAAATAAAGATTTATCAAGGATTTAAAACCCGTTTTTCTTCAGAATAAAAACTTAGATCATGGGATATGAAAATAACACGTATACATTAGAACATGCTGATGGTGAACTCCTAGAACCCGAGCAATTAATTCATAATACAATAGAATACGGTTATAGTCAATCACAGGAAGATTTCCTTTAAAATTCCAAGTTTTTATACGAAATGTTTAAATGGTGGCTACCATGGACAAGTGGTTATTGTATCTGACTATAATCACTGGCCCTTAACCGCTGTGAGTTTGAATCCCATCCGGACTAGACAAATTTCAGATACGGGGAAGCTCGCCTACCGAAAGGCGGTGGTTCTACTCATGTGTATACCAGCTGTCTTCCTCTACCGTTAAAACTGGAAATGGTCGCCAAATGACCTCGGCTGTTAGAGCGACGTTAAATCCAAGAGATTGAAGTTAAAATGTAGGCATTATTCAAAATGTAATCTCTAATTGAAAGCATACTCGCTACTTTGTGCATTTTAAATCTAATTCTCATACATATAACAATTGTGAAATTATATATACGTAAATGTATACTATTATTACCTTCATAGTCATTATAAATGTCACTTATGCGTCTGTGTTCTGAATTTGCAATGTTATTCATCCTGCCGTCTGTTTATTAATTTGCACATATATGTGTAAGAATATAGTTTTATATCAGGAAATCACTTATGTAAATATGAGAATATTGACAAAGCGAATCAAAAAGTCGCGTAGAAATTATTGGATATCGAAAAAGTATTCTAGTCGGAACTCAAGACGTAACATGTGCAGTTCATGTGCAGATACAAAGCAGTCCGGTTATTTATTAATTAATTTATTTATTTATTAATCCTCGTATTCAGAACAAACGCGCGCATTAATCATTAAGCAATTATAATCGCGTGCCAACGAGTATATATACATGCAGTATGTCTTACGCAATGCGCGCCTAGAAAAAATGAAATGACAAAATGCTAGCATGAAAATCTTTGATCAAAATTAAAACCCTTTTTGTACTAGTACCAATTGTTATGTTGTTTTCTAATTTTGACTGTGGTGCACAAAGAAAGTACAAAACTATTATACGATAATTTTACGCGTTTATTTAAAATTTTAGAAATACAAGCGATACACAGGTATGCAATAAACAACATGACATAAGCACACAGCAAGGCGTTGTGCTAAATGCAAGTATCCAATCCAGGACTAAGGTCAAGGTCAGATATTGAGATTTATATACATGCGCATGGAAAACTCACGTTCAAGTTGTACAATCCTGTACACGGTTTGCTAAAACAGATTTAAAATGACGGAACAAATATCATCACGGTACACAGAGCTCACATCTCTAACTTATTCCATTACATTTTAAACAATCTAGGACCTCATTGGTCGTGTGGTTATAGTCTCATGACTAACAATTTGCAAACATTATATAAGTACTTTTTTTATTTGAATATCAGAAATAAATCATTTTCGAATTTGTGCTTGTCCGATTAAAACATATTCCATGTGCATACCAAAGCAATTCATTAAAATAAGAGAAAAGTTCATTTTAAACATGAGTTGTAGTAATTGTTAATATCCGTTCAGGAACCGAAATTATAAAGTTTAGATCCGTACCCGCGAATCTGAAGATAGATTCGAATAATTCGGATATTTCAGGTACCCGTTGCAGTTCTGTTGTTTACTAGAAATTTTATAGATAATTCTATAAATAGTTGGAATATCAAAATACGTACGTATCTAAAAAGACACCAAGACAGTGTTGGATAACTAACTATTATACGTTCTAACACCAAAAACCTGGAGTGACCCCTTTTGCAGACATGCAGAAACTTAAAAGTAACCTCATCATGTTTTTGACAAAAAGTAGTTACATTTTATTCTCACTAAGTAACTTCACAATATACCGTTAATATTTGGTCTGTCTTTAAATTTCGCGTGTTTCATGGATGAGTTCATTCGCGAAATATAGAAAGCACGAATTATTTTTTTTCGGAATATTACTAAAGTAGCCGAAAAATTGAAATATCCGTAAATACTGTTACATTGAAACGACGAAGTATAACAACTTGGAACACGTTTATTACCCAAGACTTAAATTTTCTAACACAATAGTTAAATATTTAACCATCACTTATCTTCAAGATAAAATTCCTTCGCGGTAAGCAAAAACAAGAAAATAAATGTATTTTACGGAATGGATGCGTCTTCCAGGTGTTTGTATTTGTGATTATATTTGACTGAATTGTTTATAATGGTTTAAAGAAGTACGGGAGGGGGTTGAACGAAAACAGTTAAAATGAATTTTGGCAAAACTAGAAGACATAAGGTTAATATTCACCAGGTAAAACTGTTTACATCTGTGTTATGAAAAAGATCGTAAACAATAATTTACGTTCGTGATTTCAGGTCTACAGAAATTATTTTTATGATCAAAGGTTGTTTTATACATTGTAATTACCATAACACGTCGATTTTTTCGACCACCTTTGAGACTTAATGATGAGGCGGTCTCATAATCAAGTAAAAATATTGATAACCAGTCCGAAAATAAATGGTCGTTATATGCTATGGGCCCGTCTTGCATTTTTCAAAATGGCCGTCATTCTTTGACTTGTCATGAGTGAAATTAATTACCTCTTAAGCGTTGTCTTGTCATGATTAAATATGTCCGGATAATATCTTGTCACAAAGATTGTCAGAATATTAAGTCATAAAATAGCAGTTCATTATCATAATATCAACAGCATTTTACTAAGATCTTATGTGGCATTTATATGTGAATTTTTGTATTGGTTTAGACCCCTACTAACGCATATAAAGAGGTTCTAAGATATCAAATGGGCATGTAAGAAGGGCATACGATTAGGCAACATACAACAAGATTTCATAACCTACATGTATTAGGTGGATCATGTGATTCAGATTCATTTTAGTATGTTTTTTTTTCGAGAAATTCTTTTTATTGATATCTTAAAACAAATGGAATCTTACATCCATTATTTCTTGATAGGAATGGCTTTGGCTTGTAAATTCATAAGAACATTTTCCGATCCAGTAATACGCATTGCAACTAAATTGACTTAGTATATTTCGACGCGTAACGCGGAGCGCTTCACTACAGCCAACAGTTCATTTACCGTTACAGTACTGTTATAACTTTCCTCTATCCGTATAAAATCATCACATATGAAAAAGTGACAGTGTATTTGAGCGAGTAATTCGATTCCCAGCGAAGAACTAGTCACACGTAAATATATAAAACAAACGCATTAATAAATTAGCGATTCACGCCATCTTCGTTCGTGTTACGCTCAGACAGTGAAGAGCACGAATTTACAAGATGTTAACAACAATATTATACTTCAAGTCATGTTGTAATTAGATCACTGGATACATTTCATATATTTCTCCTTCTATAATAAAACAACAATACAACATCTTGTCTAAACCAAAGACTTCTTTAACCGGTAATGGACGCCACATTAGTACCACAATGCTCTCATAGTCCGGTACATGTCAACAACCAATTATATTACTTCAAGAGATTTCATTCAAACCGTTCCTGGAGCTTCGGTGCAAATTTCTCACTGACTCTGTTGTATGGATTTAATGTGTTCAACATACAACCAAATGAGCTACAGCCGCGATGTACAGTTAATGTACCTAACCTTATAAAAGATGATGTGCTCAACATTTCCCCGGTTTCATCCCAAATCATAATTTAGTGTTATGTACGTCCCAGATCATAATTTAGTGTTATATACGTCCCAGATCATGATTTAGTGTTGTATACGTCCCAGATCATGATTTAGTGTTATGTACGTCCCAGATCATGATTTAGTGTTATGTACGTCCCAGATCATGATTTAGTGTTATATACGTCCCTGACCATGATTTAGTGTTATATACATCTCAGATCATAATTTAGTATTATATATGTCCAAGGTCATAATTTAGTGTTATATACGTCCAAGGTCATAAATTAGTGTTATATACGTCCAGGATTATGATTTAGTGTTATATACATCCCAGATCATAATTTAGTGTTATATATGTCCAAGGTCATAATTTAGTGTTATATATGTCCCAGATCATAATTTAGAGTTATATATGCCCCAGGTCATAATTTAGTGTTATATATGTCCCAGGTCATAACTTAGTGCTATATACGCCCCAGATCAAAATTTAGTGTTATATAAGTCCCAGCTCATAATTTAGTGTTATATAAGTCCCAGCTCATAATTTAGTGTTATATATATCCATGGTTATGATTCAGTATTATTTATGTCCTTAATAATGATTTAGTGCTTTATATGTCTCAGATAATGATTTAGTGTCATACATGTCCCAGATAATGATTTAGTGTTATTTATGTCCCAGCTCATAATTTAGTGCTATATACGTCCTTAATCATGATTTAGTGGTATATATGTCCCAGATGATAATTTAGTGTTATATATGTCCCACCTCATAATTTAGAGTTATATATGTCCTTAATTACAATTTAGTGTTATATACATCCCAGATCATACTTAAGTGTTAAATATGTCCTTAATCATAATTTAGTGTTATATATGTCCTTAATCATGATTTAGTGTTACACATGTCCATAATCATGATTTTGTATTATATGTGTCCTTAATTTTGTTAGTGTTATATATGTCCTTAATCATAATTTAATGTTATATATGTCCATTATCAAAATTTAGTGTTATACATGTCCATAATCATGATTTAGTGTTATATGTGTCATTGATCATAATTTAGTGTTATACATCTCCATAATCATGATTTAGTATCATAATTTAGCGTTATATATGTCCCAGATAACGATTTAGTGTTATATATGTCCCAGATAATGACTTAGTGTTATACATGTCCTTAATCATAATTTAGTGTTAAATATGTCCTTTATCATAATTTAGTGTTATATATGTCCATAATCATGATTTAGTGTTATATGTTTCCTTAATCATAATTTAGTGTTGTATATGTCCTTCATCATAATTTAGTGTTATATATGTCCCAGATAATGATTTAGTGTTATAAATGTCCACAATCATGATTTAGTGTTATACATGCCTCAGATAAGGATTCAGTGTTATATGTATCCCAGATCATGATTCAGTGATATATTATCCCAAAACATGATTCTGTGTTATATGTGTCCCTAATTATGATTCAGTGATATCCCAGAACATGATTCTGTGTTATATGTGTCCCTGATTATGATTCAGTGATATATTATCCCAGAACATGATTCTGTGTTATATGTGTCCCTGATCATGATTCAGTGATATGTGTGTCCCAGAACATGATTCTGTGTTATATGTGTCCCTGATTATGATTCAGTGATATATGTGTCCCTGATCATGATTCTGTGTTATATGTGTCCCTGATTATGATTCAGTGATATATTATCCAAGAACATGATTCTGTGTTATATGTGTCCCTGATTATGATTCAGTGATATATTATCCCAGAACATGATTCTGTGTTATATGTGTTCCTGATTATGATTCAGTGATATATTATCCCAGAACATGATTCTGTGTTATATGTGTCCCTGATTATGATTCAGTGATATATTATCCCAGAACATGATTCTGTGTTATATGTGTTCCTGATTATGATTCAGTGTTATATGTGTCCCTGATTATGATTCAGTGATATATTATCCAAGAACATGATTCTGTGTTATATGTGTCCCTGATTATGATTCAGTGATATATGTATCCCAGAACATGATTCAGTGTTATATGTGTCCCTGATTATGATTCAGTTTTATGTGTGTCCCAGAATATGATTTAATGTAATGTATGTTCCAGATCATAATGCTATGTTATATGTATTCAGGATCATAATTCTGTATATCATGACTCGAAGTACTTTTTTATTTCACAGGGGTTTAGCACTACACCAACAGTCAGGGTCATTTTGAAATTTTTCCAGCTTAAATGGTGGGGGAAGACATAGAGCATACATACTGTTAGAACCATCAACCTTCTGAAGTCAGCTGGACAGATTCCTCACTCAGTCAGAGAATATAACCAATCTTGAGCTAGATATATCCAAGAGCAATATTTGGTGTAGAAATGCTACCAGAATGACCGAGGATCTTATAGTTCCTAAAAGACTCCAAGATTCGTCCATATGGTTGCACAATGATACTGAACTTCAATTTTAAGCATTTATTAGAAAAAGATCATTTTATACAAGTATTACATTATTTAATTGGATGGATTCAATTTTGCTATAATTGATACAAACTTTTTCCCCTAACAACATATGATACACACAATACAGAGTATAGAACAATAAAGTTATATGATATAGTCATGTCTGGTCATAATCACAAAGAATTCGACCATTTCAATTTAAAAATGGACAAGGGCCACATTACCTTTATTTTTACGAACTGATATAAATGTGCATTTATGATATACTGGTATTATATCCAGAAGAGAATTATGCCTTACACATTAAATAAATAATTTACCAATTTCTTAGGAAATAAAATGGGAAAAAAAATAATATAAAAACATGATATTATAAACACATGACAGTATTTTTGGTAACTAATTAAATAAACAGATATGAAAACCATCTGGTATATAAATGATAAATAAATGATTTATCCTTCAAATAACAAAATGAAAAAAGAATTCACAAAAAAAGATTTAAATAACCAACATAGTCTCATACATATAGATATTCATCAGACGTATTCATTTACATAATTATATTCCTAGTACCATTCATAGAAACCATGGCCAAAATTCCAATGCCAGAACTCAAGAAACTTCACTTATAGAGTTAGGCAGATGAGATTTCAGTCACAAATACCAATACCAGAACTCAAGAAAATTTTACTTACAGAGTTAGGCAGATAATAGTTAAGTCACAAATCCCAATACCAGACCTCAAGACAATTTTACTCAAAGTGTTAGGCAGTTGAGATTTAAGCCTTAGATTTAGATTAAAATATTAATGGGTGCTAAATACTTTATGGTGATCCACTCTCCTTCAGATTTAAGAATTGTTGTGATAGAAAAGAAAAATTGTATCCGAGTGTAACAACCTTCGTAATAAATAATAATTTGTATATATAAGAAACTCTTAAGTCTGTCAGAAAGTGGAATATGTGGATTTCATCAGATTCCACGAATATATATTAATGCATATCCAATCAAAGCCATTTTGTATGTAAACAATAACTAATATATAAAATACAAATAATAAAATAAACAAATATGGGACAAACAATATTTATACACACTTATACCGATTTTGTCTACAAGTGATTAATTTTATATGAAGTCAGACAAAAAATACCTGATGTTATACATTTAACTGATTTAAAAACATCTGAAATCATGTGAGAATTCCAGCTGGTTTCATGTGATTGTAACAAAGAAGGATACAAACAGATTACTATTTTATCATATTCCAATAAATTCACTGACAAATCAATCATATTCAGTTAAATTTCCCATCTTTATACCAATTTTAAACAGAGAGGTGTAGAATATCAGGTAGGCACATTCAATTCAGGCTAAACAAAAGCAACAATGTTAGGAACTTGTATCTTAAAGCTATTCATAGTCAATATGAACAGTACATTACACTTAAACAATAGTTACATACACTAGTAACACTCAGATATCATTTTTAAACGATAAAGGAATAAAAAAAAAGTCATCTTTCCTTTCTGACACCTTGTATTGGAAGCAATTTAACACATTAGCCAAGTAAAAATGTTGGTAACAAAAATTTAAGGAAATTGAAGGCCTTTCAAAGTTTGAAATAGTAACAAATGATGATTGAAATTTAATTCACACCAAGGAAACCATTGTATATTATGCTGCATATATTCGTAGTGTTATCTCAATAAATGACAAAAATCTAGAAATGTACAAAAAAAATATATGAATTTATTGCTTTTGTTAAATTAGTGAAATATTGCAAACAAATAGACTGAGGTTGAACCACTATTCCAGCATCTATGCATGTATATCCAATCAAAGAAGCCATTTTCTATCTGTCCATTCTACAGAGTCAATAAAAGACACTTCAGCAGCATTATGTAAATACAGAAGAACACAGTTACAGTGAAATCCTGGTGACCCAAATAATAACTTCATGATGTCCATGTATCACCATATCAGTAACAAAATGTCCGGGGGATAATGAGTAATTCCTGAATCCAATCCTCCACTATATCTGAGTTCACTATAACTGTGTTTTACTGTACACAAATTCTCAGGGAATATTTCTTCAATAGGATAAAAGTATGGCAGTTCGTGCAGGTATAAACTTTAAAAATGTCCAATAACAGAAGTTTAAGTGGTTGCTGATTAAAGGGAAATATTTTTTTTGATAATCCATTAAGTGGAAATCTACTAAACCACAGAAAAATCAGGCCCCTAAGAAAAGAAATTTATCATATAATACATACAATATTATGGCATTTCTATTTTATTGGTAGCATGTAAATATCTATGTACTTTCTTGTATGGCAAAGTCAGCCCCATCTTATTCAGATTATATTCAGTTCTGTGTAATTTCTGTGTAAATATTGTTGATAGTGGAAAAAGCATAATTCTAACAGTGGTACTGAAAAACAAATACATACACAACACTAGTACACAACACTTGAAGTCAAGTTACCAATCCAAATATCTAGATTTGAGAAGACACTGTACCAAACTGTATTGCACATACAACATACACAATCAGAATAATTACGATATTCATAATTCAAGATAAATCAGTTCTGTTCATAAAAAACTGTCTAACATTCCTAGCAAGAAATTACAGAGCGCTGGTGCTATTCATTTATCTAATTAAAACCAAGGGGGATTACACAAACAGATATATATTCAAGTCTGAACCAAATACTAATACTACCGGTATTAATAATCTTAATTCAGTTTACAATAAAGCTATGACAAATGGCATATAAATTAAGACGCTGTACATTATAATCACCAATACCGGGGTGTACAGAAAAAAGGAATTGGAAAGCCTTTATTTCTATCATTACTGGTTGATGTAACTGCATACTCTACACTTAGGGTTTTCTACAAAAACTCAAATGGGGGACAACTGATACAAAAAATAAATGACATATATACAAGAGTTACCTAAATCACACCAGAATTTCATGTAAAACAGGTTAACAACAAAGAGAGACAACTTTCCAACCAACAGGCATGTCAAATACCCTGCTGTTGGATTTTTTTGAGATTCCTATTTATTTCAATGAGCAAGAAAAATGAATTAACATAAATCTCCTAAATCCCCCCCCCGAAATTTTTTAGCAACTTCAGAATATATGTCTGCAAACAGAACACAACCTTCTAAGCATTTGAAATACATGTACGCAATCATTATCAAAGAAATAATTGCTTCAAATTAAATACCAGCCTTCTAACATTTCTAACTTCAAAAAGGAAGAACTTATGACAGAAAAAAGAATAATACTTAAAATGGGGCCTCATTTTGAGCCAGGATATAATATCTGAGAATAATATAATGATATAATGAAGAGTATATCACTCCATATAAACTCTAAATGTTGAATTCTACGATAATTATAATATGATACATGATATGTTTACATCATAAAATTACAATAAAATCTAGACAAGCAACTACTTGTACAAAATGTGTAAAAACATCAGGAAAATATAGATTTTACCAGATAAACAGTTGAACAGGGAATAATGTATTACACAAACATCATGAGAGCAATATTCAACAGTGGATAGACTTATATAAAAAAAAAACTTAAACACCAGCACATTATTATCCTGTACAATTCTTAACAAGTTATAAAATATAGAGGAAATAGACACATGATTCTAGACAACAGTTTATAGACACTGTACTAATATATATAACCTGACAACAATCAACTCAACTAGGACAAAACTTATTTCTGTAATTTGGTTTTGGAATGCTGGGTATATGGTTCTATAACATAACGTTTTGGTTGGAAAAGCAAAAATATAACAGTATGCAAAATTTGTAAAAATCAAACTCTTACTCAGTACGACATAAACATGAAAAGAAAGATGTATATACAGCATAACCTTGATTTCAAGACTACATTCAAGAACAAATAAGTCAGTCTCAGTACTAAGTTGGGTCTCATTATAAAGTTAACAAATAGACAAAATATTGAAAACCAGTCCAAAAATAAGTGGCGGACAAAAAGAGGAGTTCTATTGTACTCATTATTCCAGACCTCGACTCCAACAATTATCCCCAGACATAGTTCTTCACCCAGAAGCGATATAACCCACATCATAAGGATATTACCCACATCAATAGGAAATCAAACATCTAATAATATGTTATAGCTGATACACAGTAATACAAAATAATCATGTAGTCGAATAAATACAGCACATGTGATCTAAAATCTTTACAACCAGTTTACAATGAAAGCACATAGGAAAGCCGGGTACCACTAAGACATAACAGGTAACCAATTCTAACACAATTCCACCAGGAGTTATTCCACCAATCTGTTTCTTCAACAACGCAGAAATATGGAACATATTCAATACTGATAAAAAGACACAAGAAATTAGTTTCCATGGTAACACATGTTTAGTAGAAAAAGACATTTTAGTCCAAGAATTCGTTCAGATAAATGGCACAGATCGTCACTGAACACAAACATCTATTCAAACAAACAACCATTTAAATATCATTTCTTTTGTTTCAATCACACAGAGGACAATTAAGGTCCAGTATAAGAATAAAGACTGACCAACAATATACAAATAGTTGGGTGTTAGAGTGGCGGAAAAAAAAAACAAGAAAAAAGTTGTCAATCTTGGGTTGTCAATACATTAAAACTAGAATTACAAACATTAAAGCCTTAATTCAAATGTAAATGTCTTTACAACCAGGGCCCTTTTCTATTTTCTAACGCACTAAACACAACCTATCTTTGGCATAAGTAAGTAACTTTATGATAATGATGTTCTATCAAAAGTTTTCGTGTAAATATCGTCATGAGTAACGTAACTCCACCACAGTTGCAGGATACTTTAATGATTTAGAACAACTTTAAACATGTTCTCAGAATGAAGCTTAGGAATGCCAAGTAACATACATCAAAAGCTTGTGAAGTAACAAATGTGTGAATCATATAATGCAAGATTTAATGGGTTTAACACATAATTATCTACTGTACGGTGTACCAAAGCATGATAAAATAATTACAATAAATCTACATGGACACGAATCTTATAAAGAGCTTAAAATTCATAGCAATCTTCTAAGTTTTTTTTAATTAATTCTGGTAAAGTTATAAAACTGATCATTATGGATGAATGATTTAATCAATCTGAATTAACTATCCATAGACACTAAACCAACTTACTTAATCCACTAAGTGAAGGAATACAAAAATCTTGGTCTTCAAATTTATATAATCATCAATCAAACACAATGTATTTCAAAATTAAGTTTATAAATATTTTAATACACCAAAGAATTTGCACATAAATTAAATACACCTTTGCAAAAAATCAACAGTTGATCAGACACTTTCAATATTTATTTAATTCTGAAACAGGGCAAACAAAATAATGTAATTGTTTCATAATTTATACAGACATCAATAAAAGCTAACTGCATGAATATATGACAAATTTAATATCGCAACATGAGATTCATACATTACACAGTACATTTATCATAAATATGATGGCGCATCAATAATGTAACTTGATCTTCTAATACATACATTTTGACACTGACGAAAAATGTCATTTATCAACATGTTAGAATAACAACTCGGAATACTTCTAATTGCAAAAATGATCTAGGACTAACAAGTACTTCAAACAAAATCT
Source organism: Lutraria rhynchaena (assembly GCA_008271625.1). NCBI lineage: Eukaryota > Metazoa > Mollusca > Bivalvia > Venerida > Mactridae > Lutraria > Lutraria rhynchaena. The sequence continues at coordinate 4,386,956 of VIBL01000005.1, read as the reverse complement.
CATTGTCGTGACTGCATCATATAACGATGGAATGACATTAAGCTAGAGTCATTAACAACTGGTTAAAAATAATAGTGAATGCTAAATCAGTTCTTACATGATACAAATACACAGTTACTATTTCTATACATGTACAATTCAATGGAATGTAGATACTTATCATGTGTCTGATGGTATGCAATAGTTAAGAACAAAAAAATCATACACATATCATCAACAGTAACAGCATAGGAACCATAAAACAGGGGACACATTATGTATGGAATGTTATCAAAATAGAATACTGTACATATCTAATATTCATCATAAATACTTGGTATAGCAAACAGACGTCTGACCTAGGTGACTAAAAAAATATCAGCCATTGTCAGAGTTATGATATAAAAATGGTGTGTAAAGAAACCACAGACAGGGACATCAGCATCATATCCATGATACAGTCATTGTATATAACTACTTCATAAGGATAAAAACTCTACAAAAAGCAGTGTTACTTACTATGATATGATGCAAACAATTTCTAAAGCCATGATCCAAATGTATGTACAATTCATACTAAGGAAGAGAAGAATGACGTATTGAGCAGGTTATTGGTCCAAAATATGTATACCCCAAACAGATGTAGAAAAAATAAGATAAAAATCAGCCTCAAACATACACTATCAATGCAGAGAATAATCGCCGATTATTTCACAATCTGTTTGTGTCCATTTGATAAACTAGTATAATATTTGCACCACTGACTGCGCTGCAAATAATAAATGCATAAATAGATGAATTCATTAAAACATGGCCCCTACTCACGACAATCTAGAGGAGAGAAACAATATCATAAAAGTTACTGTGATAAAGTTACGCTGATAATATAACAAGACTCACTAGACGGTGTAATATCATACAACATATGCAATAATCAATGCAGATTTTATCATCTTTGCCACAAAGTTGTAACACATGATACACAAATTCATTTTAACAACCTCACGACCCCTACTGGACACTATCAACGCTAGAATTGCTAAATGTATCAACCTCATATATTGCAGACACATTCCCTATGAAATGAAAATAAAAACAAATCTACAAAAAATGACAGTTTATGCATTATCAGTACCTCAGGTACGGTGTCAGTTTGGTACTTATTGATTTTCATGATTTCTTGTGATGAGCAGTTGGAATGACGATGATGAAAGCCACAACAACCACAATTCTACATTTATCATACAAAAGACATTTATAACACAGCGTTGAAAGCATACTGCATATTTAATACTATTACCATGAACATACAATTTCAAAAATGATGCCAAACCAACCATTTACAAAAAAATTATCAAAGCACTTGCGAACAAAAAAGCTTGACTCCAAAAACGTTATTTTCATCTTTAAAACTTATACTTCCATTCTATTTATGCATTTCAATGATAAATAACTATATTACCTCCATTATGAAGAGCTCAATTTACTGAAGTAATTGACACATGTTGACATTGAATCAAATATTTACACAACATGGAATGTTCATCAAACGATAATCTAATATAGATATCTGCCAGTCATACTTATCACAAAATATTTATGTACAATAAAAATCTATGACAAAATAAAAACAGCAGTTGTACTGTGCTAACAATGCAAAATATACACAAGCCATTTACACTGGTATCATTAAAATATAGTCAGTCTTTCCAATCGATAGGCCAGCAAAAAATAGCCAAATTTACTTAACCAAAACAAATTTGAGTAGGTAGGTCAAAAAAAAATTTTTTTTTCTATAGATAACTTTTGCGATAACTATATTCACACTTAAATCAACATTTGAGTGCAAAAAGAAATTTTACAGTCAGTGATTTCGGTCACACACTAAATGTCAAAGACAAATAGATATTAATATGTTAAAAAGATAGTAAATTTAATATGTGATAACATCCTATATAAATTTTTTTTATAAATGTGCAAAGTTTCTTCTGGCATTCGGTGAATGACCAAAGGTGTTTGATTTGATGTAATGGTTGAGCTATCAGCAGTGCAATTTACTGTAAAACAAAATGTAAGGAAGCTTATCAAATATCAGTCAGGTACATAGGTCTACCAGTATAAACAAGCAGGAACCACTACAGGGTCTGAGATAATCTTAAAATTTACAAGAATATTAGACATTTATATATGATTAACTAATATGCAGTTACAATGGCCAAAATTATGCTCTAGAAAAATAGCTTTTGACAAATGCATGTATGTGCAGGTTTTGAACAGTACAAAGGTTAAACATAAAGCTTGTTATATAAATAATATTTTTTCCTATCATTTTATCACACTGTACATATCAATACAATTACTCAGTTAGTGAGAACTTGTGATTGAAGTAAAGTATATAAAATATATATAGAAATGAATAATGGTGAATGGTTTTATATACTGGGGAGTAAAATATATCAGCAAGTCTTATACTGTTTGATGATTGGTTAATGTATCCAGACTCAAGTCCCATGACGTCAGATGATTGGATGAATTCACAGATATCTATAGTATATGTAATGATATCATGCTATAATTTCTCCTTATCGTGAATGATTTCTGTATGACCCCCAAGGGACAGTTTGTATGTCCTTCTTCCCCACTTAATTATCCTCGGCGAGATAAGGGCTTCAAAAAACACCCAAACAGCCAACAGTTCACGTAGAATCCACGCAAATAAGTATTGTATCTTTGAAAAAGGTAGATTTCCGTGCTGAAACAAATAAAACAAAACATGAAATCTCTACAAAGAAAGTTTTGTTTGGAGTCAATAATCTATTTTACATTTATTACAGGTACACAACAAAAGAGTCCACGCCTTAAATTTTCACTCTTGATGACAGGATCCTGGGTGACTGACCAGGGGCAGAGGTTACAAAACTTGAGATCAGTCATCAAACACAAATCCTGTTATCATACTCTACTTAATTAAGGCCAACAGATTTGTTCAACAAGGTAAGTAGATATTTTAATTGAATTTTATGCAAAATACCATTTCAGCAATTATACATTTGCCCCAAAAAATTGACTGGAGAATATTGAAAACACAACACTGAGCTGTGATCTGTGGTTGTATAGTAATGAAATTCACTTTGTTTTCATCATAATTTTAACATAATCAAATAAATATGTAAATCCCAAATAAATTAAAATGTAGCCTAGTTGGATATATTCTGGTCAACATCAAATTGAAAAAATGTCCACACTTAGATATATTATAACATAAAATTAAACGCAGTCCACAACTTCAGTCACTAGCACATAGCCTGGGTAAAAAAACATGTGCCTCAGATAACGCTAATTGACCCATTAAGATTATAGCATAATAGCAGGAATTCCTACTTCTTAACAACCACTTCAAAAACTAGCAAAATGGGACAAAAAATGAGCAGAATTTGTGAAGTTCAGATATTTATCACATGCATTGACATTTTTTCTCTGGAGTTTAATGTCATACCAACAGCCAGAGTCATTTGGCAACTTTCCAGCTTTAGGAAAATGGAAGACCCCAATAGTACAGCTGGATAGAACTATTGATGTTCCTTAAGCTGGCTGGACATCTTCCTTACATCAGAATTTATCTCGTCCTGGTTAGGATTTGAACACACTGCAGTGAGTAGCTAGTTATCACTAGTCAGAGACCATAACCACTCAACTACTAAGGCCCCTAAGTAAAGATATTTATCACATGCACTGACAAAAGGGAGAAAGTGAGAGCTTATGGTTAACTTATGTAGACATGCAACACTTTGGGAATATTGACATAATACAAGAGTGTTAGTTTGTTTTATTGTATCTAGTACACAGAATAAGTACCAGTAAGAATTTTATCATGGGCTCGTGAAGGATAACAATTAATTAATGAAAATTATTTAATGAAATTAAAATATTGTTCGTTCTGTTGTAAGTGAAAAATTTACAATTTTGCATATAAGCTAGCATGCATTGTGTCTGGATAAATTTAAGTAATAAAAGTGAATTTAAAATTCATAAAACATGTTAAAAATGATAAAAATAACATCAACACACACACACACAACACTGCTATGGGATGTCTTACTCTATAGTAAAATAAGCATCCTTGTGTCTTAGTTGGTGGTGAGATATCCAACATGGAATGCCCTACCTGTACCATGCGTAGAAGAAGATAGTCAGATACGACCCATGCTACGATATGGACGGAGAAGAATATATACGGGTTGATACCGAGGAAGTGATACAACGACCAGCCAGCATATATACCCACAGGTATGCATTCAGTCATAGGTTCCAGAAATCCACTCACTAGAGGCATCATGTTTAAACGAAGCCGTAACCATCTGAAAAATAAGTCTAACATGAAAACAAATCAAGTTTAAAATATCATCAGGCTTTCCCTGCCAATACATGAAACAGGGATATAAGAAAATATACTAGTACAGATAAAATCCCATCATTTTGTCTGATATTGGGAATTTTTTAACACTATAATGCAGACAATAGTTTTGACAGCTCCTTTATAACATTGATTCACAAATATCACAATCTGATGAGAGTGAAAATCAGTCATCACTGTTGAAATGACAATTTCATCAAGGGAATAGAGAAAATGTGTAACAGAAATGGACACATTCGATTGACATTGGGCCATCCTGAAAAAATTATGCCTGCTGTAAGTGTAACACGACAAACTCAACTTTTTTTAACCCTCCCAGCAAAAAAAATGTTCACCCTTTCGTATTTAATAATTGCTTTCCAGAAAAAATTCCCTACCTATCTACCCACTGAAAAATATTGCTTCAGTCTCAATGAAGAAACTTTCTGGAGTTAGTGGAGTAAATTTGAACATTTCAGTTGAAAATTAGTGGATTGTTCAGGAATATTTGTTCGAAACTGGAAAAAATTATCACTATCCTGGATTGAGAATCGGTCCATTTTATGGACCCACTATATGGTTGGTAAACATCCCTGTGAAAGGACCTTCTATGTAAATCCAAATTAAAATGAAACATCAGCATTAATTAATCTATACAGAACTTATCAACCTAAAAGCTGAATTTGTATAAATAAACACAGCAGTGGAACAGCTTAATCTGTTAAAATAGTTCTGCAAGGAATCACAGAAAAACAAAAATTACAAGCATAGATATTATAAAATAGTAAGAAAAAAGTGCAGCTTTCGATGCTTCAATTATTTTAGCATGGAGAAAGGGAGAACACGGAGGAATCAAAGAATGATTATACATACCTGACCATTCTATCTTTATAACTAAGTACAGCCGTTTGCGCCAGATTTTGTTGAGCAGGATATGCCGATAACACTAGTCTATGACCTCTAAAAACAACACACAAAACATACATGTAGATTTTGTACTCATTTGTAGCATTATTACACAGTAGCTCATATATATGTAATTCATTGTAAACATCAGCATGCAGTCTGTGTGTTCCTATGCTAACACATAGTAAATAATTGCTTACACAGTAAAAGAATAGATGAAAGTCACAGAAATGTTTGAATCTTACAAATTCATGTCAAATTTTAAGTTTTATCCCCAAAACAAAACAAACATAGAGTCAACAGAGATTAAATACAATGAAGGGGTTCAAGTTTAGGCCAGTATAGAACATGACTTTATCATTAACAAATTTTGTATAAAACTGTCTTAAAATAACACGGCAATAAAAATAAGGGATCCCTTACTTTTCATGGAGAGCGTAGGTCAGAAAAAAGTCCTCGGCCAAATATTTGCCGTACCAATTAAGACCATGAACCTCGTCTAACAGGACCTTCTTGAACATATACGACATACCAGTGGCACAACACAAACCAAGAACATTAAACGCTAAGTAATAACGAGCAAATGCGCCGCCAAAATATGTCTGTAAAGAAAAAAACATAAATCTTATAAACTTTATAGACTTATTAGAGTACAGTTTTCAAGCTTTAGGGTAAATAAAGAAAAAATATAGCCGTGTTTATAGGGATACTTGACATGAAAATATTAGGGTAGGTAGGCCAAGAACTTTCCTTTCAATTTTTTTTCTTGCGTCTTGCCACCTGTTTATTAGCGAGAAAAAAGTTTTAATCAGACTGGTCATTTATACATACAATAAAACCTGGCATTACAGCAACATGTAAATAATGGTCACCTGTGAACAACAACCACCATTTATCATGGATAACAGACCGAAGAAACCTCTGTATAAGGACTAACTGTGAAAAAAGGCAAAATTAATCACTCCCTCAGGTCACCTTTGTTCACAGTTTGACATTGTAATCTAATTTCACTTACTTTTTCTAATGATTGAGCAAAACCTTTCTGATCAGTAGTGAATGGCATCTGATGACACAAAGCAACATTTGGTTTTGATAGTTTGCATACCATATCTAGTAGAATGGTTGTATTAGCTGAAATCATAATTAAATAGAATAACTATTGTTTCACTGGAGTTTAGCATCATACTATCAGTCACGGTCATTTAATGACTTTTTGAGGAAAACGCCAGGCTTACACAAAGGTAGGACCACCGACCTTTTGTAAGCTAGCTGAACAACTTTCTCACAAGTGAAATATAGTCCCAGGTGGAGTTCAAACTCGCAGAGATGAGGAGCTAGTCATCAATAGTCAGAGACCATAACCACTTCGCCATGGAGGCCCGTCAGAATAATATCAAAAAATTAGTTAAAGCCACTGGTGAGAGATAGCTTTTAGCAGACAAAAGTCTCATTTTTTCCATTGGAAATGGTAACATTTTAATTATAAACTGTCAGGGTGAGGAGGTCAGATGAATCTGTTATTCATTATTCTCTCACAGAGAACACTCAGTTATCTAAACCAATAAAACAGTATGTATCAAAAATTAATGAAATATGATATCATTATTTCCACACAGCCAGAGCTCCAGGTAATCAACTTAAACAAACCTGTTCCTCCACACGCAGCTGATAAATCAGCTTACTAGAGTGAGGTGTGAAACAAAGGACTTTGAATACAAAAAAATGTCAATCTAATTGTCTTAATGAATCAAGAACCATGTAAAGGTTTTGAACCCTAATCTCTAGGTTAGCAGTGTTGCTGCCTACACTAGGATAAGGCAAACAATAAATATCTGTTCCAACTAACGTTAAAAAAAATACAGGTAGGTAGATTGGCATGACTTTCTGTAAAGAATTTCTTTCAGACAGAGTTAATAGGAAACTCTCAGCATGAAAAAATTTACCAAGGCCAAAAAAGGGTCAGGGTCAGCAGAAAAATTAGTGTTGGTCAGGTTAGAGGAAAGCAGGGACTTTTGTACACTTTACCATACAAATCACAAGACCTACCTTTAATTCGGCTTGTACTAATCCAGATGTATTCGTACTGAGCATTATCATAAGCTGGGGCCATGTTGTGAACCATTGGATTAATTATACCATCTTTACCACCTGTCAAAATAAAAGAATGAATATAATCTTTAGGAAACAAACAAAAATTGAACTGGCAATCAATGTATAAATTGCCATACTTTAAATTTTGAATTTATAACACATTATTGAAAATGGCTGTTTACAACTCAGGGAAAACTTAGACATTTGAATGAACATTCGTGAGTGGCAGGACAGACACACAGATGCACATATACCAAACTAATCATTTTGGTGACTTCATTAAGCACACTGTAAACAGGCTCAACAAATATTCCCCTTGGGAAAAAACATCAAAGCCAGTGATACCGATCTTCTGAGCACTATGTACTCAGGTGAACTAAAAATGGGGCAAGAACAGTCTTGTACATTTCTTTACTTCAAACTTTATCATCAAAACCAACATGAAACCATGGTAACATGTGACATACCAATAAAGAGTTTACAATCCACTTTAGGGTATCTTTCCTTCATTTTGTTGACAAGGTTGATTGCTGGATCCTGGTCATCTTGGACACAACATAACAGTTCCATCTGAAAAGACACATATGTTATAATTCAACCACTGTATGTTATTACACAAGGTGTAGAAATGTTTTCACGTAGCCGGTAAGCTACTAAAAGTAGAAGGGGAGTCTGAGAGTTCCCCCAAGTATGGGGCAAAAGGGCAACGCTCCCTGTAGAGAAAAAGTAGCCGGTGAAAATGCTCAAATAGCCAGTTGATTTTTCCGGCTTCCGGCTCATTTATATACCCTGTATTATCTAACCACTGAAAGTTATTACTTTATCACAGACTGTTACTATTTTACCACTGTATATAATTATCTGACCACTTCTAAAAATTTTACATTCCTAAATTTTACAATAACCGCAATATGTAATTATATAACCTGATGATTGCAGAACAATATTTGAATAAAAAATATATTTCAAAATGCAACGAAGATTCCAAATAAAATCATATTCAGGTACTGATAGGCCAATAAATGTCATTGATAATGATGAAAATAATAAGTGAAATAATCTCAGAAAATTAATAAATAATGATCAACTTAATTAATTACAACAAAGGGAGATAATAAAACAATAATGTTACCTTTGGATAACTGAGAGTGAAGTGACTTTCCAGATTAACTTCTAGGAAAGGATCAATCCCCATCAATGGTTTAATGATGGACACACCAGGTACATTGTCCGTTAATACAATCTGGTCTTCCTTCTTGTATAAGATGAAACGACTGCAGAAACAAAAACAAAAAGTTTAAATTTTTAAACAGGCACCAGCAAGGATATATCAGGGTTCAGGCCCTGAGGTTATAAAACTTGAAAGCATCTCTGAGCTAAAATCTTAATTTCATTCTTTAGCATATTGTTTAAATAAATGTCTATGTTTAATATTCAAATATATATTCAGATCAATTATGCAGGCAGAGTTCTGCATGGTTAATATCACAATTTTCTATCAAAATTAACATAGAAACATCAAAAGATAAAACATGATACTTGAGCTTATAGGCTGATCTCAAGTATTACACCTCAGTGTCAAAATTATAAAACTTGAGATCAATCTCAGGGCTCAAATCACAATTTTAGTCACTGTCCACTTCTAGTCAAAATATCTGTTGGGCAAGTATGTTGGAAGATATTTTGATGAATCAATTATATACAATTAAATACAGACTATAAGGCTAACACAATATTATCTAACTTGAAAATAAAAACACAAAACTGAGATTGAGATCAGAAACAAATCTCAAGATGCAGAACCATGGACTCAGAGCATTCTACCGAATACAGCCATGGTATATCATCTAAAAATTTGTTTATTTCTGTATAGCTACTATAATAGCTGTGCCCTTATAAAAGTCTATAGCATTTCTTCATGCATGAATTTCTGTGAAGACTTTAAGTTAATGCAATCTTCAATATCATACAATGACAACAGCAGGATAACATCTATACAAGGACACAGATATAAATATTGATTTTTCATGAAACAAGGAAATAAACCTGTGTAAGTGACCGACTTATAAATCTGCAGATGCAAAACTGTTACATCTTTTTTATCTTACACATAATGTGAAAAAAATGGTGATGTGGTACATATCTAAGGCTATTTTTACAAGTCGCAGATTTCAAGCAAGGGGCATTAGTAGCAGGGGGTCCATTACCATGGAACATCTTAATGAAATTAGCAGTTTTTTAATGGAAAAATCCTGCTATCCATTGCTTGTAAACAAAAATGTTTCATCTAATTGATTTTGAAGAGATTTATTGCCAACTGTTAAAGATAAAATGTCTGAAAATCATAAGAAAGAATTTAAACCTAAGACTGCCGTGTTAGGTAAGACATGTCTATAAATGGGCCCCAGATGTGCCATTTCTGCAAGGACCTAAGACACAATATAAAATACAACAAGTAAACACTTACCCTCCAATCTGTGAAATTATTATGAAGAAAGTTGACATCCCATACAATACAAGTCCTATCACACCAACAAAGAAGATGATGTACGACCATGTCTGCTCATCAAATAAATTATATATACCCATTGTCTGTAATATAAAACATATAACAATATAATTCACTATTTCCTAGACAAAAACACACATGCAAAAAATGCAATCTTCCCCAAGACCCATCAATCCAAAACCATTCAACATATTTAACCCTTTGACTCATAATACCCCATTTCCCAGCATCAGAAGCAGACAACTAATGAAAACATTGTGGTAGAAGAAGCAATTGCTTGCAATGAGCAATGGCTTCTTTTGGCACAATGTTTTCCACTCTGTAAAAGAGAAATAATCGAATTTTCTTAAATAAATTGGTGTTTGGTATATTTGCTTTGAATTTGAAAGAGTCCAAAGTATGCTCATGAGGCAAAGGGTTACCATACAAAAAATGGAGAACAAAACAGGGTTCCACCTTGGAACAATTTGCAGCAAATCTACACAGGGTTTGAACTAGTTCTGTGGGACAAACCTAAAAATTTCCCCAGGGGATGTTACTCTACAGCACTAAACCTGGCGTTAAAAATTCTGCAGGGTTCAGTGTTCAAACTCATGAAGCCAGTGTCTGAAGGGTCCTAATGCTCCACTTATTCAGCTCAGCGGATTCACTAAAATCTAGCTAAAATGAACTGAATAAAAGAAATTGGAACACCAGTAATGTAAAATTTGGAAATATTTTAACTTATTTGTTTTATCATAAGTTCTAGTTTGCAAATTTTGACAGATCTAATTAATTACATACACTATTATCTACAAGTGTGACATTCAAAGACAATCCTTGTTAAGAAACTAGTTTAAACTAATCATATCATTATGAGTCATATTTGTGGGACAGATGTTTGTCCCTAACTATTGTAAAATGCTACAAATATAGTGGATATGTAATTTTATATGTGTTTTCAAAACAGACCTTGGATATTAAACAGCTGCACTGTTTTTGTATAAATATTTTTGTACGAAAGAGTTGGAGGGGCATTAAATAGGACAGGAATTAAATAGGGAATAATTATCCTATATGTTCACATTTCATCCAAGCCTTAATTTATAATCTTTCATTCAGTTTTCACTTCAAGATCTTAGAAATACCACAACTATTATCTAGGTACACAAACTTAGGACAAGCTTATTTTAAGGTACCAGAAATTACCACGCTATCACCTTGACAAACTGACAACATGTATTATGATGTACTTCAGATCTTATCAACAATGAGGTATCATTTTGACAAAATGACAAGTCATAGCAAGATGGACAGTCACACGAATAAATAGCAATTTAACATCATACTTGCACTAGCAGCTTATCAATTAACTTCAAAAAAAGACTAAATGTCAATAGTAACAGAGACCTTATTTCACAAGTTTGATATAATTAGTGGTAGAATTGTCTGTATGACAATCCTTAAAAAAAATATGTTTTCTGTAATGCGACCAACTCATAGAAATTGCAGCAATTCAACTTTTTTCTTAACCCTTCCAGTATATATTTTTTTTACCCTTTTGTTATTTATTAAATGGTTTCTGGCATTTTTCAAAAGAAAAAATCCCTACCTACCAACACATTGAAAAAATGTTAGGTCGCATTACCAGTTACAGCAAACAACGATTTTTAATGATGGCCTAACATAAAACAGTAAATCATTGACATTAAGATCACTAAAAGAACAAAATTTATACGATCTTAATATCAAGGAGGTTTCATTATAAAGTATCATTAACATAAATGGAACACAATGAACAGCCTAAACATAAGTGTCTTTATAATATTGTGGTAATAATATTGAAGAGGGTGTCAGTAAGTCAGGTCCTATCGTCTCTATACATCAGTATGTACCACAATGGAGTATTGTTACGTGCGTGTACAACAACACATGAAAACATGTAAACAATGATCAGTAGATGCATACAATCAGAATTTGTTCACTTAAACTGCATGCATGGTTGGAGTCAGTCTGTATACAGTGAATGTGAGAATGACACATTCTTTGGGGAGGAGAATATTTGTTGTACCAAGTATTCAAAGTATTTATTATCATGGGTACACGTCCGCTATAGCCATATACAATAACAAGGTACACCCAGTCTGTAACACAGACAGCTGAGAAATGTACAATTTATACTGACAAGATGGATAAATGACACAACATTTTTGCATACATGAATTCAAACATGGGCGTAGCCGGCCACCTGTAGATGAACTGATGAAAATGAGGAGTTAACTTAATCCAGGAAACTTGGTTATTTTTTTAAATAGCTACACAACTATCCAGCAGCAAGCATATGTTACCTGTATCGGTTTAACATCTTTTTAAATAAATGGTACTTTTAAAGCAACAACACAGTCAGCACTAAATAGCAAGACTGCCATATTAGTACACTGGTTAAATTTACAATCATAATAAATTCAAGAAATTTGCCAACCAAGTATGACATTAGATCACTATGACATGAAATAACCCAATAAATGTGAACCTGTACACACTCCTAACATAAAATATAAATTAATAACATATAACACAGTATAATGTGTCAAGTCATATTATATTACCATCATGACATAAACATATGAGATGAAAGAAATTCAGTAGGTCACTGAAAATAACACGTTTCTTCATGAAGGACGGATACATGAAACACGAACATAAACTCTGACATGTACGATGTTACAATAACAAACGTTAAACAGCCCTCAAACTTCTCACTCATACATTTAATGACATTTTGCATGTAGTTGTCCAAACATAGAGAACTGATGTACAAGGTTTAACACTGAAAGCTGGCCATGATCAGTAATTGAAAACTTTAATATATCGGTGTAAGCTACGAAGGTCGATAATAGCCATGAAGGTCGAAAATCTGGAGTTTCAAAGCAAATATTTTTTACTTACATGATTAGTATGGGCCACCAGTAATTGTCAACTTGATATAGTATATAGCTCAAACATTTGCACAAACTTTAAACCTGCTTCTGACAACTCTTTAGACTCTAAATTCCGTTCTAAAAAATGTTGCAGATGATGATGACGATTGTTGTTGTTGTTGTTGTTTTTGTTTCAATGAACTTTGTTGTTCTTATCCTTGTCTTATTATCCTTTTTTTGTTGTTTCTTGTTGTTCAAATGATAAAATTCACTTCCTTATTCACATCAAAATCTGCAGATATAAAAAAAAATCACAATTAATCATCCCATCAATACATAACCTAAAATTAGTGGTGTGTAGTATTCATTACAATTGGAAGGGTAGATTTATACACATGAATACATTCATAAATTCATACATTCAATATTTGACCGAGCATAACAAAGCAAAAGAGCATTATATTCAACCTTTTACCACACCTGCAACATGAACATTTCACATCCAGAATATAACATCATGCATTAACGTAAACACTATATATAACACTTAAAATTAATGAAATAATCCAGTAATTGCCATCTATACAACTGAACTATATACAAAATGGTTTAATTTAATCCATAAGTACCATACCCAACAAATCATGAATGAATAGATATATTTATACAACCTATATAGGCCCCTCAAAAAAGGATAGGTAGTTTTAAGCAGAGTAACATGATATGTCAGTAATTTATAGTCATTTTAACATAATACTCAAACTATACATGAACATCAAACTTGGTATGTAATGTGAATCAAACATTCATTCCTACACAGTGACCAAAATATTGGGAAAGAAAAAAGCAATGATCATTGCTTAAAATATATTATATATTTAGTAGTTATTTAGCATGTTTCAACACATGGCTAAAAGCAAATTCTTTACTTCAGTAAAATGGTTTATCTTTAAATCAAGTATGACTAGGCAAATCATTTCATAACATGTTAAATGCTTTCCTAGACTTGAGTCACTTGCCTGAAATAAAATCAGAGATTTATTTCTGCATTTTGGTGGAAGGTACCAATGCAGATCAAATTGGGGAAAAACAGGTTGTTTTGCACTGAATTTGGGATATTTTTACACCTATAATATAAGGTAAAAATCCCGGCAGATACAAGCAAAATGGTCAAATGAATATCACAAAATTAGCATTTTTCATCACATAAAAATAACAAAATTTACAACATTGAACTACAAAATTGTAAAATTTTAAATCCCTGCACACTTAAATCAACAGCAGGGGATTACTGACTCCAGACTCAGTCAAAGAAATGCACATATTTATATTGTTCATTATAACCAAACAATTTAAACCCAAAATACCTGAAAGTGCATATTCCAAAGTCTCACCAGTATGGTACATCAACTAACTTACAATTCACTTAAACAGACTTCAGTTTGTGTAGATTTACGTGAACTTATAGACTAATCTGTAATTATCAATCACATTTTCGTATGACAAGGTATTGCCTATAAGCTATGATTTGTGTTTAATTACATCAATAAGGTCACATGACCCCAAATTTATGAATAATTGACAATTTTGGATCTGTAGCATATCACAAGGTGATATCTACAAGTGTTCATTTATGATCTAGACAAAAATATCATCATTTTTTTAACCACACTGACTTTGTCTGAATATATACTGGTGTGATGTAAATTAAATTAAATTGCAATAGTACAAAGCAGTTTTTCAGAATGTGAAGGCCAGTGCAAATGGCTTACTTCTGCCAATCTTTAACAAACTTTCCTAGAGGACTGAGCTCTGGCAGTTCTTTACATTAAATGATATATTATTACGGATACACAAATGAATTCAATTAACCTTTTTTCGCTGGGTTTGAGGCTGTTTTTCAGTTAAAAACTAAAATGTAAGTCCTTTGCCATTTTTTCGATTGAAGGAAGTGACGGTATCAAGCCTGGGTCCCGACATTCCTTCTGAAATGCGTGCTCTATTCGGGAACCTCACTCTTGCTGTAGCACGCCAAATTTAACAGCGAGGTTCCCGAAAAGCATGTGCATTCAGGAGGAAAGCCACAACTCAGACTGGATACTGTCATTCTTGTCAATCGAAAAAATGGCGAGAGACTTACCTTTTAGTTTTTCTGATACGCAGAGTAGCGAAATGACGTTTTTTTCTTGGCAGATTTGCGTTCTTTGATGAGTTTAGATTAAATAATTAGGTCTGTTCAGGTATATAAATCATGGAAATCGAGTGCTTATGTTATTAATCACAGGAACATTTTTTTGAAGTTGAAAATTAATAATAAAGTGTAGGAAATTTATCTAGATCTAAAAAAACTAATTGTTGTTCTGCTGTCCCAAGAATTAAGGAATCCAAATCTATCTAAGGTGTTGCAATAATTTTAAAATAGGTGTCATTCAGTGTAGATAAATGTGGCTAATTGGTACATCCCATTGTAAAATCTATCTAAATAAAGAATAATAGACTGAACTTAAAACAATAAATTTGACACATATCCAAGAAGTATTCTTAAGATCCATATAGAGATTTGGCAAGACAACAATTAAAACATGCATGTATCTTCCAAGGAAGTTGACATAAAATAATCTTCTTACATTTAGCTGTCTGCAACTGTCCAGTAGCGTAGCTGACCAAAAAAATATGTTAGCCATCAGAATGCAGGGGGATGTGTTGCGGTGAAGGGCACTCGAAAAAATGATTTAGTGGAAAATTTTGTATTTTGAAAATACCTTTTATTCAGATGCATGTTCTTTAATAAAACGTCAAAAAGATAATAAATTATAAATGTACAAAAATGTACAATTCAGGACCTGAATAATAATAATATAACGAAAAGACAGCTACACCACTGGCTGTATAGCTGTAAGCTGGATTAAGGGTTAAGCTTTTATAGAGAAATTCCCAGTACATAATGAGAAATGTACAGAAACAAACAAAATCAATTGTAATAAAATATTAATGTCGGCATGAGTTACTCGATAAGAAGGTACTGTGAATGCATGCAAACTGTTTACAATTTACTAAGCAAGCAATGGTTTGTACCCAATAATTACAATATTTAGCATATTAATGAATTAATTAATCATTATCATTAATAGTTGCTACAATAACTTGTATTGATCAATAATCAGTTTTTGAAAATTACCCAAACTTAAATTGCCCATATAGCTGGAAACAATTTAATTATTGATTCATACAGACACGAAATACATTGAAGTCATACTAAATACGTCGTAAAGTATCTTCATAGGTCACAGAAGCCAAAAAATCAATCACAAAGGTATGATTCATAAAAATTTTGAAATCATGTGATCAATAGTAAAAGAATCATATGACCATACAACACAAATTACTCTCAATAATAACAAAGGATTGTCGGAGATCAATAAATCAATACTATACTGAATGGAACAACATGTACATAGTTATAATCAGGAAGTGACATAATATTATATCACATGATGAGATGTTCCATTAATAAGCATATCTTACAATTTATTCTTAAGTCCATCAGGGAAGAAAGATCACGGGTGGTAGCTAGATATTGAACCCAGAACCTCTAACACTTAAAGCAAACACTTACTCATGTTGCCAAAGACTTACTCAGTGTACACGAAAGACAAGACTTAACTCAGTACATAGGAAAGACAAGACCTAATTAACTCAGTGAGCAGGAAAGATAATGAACTGTTACAAGACGAGAGGACCAACAAACTTTAAAACATGACCAAACGAAAGAAGACAAAATATCACTTGTGTACAACATAATTATAATGATTTAAATCTATACTGAAAATCAAAGGAATGAGAAATTGTAACTCTCTTAAACTTTAAGAGAGCAATATCTATGAACAAAATGGGCGAACACTTAAACTCAATTATAATAATTATCTACAGCATGTTATAAAACAACTTATGATTACCAACTTATTGAAATTCTTCACAAAAAAAACTGAAATACTGGTACACAGCTATTTTATTATAATCAGGTATTATTATAAAGCTGTACAAATGAAATACTGTATCATCACAATTATCAATAAATTCATGTACAAATGCTTGTTTGCTTTTAAAAATAATGAGAACATAAATAAATAAACATGAGAGAAAGTATTATACAAAACATCCAGAAATATTTAAATCACAACATACCTATTACAAAATAAATAATAAAAATTCCTGCCAATTAATTCAATATTGAATCACTCCACCTATTCACCCAAAGATCTGCTAAATATTGTCCATCCTAAACATATATGTAACCTTTATCAATCATATACTTAACATAAAAAAAACTTTTTTGATGTTTAAACATAAAATTTAAGCATTCTTAATCCATCAGAACTTGTGAAAAATATAGGTAATGACAAGTCACCGCGGGATAATTAAATAATCAATACCAGTTTAACAGTAGTCAACAATAAATAAATCAATGTTTGAATTGTAACAATGAGATCAGAAAGGGAGAATACCCCCGGAGGTACAAACTGGTCACAAACACGTTGAAACCCAAATAATGGGATAAAATACCTGTACAATACAAACATTACATTATTAATGGCAAACACATAAAAATACTGGATTAATCTCTGAATAAATATTGTCAACCAATAGAATATTTAAATACATCTTGAATTAGAAACTGTGTATATGTCCGTGCTTGCTTCAAGTATTAACAAATACTAATACAGAATAATTCTGCAGATTTATAAATATTTATGATACATATTAGAACAAACGGAAATAGAAGCAGAGAAAAAATATTAACAAAATGCATGGTAATTGAAGTATATATATAAAATATATAAATATATTATATAATAGAATGCCAACAGTCCTTAGTGTACCAACATTATGCATAATAAAATTTAAGATATACAATTTATATAATAATTTTATTTATCACTTATTTATACAATTTTGATAATAATTCAATTTATAAACAATATATATATATATATATACATATATATATATGCCAAAAGTTCAGTGTACACTGAACTATAGGCATTCTATGTTTTAATCATTGCTAACAGTTAATATTTAATAAACTTAAGTACAGTGACTGCATACATACACAGTTTCTTAACATTAAATCTGATAAAATTCTGATAAAATTCAAAAAGGGGCCTCTGTGGTTGAGTGGTTATGGTCTCTGTCTTGTAATCACTAGCCCCTCACTGCTGTGAGTTCGAATCCCATCCTGACCTAGCTGTTGGTGTGATGTTAAACTTGAGTGTAGTGAAAAATTCACAACAGAGGGAGCAATTGACGCCAGGTATGATTTATGATTTAATTAAATCACAATTAAACACATTAAATTACATTGTGAAACAATTTACCACGGCATACATTTACATATCAATTAATCTGATTATGTGCATAAATTATATACATATACAGTCTTATCCACAATGCTAGAACTTTAAATAGTACACGGCAAAGTCTAGTGCTTACATAAACTTTCCATAGACCTATTTATCAAAGGACTAAAATAGCATGTTTTTCCATTCAATTATTGATCATACTGATCTATTTGAAATTTCCAAATACATTTAAACTTACACAGTAATTGATATATAATTATGTATATACAAATATATATATAGCAAACCTGACATAGCCACCACCTCAATATTTAGCCACTACTTTGTTATAATGACCACTTATTTTCAGACCGGCTTCCAATAACTCCACTATAATTCAACTTGATAATGAGACCACCTTATTATTACAACCATTTCTTTTCGTGTCCCAAAGTGTATTATCCTGGCACAATTAGTACACTTATAACTATGTACTGCCAGTTATTAGGTTGAGAAATACAATTGACACATAACACAGCCAGACTTCAGTCAAAATTTTGATGGCATTTTGTAAAATTTTGAGAATTACTGGCCTTCCTGTCTAGTAAAATTCATCTAGGTCAAGTCTTTTATGTGTCGTAATGAATATATGGTAACAACTAATAGCTATCCCAAACCATTCATTCCCATCAGCTAACTGTATGGTGATGCAATATATTGTTCTAACAGCCGTTATCATTACTGAGAAATTTAAAACATCCAGCTCACTGAATCTAGTGGGAAATCAATAAACAAATACTTTCAATTAATGTTTATATAACTTAAACATGTTGAAAGTTCTAGTACAATGATGATCAAAGACAAACACAACTAATGGAAATATCATTACAAGCAAGATTGATTTTACACCATTTATTAGATGCAATTCAAATGGACTGTGAACAGTTTCATACGGGCTATATTCTATAGTGGTAATGGTTTACAGTGAAATCAGTTAATCATTAGCGCACACATCAAATAATAACTATGGTACATTCAATTGTAACTCATGGGATAACTGTAAAATACCACTCTTGATTTATGCTTTTCGGATAACCGCACATTTTAGATGGACACCGCTGTAGATTCAAACTAATCGGATAACCGTATGTTCAAGATGAAAAGATTATTCAAACTTATTGGATAACCATATATTTTAGATGTACACCACTGTAGATTGAAACATATGTATCAGTAATATGATTTTATTGTTAAGAAAATAAGAAAAGGATTTAAATGGTGAATTGATCTAACATATAACATGTATTAAACAAGTTAATATTAGAAGCTTCACTGACAGCACTATAAACTGAAAGACTCTTCATGGTCTCAGAAAATCAGGCTTCTTAACTACAGAACAAAAATCAAAGTGCTTCACATTACAAATGGGGTCTATAAAGCAGCATGGTCAAAATCTACAACAAAAACGATTATAAACTGTTGAACTATTTCATTGATAATTATGACTCATTGCATTTCGCTCATAATGAAAAAAATTCTTACGCGTAACTGTGATGATAAATGTACTTAAACTGAGGTGTAGACTTTGATACGGTGTAACTGTATGATTCAGTCCAATATGACACTGATAGTGAAAATAGATCAAGAATGATATTAAAACATTGTAAAATTGTATCTAAACTCATCTAAACTTACAGAAATACATTGTATTCTTCAAAAATTTTCCCACATAAGAATACTACATAAATAATTCAGTATAATGTTGAGCCGTTCACTTTATCACAAGACTTGTTTTTATTCTGATAAGGCATGAAAATAAAGTTCCTGGTTTACACTGACCTGACTGACCACAGACTTTTTTCTGTCTTAATCATGTTGATCATGTTTTTCTAGCAATTTCTAACAATTTCGTATGAACTATTTTCTGAACTAAAGAATACATCGGCCCCATATTTTTGGGGGACATTAGTGGAAGCCAGAATTTTTTTTGCCTTTAAGAACAACAATGCCAATGCAGAGCAACAGATAAGCTGCGTATTTGCGTATTTACTCAATTAAATTTACAAAATACGCAATTGAAACTATTTTAGATGCGTATCAAAAAGCAATTACAAAAGCAAAATACCCAATTAAAATATTTATGATGCGTATCGAAACCAATTTTCATGAATATACATGCATATAGTCATTTTCGTCTGTCAGTCATTCCTCATAGTCTCGGACTAACATTGTAGTGATGCAGTTCAAAAACAACCAAATGTGTACAGTTTGGACTTGATAAGTAAGAGCATGAATTCCCAATTGATATAAAAATTATAGACTAACAGGTTTCAGGAAACCCAATTATATTTAGCAAATACCCAATTCGAAATGAAATGATGAAGTAATACCCAATTCACTGAGCAAGCTTATCTGTTGCTCTGCAATGCATCCACAATGACACAAACAATCATGGTTTGCTGCATTTTGCACAACTTCGCAATATAATTGGTAGTTTCAGGACATATTTCGCAAGATTATTTGCTTAATTTGCGCTAAATTTGCGAGCAAGCCAAATCTTATGATCATTTGGTGGTATTTAAAAATAGAGAATTCTATAGCCTGGTATCAGTAAACTCTACAAACAAATATCACGATAGATTGATATATAAAAGAATTCAATGAAGTATGACGCTAGTCTCAGATATAAGTGCAGGTCAAGGTCAAGGAGAAGCCATTCACCTGAATATAGTTTCGAATTCATTGTGAAGGTATGTCATAACCATATATAACTTTGAACATTTTAATTCATTGGAAATCATTAAAAACTATTCAAAGCTAATATGTTGAATGATATAATGGTACTGAATGCACAGAATCTATAAAATAAAATTATAAATTCAAGTCAATGTCAAATCCTCCATATCTAACTTCTCAAAAAATCTAAACACCTTTTCCACACCTAAAACTAACTAATCAGTCACAAAATAGGAGGACAGACACTCTAAGGGTAAAAACACTCAAAAAGATAAAAAATAAAATACCTGATTACAGCTAACATCACTAAAAAATATATGGTCAATAGTCTGGTATAACATTTTTCCTACATATATTTTTCAGTTCAGAGATATAGTTCACATGAAAACATCAACAGGAAAAAAATGACCAAAACCGAAAAAATCCATGGTCGACAGAAAAAATATGGTCAGGTCAACAGAAACCAGGAAATTTTCATGTGTCTTTAATCTAAACATGCATACCGTAATCTAAATTACAACAATTGTTATCAGTGAGTTTAAAGATTGCAATTCTATTCAGAGGAATTTTTTGCTTAAATCTAACAGAATTATAAATATTTATGGATTAATAGTAGGAAAAATTCTACAATATGTTCCATAAGACACGCACAACGACAAACACCGAGCATATAAGCCACTCATGAATCCGAGCATTCCAGAGTATACATTAGAACTTAAGTTTATGTTATATTTGTTTTACCAAAAATATCTGAACGTATGCTTAAAATTTTCCTCTTTGAGTGTCAAATGAACAAATATTGTCCGTGTGTGTATACTTGAAAAGAGCATTCATCCACTTTCACCATTTAAGGTCATTCTTGTCACAGCTTGAAGAAACTATTTTGCTATTTGCGTTTTAATAATTCATACTATCAATATCTTGATCGCAGATTAACACAGCAATCTGTACAAAACTACTGGTGTTTGTTCATCTATTTAGTGATCATCTTAAGTACATACAGTAAAAATTCAAACAGCGACCACCTCAACAATACGACCACCTCATTATAACAACCACATCTTTCAAGACCAATTTTCAGTACTTCCTTTAAATTTGAATTTGATAATGAGACCATCTCGACAATACGACCACCTCATTGTAACAACCACATCTTTCAAGACCAATTTTCAGTACTTCCTTTAAATTTGAATTTGATAATGAGACCATCTCGACAATACGACCACCTCATTGTAACAACCACATCTTTCAAGACCAATTTTCAGTACTTCCTTTAAATTTGAATTTGATAATGAGACCATCTCGACAATACGACCACCTCATTGTAACAACCACATCTTTCAAGACCAATTTTCAGTACTTCCTTTAAATTTGAATTTGATAATGAGACCATCTCGACAATACGACCACCTCATTGTAACAACCACATCTTTCAAGACCAATTTTCAGTACTTCCTTTAAATTTGAATTTGATAATGAGATCATCTCGACAATACGACCACCTCATTGTAACAACCACATCTTTCAAGACCAATTTTCAGTACTTCCTTTAAATTTGAATTTGATAATGAGATCATCTCGACAATACGACCACCTCATTGTAACAACCACATCTTTCAAGACCAATTTTCAGTACTTCCTTTAAATTTGAATTTGATAATGAGACCATCTCGACAATACGACCACCTCATTGTAACAACCACATCTTTCAAGACCAATTTTCAGTACTTCCTTTAAATTTGAATTTGATAATGAGACCATCTCGACAATACGACCACCTCATTGTAACAACCACATCTTTCAAGACCAATTTTCAGTACTTCCTTTAAATTTGAATTTGATAATGAGATCATCTCGACAATGCATGACTACCTCATTAAGACCAATTATTTTCAGACTGGTTCTCAACATTTCCTCTACATTTCGACCTGATAATGAGACCAAGACAATGTTTTAAGATCACCTTTTCGGGTACAAAAGGCAGCCTTAATATTCAGGTTTCAATTAATGTAATATTACATAAATAATACATCTAAAGCTATCATTTCTCAATTAATATTGAAACTTTATTTTTCAAGTAATGCAATATTCATAATACAACATTTCTGAAAACGCTGTAGATAATTTAATGCAAACAAATTTTAATATCAGAGACGCATTTCAGGAAACTTGTCTTCTTTCACTTCAAACCACAAAACATTAAGTACTTGTAAGTACCATTGTTATACAACAATGTATGCTTATATTGTCAAAGTTTTTCCAGAAATGTTAAGAGGCCAGGGTGTAACATATTAAAACAAACAAAAATCATCTACTAACAATAAATGCTTTGATAAACCATGACAAATTTCAATCAGGTTATAAATAAATAAATACCACAAACAGTAATGTAAACAAATTCATAGATGTACTTGTATCTTTTTTTTCAGATACTGAGTCAACAGAGGTTTTGGATAAACTTTCATACTAAAATTATGGTCTCTCATCTTACATATACAATGTATATCACTGACAAATGATACCATTTCATTTCCACATTTACAACCCATGAGTAACAAAAATACAGAAAATGGCTGTAGCCAAACAGTGAAAGCATTACAGAGAAGAGAGGTGAACAGAAAGGTGGTCATCAGGTGGGGGGGTGGGGGAGGGAGGGGCATTACATTTAATAACAAAATAATGTACGCCTGATAAAGTTTTCCAAACTTTCAGCCACATTTGATATACCTTTTGGAACAATTAAAGCATGAGTCAATATTTGTGTCAAAAGGGATGGGCATTACTTATCTAAGGTACATTTATTAAGGAGTACCTAGAATAATGGTCAGCTGGGTGAATTCAAATCATTATACGGATCACTGCCTGTTTATTATAATCGTCCCGTCAATATTGGTCCATTGATTTTTCTTTCAGATCCAGATTAACAACACAATCATTCATGCATCAAATTATGCTGAGTGCGATAAGACAATAAAACATGGCAGAATAACTGAATAATAAATCAAGAGAACCTGGGAGAAGTACATTATCAAAGAAAACATAAAAGACTTACATGTTACGTGGCAGAAAATACAACCATACAACATATCAACAGCAAATAGTCAGTATTAAGAATGAATAACACTTGCTGTTTTAAGTTCAAATGCAAACACTATAAAAGTGAGTGAGTTAAGCCACTTTGCTGATATCTAGGACAAGTAAGTATTTCTTCAGACAAGTCAAAAAATTGACATTTTATCAAAGTTAGTATTCAATAACAGAATTCAACAAATTCAGAAGATCAGTTTGCGAAAAGCTTATTTAGTCATCTTTCGAAGTATTTATAATATTGATACGTGTTGAAAAGATTATTCATACAGCTATGTGTATAGTATTTCATTTATAAGCACTATGTCTGCCTGCCAAAGCTCAACCTTAGGCCATCCTTAAAAATGTATTGGTTAGCAATTCCTGAATTGGACAATTTTTTGGTCCTGGATTCCAGTCCTTCATTTTCAGGACAACATAATTACAATGTTAGTTAAGAAAATAATTGATTAACCACAAATCCACATTTTTAATGGAGGTCCTGTTTAATTCCAGCTTATTTTGGAAACTTATAAATTATTCGGTTTATCCTTTTTTTATACCTCTATAAATAAGCAATCAACTGAGAAACATCTACATCATGTACATATAAACATAATAAAGAAATATTGCTGAATCAATTAAAAACACCACAGCCAGTTTTATTAAGTTCAAACATGAGAATTCAACATTCATATGGATTTCCGTAAGTCTAGCAAAATAGTTATGTTCATGGTCATTTAAGCAAAGAAGTTAGGTTTACTGAGGTAGTTCGAATATTCTTCTTGAAACCTACCATTATGAAAATACGAGGCCAAATTTGTCCCAAAATATTTTTGTACATTGAGTTTTGCCATGAAAACTCACGGGTTGGTGCCAAAAATTATGGAACAGTTGGGTAAAACATGACTATTTTTTTCTGACCAAGGACACTCTTATGACATACACAGAAATTTTGAAAATAAAACTACACAGTTTCAGAGTGACAGTAAAAAGGTAAGATCAAATTGCTTCATACCTGTAGGAGTACATAACTTCCTTTCCCAACATTTAAAATCACAATGTCTATAATCAGATCTAAAGAAAAAATCCAAAATGGCTTACCGGTACAGTTGTAATATTAGTGTTATGTCTTAAGAATCAGTAGATACACCTCTTTCTCAATGAAACACAACTTAACAGCCAAAAGGCCAACAAACAGATTAAAAACAATCCAGTGAAAATATTACAATATCACAATGGTTAGGCAGCTCAAATCCTATGTTTTAAGCATGAAGAAGGAAGATATTCACACCCACCTTTCTTACATAAAAAATTCCACCCTGAATATTGATGACTAAAAACTTCAATTATAGATCAATCCTATGAATGGAGAAGTTTTTAAGTGACCGATCAAGTCCATACAGAATTATCGCGTACTTGAATAGTAGTATATTTAACATTGTATTGTCAGTCATATGAAGAAAAGAATTATTTACAGAAGGACTGGTAGAGTCGATCAATAGTCTAAGGACAAGTCAGTAAATTGCAAAACTTATTGAACTGGAACTAGATCGTAAAGCTCGCTAATCTATACAACTGTTCAATATTATTCAACTACCCATTAAGTACCCACAATATTACCAGTAGACCAGTAGACAAGAATATTTATACTGCAAGTTTTAACATTACTTCAAGTTGAATCAAGAACATGTTTAGAGCGAGATATTTATAAGTGACTTTAATGCAGTGGCTTAAAATAACATAAAAATGGAATGGTTTACAATTTTGAACATGAAAAAAATGCTTTAGGTGATGTTACATGCTTTAATCAACCAAGCATTATGCTTTAAATGTTTCAGAAGCCTGAAAATTCAAAATTAATATTTATGCTGAAGGCGGACTTCTTATGGAAAATCCAAAAATAAAAAAAATACTAAAAATTTGAAAATTAGTTACAATTTTACTTTGATTCAGGACTTAATTTTACTATTGTTTCATGTGAATAATTCTTATGATCCAGACCGGGCAAAATCTAAGAAAATTTTACTAGTCCACAGACAAGTTACTTAGAAAAATTTACTTGTCTGTACTAAAAGTACACTTGTCCGTATCTTTTTTTCATTTTTACTAATTGTATATAAGTAAAAAGAGAAACTATAGTGCTTGCTTCTCACTCAAGTCCAGTATTATTAATATCTAGCGAAAAGCGTCAGTAGATCACTACTAGATGTGAAGTGATGGACAAGTTAGCTGCATCATGTAAAATACCTAAAAAAACCTTCATCTGCAACTGCACCAGAAATAAACGATGGTTTGCTCTCCACTTTTACCAAATTCACGAGATGACTGACATATGGAGAATAATGTAGTACTGCATATCAGTTTTATGGTTGACTTTTAGGGGAAAAAAATCCTTTACTACTTCCGCTTTCGTGAACATCCATTTTATCAGTTGAAGGGAAATTACAAAAATGGGAAAGTTTACTTGCTCGAACCCAATAAATGACTCAGGCTACTTGAACAATTGATTTTGCTGGCCCTGTGTTTTTGGTGATCATACTGAGTTCACCATTAGTTCAAAAACCCGTAATTATACTCGAAGTGAGCATTATTATTAAATTAATATGGAACTATTACATACATGTAAAAACAATATAATAATTATGAATATATTCAGAGATAAACTAGCCATTTCCTTTCAAACTATTTATTTTAAGAATGAAAAACGGTTATTGTCCAAATTTAGGAAGAATAACAATAAACAGAAGGCATGCTTACCATACTAGTAGTATACTACATAATAGTTTTATTTGGAAGAATATACATACATTTTTGTACATGTATAAAATCAAGAACATGAAGATACATAATGACATATCATGTAACTGATTAATTGTAGACAATTTAATTTTCCAAATAAATCACAGAAACTATTGTCAGGGGCATGATAATGATCCCTGGCTAGTAATTGCTAGCCCCTCACCCTTGTGAGTTTGAGTCCCACCAAGAACCAAATTTCACATGTTAGGAAGCTGTCAATGAAACTGGTTGTTGGCAAGACACATAAAACATCAGTAAAAGTGTACATTTAGAAAAAATTAGAAGTTTTTTACCAAGCTACCAATCTTTTTGGTAAAGTGACCCTAAACATGACTTTTTCTGGCCTAATGTGAATTTGTCATTGAGTAAAACAAAAATTCATTCGAGTTGTAGAGTAGAGAGCTAATGTCACAAATATTATATGTAGTACGTACAATGCCGCTGGCACTGAATATTCCAATTTGTTACCTGACCCCTTACCCAAGAGGATAAAAACACAGCTGTTTTATTATCTTAGCCACTAGAAAAAGCAACAAATACTTTCCACAACAGATACCACAAATGGAGACAGACAACAGACTGAGAAAATCTTTCCGATATTTAATGGGAGGAAGTTTTAATACAGTTCTCAATTTTAAAAGACAAAATACAGCAAATTATATATATATATATGTATATTCATTAAGTACTTAAGCATGATACAGTACCAGTACATATAAATGGGTATGGAAGTTAAAATAATCTTCTTGGAAGTTTTACTTGTCACTGATCACAGAGGGAAAGAAATCTTTGTTGCAGTGTGAAATGCAATCAGAAAGTGTTGAAAAAATAGAATATTTGAACAGATAAAAATAATTCTACTGGCAGTACTGATGCATCAACATTCACTAAACAAGCATTTGAGGTAAATAGTCCCCCCTACTAATACCCCATCATATTTTCTCAACAGATATATGTGTAACAAAAATAAACCCCAAAATCATCAAATCCACAGAAAAATCATACTCTTCTGATTTTAGGAAAAGTATGTGACACTGAAAGTTAAAACACATATTGTTCAAAACAAATACAAAAAAGTAATACAAAAAGAAAATGCATCATGTAATTGGGCACTTGTGACATATGGTATTTTGAAATTTGTCCTTAATCAATATTCCAATGACATTTAGTAACTCACTAACTGTATACATAAAAAATCACATTTTATTTCTTATTAATAAGTTTATTTCTAATTAATAATCTCATCCGATCAATCCACAGGCAAGTAAAATACATTTTACACTAAGAGGATGTTGTTAAAAACAGTCACTGTGTATATTATTGTGGGATATCAGTCTGCGAAAAATGCATATAGTCCGAGCCCGAGGCTATAATAATCTGCCCCAAACTATAAACTTTCGTTGTAACTACAAGAAAAAAGTTCTACTAGAAAAAAAATTGGGTTTTCTATCTGGGTGAGTAATTTTGTTTTCAGGCGAGTAACTTCTGTAAAGTCACTGGCCAGACGGGTGAGTAAATTCAAAATGCTTAATCCAAAGATTGCCAATAGGTATAGAACATTGCAATACATCTGAATTATTGAATTTGTTCCATTCTATGTAACAATCATATTGCCATGTTTCGCATCCATAGTTTAATTGAATGCAGCCATGAAAGCTTAGACAGTAGAATTTTGGTCTAATGCTGAAAAAAGAATTGACTTAAATGGCTAATTGTTAAGAAATGATATTAAATAGCATATTCTAGACATTCAAGACGAATACCAGGATAATGATTTATGTAGGATAGATGTCCTTAAGTAATTTAACATCTACGACACGATTCAAACAAACTTGGACTATAAAAATTCTATGAGGACTATAACTTTTGCCATGAGGTATAGTCCTGAGGACTATAGTAAAAAAATATTAACCGAGAAGACTGGGATATCATGAGTAATTCAGAAAACTTCCATCAATATAAGTCACATAAAAACCCTTTATCAATGCAGTAGATGCATATGTTTATTACTTCCAACAAAGAAGCATGAAAATCAAGTCATGTATTTTTGAAAATCATTTTTCAATGACGGATACATGTGCCTCTGTCTAAATCCTTACTGTATTGTTTACATGCAAATACTTGTATAAATATTCAGGGGCCTTTTCCCAAAATAGCTGGAAAAGGCCCTGGCATCTTATTTCTTGTTCCTAATTCTCATGCAAAATGTGCTAAAATGCCTGGGCAATACACAAAATGATCAAGAATTTCAGAGATATGAATATTTTCAAGAGGTTCTGTATTCGTACTATATCTTATTTGTGTTAAAAACGCATGCATTGTGTGATCAAACAATCCAAGAACATTGTTTCAAAACGAGTGTAAACATTACATTATAATATAAATTTGTATGGTTACTATTTTACCTGAACGAAATCCTAATAAATAATCACTGAATAAAAATCAATCGTCATAGGTGAACAAAGCTTAATATTGGATTTCTCTGAACTGTTTTATCGATGTCTTCAAAATGACTCAATATAAACTGACCATCCTGAGTCATGCATATTTATTTACTCCGGTAAAACTATAAGCTGTGAACTATTTTCGTGCATGATTTGTTCTAATTTGAGTATGATTATACTCATGGAGATGTACAATAAACGTATACCTTTTATGATACAACGGAAAGAATAGACATGTATGTAGGTGAAATTTCGAAAGAAGAAATAATAAATTGTTGTTATTACCTGTAATTAGTGATGATCCGTTGTCATTTTGTAATATTTCCATACCGGTGTTGCAGTCAAAAACGCATGCAGTGTTCTGATTGGTTAGTAATTTTAGGAGGATTCGATTAGTTTTTTTCTAGGACTTCAGCACATATTCTTATTATTTTACCGATCATTTTCTACACAATATCATTTAAAGCTCAAGTTTTACATATTTGTCCGTGGACAATTTTAAAATGACTGACTGTAATATGTATAAATATCTGTAAAACTCACCAGATTTAAAAGCAGTTCTAAAACGGCGTCGACGTACAAATAATCATGTACAGATTATCTCAGCGGCATGCAGTCATAAATCACTGAACTGGTTCTCGTTCCATGTTGAAGTACTTCGTTGAAGGAACAAGTACGGTCAATTTTGCCGGCGCCATGATTCGTCAATCCATTGAACTGTTTCATTGTATTCTGTTTATTCGTGAATCATCTGGGATTTATATATATATCTCAAGGACTGTGTATATTTGTCCCAGGTCAAATGTACGCGAAGATGATAGTTATGCCTGAATCCCTTAGATCTATACACTGGATATCAGAAGTTATTAGGGGTAGGGCATTCATTTTAGAAACATAAAGATGGCCATTTTGTATATAATAATAATGTATCTTAAGAAGGACCTGTAGTTTACATACAAAACATATCCCACATTGACTCTTGGGGGACTCCTTACTTAACTTCAAAGCCGCGGCCGTGGTCCAGTGGTTAGTGCGCTGGACCTGCAGCCCGGAGATCCGGGTTCGAATCCCAGTCCCGGCAGGTCATACTCTTCCATGAAAATTTGACAAAAATGTCGATTTTTTCTCCATATGTGGGGAAGTTGCCGGCTCCTTGCGGAAGGGTAAGTTAGTACTGGTTTGTATACAGTTCAGGAAAACTGGTTAGGTGAACCGGTCGCCGTATATAACTGAAAAATTGTTGAAAAACGACGTTAAACCCCAATACAACCAACCAACCAACTTAACTTCAAGAGACCAAGCACTCTCCCCTTCCATAACGATCCTCAAGCAGATCACACAACCATGCAATGGCCTGTCCATTTATATCTGGGATTCTACATTACAATGTAGACTCCCTGTTTATATATAGTAGTGTATTTTTTGAAGAGAGTTGTTAACTTAGTCAAGTGTTTTACTGGAATACATTACATGTACATCTGTTTGCCTCCCTTTGTCAATATTTGGACCACGTCGATAATAAATTCAAAAAGATTTCTAACACATGATTTTATTTTCAGGAAGCCAAGATGTATTGTGTAAAGATTATTCGAATTTGCCATTATACTGCTACAGACTATGCATTCTAGAATTTTGCAGCAGATACTATATATCGTACAGTACATGTATATTCATATTGACCTGTAGTTTTCTGGATTTTGTTTAACATTGCTACATATTGGGGAATTATTTGCGTTTAAAATTCCAGTTGGAAGGGACTCTGCCAGTGGTGAGTGATTTTTTTAAATATAATAGATTGGGGCTATTTTATCTACAAGGTCATTGAGGATTTTTTAGCTGAATTCTGTCAGGACCAACAGCTTTATTTGGTTAAAGGTATTTAAGAAGTTTATTTACTCCTCGGGTTGTGACGTAAATGGGGGCATGACGGGGTATTGGGACTCAAATTTTCCAGGAATCCTTTTCTTATCTATTTTCGTTGTATTTCCAGTATGTTTGTCGTATTTTCCTTTGTATGGTTTAGTTTTTTGGCCTGTTTTTGACTTTTCGTATATTCTATCTCGTATTTTAACATATCTTTTTTTATTTTCAGGAGAAACCCTGAGAAAACTTGATTTGTTATTTTGTGTGGGGTATACGATCTTTAAAAAGTTCTAAGAGTTTTTCTCTCAATGTATTCCAGATAATGATAACAAATATTTTAAAGTTGCCTTGGAAAAGTTCATTATCTTTGATCGATGGGTTAAACCAGGTTTCGGTACCTATAATAACCACTGGTTTCGTTGTGTAGTATTTTAAAATAGCAGTAATTGCTAAGGTTTTTGTTTTCAATGACTGGAAATTTGAAAGTTTACTATCTTTGATCGTTGGGTTGATTGTATTTCGGTACCTATAATAACTACATGTTTCATTGCGTCGACAGTAATTAGTGGCAAGATTTTTGTTTTATTTCGATGACAAGAAATTTTTATATAGAATTCTAAGCAGTTTTACATGTGTTTCATTGAGAATATATTTTTATTTCATCTAGTAGATGTCAAAGAGTGAAAAAGTTCTTTGGATGCATGGAAACTGTTACTAGAGAGCTTATAGTTTGGTTATTGGATCTGTCTCATAAAATTTGTAAGTTCTAAAAAAATATTATTGCTTCTGAAGCCGTTATTGTTAAAGGGTATGCTACTATAGTTTAAGTATGTTTGGCTTCGGACATCCGGACAGTGAACGTAAACCCACTGGGCGCATGTTTCAAGGACTACACTGCACTAAACTTGAATTTTACTATAAGAAATTTTGAACTCGTCACACAATTATAATGTTTAATAATAATTTGCACCAACTGGACGTGCAGCGCAGGATAGAATAATAGAGTAACAAACAATTTCAAGGAATTCAAATAGCATTTTGTTTGTTGTAGTGGCTTGCATATGGGTTCAAACACTTTAACAATACTAGTCTGCTCGGTTTGGCTTTGTCGAGAGAAAAACAACATCTTGTGTTGTTCAAGTATTTGCATTAATAAAGCAAATTTAAAGCATAAACATTAAGATCACAATTGGAATTCTGATTGAGTATAAAACAGACGATTACTAGTGCTGGTAGTTATTTACGCAATGAATGGTTACAATCTTCGTCCCCATTGCAACCCCGGAGCACAGATGGTTAGACACACAAGTGAAGCAATGTTATAAAGATGAAATGGTGCAAGGCCGTTAGCTGTTCGCTCCTATATGTACATGTAGTTAGTTTACACCGGAAATGTTTATCAAATTAGTCAGAAACCGGAAACTAGCAAAAATCTAGAAAAATGCCAATAAAACTATTTGGTATAAAATATATACCTCTGTTTACAACAACATGCGTAAATGTAACGTAAAACGTAAAAAGATGATTTAATTTTAGGATGATTAAAAACGTTTCAATTCATCAGCTGTTTGCGGTATGACTCTGCTCTAGCGCCTGTGCACTCCCCCCCCCCTATCTCTTTTATTGCTTACTATGGTATCAAAGTGGTTTGTGAAGTTCTTCCATATCTCAGTTGTTCAACTTGATCTGATAAGTTTAAGATGCAGATTCAAATCTTGGAAAACATTGTGCTTTTTAGAAGAGAGTTCTTCGAGTTTTCTTTTCTCAGATATGCCGGCCGACATAGTCTTTCAATAAAAACGTAAAAATCGACAACAATGACAATGGAGATGCTTAACAATAGTATATACAGTCCTATTATTGTTGGTTTACATCTGTCAACACCAATTTGACTTGCCCAAAGCCATGCAGGGCATAAATTTTCAAATGGCAATGTTAATAAAATTAGTCGTTTAAATATCTTCACGGATTTCTTCATCGTCCGTGGAATAAAGAATAAAGTTCACATCGTATTGAACGGTCCATGCTGTATTCATTAGAAATTTCAAAACTGATAAAACCGGTTAGTATACAAATTTCGGATGCCATACTTCGGATCATAGCTTTGTGTATCTAATGAAAACCATTTTTGATTTTAAGTCTTATGCTTCCTAGGTCATAAGGTGATACGTATTCAGAATTAGCGAAACTGCTTATTTATTTACTGCAAGCTGAAATTTCCATTTGCCAGGACCGTGATATTTTCAGTCTCGTGAAAATCATAAGTTACCTAATTATTTTTCCTTTGTTACTTTTTTCATTGGTGTCATGTTTTGACCAAGCAATATTTTGATCGAGTGCGATTTTTGTTAATAATTCAATTTTGCGAATGGACCCCATCAGAAACTTATTCGGTACTTATCTACATTACACCATTGTAACCATAACTTTGAGATCCCAATTAGTGAAGATATACATTATGTATATTACTATTAGCATTTTAAGTTGCTATGTCAGTTACTGCAACTATTTTTAGGAATACTGATGTCTGTTGATTTTCTACTTTGTGTATATACAGAATATTTTTCTACCATCGTGTTTTTGTCACTCATGTGACTAATTAGATAAGTAATCCTATTCGTAGATTTGTAGACAAAGAATTACTTTGCAATAACATGACACATAATTGTTTGTTAAATCATCACTAATTGGTCAGCATCCTTAGTTGTATTTTTCCCTCTGACCAATCAGATAATCTGCAACAGTATTGACTATAGCGCCACCTGGATGCTTACGTAATTAGAAGCTTAGCACTGGTTGGTCTTCCTGGTACTGACTTTAAGGATCTAAGGTAAAATTTATTGTTACTGGGCCTACAATCTGCGCACGCAATATAGTAGACACCAGGGTGATCCATAACCAGTTGTAGGATGAATAAACAACTTTGTAATGCTCCGATCTAGAATAAGAGTAACAATTATGACAACAAAATATCAATCATTATTCAATACTGAACTAGACTATCATTATCATTAATAAAGTAGCTATATGTAATTAATACAAATCACTAAGTTAAAAGTAATCATAAAGAAAGAAACAATTAAAGATATGGTTGATTTCAAAATTTATTTAACATTTGCATTTTCCTTTTTTATATTCAAAAAGGGTGGTGTCATTCTGATGGGTCAGTTTTTCGGACATTATTATGCGGACCAAAGTACATGTACCACGTTTTCTACATCCAAAGTGAAAATGTTTCCATTAAGATTATTTGCAGTTTTAATTTTCACATACATAGGGTTTATAACATATATTGAATATATTTGTGAAACAAAATTTTCATTCAACTAATGAAGACTTGTCACCCTTTAAGTTCAACTCACTGAGTACTTTCAGTACTTTGATTATCAGATATTATTCCACTATTTCCGAGCAAACTATTTTCAAACATGTTACCTAACAGTACAGTACATTACAATTGCTTCACAAACTATTCCACAACTTCTGGTGTCAGAAGTGGGAATGTGTCATGTAAGGCAATAGCTTCTGACATTATTAAAATTACATTATGTTGCTTGTCTATTTTCTTCTATTCCACAATATAATCAAGAATATTTTAGTTAGCTTGTTTGTACTTCAAAAAGAATACTGTGAACATGTTGTGCTTGTAAGAAACATGTAAAGATGACAAATCTCACTAATAATTCCTGTCGATGATGATTTTTTTTCGTTGAAATGAAAAATGCTATACCAAGCCATATTTTACATCAAACACCTGGATGACACTACTTTCAACAAAGGTAACAAACAATTGAGATGATTTCTCATCAAAGTACATTGCCGCAGGTTTATCTTTCAAATCCTTATCAATCAGTAAACGTTTACCATCACGTGTATGAAGATACACCTTTCTAGCAGAGAGTTCTCCAATACATACATGCCTACTTCCGATCAGACAGAAAGGTAGATCAGAATTAAGTACGGTTGGAAATCGATGTTTGATAACACCATCCATACCTCTAACATGTACACCCTTAAAAAAGTCTGATATATATATATTGCTTTCACCACCATTATTGATGGCTGCAATGAATAATGGAAGCTGAAGTTCTTCGTACAAACATTTTAGTAGATCACCCTGACAGTTGTAGACGTCCACGTGACCAGGTGCAGAATATCCTCCACAGCAAATATAGAACAAACCATCGCAATGTGCTAATCCCCGACATTTATCTCTAACAGTGAAGTTATGGCCCAATGTAGCTGGATTATCAAAAG
The DNA here is from genome assembly GCA_008271625.1 of Lutraria rhynchaena. Classification (NCBI taxonomy): domain Eukaryota; kingdom Metazoa; phylum Mollusca; class Bivalvia; order Venerida; family Mactridae; genus Lutraria; species Lutraria rhynchaena. The sequence continues at coordinate 4,351,671 of VIBL01000005.1, read as the reverse complement.
ATACAAATTGTATCTTCTTGTTATTGATAAGTGATACAGCTAGACGTGTGTCATCAACAACACAGAGACCAGTGGGTTGATCAGGTAAGTCGACCAATTCAGAAACATTGTAGGAAACTGGGTCCAATTTCATTAGCTTTTTGTTGTTAAAATCAGACATAGCCAGGAAACCATCTGGAAGAGGACATATTGCATATATAATACATTTTGTCCCGTCATCACTCAAGCGGACATGCTTATCGTTATTGTATTCTGCTTCCAGTTTACAGTATTTGTTCGTTATTGCTGCAAACATTCTTTTCCCTTCTATTATCAGTCGTGCGTTCTCTTCAGTGTGTAGTTCAAGACTTTGTTCCGGAAGCAAATTCTCTAGCTCTTCAACTGTAGGATAACATTCCTGAATTTCTTGTTTCCCAATCTTACAGGAGATGAATATATCAGAATCTTGATTATCAGTATTCATGAACTTCATAGTTTCCTCCAGCTGCGCTAATGTAGAGTCCACGTGGGAAATACTTGCATTAATATTTTCTATCTTTTGTTTGAACTTCGCTTCAGCCTCATCTAATAATTTCTTTTCCATTTTGTCAAGTTGACTGCTTAGCTGTTCTCGAACATGTCGTATGTCTTTTATCAATAAATCTTTGTCTTGTTTAAGGCGCTTTATTTCCCCCCGTTTCTGTTTCTTCAATGAACGCAACTTTGATTCGATCGTTTCCATGTCAGTCCCCAGTTGTTTAAATTCCCTGCTTGTCGTGATGCCTGCAGCAACATCCGGAATGAACTTAATATCTTCACACGACCTGAAAAATTGGAAATTACGTACATTGCATCTATATTTTATTTTTTTGGCGTAATTGTCTAATATCAGTTTTGACCTATATTTCCAATCTCTATCCAGAGTTGTCGTTCGTTATCCTCACATATATCTCTGTCAACGTCAGGAAAGTAGTTCAAAAACGTGTCCGTATCTCCTTAAATTTCCATCTGATAAACAGAATCATGCTTTTGACTCATGGTTATCAATTTCAAATGAGATTCTTTTGAGTTCACCTGCCCTTGAAATCAAGAAAAATGTAACATACTGTCGCTGATTTTGATTACTTTCCTATCACCACCCAGGTTAGTCCAACTAATTAGACTATTTGTGACGGCGAGACATTTTTTGATTTGGCCCCGACCTTCACAGCGGTAACGGACTACTAAGGACCCCTGATAACAAACACAACTGCTTAAAATATATTAATTTGTAGTTTTGATGTAGTGTTTATGATTTTACAGTGTTTATGCTCCGATCCTAAGGACTACAAAGGACCACTAAGGACCTCCGATAACAAAAACCTGCGTACAATATATGTTATTCGGTGTTTTGTTCTTGTTCTTTTTTAAATTTCACAGCGCATATTTCGCTGGTATCAGCGAACATTTCGCTGGTATTCTACAGTAACGCTCCGACAAGGGAGATAACTGCGTCGGATTTAAGGGATCAAAACGCGGCCTTGTCGTATTTAATCATGTAACGGAAGATAAGAAGCATGTCTCCTTGAAATATTCAGCGAAATTCGACCCCATTCCCAACTTTCTGGGATATATATATATTTGACCCCCACTCCCCAAAAACGACAAATTTTCAAATTTCCCCACCATCTGAAAAAAATCCATAATAAACCAAGTGTTAAATTTCAAATTTCAACGATCAGTCAACTCCTAGAAACAAAGTGAAATTCCAATGGATATTGGAGATTTCCGAAGAGATGTTAAGTTACATTTAGCATTTGTTATCTTGAAACATTAATTCGTGAGTTATATAAACTGTGAAAAAATATTGATTTTATTTTGCATTTGAAGCAAAATAAGTGTTTGGTGTTGGATATGAGTGTAACCTTTTGCTTATTAGAGATGTAAAGAGATTATGCGCATTTTGATAAGTAACGAAAATTCCCCATTTTGCTCGTCCGCGCGTTTATTTTTAATAAACAGTATAACATTGAACTGCATATTTGTGTGCGGAAAATTCCCAATTAAAACCCGTTGGGCACGATAACTACAATATCTGTGAACAATTTGAACCGTTCGGTAGATAGGAAACACGTTTCTTAACTCATACAAGCATAAATTATTCCACCGCACCTTTTCTGAAAATGCACTAACGTTTTGTTTCCCTCCAATATTTCTCTATGGAAAACGAAACCGGTGTAATGGCGGACAACTGTCATGTCTACCGGTGTCAGGGTAAAAACTTCCTATTTACTGTATTTAACCCATACGGGTACATTCCGGAAGAGGTATTTACACAGCTGATTTAAATTTTGTGTGTGGTGCGCACATCTAACGCAGCGATTTTACAGAGTGAAAGTTTGGAAACATCATGATTCGGTATGACATGGCCGTTTGAACGCGAAACGCTTCGAACGATTTTAAGTCAATTATTTGAATTTTGGCGCTGGATACTGAGAATTTATGGTTCAGTGTTAAGGATTATTTTTTTCTATCAATTTGAGTAAGCTATACCAGTTACTGATGTATTTTTACGTAATTTGTGTTGCCGCACATAAATATGGAGTTCTCTGTTAGACTGAGAGGATGGCCCTTCCGAATTCATTTATGAAATCAGACAACTGGAAAGCTGAATAAGTAAAGCTACACCCAGATGTACTTGATAGAGTTCTAACACGTGAACATGAGACGTTGTTTTTACAATATACTGATGGAAAAAAAGATTAGCAAGTTCAGAAAGGATTGACTCCTGGGAAAGGGTAAGTACGAAATCATAAAACCAAATACATTTTCAGATATTTGGTTCTTATCACCAATGATTCACATCAATGTTATTCCATGATTTTGAGACGTTTAGTGTCCGGCGTACGTGAAATGAACTAGGGGGCCAGGCGTAAAAGTTCGGACACGGCTCAATACCTAGTGTGCCCACCATTCGCAGACAAGACTGCCAGACAACGACGTCGCATGCTGCAAATCAGTTTTCTAATGACCTGCAATGGGATCCTGACCCATTCAGCTTGCAGGGCACATTCAAGATCACGGACGTTGTTGACGTCATAGCGCTCTCTCACCTGACGACCTAAGTGGTCCCACAAGTGCTCAATGGGAGAGAGATCCGGTAATCTTGCAGGCCACTGCAGCACATTGACGAAATGGATGCGTAAAATGTTCTGGGTATTCCTCGCAGTGTGTGAACGGGCATTATCATGTTGGAAAATCCCAACGTTACGTTGTTGCAAATACGGTACAATATCAGGCTCGATGATTTCGTCACAGTACCTTTGAGCAGTGAGATTACCAGGCACTATGACGAGATCTGTCTTCCCATCATGATGTATGCCCGCCCAAACAATCACGCTACCACCTCCATAAAGGTCACGTTCCACAACATTATCTTGGTACAGCCTCTCCCCTCGTCTCCTCCAACTTCGAACCCTGCCATCAGCAAATGACACGTTAAACCTAGATTCGTCCGAAAACAGAACGTCGCGTCATTGCCTGCGAGTCCAATCCTGATGAACCCTGGCCATTGACTTCTTGTTTGACGGTGTTGCAACGTCAGCGGAATGCCAACATAGGGACGGCGCGCTTTCAATCCAGCGGCACGTAGCCTATTCCTAACAGTCCTGTCACAAACTCTTGTGCCAGTAGCATTCCTCAGAAAACGACCAGAATGAAAAAAATATTGCGTTGAGATGACGTCGTGAGAAAACGGTCTTCCCGGGCGTAGTTTTACGAGGTCTGCTTGATCTGGGTCGGTCTGCGACGTTCCCAGTTTGCTGAAATCTGTTCAGCAGTCGACTTATTGTCGATTCGTGGCGATGGAAATGTCGAGCAACGTCACTTGCCGACATGCCAGCGGTAAGCATACCGATGGCTCTCTCACGTTGCTCAAGCGTCATTCCAGGCCGACGTCCCATCATTCATTTTCAAAGATTATTTTCCAGTTTATGTGTTTACGATAAGAAAGTTCTCGAACTGTGTACTTTGTGACCCGCGGAGGATCATCCGATTTGCTGTGCACATACTGCACGTGATTTTCGTGAAAGTGACGTATCACGATTACATAATGGTCTAGTGTACAAAAACATTTAAAATCATGCTATCAATGAATGGGCGTAATTGTTCAATACGGAAGCATTTTAGTGACACTGATTTATAGACGAAAACCAAAGGCGTAAAAAACTTGCTAAACTTTTTTTCTCTCAGTTTACATTATATTTTGACAATATTCACAGTCATAGTCTTCCAGTTGTAATCCCATCCATATGATTCAAATTAGTTTAATAATTTCATTATAATAAGTGTGTAAAGTGGACATGCATACCATAGGCACTCGATTTCCGTGATTTATATACCCGAAATGCCGGGACCCAGGCTGGATACCGTTACTTCCGTCAATCGGAAAAAAAGGCGAGTGACTTACCTTTTAGTTTTTATGATACGCAAAGTAGCGAAATGACGTTTTTTTCTAGGCTGATTTGCGTTGTCTGATGAATTTAAATTAAAACACTAGGTCTGTTCGGGTATATAAATCACGGAAATCTAGTGCCTACAATGCATATATGTTAATTCTAACCAACCATATCCGCTGTCGTAATAAAACCGAAAGCGAAAGTAGAATAAATTCATACCTGTGATCCAGAGCAATACAAGTTGAACAGCCAACAGTATCATGTTTAGGACAATAAACATCAATAATCTTGCCACCATGCTTGCTACATCGTCTTGTTGGAAGTTGTTTCAAATGTCCTTTGCACATTTGAACTTGATCCAGAACTTGATGTCCTCGACTCATAGAAAACTTTCTATGATGAGTCAAGCATGTCGAACAAAGATTTTCGTCACAATCAACACAGTATTTAACACCAGCTACATTTAGTCCGTCTTTTTCACAAGGCGAACAAGGAAAATCATGAACTATGTCTGATTCCTGGACTGAACGCCCACCAGCAGCCATTTTGGTGTCCCGTTATACGGTCTTCATTGTCATGTGACTAATGAGGTTATTAGGCTATACGATAACGTTCGCGTAAAATATTACTTTATACAGTGTAACATTATAAAGTGATTTGTGTTTGTACAATTTATCTTTCAGTTACTTTTGACCTTGGTAATTTTGGACTTGACCCATACTTGGGGTTTATATTGGTAACTGGTCAACTCTTACCTTAGTCAATTCGTACCTTAGTCAACTCGTACCTTTTTTGGTCAACTCGTACCCTAAATCAACTTGTACCTTTGTCAACTCGTACCTTCCGCGTATAAAGTATTTTATTCATAAATATTTATTTTCATGATTTGATGTTTACTTGCATTTGGGTCTATAAAATGCTTGTTGTTGTTAACGAACTTTAGTTGGACATTTGTTGCACACTTCTTGTTCCTTGGTGAATTCGTACCTGTGTATGTTCTATTTTTTTACTTTCTGTAAGTAGTGACCTATCAACTTATGGGCTAATATAACTATTCTTGTAGTTTTTTAAGATCCAGAGGTAATGATATCTAAATTGATGGACGTTGGGTAAATAAATACATTTGTATAAATCAATCATGTTTAATTATTTTTTTATCCACAATATTAATAAAATAATAAGTTAGAATAGGTTTCATGTCAGATAATAGTACACATAATTAATAAATTAAACAGAACGCTATTTACACACAAGCATAACACAAGCAAACAAAACAATTATAAGATTATAAAATGTTCACACTGTTCACTGTTCACATTAATAGCACTTTCATATTTGCACACAATTTCATAATTTATGTATATGTCACAACTGTTCACTGTAACTGTCACTGCAGTGGATTCACTCGTCCTTATGAACTGACGTCTTGTAAAGGACGCTCAGCCTCTTCAGGAGACCCATCGTACTCATCTTGTCGTCCCGGTACTACTGCTGCCACAATGAGAACGTCTTGCCTTGCAGGGAAAACATGCGTTCCTGGTACCGCCGCAGCTGCAGCTCACAAACGAGAGAGACGTTTCAGATCGCAACGCTCACGTCGTCGTTGAGCAGCCGGATCAGCACGTAGAAGGGCAGAGATCCCGCCGTCGGGCCATTCAGACGTCGATGCCACCCTGTAACATATAAATATTATTATTATAGAAACTGTTTGCATCAGTTTCGTACAGTATATAATGGCAATATAACGGTTCCATACTTATATATTTTGTGAAGAAGAAAAATATAGTACAGACAGTATTAATTTATTAAAAGACAGCAATATGTACGAATATATTTCAGATATGATTATTAATTTATTTTATATGTACAGTTTTAAAGCAATTCACTGCAAAATGGCGATACGACGGGTATCTTGTTGTAAATTGACAGTATCGACAGAATTAGTTAATATAAAAAATTCAAAATGTATGTATGACTATCCGATATGATGTATATGCATTGTGAAAGATTTACACATAATTATACCCTCGCCTGAAACAAATCATCAATTGCATATTTTTTATTGCTGAAATCACTTAAAATTTGATGTATTGCATTACCGCGTAGTATTTAACGTCTTATATTTGGGAGGCATCTTTATTATAACCATACTGTTATATAGTTATAATTTATTTAATATGTTTATCACCACTTGCATGTGGTTGATCCCTATGTTTTCATTCTGCCGTGCAGTATGAATTGTTAACATGTGAGGGTGATATAATCCAGTACCCCACAGCTATTCCAATATCATATACCATTGGGGTCTGGTACATTTTGGTTTGTCTTTACAGTTCACTCTATTTATTATCATAATATTATGCGTAAATATTGCTTAGTACTGGTGTTGGTTGTCCCATTAAGACATGCTTTTTGCTAATGTTAGTCGTGGTAATAGATTATGTTAGATCATAAAGTAATTTTGTGTTTGCCTCTGTCCGTTCCTCTGTGGTTGGACTGATATTGGATGTTTTGCCTAATCCGCGTGGTTTATCCATATCATTCCGTATATAACCTTACTTCAAAACAGAACCATGCACGGACGAACCAACATTCGTGGATATCCATGAGGGACAGTCCATACATGATTCAAGAGCTCAGGCCGTGAATGTGCGACCGGGTTTTAAAACCACAATCAGTGTTCCCTTGACTTTCGTCCTTATCAGTCTGTAAGAGTTACTTCCCTTCCATCATTTCCACGTTAAGATTTCTTCCACTCGTTTTTTTCTATTCATTACAGCTCTCTCTCTCTCTCTCTAACTTGAGAATATAGAAAATGGGAAACAAAAAATCGGAGCGGAGAGATCGGTCTCATTTTTATGTATAGACGCCAATGCCGGTATGCATGTATAATCGAGAATAATCGACGAAATAAATTCATATATATCTAGTTATTCTTGTCTATCAGTAGCATCGAGCATTATACATGAGTCAAAATTGCACATCTAAAATCGTTGAGCTTTGCTTATGTCATATCAGAAACTATTAGCAGCGGTTACATAAGAGATATATTTGTGTAACTCGAACCTATTTTTTTTAAATAGTATGCAGTGACGTTAATCCTGACAAAGATTCTTAGATGTGCTGGTATACAGTCAAACCTGAGTTGACGCGACATGTGAACAACCGTCACCTGTGAATAACGATCACGTGTGAGTAACAGTCACCACTTCATAATGGTGACCTGTAAATAGCGTCCATTTTATAGTAATAGTCCCCTTATGAATATTGGCCACTAATGAATAATTCTTTAAGTAATCTTTAAGTAATAGTAATCCGTAAATAACAACCACCAATAAATAAAGGTCACCACAAATCTTGGTCACCTGTGAATAATAGTCACCTGTATATAGCAGTTACCTGTGAATAACGGCCACTGTTTACATGGTTGTTGATATAATTGGTTGGACTATTCATGTACCTATGAATATAGACCTACTGTACATACGGTCATATTTCTCCAGTTTCTTTTGTGACCTTTGATTACAGGTTTGACTGTGCACTCGAACGTTAAGAAGAAGGGATATTAGCCTTATAACGCAGCTACGATTTAAATGAAACTACTCTTATGTCGGTAGCGAGTGGAAAATCTTAAATTTAGGCCACGAAATAAGAACCAAAGCGATGAAATCTTAAGTGTCCTAGATTTTTTATACATTACCACGAAAGTGTATGCTTACATTAAAATAATTTGAGCAAATCCAAAGTTACACAACGCTTACAGTACCGGTCAGCAGAACTTGAATTACTCCATGTGACCGAAGTCATATCACCTAGTTTATCCACGTGATGGTCCAATGTATTATGCAAGTACTCACGTTTTTAATGCGTTATCAGGAACCCAGGTCAGTTAATGAACAACTATTTTGGTCACTATGATAGCAGATTCCATGAACAATACGTCACGTTTGTCTGTACTGTCGTCCATTTGGTCTGTCAGTGTTGTAACTAACACAAATTAAGGTCACAAAAACATTATTTGTTTTACGGCGCTGTGTGGATTGTAAATATTCAATCAAAAGGGTAACAGAATGTTCAGGCCTTTATAATGATGGTTCGTTCCGTCCAGCGCTTTGATCCATACCATTGTGAGTGATGATATCCGAATTCCAACTTCGTGGTTTTCATTAGAATGTACCCCACAGTTGGTTGATACAAGGAAAGAACACAAATATAGTCGTGTTGACGGTTACCTTCATAAACTGTCTGATGGTACCGTGACACGAAAGATCCCTTGTAAGATCGTAAGCATGGAAGTCACAAATGCGGACATGTGATAATCTTTCACTTGAATGAGAGAAAGACATTTCGGCATTAATTTACCATATAGTGTTCCTTATGCAAAGTCTAAATGTACCAATGAAACTTTCGTCAAGTGGTTTTGGTGTCTGACTAGAAATCACTCATCCCTCACCGCTTTGAGGTTGATTCAGTGTTTGTGTAATCAATTAAAGACATTGGTACTGGTCAGCTACAGTCTTACTTACTTTTAACATTACTAGTTAGTCTGATGATATTGCTAAATCAATTAAAGGACCTTCATGATCGAGTGGTTATGGTTTTTGACTTGCAATCACTAGCCCCTATCCACTGTAAGTTCGAATCCCGTCCAGGACAAATTTTACCTGTGGGGAAGCTGTCCAGTTAGATTACGGAAGGTCTGTGGTTCTACGCAGGTGTTCGTCTGGGATCTTCATCCGCCGTCAACACTGGAAAAGTCACCAAATGACTTTGGCATTTGGTGCAACGTTAACCCCAAGAAAAAAGGGAAACAAAAACCCTGGAAGTTTATCATCCACACCATATAAAACAAACAAACTCGATGATAGTAATGCAAACAACCTTTAACCGAATATATGTACAGGTAACAATAACCTAATATGTGTTTCTCTGGTCCTTAAATCCCATAAAATTATTTTCTATATTTAAATTCTTTGTACAGTATATTAGCCCCTAGTTACCTTATCACCTTACGAAAATCTGTAGTCTCATGTTTGACTCGTGTTTCACATGTTGAACAATGTGTGCGTACTGTATAAAAGACTGGATTTTTCAAGATTTATCAACAAAGTCAGAGTTTTTGTTTTTAAGGAAGCATTAACAAAGATTTCCAACAATGAAAGTATTAGTTTTACTTAGCGCTCTTGTTTGTCAATGTTTCGGAGCCACAACAGTGGAAGTTCTCGCGTCTGATCCAAACATGTCAACTTTGGTGAACCTTGTATCAAAAGCGGGATTGGTGGATGCAATCAATGGAGGTTAGTAGAACGTTTTGTTAGTACTCAGATTTAGCATCGATTATTTATTTATATTATATGTATGTATAGCAATCATGTAGATTGAGCTCAGGTTGCTGTAGACTGAGGATAATGCATAATTTTAGGGGTTACTCTGTTTAAGTTTTATTGGCTGCTGATCGTAAAGATGAGATGCTCTCATTTACTATTGGTCAATAAATATTTGACAAATCATCATGAATTTTACTTCTGTCTTTGGTTTCCGTCAGTAGAACTTGTCAGTAATAAATTGTACACAGCATTGAAGTTAGCCCGAATATTTGGCTTGTGTATGAAGCAACACCTCGTGTTGTAGCTGAGATGATAGCTTAGTTTATGATCTACTTATCATTGGGTAATAATTACCCACATATACCACGTGCGTACGACAAGTAAGCAATTAATCCACATTAATGGAAGAAAATATTAAACATTTTAAAATATTCCTTAGCACTACATTTCAAAATAGCCAGTCAATGGCGAATGTAATTCTTTCGAACACGACCAACTAGATATGTACGCTAATACTTTTTGGTAAATTTCGACCTTTTGCAAATAGTATAGTTTTCTTTGATTAGGCAAAAAGTAATATCTGGTTCCGCTAACATTCCTAAAAAAATACAGGATTGGTCGGTGGACAGAACTTTCCTTTTAGAATATATATTATTGCTTTTATTTCACAGATAAGGTTTTAAGAAAAACAAATTATCGACTTGAAAGCAATTGACAGAGATAGCAAAAGTCAAGAGTCGATCAGGTTAGCGGAAAGTAGAATTTTTTATGCCTTTCCTATCGACAATTAAAGCAATGAAGAGGATTCCAGTACATCGGTACAAAGGCAAAACGCTCGTCTATTCAGTCCTATCGTTAAAAGCATTTACTGTGCCAATTTTGACTGTCTTAATTTTATGTTTATAGGTACATTTACTATCTTTGCCCCAAACAACGACGCTTTCTCTGCGCTACCACCAGCAACATTGACAGCACTCGGAAATGACGTTGCAGCTCTGACCAATGTGTTAAAATATCACGTGGTACCAGGAAACATCCCTAGTTCTGCCGTCAGAAATGAACTTCAGCTTGATTCATTAAACGGACAGAAAATACGACTCAACGATTACGACCATAACAATGTAATTCTTTCATTGCTTTATCCTGACTTTAAAAATCGTAATTTTATACTCTACTTTTTTAGTCAAAACCACAATCGGTCACTTCATTCCTTTAAACAAGTATATCGTTATTCTCACTGTTAGTTCGAAGTTTGTAGGAAAACATTGAACTTGGATTCGCAAATATTCGAACAAAATTCGTAAGTTGTGAGGAGCCATTTTGACTATCACATGCAACCGCTATCAGATTGGGGAATGGGCGTAAGGATAATGGCGAAAAATAATACTATGTCGGTGCAAGTTCAATGCTGTATTATGCTAGCATGAAACGTCGTACATTGTTTGCTTTTCATTCGTCTCATTTCAATAGGCTGGTATTAATGTAAGTTATTTTTACAGGCTGTCACAGCACAAGGATCTCAGATCATTGCATTCGACAAAACAGCTTCCAATGGTGTAATTCATGTGTTATACAAAGTCATGATGCCACCAACTGGTGATATTGTTCATATAGTTAACAACACTGCCAATGTCAGCACATTGTTGAGTTTGGTGCAGCAAGCCGGGATTGCCAATGTTCTTACAGGTATCTAGTAGTATTTCAGACGTTCATATCTTTCAAACGCCGACAGTAAAACCTCATTTAGTGACCATTTCATTATTACGGCCACTTCATATTTATCAACAGCTTATTTTAGCAACGATCTTCGAGTATATGTTTTCTGTATCTCACCTTAATTTGCCATATTGCAATGTGGACTCTTGTTACAACTAAAGTGATTTGGTTCGTACGCAACTTCATTAAACACAAAAGGTCAGCTCCTGAGAACACATATCATTTTATTCTATTTTTTATTAGTTGGATCTTGTATCACATGGCGAGTTTTCAGCTTGTAACAGTAAGACCAACCAAAAACCACCAACTTAATTGTATGCTACATGGACAGACTCCATGATATTTTTATGGTCACGATAGAGATTCGAATTTGCAGCGGTTAGGGGCTAGCGATTGTTAGACAGAGATTTTAGCCGCTTGACGGCAGGGTCCCTTTTTTATTCTTATATTCCATCTGTCGGTGCATATACAGTAATTATTTTTTTGTTTTTAAGGTGATGCACTGACAGTGTTTGCCCCAACAAATGATGCCTTCGCACGTCTTCCCAGTGCAACAGTGAACAGAATTGTTGGTGACCCCACCCTTTTGAAAGGTAACCCAACTTTATGTCATCGGTTATAGAATACTCAAAAACATGTATAGCTGACCATAGCAATAAGTGTTTCGCGTACGTTGCAAAAACTTGTTCATCTATATGTATCTGTACAATACACGTTTAATGATATTAAACAACTATTATGTTCGGAACATCCGCAGTTCCGATGGTTCTTGTTCTTAAACAATTGAAGTAATAAAATATTGGATTATACATTTGTGTCGTGAATTGTATTCAAGACACAAATAAAACTGCAGAAAAAAAGAACAAAGTAATATTTTCCGCCTATATTCACAGAAATACTCGAGTACCATGTGGTTCCACACACCGAATATTTTGCTGGACTGTATGAAAGAGAATACTTAAGAACAATGGACAAATACCGTGATACAGTAACTGTGCATGTAGAGGGCGGTAAGTACGAGGGGTTTTCTCAAAAGTATCAGATAGCTTTGTAATAACTGTACATGATCGAATGAGGGTTGTAACTATGAAATTACATTTACAAAGATACAAATATCAATATTGTTTTTGCAATTTCGAAATAATGACTTTTTCAACACTAAGTACATACAACGTCAATCTCATGCATGATTTGAATTTTGATTAATTTTGAATTCGATTTGTTGGCTAGGGTGGTAATATGGGGCTTACAAATGCTAAGCCGTTGAAATTCGTTGAAGTACGTCTTGCACGGAAAGAGATCATATTCTGTTTATAGAGTTGTTTTGACAGAAAATGTTCGGATATTTGTTTTATCTTAATCATTGACTTACAGGAGGTGCGCGCATTAACACGGATGGTCATGTAATACAAGCCGATATTGGTACAACTAATGGAGTGATACATTTAATTCACAATGTTCTCATTCCAAGCAGATACCGCGCAACATTAGCCGTTGGAAAGTAAGCATGGACAACGATGATTTGTACATAGATTGCTATTTATTATTTGTATATCTCTTTTGTGAATCGAATAAAGCTATATCGATAAAATGATACATATTTTGTGTTAAAGAATATAATTGTTGTTGTATAAGTGCATAAAAGACAAACATCGTTTGATAAACACCATTACAGTCCTCCTTGAAAGAGGGCTGAACAAAATACTCTGAATCATAACAAATCTAAGCACACAAAAGTAGGCTTTCGTGAGAACCGCATCCAGTAACGGCAAATTTTACAATTCCTAGTGATCAAAAATTTGGCTGTTATATAGCTATCATAATGCGAATTTGTCGTACAAAAACAGTAAAAAAAGTCACTGTGACATTGTAAGCGTCTATTTGTACGTATACATACAAACACACACAATGTTGTATTTTTGTTTAAATGCACTGGAACACGCAAAATGACGATCATAGACATTTGATAAAACAACACTATATGTACTTGTTTCAACACAAAATTCTTTTACATTTTATTTCTCTATTACATCAATTCACAAAAATGAAAATGAATTGTAAGACTATGTCTACATTTTGAAGACATAGTTGATATTATCTTTACTACCTTTAAAAATCTGAAATAATTTCACAATTTTTTCATCTTTACTGTTTCCAAAAATATTTCAGTAATATAATGTCGGACAGTTAACCTAACTAGTTTTACTGGATTCTGTAACAGTACTAACTTTGTCGCTGCACGTGACCGCCAATTTCTCCTCATGAATCGGTCGAATCAGCAATGGCGGACAATTTGGCGTATATGCATTGTCTTCAACCGAATCGTTACAATTTATGCAAGCCTTTAAATTCAATTTCCAATGTGTTTTTTCTATACTTGCCTCGTGATCTCTGGAAAGACAACTATTTCTTGTTTATTTTACAAAAGAATCTTCGATACAATTGGAGCCCTAAATCGAGAACAGAAACTAACCCCCATTGTCATGAAGGTAAGTAAGCCAATACATTAGAAAATACGAACAAAATCACATACAATGGTCAGTACAAGTTAACATAATGTCAGTGTTGATAAATCAGCCCAAATATAGGCATAATGACAAAATTGCTCCCTTATATTTTTGAACTTGAGAAAATTGTTCATATCAACATAAATTACCGCAAATAGAGACAAAGCATGGCATATATGCATCACTATCGTGCAAAACAAAGCATGTCCAATTTCAGGATTATGATTATTCGTCAGTAAAGGTTACCTTCCCACGTATTCTGCAATTCTCCATTGTATATTTTAAAATCCCCAACACCAGTTGTTGTTTGTTAGACACAAGATACCTTTGGACAAATATGGAAGTATTTACGATAAGGTACTTCTATATAATTAAAATTTTAGCTTAATCAATAATGTTTACATCGACTTAAAGAGATATATTTTTGCTATGAATGCACAGCTTTAGTCTGCATTTGCATAATATTATATTCCTGTAGACTATATGTTTTGCGTTTTTCTTTTTTTTTTGGGGGGGGGTCATATATTATGCCATGGTAACCCAGGATATTTTTTATCTATAATGTCTTTGCTTTCTTTATATTATTATGATGCTATGACTTGGCTTGGGGCCGTTTCGTTTGTACACCTGGGAAAAAGGGGAACATGCTGTATCGACAAATATAAGTTTCTTTGCCTTGATTTGTGTTGTAATTTCTTTTCAAAGTACATAGATCCAATTAAATGGGTGTTGGTATTTGCCGTGATGGATGATTTTTGCAATGTGGTCCCGTGTGGAAAAGTGAAGTTTTTGAAAGGGGCGTTCACATAAAATCCGTTTTGACTTCCAACACCCGAGACACTACTAAATCTTGGCATAATGAATGTTATTTCTTTCTGACATGTATTATGATGTTATTAGTTTAGAGTCTGAAATATACATGGGACCAATATACACCATAGGCACTCGATTTCCGTGATTTATGTACCCGTACAGACCTAGAGTTTTAATCTCGCCATTTTTTCGATTGACAGAAGTAACGGTATCATGCCTGGGTCCCGGCATTCCTTCTGAAATGCGTCCTCTATTCGGGAACCGCGCTCTAGCTGTAGCGCGCAGTTTAACAGCGAGGTTCCCGAAAAGCGCGCGCATTTCAGTAGGAATACCGGGACCCAGGCTGTATACCGTTACTTCCGTCAATCGAAAAAATGGCGAGTGACTTACCTTTTAGTTTTTATGATACGCATAGTAGCGAAATGACGTTTTCTTTTCTTGGCTGATTTGCGTTGTTTGATGAGTTTAGATTACACCAGTAGGTCTTTTCCGGTACATAAATCACGGAAATCGAGTGCCGATGATATATACATGCGTATTTTGGTACCAAAATATACTGACTAAACCATGTTATGTAGGTTTTTAGTGATGTCCGGACTTTGTCTTTAGATGATGTCGGCGTTTCTCGTTATGACGTCAGACGCACGTGAGATTAGTCGACGGGACGATTACACAGTTGAAAAAATTGGCGATTGTTACTATTTTTGCGGTAACAAGTGTGATCCGATTTGCCACGTTGAATGTGAACTAATTTGTTAGGATGAATGGTAAGCTGTATGTTTATAACATTGTTTATTGTCACCCAGTCAACAAAATTCAGTCCACTGGAGGTAAATTAGTCGTTTTCATTTTTATACTTTTTGAATATACATTACTTCGGGAACATAATTTGACCATTGCTGCTCTCAATTCGCATTTGTTACATATTGAGAGCTGCGTTAATGTAACCACTGTACCTGTTGTTTTAATGTGTATTTAGTATGGTAATTCTGGTTGATTTAGTGTTGCGAGGTCGCGTTCGACTGAAGTGAACGAAATTGACGATTTTTCGGAGGAAAAAGATGAAATATTTGCTTCATTGTAAGGAATTGGACAAACTGCTTATTGGTTATGTGTAGTATAATGTATTAGCTTTCTGTAGACACCAATTATTAGAAATTTAAGCGACTTCTGAAAAAGTTACTTATGGTTAGAAAACTTGGTGCAGAAACTGTCATTTCGGAAGTTGTAACCCTTGTGTGTGTGTGTGTGTGTATATATATATATATATATTTTGGTCCGTGTCCGTATAGGCCTAATACACCATTATACACCATCCTATCCCTATGCTAAGCACCAAAGTTTCTCATTATATTATGAAAAGTATAAAAAAAAAGATTCAATTATGTATTATGCATAGTTTGATTCAGCGATGGTTTGAGATGGCCCAACCTAAATGCAAGCTGTTTATATCAGGCAGGTCTCGCTACGAGGTCACGGAAAGCCCCTCGTTTTTCTTTTTTTTTTCATTGGGAGCTGATACACATTATTGTCTTTATTCACCGACATTACACATTTAAGATCATTCAAAGGTGAGACTTTTACATTGGTCACATTGACATGGCAATAGCTATAGGACGGCATTTGAGTGAAGCAGAGATATGGGGGGGGGCGCTTCAGGCATGGTGGAGCAGGGGGCCACACACCGTGAGGTTGGTGTGGCGCTTAGTGTACACCACATCATCATCACCAGAGCCTCGGCAAGGTACCAGCACTATGGTACACCTGTCAGGAGGCATGACGGAAGCAGACAAAGGGTGACGATAGCAGCTCAAGACCGATTCTTGATTATCAAGGCCCGTCTACGACGGTTTGCAACGGCAACGCTTCTTCATAATAACCTTTTTATTGTTTCTGGGGTCGATGTTTGCAGTCAGACGGTGCGTAAAGGGCTGTACGAGGGTAATCTTAATCTGCAATCAAGAAGACCCTGTATAAGAATTCCATTGACTTATCGTCACCACCAGTCCCGTTTGGAATGGGCTAGGGAGAAATTTAGGCGGACCAGACAAAACTGAAGACATATTCTCTTCATTGATGAATCTAGCTTTTGCATAGACATTATTGGCAGACGTGCGAGAGTCTGGAGTAGACCAGGAGAAGGATTTCAAGCCGGACATATTGCTGAGTACGACCGCTACGGGGATGGGTCTGTTATGGTGTCGAGAGGCATCAGCTGGGACGAACCGACCCCGTTGTACTGAATAGAGGTACTTTGACTGTTCAACGGTACATCGGTGAGATGTTAGACACCCAGGTTAGGCTGTATGCCGGGGCAGTGGGCTATGAGTTAATTTTTATGGTCACTAATGTGCGTCCCCATTTGGCCCAGGTGTTTCAGGACTACCTGCAGAGGGAGGGTATTGAGCACCTTAACTGGCAAGCTCGATCACCCGACCTATATCCAATTGAACACATGTGAAATGAGCTGCAGGTATGGATATCAGCTCGCCAGGTGCAACCTAGAGGCACCCAGGAGCTTGAGGCCATGTTGGTGCAAGAATGGGCCGCTAGAACTATCAGAAACGTCATAGGGAGTATGAGGCGTTGCCAAGCAGTTGTCGTTAGCAATGGGTCACAAACACGCCACTGAGTCTAAACTTGAAAACATAAATGGGGTTGTGAGAATTTGGAAAACAAGTTGCGTGTCCAAAAATCTTGTATATAGGGGACCTGCCTCTTCTCTGGTACATAACTAATGCAATATCAGAAAAAAAATGTTAAATTTGTCGTTCAATCGAATTGATTGAACATGAAATTGACATTAAAAATCATTTGTTCTACGATAATCAAATAATTGCGGATAATACACTAAAACATTTGGTGCTTAGCAAAGTTTTGTAGGATATTTAAAATATGTCTGGAAAATAGTGACCATTATAGTAAGGTAGTCTCAACATTCAGGAGGACTGGTGGTTAATTAGGTTTTACTGTAGCTATATAACATAATAACGTCTACTAGACTGTAACATTACCATACGTCTATTTCTTAGGTGAGAAATTAAGCTTCCCAGTCTCTGTTAACCTGACCAACACTAGATTATTTTCTGTCTCCGTCCTTTTTTTCTTGCCATTATTTTCATATGAACTGTACGTCCCAACTAAAAAATATGTATTTGAAAACAAAATACTAGTGACCTAGTGTCCCTATATTCTTTCGTTTGTTAGTGGGACTATCGCATTTATTTTAAGGCTGTATCATCTTAGAATGCACTTGTAAAGCAGAATAAGTATTTGAACATTCAGTAAAATCCTGGTGAAAGGCCACCAGTAAATATTTTAGCTAATTATTACATGACCTACATTCATTATATTTCCCCACATCCTTATTGATATAATAACTTCTGTATAAAAACTCACTGTACATATCATCCATGTTTCCATTTTCCCTTTTCGAGACACTAAAGTAGTGTTATGTTCAAGGCCATTATACATTATACGTATGTTAACTGCAACAGTAATTCTGTTACATTGAAAACGATGGTTTCTTTCCCAAAATTTAACAAAAAACATGTTTAAATAATATTGTTTTTTTTTATGTGACTTATTGTCACAGGGGTTTAACACCGTTTTTCAACAATTTTTCAGTTATATACGGTGACTGGTTCACCTAACCAGTTTTCCTAGACTGAATACTAACCAGTACTAACTTACCCTATCACTAGGTGTTGGCAACTTCTCCATGTATGGAGGAAAATTAATATTTTTGTCAAATTTCCACAGAAGGGTATATGACCTGCTGCGACCAAGATTCGAACCAGGATCTCAGGGCTACAAGTCCAGCACGCTATCCACTGGACCATGGCTACTTAAATAATATAATGACTAAATCTAGAATATGTAAAATAGCAGAAATTTCTTCTATAGGTGTATTGGAATTGAGTTTCACAGAATCAGTCCAAATTGAAACAAAAGTATGACCATTTTGTTTAAAGAAAGTGTCTATTCTCTTTCAGGCTTTTTGGAGACTTTGAAAAACTGTTGTGAGAATATACATGTATACTGAATTGTAATGTACAACCTACAAACAAATAACATGGAAATACAATATGTGTTCTTGTTATAAGTATATGTAATATGTTCCTCCCAAAAAAAACACATCAAGATGAGCGAATAAAACAAACTTTTTTATTTGATCATTTCTGTTAATTCATTTTTTTATTTACCAGTCTATTATCACATGGTATGTCATGCTGCCGTAGAGTTATGAAATACTTGGAGAGATAATCACAGTAAAAGCCATAAATAAAGATCACATAAAAGAGTTCCAAGAAAGCGATAGAGAACAAAAGAAATTCAAGTTTTCTGTGCATTTATTGTGTTTATCTGTCAGTTTGTTTAACACAAGCTTAGTCTACATATAAACATACATTAACTGATGTATTGAATTCAGTATATTATGTCTGATATTAGATATATATATAAATGTACAATTTTGTAACTAACGTAACTAAGTAAGCATAAAAATAAAAAGCAATGAATGTATGCATGTATAAAAGCATGATTAAATGATAAAACTTACAAGTCTGAAAAACAGACCTGAATCTAATGGTAAACTAATAACTAAAGTGGACCAAGTATCTTAGCAACTAATGTAGCCAAGTAACATACACTGAACTGAACATGAAATTAACTTCACTTAAACGATAATTTAAGTTCATTTATCTATGATGTAAGCTCATCAAAAAATAATTATCATTAAAGTTTGATAAAAATCCAAAATTTCATAGCATGATAACTTACGGCCCAAGTTTGTTAATACAAACCGTACTTTAATGAAGTAATTTAGTGACAGTCACATGATTGTATTCAGTTGTTTATTGCTAATATTATGCCAAGATGATAACACACTTTGTATATAACTTAAAACAGTAGAAACACATAATTTCGACACTTGTATTGCAATCACATTTTATCAACACATTGTATAAGGTACAATGTCCACACAATCAATTTGATGATAAATTAGCATGGGGAGAATGGGGTAATTCTGTGGTTGAGACATTTACTGAACAGTTTGAGACAAACATTCATATTGTGTACATAGTAGTGGGTACAAAATGACATAAAACAACAGTTTCGTTAATATTGTTTCGCAAAACCTTTCTTCAAACGATGAATACAAATGTTAAAGAGAATTCCTGGGGACTCAAATACTGATTTCAATACATCTGTATTTCACTATATCCATTACATTGAAATAAAGAAAGGCCTGATCAGGGCAAAATAATTGTTTCACTATATTCCATACTCCATTATAACTGTGCTTTACTGTACATATTACATCTACACAATGGGACTGTCTTATATAAATATAATATAATCAAGATGTTTATTATGGCAATGTTAACACAATACACACAGAACAAGGTATACAGAAGTTGACATACAAAGAAAGTTGCCTCGATATAAAAAAAATCTTGAATCAATAGAAATATACCAACTAATAAAATTCTTTTGTGGTTTAATATCAAAGAAAATTGACAGTAAAAATTTGCCCAAATTTGGAGACATACAAAAACAACATGAAAACATGAACGTTTAAGCCTCACGAAAATAGATCTAAGTCCACAGTTAACAAAGTATACGTCACAGATGGATAGAAAACATGGCAAGATGATGTGAAATGAAGAATCGTTATTTCAGAACCATACAGACAACAGTATGAAACGTAACACAGTATCATTGTAAGAATGCATGATCATATATAGCAGTATGTGACAGAATTAACATTTTATATCTTACAAGATTATAATAATAATAGTTTGCATAATCAACGATATGTATTTAGTATAAAGTTTTGTATCAATTATCAGTTAACATTATATGCATATTTAATTTTACATAGAATACATATGTACCTAACTTAAACATACATGTATAATAATTGAAATAGCAAATTATGAGATAAGAGAATTAATCAGATTTATACAGATATATTGAAATCAAATATATTTATGGAAAAAAAAGTTTTAAAAAACAGAAGCCACAAATACATTAGAAACTTGATGTCCATCAACAAGTAAGTATCCTATGTTTCTGATTAGTACCATTAGGTGACATGCATCAAAGTGCATTTTGAATTTCTTTATTTTGCCTCAACTAAATTCTGAGGCTTATTTTTATATAATAAAAGCAATTTTCATTTTATATAGAAAACAAAATGCTGTCATGGGACTTGGGTATCTTTACAAAGCTATGCCTTGTATAATAATAAAAATAAATTGATCTTTGAAATAATTGACCTTTGAAATAATTTCCTTGTAGTAAATATAATCCTCTTTCTTGTAACTATTGATGATTAATTTTTGTCACATGTAGTTTCTAAACAAGCAACAAATAATACACTGTGAGCAGGTCTACCATAAATAAACAACATAAATACAACAGTTAGTGCCCAGCACCTTGATGTTACACTTAAAAAGCCGTGTTTTCATAAGTCACATACTTCATTTCTTGTATAACAATAGAATAAAACCAGCTCTATTTTTCATAATGGTGTAAATATTTCTGATTTTTATTTTCATAACCAATACACTGATACCAAATTTAAAACTCTACTCTGAGAAGCCCCAGTGCCATGATTTAAGTAAGATGGGTGGCTTCATGTTCGATAAATGCTAAGAATTTCTTAGAGATTCTGTTTGAGGTTTAAATGAAAATTTGAGGAAATTACTGAGTTTTGGTGTAACACTTTAACACAAAAATGTGATTAGACAACATATTCATAGTGAATATTGGAGTGTTCAAGTCCTAAAGAATCAATGGCAGCATATCAGTTCTTAAATTTAAGTCCCCTCTCAGATTCATAAGAGTAGATTTTGAATTCTGAGATTTTAGTGCTCAGTTTAGAGTATTGGTTAAAACTCTAGAGCCAGATATTACCATAGCATTGTGTGCAGTAAAACAAAAAATGTTTATAAACGAACAAACCCACTGCTTTCAGTCAAGCAACAAAACACAATAAACAAAATCTATATACATTTGTTCAGAGAGTTATAATACACAAAGATAAGACTTATACACAAAAACTGTGTACCTATTCATCTTCAAAAACTACATTAACTCCGGTCTATTCTCTCATTCACCGAAAAATTTATACCTCTCATCTTCAGTTAAATATCCTGCACTCTCAGAAATATAAACAGATTTCTGTAAAAGTATGATCAATTTTACCCTAAATGTTTACCAAACCCCGACCTCCCAAAAAGTTTTCAATAAGATGAATCAGGAATTGATCAATAAATGGTGATTATCTTAAGATGAATGTTTGACTTTTATACATGTAATAGTTGTTAACTCCTTCACAATGTAGGTATACATAACATGCACTCATGTGATTGAATGTTATCTTCACAAAATTTTGTTACAAGCCACATTGTAAAATAAGTATACTTTATTTCCCTTGAAAACCGCTTTCCTGATATTACACTTAACAATTTCAGTTCTTGATATCGTACATTAAACTTCGAATTTTTTACATTGTAAACGCGCACTTTTTTTCTGATCGTTAGAACTAGTACAGCTCACATCTGTGATGATTTGGGATTAGAAAATTATACCTAGATTATAATGTTAAGCCATGTGAAAGAGAGGACCCTTATTGTATATATGTATAGATACATGGTGCAGAGTGCTGACAACACAAAGCTCAAACAATGTAACAAATCAGTGAAGCTATAAATCCCCATCTCAAAAACACAACAAGGTTGAAGTCACATCAGTATTGTATGATAGTGTTTCATCATTATTATCATATAATATGTATAATATTACATAATATGTACAGTCCAAGTTGTACTATTTGGAGACCACTTGCATTAATAGACCACTTTTTCAGTTCAACTTAGTGGCGCTGAAAAACAAATGTGGCATTCAAAGACAATTTGACAGACCATATTTTGCTTTTCACTTAATGCAGGTCCCAAATACAAGTTGGACTGTAAACAAATTACTACCTTGTTGTGCAAATGAGGCTCTGCTTCTGGAAACTAATGCTAGAATTTAACCCAAACATGACAGGTATAATGTAAGAAAGACAAAATAAATTGAATGAGAGCCAAACTGCATAACACTTCATCTCAAACAAAGTTGAAATAAATGTTTCAAGTCATTAAAATGTCATGATCCTAACACAATGGTTTCATACAGCCATGATTTTCCAAAACATGGTTAACAAGGACCCAAATTACAAACAGCCAAAAACTTACTCTAAGTATCCAATACATTGGATAAGTTGATAAGAACACACTGTGACTGTCAAATATACTTAATGACTCACCAGACATCTGATGGAAATTGTGTAAGAGTGTATCACAACTAGCATTTGGAACTTGACAAATCTTTTAAAAATACCTGCACTGAAATCTCAAAGAGAGAGCAATAAAAGAAATTTCAGTACGCGGCAAACATTTCAATCAACTTTGCAACTCATATATGCAGTTCATGATTAGTAAATTGTAAGTGGAAAGATTTTAGAACTGTTTGTTAATTTGGGTCCTCATGATAAATGACAAAAATCAGATCCAATACAAATAAACCCCATCTTATGAGACCACCCAATAATTATCTGCAAAACTTACATTCTTCTATTCATGAAGTGACAAACTGAACCATGCAAGACGATGCTGCCTGCATCATGATTTCATTCATTCTAAACAAAAGAAATATGAAACTAAAAGGTTTGGTACAGGGAACTAATCAGACAAAAGGGCGCCAACAGAAGGGACAATAGATATAACAGATACATTTTGACCCCTACGTAAGTGTATAGAATCCTTATAAGGACTAAGCGTAAAAAATTATTTCTTTCACCATGAGAATTTGCCGGTAACTTATTCATAAATGTTTTACATTAGCTTCACAGTGAGAAAACCATGCACACAGATCAGGGTAGGACTATTTATAGATCACTTTTTTTAGTATTTAGGGATCTTACACAGAACCCTTCAAATCCTTTCATATTTAATTATCTAAAATAGTAATTTGAAGGGAACTTTTTTTTCATACAATCATAGATCACTTCATAAATAGACAGAATGTTAATTACACCATACTGATTTTGACCTTCACCTTGATAATTGACCTCGGACACTTAACCATGATCAATGACCTTGTCATTTGACACCCTGACCTTGACAACACAGTCATCAGGGTATGGAGCAGTACACACAATGTAAAGACAGAAAATATAATAAAAAATTAAAGCAAAAATCATAAGAAATCAAATAAAAAATAAAGACTGAAAAATTCTATCTATAAACCCATACAAAATATTGCAACAGGAAAAGACACCTTGATTTCCTTGTTCATTCAAATAATGTGTACTGTACAATAAAAATGTAAAAACAAAAAATAGAAATAGAAACAAAAACAATATATAACATAAACAACCTTCACATAAAATGGTTTGTGCATTGTGGAAATAAACAATAAACAAGGTAATGCATTTGTTTGTAATCAACACACATGTATACATGTATACAAAACTGACTAACAAAACAACTTAAATAAGGACGATATAACTAACTTACTAATATATAAGCTACAGTGTACAATATACTCCAGGACGCAAAATCACAAACAAAATTTCTGCTTGGCAAATTTACTCTCATGAGACTGGAACAGGGGTCAGCAAAAGGGATCTGAACAGTCATGATGTGCCCAGTAGTCCCAGAGGTTCACTTTCTTCAGTACATGAATTTGATTTACAAGTATGGTAAATTATATGATTACATTTTACAGCTCAATAATAAACTCAGACTGAAATTCTAAACCCAAAAATCTAAATTCACACAGGAAAAGATTCAAAGAGATGAATATCCAGAATTAGGTGACTCTTAATCAAAATAAAATGCCAAGAGTTAACTCCAAGGACAGAGGTTAAAGTATAGTTATTATACCATGACCATAGAATCTCTGATTTGTTGATTTGTACAAATCCCTTACCATATAAGAATAGGTCTGTATTTCTTATTTGATAATGTAAATCAATACAATTGACTGAATTAAACCTTTGAAATGTAACTTAAAGACACTGGACATACAAACATTAAACTCCAGACAACACTATGAACACAATAAATACACTCATAAAATATAACAATTATCAAAACACATATTGATGTCAGAAATATTTCAGGCAAACCACATTAAACAAACGCAGAAGTTTCTAATAGGAAGGTACTCTGGTTTAACACTGTAGTTAAGTGGGCCAGGGTCATACGGTGACGGTCATACTAAAGCTTTCGCTGCGGAGGAAGACCACAGGCTTGTACCACCTGAGTAGAACCACCAACCTTCAATAAGCTAACTTGAAAGTTTCCTTACATGAGAAATGTGGTCCTGGGTGGGATTCAAATTCCCAGGGCTGAGGGGCTAGTAATTACAAGTAAAAAACTGTAACCACTCAACCATGACAACCTCTTAATTGATTTAACAATATCATCAGATACAAACTGGTAATGTTAAAAGTAAGTAAGACTATAGCTGACCAGTATCCATGTCTTTAATTGATTACACAAACACTGAATCAACCTCACACTTATCAATTATGTCACAGACCAATTTAAAGTTAGGTATAGCATACATAAATATGAGAGAGTACCCAGAAAGATTAATATTCAGTTAAACATACCCTGGAAGAAATTACATAGAAAAAATGTCAGCAGGGGGGTTTCTGTGAGGTACTACACATTCTCCCCGACACGAAATCTTTCAGTGTATGGTAATCCGTTTTTTATGCTAAAAACATCAAAAAAAAATAAATAAATACAAAGCCTCAAAAGAAGATGATGAATTTTCTGACAATATTTAATGGGGTTAGTTTACAGCATTTCAAGTAAGGTTGAGATTATGTTTTTCTTGTAGCAAGTATTAGTAATAAAGTAACACAATTTTGGCAAGAAATTGATGTACTGTGGTATCAGAATTTTTTCATATTTTCACATTCTAGTGTACCGCTGATATTTAAGATGTTTTTTTAACGAAATTTGAAAATGCACAAAATTAAGACCTTAAAAAATGTCTTTTCTAGTGTTGGTGGAAAAATAAAAGCTAGAGAATCTTCTATTATCTTCTTTTAAAGGATACCACAGTAATCTTTCATAACTTGTTTTCAATCAAATTCCTATTGTTGCTTCGCTTTCCACTGACACATATATATTATGAATAATTTAAGTTTAAACCGAATATCATATAAACTAAATTAACAGATCATAATTCAATATTTACCTCTGATTTACTCTATTCAAGGAGAAAATTGGCAGAGGGAAGTCTTAATTGGCATTCAGTTCAGTACAAGTATACAATATGATTAACAAAGTAAAATGAGAGACTGTCATGTACATCTGCCTGACATTCTTACAATGAATTTATGCAGTATATAGAAATGTATGTCAGATAATAATGCGTGATAAAAATGTTCACGAAATTAATGTTAAACTGCATTAAATGCATTTATATGAACAAACAAGCATGAAATTGGACTAAAATATATAGCGCAATGTAGCAACAAAACAGGGCAACAAATTTTATTTAAAATATTACTGAGGAACTTAAAATAATCACTACATAGAAAATGATAGTATGTTTAATCTGTACATAAATGGTTTACAAAAAACCTGTCACCAATTAGTTTATGACTTATTGCAAGTTTTTTTATACAAAGCAATGATATCCAACAACCAATTCATACACCATTATATTTAGAGAGGACAAAAATAAACCATTCATATTCATTTGTTTTTTTTTTTATTAGAAAAAAAATCTAGAATTGAGTATGCACCCTGACTTACACTATACCAGACAGATGAGTTTATTTGAACTTGTTAACCAGATTGTTGAACTGATCGACGATGAAATCCCTTGTTGGCTCCAAGAAAGTAAGGTGATTACGTGCTTCATTCATCCAAGGATGATCAATGTCCGAGAACATCACAACACAAGCTGATACAGTCAAAGTAAAGAACAACGAGAAGAAAGTGTAAGCTACAATCTTTCCACATGAGCAGCCACCTTTCTTAGCAGTAAGAGCTTTAGTGTTTGCCGACTGACTGACTGAACTATCCACAGATGGATTCATTCTACTTTCAATTCCACTTTCAACGTGATTCTTGTCCTGCATTTCTTGAAACTCCTTTTCTAAATCCATCACTTGTTCTTCTAAGCTCTTAGCAATCTTCTCATCCTCTTCCTGTTCATAAACTGTCTCTTCAGGATCATAAGGCAAGCTTGAATCATCTCTTGTGGTATCTGGAGAAGGTGCTGTCACAATTATTGGTATCCCGCCATTCTGTTTTCCAACATCAGACAGAGAAGCATTTGCCAAACTAGCCTTCACCTGTGCCATCTCTTCAGCAACAATAACATCCTCTCCAACATTAGGCATTTGTATCTTAGGACTTTCATTTACAACAGCAGACCTAGGAACATCAACAGCATTTTCTGAAAAGAGAAGATCACAGAGACACATAACTACACATGTGCTGACATTGTATATTTAATAAATGCATGCATTTCTTAGATCACAACATTTTGCAGATAATGAAAGGTAAAACATGCAATATTATCAGCAACATTTTCAGAAAACTATACTACATTACATTGAAAATTCAAACCAAACTATTTAATTATTTTCTGAACGGTTTGAAAAAAACACTTGCAATGCAATTATACATCTTGATATGAACAACGGATAAAATGCGGAACAATATATAAAAAAAAACAGTAAAACTTAGATATTAAGGCCACCTCTGCGACTCAAAAAGGAAAGGTGTCTCATCGTAACATAGAAATACAGAGGAAATATTGAAAACCAGTCCAAAATATGAGTTCTTCATAAAAAGGGGATCTTAACATTCCAGATGTCACTGTCATAAAAAGGGGATCTTAACATTCCAGATGTCACTGTAAGAGTTTTACTGAATATTCATGTTACTATGTTAGCAACAATTTGTAAAAAAAAACATTATTATCACCATGGAAACAGAACTTAACAAAATATTAATGTCAAAATACACATCAAGTTAAACTCAAATATAAAATGAAACTTTATTGATATAAGACTAAATGGAAAAGGAAGAAAACATATTTAGTCATACAATAATGTATATCATAGCATAAGAAAATGATTTGATAAAATTTGGAGAATTTAGTAAACGTAATGTTAATAATACAAGCCACACTTGAATCATGTTAATATTACTGACTGAAACTTTCACACTTCATACTACTGTCTACAAGATTAATAAATATCAGACCAAAAAACAACAACAATGAGAAGTTAGTCTTATAAGTACTGATTACATAACCCAGTCTACATTCATGTTTGTTTTACTTAGATCGGAAAAACATCATAATATACATAAAGAAATGATCAGCTATCCAATACTAGCTATCTGATGATGTGTTCCACAAAAAAAGTCAAAACACAAACATTGACGATATCTGAGACATATAGATGTTTACAGGACTGTCATACATAAAACCTGACATCGATGTACATGGTGCTTCTTTGAGTCAATTTATTCTTTCATAATATGGGGATATTAAATTCAATTCACAGACAAACTGTATAATTTATTACATAATTTATTGCATTTTTATTGGAAACAAAATTGCACAAATACTTACTCAGACAAATGAGTTTACTTTGATCCCCAATACAACAAACATGACAGTGCATGTTTGCATGATGCTAATTCAGGTCAAAGTTGGATGTTTTTTTTTTTCATTTTCCAAGAGGAATGTTTTCTCACACTTATTGAATGTTTTACAATTTGATTTGCAACATGTAAAAGAAACACTGTACTTTAAAATTTAAGGTTTTATTTGAAAAAAAAGAAATCACAGTACACCGTAATATTCCTATACCAAAGAAACTCATATAAACTGATGTATTTATTTGTACAATATGTCAAATTTCAAACCAATGACAGCCCCATGCACATTCATAGAATCAGACATTACCCGTCACCAGGCATAATTATACATTAGCAACAGAAATAGTCAAAAAATGACAAAACTGAAAAGATAAATTTTTATTTGGAAAAATTAAAAAAAGGCATTGAGAATAAATTAGAAATTAAATCATTCGACTTGAAATAATTTGTCGGACTTGATTACTTATCACCTTGATCATACAATCCACATTCAACTCCACAGTTCTAAATTGCTTTTATATTTTAGAAATAATCTTATAATCAAATATAAATCATTTGCAAAATCAGCAAGCATAATAATAATTCTCTGAGGAACTGAATACAAGCTGACATATCATAATGATAAACTAAGGTGGAGATTTACTAAATGCTTCATTTTTTCAATGGCATTTCAGTAACATACCAGCAGACAGTTAACCTTGCCGTAGATCCTGGATTCTGAACCAGTACCACTCCACAAGTGACTGAACTTCTCAACATGAATCATTTGAATTCGTGGTAGATGATGAATGGCCTTAGACATAATGTCTTCAACAAAATCATCACAGAGAACCAGGTTTGAACTCACAAACACAGGGTCCATAGACCTAACACTTCCCTACTAAGTTAAGTAGGCTGGCTAGATTCATTTTGTGCTTTGCAATAATATGTTGGAACAGACCTACTAGTGATTAGACAATAAGTCATCTGAACACTTTGACAATAATTCTGAGGACTTGTAGTTGGTTGCAAACTTTATATAACGATCACATTCAATGCTATCTTGATTATTTTCTAAATATACAATCACTTCATTGTTATAAACACTCGGGGTATACATTACAATATTTCCCCATGAGTGAGAAGTCACTGTCAATATAATTATCTGCTACATATCAAGAGACGTAACCAATAAATGCACAGTATGAACCATTTACTCACACGAAGTGCATTTCTACAGACACAATCACAAACTGGCCTTTAAAATCAATCAATGAACAGTTTCATCAAATGAAGGTTTCAGAAAAATTACAACAATAATTTGGTCAAGCAACCACATGATTTTGTATTAAGCACATTGGATACAAGGAATAATTTATAGGTTTGGAAAATGTAGGGTGGCAAATCTGACTCAAGTCTATAAAACTGACTCAAACCCACACCATCACCTAAAACAAACATCAAACACAGAACCATTAACATCCGATAAAATGATTTCCTTGCCAAAACAAACGATCAAATGAAAATGATCCCAGTTCCGGACCTCAAGTGAACTCACAGCAAACAAGTGAATCAATTAGCACAGAGGATTTTCTGGAGGTATACTATTGCTCCACATGAAATGTTATGCTTCATGGTAAATGCACAGCAAAACATGATTGGAGAATGTTAAGAATGGAACTAGTGCACTGTGAATTCAGATAAGATGTAATGGTCAATGATAGTAGGCTGAATATAATGGGTATGATGGATGGATGAGCGTCACTACCTTTACGTGAAATACCATGCTCATCAACGATTGTAGAAGCTTCCCTCACAGGTGTCTCCACAACGACAGTCTCAGACATTGTCTGCACACCTTCTAGTCCACTTTCAACATAGGTCTGTTTCTGCTCGACCTCAGTGTACCGAATCACTTCTTTGGAACTTTGTCGAGCAATTTCTTTTAATTTTGGTTTTTGCATCACAGAAGTATCGGATCTGAGAGGTTTTATTGGGATTTTAGCATGACCCGTGAGGGACTCCTTGCTGGAATCCAGGTCAATACTTTCCACTGAAGCTTTAGGTGCCATTTTGACTGTGATCTCACCTGTGTTATCAACTTTGATAGGGATCTCATTGAGCTCCCTAGAATCTCGTTTATTGCCCTTTGACCCAGATGAGCCACGCCTTTTGTTGCCTGACCCCCTGGTTGAATCAGGTTGTTTATCTCTCGATTTTGGAGGCTCAGCGGAGACAGAAGGAGCAGACGTCATGCGTGGTAGTGTGTCCGCTGTAATGTGTTAGTAATATTCATGCATTAAATAGTCTGACATACATGAATAATGACAAAAACCACAGGAGTTTGTTACAATGAAAGGTATATGACTGAAGACTCACTGACATGTCTATGAACCATACATTGTTACAATCCCCTATGCTTGAAACAATATAAATAACATTTAGCCCCTTAAAAATATTGCGAAGCAGGAGAAATATAATTGTCAAGGTCTGAACAAGTGTTATCAATGACTGTTAAATATGCTGGGAATAATCAATTAATACAGGTAACATTAATATATATAAATATTAGTGAATATATCATACTTGTAACACAATGTCTATGTGTCATTCATTCGTACAAGCTCGTATTATTACAACAAATAATTTAATTGATTCAGTAGTCGTTGACTATAATGTTATGTCAACCTAAAGTAAGTCAAATAAAACAAGAGGGCCATGATGGCCCTGCATTGCTCACCAGAATGAATATTAATTAACTTGTTACTAAAAAGGTAATAAAAGATACACCTGTGGGCAAATAATGGGGAACAATAATAAACTTGATAAAGGACCATCAAAGGATACTACAAAAGAATATTCGTGATGACTAAAGGATGCCACAGACCAAATTTGGTGATGATCCAACCACTGGTTCATGAAAAGAAGTCATTTTAAGATATTTCTATGTGTAGCTCTAGCGGCCCCTAATTAGGGCCAACCATTTTTATTTGAGCAAATCTGATAGAACACTATCTACAGATGCTAAAAACCAAGTTTGGTAATAATCCATCCATAGAAACATGAGAAAAAGTCATTTTAAGATATTTCTATTTTTAGCTCTAGTGGCCCCTAAAAGGGGTTGACCAAATTTATTTGAGCAAACTTGAGAGAGGACCATCTAATGATGCTACAGACCAAGTTTGGTGATAATCCATCCATTGGTTCATGAGAAGAAGACGTTTAAAGGTATTTCTATTTTTAGCTCTAGCGGCCCCTAATTGGGGCCAACTATTTTTATTTGAGCAAATCTGATAAAAGTCCATATAACGATGCTACAGACCAAGTTTTGTGATGATCGATCCATAGAAACATGAAAAAAAGTCATTTTAAGATATTTCTATTTTTAGCTCTAATGGCCCCTAAAAGCGGCCGACCAAATTTATTTGAGCAAATTTGAGAAAGGACCATCTAAGGATGACACAGACCAAGTTTGGTGATCATCCATCAATTGGTTCATGAAAAAAAGACGACTAAAGGTTTTTCTATTTTTAGCTCTAGCAGCCCCTAAAAGGGGCCAACTATTTTTATTTGAGCAAATCTGATAAAAGTCCATATAACGATGCTACAGACCAAGTTTTGTGATGATCGATCCATTGGTTCATGAGAAGAAGATGATTAAATGTTTTTCTATTTTTAGCTCTCGTGACCCCTAAAAGAGGTCAACCGGTACAATATGAGCAAATTGTAGTTAGAAAGCTTCTGCACAGCAAATTTGAAGTAGATCCGACTGGTAGTTTCTGAGGAGAAGACCATTGTTGACGCCAGACGACGGACGCCAGAGCATCCACCTACATATCCTAACATGTCACCCTGAACCTTTGGTTCTGGTGAGCTAAAAATGTCACAGGAAATACAAGTTCTTCCTTGGTTCTCAAGATTGAGATTTTGGAATAAGATTGTGTAATAATTAACAAAAGTTTTTAAGTAGATGTCCAATCAAATTATACCAGCTGAAATCTGCCAAGGTTGCATCAGTTAACTTTTGATTGACAGTTCAAATAGGCTTCTGAGCAGTGTGTTAATTTCTCTTATTTGTTTCAATACATCCATTAACAAAACAAATGTTAGCAATACTTGTGTTAGTACACAGGGGGTGGATGCATTCTCAGGGATCAGAAATAAGGGCGAAGCATTTGATTTCACTAACAAACAACTTATAGCCATCACATAACCAAAAAATATATAATTGATAAAAATCAATATAAATGACCAATGTAGTAGCAAATTAAATGGATGAAGATCTGTTTATGGCCAAAACCATTCAATGAGGTAGCAAAGAAAATTACTAATTAATGAATTTACTTTATACAAACTGCCAATGTATGACTTAATCTTCCAAATTTGGTTCAAATTTATCAAATTCTGTTACCCAACTGTACGTGATCAAAATATAAAAAAAAACAGAAACTTTGTGTTTGTACAAGAAGATTTTCACAAGTTCCTGATATTGGACAAGAGGCCTCAGTCACTGACTTACAATAGGTCAATGCAATTACGCAACAATACTAAACAAAACTGTGTTAATTAATAACATTAGAATTTGCTCCAACTTACCCTTATATCCTCGCCCAACTTTATCTACAAATACACAAAGTGTATAACTACATCAACTACGACACATATATAATAAATACAAGAAACAATCAAATTTTATACTTAAATAACCAAATATTCCCATATAAGGACTATTCTCTTCATCAATATCTCAACAATTTCAGCACATAACAAAAAATGTGACTACTCATGAAAAATCGTGCGAATTAAACCAAAAAAGGCATCCAGAAACCATTTACAAAAATATCTTTAAAATCGATCATATATTGGGAATATATGGTATAATTCTATCAGATTTTGCCAAATAGAGCATGCCTTTACCAGATGGAAAAATATTCATGTATGTTCGAAAATGTCTCATTACTCAACAGACGACATGAATTTTTATCAAGCATGGCAGTAAAGCAGACACATTTGGCAAACTCTGAAATTATCAACAAACATTTTCAGGATATATTTATGTGTCATTAAAAGTACTCAATGACCTATGATACAACAACAGACTGACTGGGACAGAATAAATCTGGTAAACCAGCCTATCAAAGCAACCAGATGAACACTAACTGGTAGAAACCATGGAAACTAATTATCAGAAAAACAGATGACCAGCCACTAACAAGTGATCATTTCCAACAGATTGAGGACATTGTAATTTTGGCAGGATCAATCTCGAAGCTTAATGATAATGCTGCAATATAAACAAGACAGAAACTGGAATGGTTCTTTTACTACATGGATGATAGAAAGGATCCTTTCTTGGACAGATGCTAAAATGATTCTTTAACCAGACAAATGGTAAAAAAATACCATTACTAGATTGATGCTCCAATGATTCTTTACCAGATAGATGATAAAAATACCTTTACTAGACAGATGATAAAAATACCTTTACTAGACAGATGATAAAAAACACCTTTACTAGTAAGATGATAAAAAATATCTTTACAAGACAGATGCTCAAATGATTCTATACCAGACAAATGGTAAAAAATACCTTTACTAGACAGGTGCTCAAATGATTCTACACCAGACAGATGATAAAAAATACCTTTATTAGACAGATGATAAAAAGAACCTTAACAGCACAGATGCTAAAATGATTCTTTACTAGACAGATGATAAAACAATACCTTTACTAAACAGATGATAAAACAATACCTTTACTAAACAGATGATAAAACAGTACTTTTACTATAGACAGATGATAAAACAGTACTTTTACTATAGACAGATGATAAAACAGTACTTTTACTATAGACAGATGATAAAACAGTACTTTTACTATAGACAGATGATAAAACAGTACTTTTACTATAGACAGATGATAAAACAGTACTTTTACTATAGACAGATGATAAAACAGTACTTTTACTATAGACAGATGATAAAACAGTACTTTTACTATAGACAGATGATAAAACAGTACCTTTACTATAGACAGATGATAAAACAGTACCTTTACTATAGACAGATGATAAAACAGTACCTTTACTATAGACAGATGATAAAACAGTACTTTTACTATAGACAGATGATAAAACAGTACCTTTACTATAGACAGATGATAAAACAGTACTTTTACTAGACAGATGATAAAACAGTACCTTTACTATAGACAGATGATAAAACAGTACTTTTACTAGACAGATGATGAAACAGTACCTTTACTATAGACAGATGATAAAACAGTACCTTTACTATAGACAGATGATAAAACAGTACTTTTACTAAACAGATGATTAAACAGTACCTTTACTACAGACAGATGATAAAACAGTACCTTTACTATAGACAGATGATAAAACAGTACTTTTACTAGACAGATGATAAAACAATACCTTTACTAAACAGATGATAAAACAGTACCTTTACTATAGACAGATGATAAAACAGTACCTTTACTAAACAGATGATAAAACAATACCTTTACTATAGACAGATGATAAAACAGTACCTTTACTATAGACAGATGATAAAACAGTACCTTTACTATAGACAGATGATAAAACAGTACCTTTACTATAGACAGATGATAAAACAGTACTTTTACTATAGACAGATGATAAAACAGTACCTTTACTATAGACAGATGATAAAACAGTACCTTTACTAGACAGATGATAAAACAGTACTTTTACTAGACAGATGATAAAACAGTACCTTCACTATAGACAGATGATAAAACAGTACCTTTACTATAGACAGATGATAAAACAGTACCTTCACTATAGACAGATGATAAAACAGTACCTTTACTATAGACAGATGATAAAACAGTACCTTTACTATAGACAGATAATAAAACAGTACTTTTACTAGACAGATGATAAAACAGATTTTTTGAGTGTACCTAATTTTTGCTGTATTTGTGAGTAAAAAAGATCTTGAAAAAATCAAATCGAGAAAAATTAAACAATCAATGAAAACAATGTATCCAAAGGTAGATTTGTAATAATCAATGAAAACAATGTATCCAAAGGTAGATTTGCAATAATTAGATTTTGAATCAAAATGTGATATTTGCCTGCCATACACAAAACAACAACATAATTATGGAATATACATGGACAAAAAAACAGCAATACATGTTGTATACATGGACAAAAAAACAACAATATACAGTAGATACACACAAAAAATTTAAATCTATGTTCATATATAATGTCCAATGTTGCACAAATGCTTTGCAAAAAAGCTAGAGCATTCATTTGTGAGACAAAAATCAAAAATCAAACATTGTCATCGTCAAAATAAATTTTATTGAACATAACAGCATGAACAAAAACACAGGTCTATGCAAGTACATGCATGTAATGCTAATTTCTGTTCATTCATTGCATTCCAGGATTGTTTTAATTAGAAAAATGAAGTATAAAAAAATCTTCCCAACGGGTTTGAAACATTCAGTCATCAGAGAATACAGAACTATGATAGTAAAATAATGGTTAAATGGTTGAATGCCGGTTTTTATTAAAATATTGTAGGCCATGAATTTATTTGAATTGCACATAATTGCAATTAAATAGACAGATTCTAGGAAAAATGTAAGAGTTAGAATGTTTAAAATGAAATAAAGTTGGAAATCACTGTATGTTTTGTATGAAATCAAATCAATGACGTCGGAGTTAGTTCTGTACTGTACTGTAACCTTTCTTTCAATTAATCTTTATTTTGGTAACCATAGCAACCAAAGCAATTTAGACTTGATAACTACCTCATTTCGTATACGCCAAATATAGAATGTAATTTACTGAGTGCATTAAATAATTTGAGAGCAGAGAAAAGTTATAATGAGCAAATACTTGGTGACAATGCCTATGTAATGATGTATGGGTTTACACTGACAATAGCTGAACATCACATAGAAATGCACAACAATACTGCTAACCTTGGGGTTAGTAAACAATGCACTGAACATGCATGAACTCAGTATGTATTTATGCAGCAATAATCATAGAAAACAACATTTACAGCAACAAATTTAAAATTTCCTATACGCCTAAATATTTGAATACCAACAAAGACAGAACAAAGCAATCATGATTTTCGTGCACTAATGGTCCAGAATAATAAATGTAACACTATGCATGTAAGATATTTAGAAATGAATAATTGAAAGTAATAAGAACCAATGCTTTCTCACTGGTAATATTTCAATAAATTTGAAAGCACCAGTGTAGATATGAACTACAATTAAAGTTACAATTTTCTTTACAGTTAAATTTTAAGCCAGTATATGGTACAAATTTCCCTATCATCCAGTTGAATTTTGAGAGATTCTTCTATAGATATATGACCTGGGTCTATGACTAATACTTGAGATAGGTCTTTGAGCTCAAATGTCATTTTTGTTTCAACCCATATCAGACCAAAATGCCTTTTGCAATATGTTCCAGTAATTTTTTTAATCAATTTATCTGTACACTGTGAGTATTCTGTTAATATAGAAATATAATCTTAATGCAATTAATTTGAGAATTATGTAAACACAAAATTGATAATTAAGTGGGGGACCAACTCAAGCATGCAGAGAACTTTCTGGTATATAAATATCTTCATGAAAGATATTTGTTCAAACAAAAAATAGATAAAATATTAGCAATTATGCTTTAGCTATGTAATCAACATTGCACATTAACATTTTTTTTCAGTTCATGAACCATGAAGTGAATGAAAATCAGAATTATCATGCACTGAAACAAGAACATATCATTTATAACAACATCGGAAAACAACAAAGCGATATGTAACTAATAATGACTTAATACCTGATTTATAGCAACTGAAGAAGTAAGTAATTTATTGATTATAGATAAAAATACTCACCTTCCGAAAGAGAAAGGTTAGCTGTGTTCCTAGCATGCAGTCTACTGTCTGACTTCCTAGCGAAGTTTGGTAATGAACATGTTCTGAAATAATAAAAACGTACTAATATGATTATCATACATTTATCACTGAATATATAAAACAACAAACTAATATTGATAGATGTTTAAGTTCATTTAGAGTTAATGTTATGCTTCAAGTGATGGATGGTAGACACATCAGACACTTAGATACATTAATTTATTTTCAATAAAGGGCAACAGTTACCAGACTAATAATGTTACTTATAGTTACGGAGACTAGATTGAAACCTATGTTATTTCATAGTAATGGACAGTAGATACATGACATTGTTACTTCGTAATAAAGGATGGAATATACAGGACTAAATTACTTCATAGTAATAAGGGACAGTAGATACATGACTTTGTTACTTTGTATTAAAAGGCTGAATATACAATACTAAGTTACTTCATAATATTAAAGGACAAAAGATACAAGACTCTGATACTTCATAATAAAGGATGGAATATACAGGACTAAGTTACTTCATAGTAAGGGACAGTAGATACATGACTTTGTTACTTTGTAATAAAAGACTGAATATACAATACTACGTTACTTCATAATATTAAAGGACATAAGATACAAGACACTGATACTTCATAATAAAGGATGGAATATACAGGACTAAGTTACTTCATAGTAAGGGACAGTAGATACATGACTTTGTTACTTCGTAATAAAAGACTGAATATACAATACTACATTACTTCATAATATTAA
This sequence comes from Lutraria rhynchaena, assembly GCA_008271625.1. NCBI lineage: Eukaryota > Metazoa > Mollusca > Bivalvia > Venerida > Mactridae > Lutraria > Lutraria rhynchaena. The sequence goes on along the minus strand of VIBL01000005.1, from coordinate 4,313,506 downwards.
AGGACAGTAGATACAAGACTCTGTTACCTCATAGTAAAGGACAGAATATACAAGACTTTGTAAGTTCATAGTAAAGGACGTTTGATATGAGACAAATAACATTTTAAAACTGCATTATCTCAAAATATAAAGTCACATTGATATCATTTACTTTCATATCAACTGTCTCACACTAAAGGACATATTGACATTTAAATAATGCTACAAATGAAATATAAACAAGAGAACCAGTCTCGGAGTCTAGCAAGGTTACCTAAAAAACAAAATTATGTTGTATAGACTTGAATAAAATCCACGTACAATCTTGACTTAAGAAACAGGTCAGTAGGGGCATATTGATAATCATGCAATGAAAGAACTCAATTGGATATCTCTGTAATGATGTTTAATAATATAACCTGAAAGAATACAGTTTATTCGATATTTTATAGATTTTATAGATATTTTATAGATATTAGATTTTTAAGTTAATTCTCAATGACAGGCTTGCAGCTGTACAAAGTTGGAAACAATAGGACACTGTATCACAAAGGCACATGTGATACAACATGTGTCCAAATACAGATGGGTCTATACCTAAAATATAGTGTGGTACAGTACTTCTATAGAAACATCATTCAATGACCAATGATTCATTTTACATAAAATAACTTAAACACAATTGGCTGTAATGCTAACGTTCTATTATGAGCCAGCCATTAAGATTTGCGTACCACTCCAGAAATGTACTGTGCACCAGAATAGCCGAAGACAAAAATCTGAAGTTATACAACTTCTAATCTACGTCATATGGAATGAAGTGAAAGACATAATACATTTTTGTGTAACAACTTTATAATCAGTAGTGAATATACACATGCATATATACACGGAACATTCATGCTTTGCATGTAACCATAAAAATATGACATTTCTACAACAATGAAACTACAAATATCATTCCATTTCTGGGGTGACCAAGAGAATAATGTGTAAAGTTTTAGCGAAAGACTTATAAGACAAAAAGCAAAGCGAAATAATACAATGATCAGGGTAATGTTAATTAAATGTTTACAATTTTATACAAAATTTACAGTGAAAGGAGAAGTTAACACCAAGTGATTCAAGGTAAAACTATGAACGGTGGTTTAACATTTTATGAACATGAAATGATTGTTGTCATAAACGAAGCATTACAAACTATGCACATTGCAGTGCAAGCACTCAGTAGCCTATATAACAACATACTTCAGCACTGAGAGACTTCTATTAAATAATATGGAATGCTGACCAGTATCTTTGAATGGAAATAAGGTTTCAAAAAAACAGATCAAACAAACTGGCCCAACTGTATGTCACATCAGTAAAAGTGTCTTTTATTAAGAGGCCCAGTTGTGGTTTGAAGTGTAAACCATATTTTTTCAATAATTTTCTTCTTCAAGAGGACATGCTATGATATGAAGTGTATAACTATTTTTTTCAATGGAATAATGAGGCCTTGCTGTGCATTGATGTTAGTACATATATATTATGATGGTGTCGTCCCATGAGAGACCTCACGGTGCTATGAGGATAACAGCATAATGTTTAACAGCCTCTCTTCCTTTTTTTCCATTCATGCATTTAATTTCACAGACATTTGCTTGTACACTGGATCTGCATTGTGTCTTTGTAGTATCATAAAAACATTCCTGACTTTGATAAAATACATCAGACAAATATTTGGTGACTTGAAATCTTTGCTATCGTAAAGACATAAAACAGACAAGGATTCTTCAAGACGTACAAACATGTACTTCAAATCAAATGTGACAGGGCCAGTATTATGCAAGGATAGATAGTAACATTTAATTATTTTATCATCAATAGTATATACAACAAGCATTCCAGATACTTATGTAAATGGGATCATAATATCTTAAAATACAATAGAAAAAACTTGATTCTCATGTTACTACTAGAAACACATATTTTAATCAATATAATTAGTCAAGTATATGTACCAAAATAATGAAAGTATTTTTAACATTAAAATAATCCAAGATTATAACATCTAAGAACATCTCTGTCATCAATTTATTTATCCAATCTAGAAATTTTTATTTTATGTAACAATATTTCATACTTTTATTCAAATGGTTTCAGAAAATATTCAGATTTATAATGAAGTAAGTTAAACAAATTACAGCATAACTGATTATATAGTTCAATCATAGCAAACTTCAGAATATGTAACATAACCGACACTGGATTTGGTTTTTCAAAATGTTAAACACAGACTGTCACATTGTTTTTCTTTCTCTGGGCTTTAAAGTCGCACTAACAGCTAAGCTGATTCGTCAACTTCCAGCTTTAAATTAATGGTGGAGGAAGACCCCAGGCATATACATAGTCAGAATCACCCCCCTTATGTTAAGCTTGTGGGACAGCTTCCTCAAACATGAAATCTGGTCTCAGGGTGGGATCTAAACTCACACTAGTGAGGCGCTAGTGACTGCTTGTTGGAGGCTATAACCACAATTATGGAGGCCCCCAACAGACACATTACAGAGTTCCATCTCTGTGAACAAAGGACAAAGAAGGGTAAGTGGGAAAATGTAGCCTTTAAGCTAAGTTGGCTTTTATTCAGAGATTAAATCTGTCAGTTACGATAACAAATGTGTAATGAGTAGCCACAGTTCACATAGTGGACTTCATTCACAGATGGCCATAAATTCAGGTTTGACTGTACAATGAGAATCTCAAAAAATAATTTGTACCAAGGATAGATCAGGATAACAGAGAAAATATACAATATTAACACACATCCCCAACATACAGTATAAAACAGGCTGTAAAATCAATGCTTACAATAAATCTTTGCTTTTTGTCATTCAAGAAAGACACACAAATTTTAAAACTAGAAAATCTCACGCTTTGTTGTTTAATGAGATTCCATGAATATGCTTTATAAAGCTTTCTATGCAAAATCTGAAATTTTTTAATACCAAATTAAAAATCATAAAAAATGATGGTTTCCATAACAACAAAATATTGCAGTACAGAACAATAAATAGGCAAAAAATAGATAATGTGAATCAAAACATTTGAATAAAACTAGAATTAAAGCATTTACAGTAATATCTCTAAAACTTAATTGTAATCAGATTAGTCATATTTAATATTTATTTCCATGATATTATCAATTAAAAGGGTCAATGCAATCATTATTAATCAAAACATAACAGAAATATTTCAGTCAAGCAATTTTCTTGCAGTAGTGAAGATAATTTACTTTCTACACACTGTATCAATATTTTCATAATATGATCATCATTCTTATGGTCCACTGGATTTAGGATATGTAGAGATCTACCATTATAAGTTGATCATCTTTACTAGAGATCAAATAGTTCAGAACTTTCACTGCAGTTTAGGGGACCTATAGGCACAAAGTATTATTGATCAATCAGTGTAGTGTAGGGATCTATAAGCACAAGGTTTATCAATCAATCAGTGTAGTTTAGGGATCTATAAGCACAAGGTTTATCAATTAATCAGTGTAGTTTAGGGATCTATAAGCACAAGGTTTATCAATCAATCAGTGTAGTTTAGGGATCTATAAGCACAAGGTTTATCAATTAATCAGTGTAGTTTAGGGATCTATAAGCACAAGGTTTATCAATCAATCAGTGTAGTTTAGGGATCTCTAAGCACAAGGTATTATGGATCAATCAGTTTGAATTCCACCAGTTAGTGATATATTTTCTATTCTTCTTTTTGAACATTAAGTTGTCTGAATACATACAATCACAGCACACATGTACTACAGTAGAATGATCTATCATTTTCTTGATGATTCATTACTGATCATAAACAGAATTAATCTGGTTATGACATATTATGTGTTGGTATTTTATAGCCACTGATCAATTAAGATAAATTAAAATATCAAACACAATTCATCCAGTTACAAATTTATACCTAGACTAGACATTAAACATGCATTGCTTGCCCAAAAACATGTCAGACAATAAGGGAATCTAAATGTTACATGTCAAACATTAAGATAATTTAATTGCTATAAGTCAGACATTAAGATAATGTAAATATTAGATGTCAGACATTAAGATGATGTAGATGTTATACATGTATGTCAGACATTAAGATAAAACAACTGATATATGTTAGACTATAAGGCAAGGTAATTGTAAAATGTCAGACAATAAGATACTGTAATTGTTATATGTCAGACATTAAGACATGGTAATTGATGTACAAAATGTCTGACAATAAGGCAATGTAATTGCTATATGTCAGACAATAAGGGATGTAAATGATACATTTCAGATAATCAGGCAATGTAATCGTTATATGTCAGGCAATAAGGGAATCTGATGATTATATTTGTTACCACAAAAATTCGTACACAAGCAAAACACCCACAACAGTTAATTTGTGATCAATATAACTGTCCATAAACATTTAAGTATTGTCTACATACAAAATGCTACATAAATAAAAAAGTACCCATAAAAAATGGATTCTGCAACTAATGTATGGAATTTACAAATATTTTAAGGAAAAATAAAATTTTAAGGAAAATAGAAATTTGTAATCATACAAAAGTTTTGTTTTTTAACCATGAATAGAATATCATGTAAATAATTAAGCACTATGTTGTTTACAGGACATAAAATATATGCATGACAATATAATAATGTACACAGCAAGTGTTGTTCAAAATATATATTAATTTTTAGACAGCCATGAGGGTTGTCAAAAAAATACCTTTGAAAGTCTGGTTCTTTTCTCTTGATATCTTCACTGGCAATATAAGCTTCATTCTGACACCGTCCACTGAAAATACAATAAAAATAAATTTCTATGGTTGACATTTTCACATACGTTAAAAAGTACCCTAACTACACTGCAAAAATAAGGCACTATGCAGATACAGTAAAACATTGTTATAGTGAAATGGGATATAATGAAGAATTGGATAAAGTGAAGTAATTCTTCTTCCAAACCACCCCCTCTTTAAATTGGTGTCATGGATATAGCGAAATATAGATAAAATGAAATAATTATTCAAGTCGAGGAATTCACTATAGACAGGTTTTTTTGTACTATGATAATTAAAATTCAATTAAGAGTTATCTGATTCACACTTGTAAAGATTTCTTGAATAAATACAAGCATGGTTAACACCGTCATCCAGTCAACATAACCATGATATATACGATGTGTTCATACTATTACTGTTGAAGGATAATTGGATCGAAGGATACAAAAGAGAAGAAGTGATCATTATAAGTCACCTCTAACATTTCTTAGGTCAGATTAGCTGAAAGCAAACCAGTCCAGTGTCACATTTATTGCAGTATTTGATCAGAAATAAATACCCAGTCTAGACCAAAAATCAATGAAAACCTGATTTAAGTCTAGCCAGACAAACAATCTAACATTAGAGAATTAATTTTCATGCCTGGATTTAAAACAAAGATAATTATCCACTTTCAATTCTATTAGATCGGCTCAATTATTTACACAGAAGAAATTAACTGTTTTCTCTCGTAATTACTTTAATACCATTAAAAGCATAGTATTCAATCATGCTAAATGTCCACAAATATCTCATCATGAATTATTGAATCTAATTTAAATTTCTGTTCAATAAAACCTAGTGTAATCTATGCTATATTGTAGAGGAACAACAAGTGTTTACAACTTAATCCAATAATTATGGAAATTAAATTATTAACAATTACAATTAAATTGTTATATTCTTTATGAATGTGGGTACAAACTCCTAAATGTAATGAGCCAAAAACATTGATTTCAAAACAAATATGGTAGTAATGTTATTGAACATAACAGCATCAAATGTAGCAAAGAAGATCTACACATGCCATGTTTGCAAATAAACAAAAATGCATTCCAACAAATTTGATGGGTAATAATCAAAATATTTATATCTGTATATTAGAGAACATTCATGTTAAAAAAATGAATATAAGGGCGATATATATACACCCAACAAAACTTCTAATGCAGCCTAGGACGCTTTTTGATTATTTTTTTTTGTAAGAAATAGTAGAGCGTTACAAACTTAATCAAAATATTTATATCTGTATATTAGAGAACATTCATGTTAAAAAAATGAATATAAGGGCGATATATATACACCAAACAAAACTTCTAATGCAGCCTAGGACGCTTTTGGATTTTTTTTTTGTAAGAAATAGTAAAGCGTTACAAACTTTCACACCATTAGATATTTATAGTTTTTTTTTTAGAGGACAATATAAAGAAAGTTGAATGCATGAATCAATGCTTCTGTCTATATGCCATCAAGGCTCACCTTATTTGAAATTATATGCTAGGGGGATAGTGTAAGTTTTGGTAAGTGCATAGTATAGAATTATTTTGGTAAGACATTGTTTTTTGACGCATGAGCTGTCAGAGGGACTGTGCACATGTCTATTCAAACAATCATTGTTACAGAAAATGTTTAAGTTGGCTCATTAGTTGTAACTGAACATAGTTAAATACTAAACCTTTAACTATTATCAGAGTTTTAATCAGTTAATCACAAAAAAATGTGTATCAATCGGTAGCAATAATTTGATGCCTGGGGGATACGTAGAACCTCAAGTATTACATTTAAACTAAACATGTTATGTTCAATAAGTAGTTTCAATGCATTAATGGCAGTGTGTAAATAACCTTAGAATAGTTTTATTACCAATTAATTCAGCATTATATGATCATTATGTGAAAACTCTAAAATAAGGTATTGACATTAAAATTATTTAAATTGAAATATTTGCTAAAAATTGAAGTTTGAATTTTGTAAAGTACAAAAACATTTAAAAATTTAAAATTGTTTTGTTAATTTTACAAAATTGTGATTTCAAGAAATCCAAAATAATGCATGGACCCTGCATTAAATAATTCGAAGTGAATATATGTAGAGTTGAAATATGTGATTTATAAGATATAAAAAAAGTATTGTTTAAGTTAATTGCTCAGAACTATTCAAGAAATCTACTCAGGTTCATACATATTAACATTGGAAGGGATATACCTAAATAAAACTCACCTGAATCGAAACTTAGAACCCCTAGAAAATAGGGACCCACCAGATCGCACCTTTGGAGTATTAAACGAGTTCTGCAACCTGGAATTTAAAAGTAACAAATTAACAAACATTCTTGTAGCAGAACAAAAACTTTCCGTTCAATAAAATCATATTGATTTCTCAGTAGTTTGTTCATATTCTTTATCTGTTGTTAAACAGTCCATTCAACAGCTATGGTCATTTCAGAGCCGTCCTAGAGAGAGGAGAGAAGATACAGGAGAAAAATGGCATATAATATCCCAACTCTTCTTGAATGGACCTCCTAATTCTTTATTGTGCCCATTGTAAAGCACCAACACACGCCTCACCCATTTCCTGCATTTTTTAAACACAGCACTGGGCTCAGTAGCTGAAAGGGGGAAATGAAAAAAGGTCCTTGAAATATCAGAAGCCAGAACCTAGATTTGAACGCATAAGCTTTCAATTGGTAGTATTTAAAGTGTTACCGATAGACCACTGTCCCAACCCATTTAGTTCATAACATTACAATATAATCTAGAATACTAACAACAGTATCACCGGTACTAAATAAGAATAATTACAAAATAAACTGAAAACAGTAAGGAAGTCATTTGGCTGCAGATTATTAAAGTATCATACAGTTGAAATTAAATTCTTGATATCTAATATACATTACTCCATCGTCACAATAGATCTGAATATGTTCTTTATCAAATCTGGAGATCATTAATTCAATTCAATTCATAAATTTTATCCAAAAATTTATTCAGAAATACTAAGATTATCAAATTACAGCATAATATTGTAACTTGAAAATATTTCAGAAAAAAATCATGTTGGGTTTGGTTTTCATAATGGTGAACTCAGACAGTCACATTGCTTTCTTCTCTGGGGTGTACTTGGGTGAAAGATGAAAATTTAAAAAAAAAAACAGAAATCTTCACCTCTGTGCCACAGAAAGGATAAAAACTAGTAGGGCCAGGACCTGGGATAACCGGAGGTTCCGGAAAATTCTGGAAAACTTTTAACCATGGGTTTAACGTCACACCAGAAGCCATAGTCACATAGCAACATTTCTGGATTTGACAATGATGGAAGACAGCAAGTGGAATTTGGTTCCACATGGAATTCGAACTCAAAGTGGATAGGGGCTACTGATTACTAGTCAGACAATGGAGGCCCTTGGTCAAATATATTTAAGCATATTGCTAACATATAAATTGGTCTTTGTTTGAGAATGATATGAGATCAAGGAATTACATGCCTAAAGTCCAAAATTATTTTCTCAAAATGGAGCAAACAGATTTTGGAAATGTTTATATTTTTTTATAAATTTTAATGATAGAAAATTATTTACCATGGCATTTTTTTTAACAATGACAATCATTTGGGTAATTGTCCCTTTAAGTTGGCATTGAGGTCTGTGGGAGTATCGCATTTTAAAAAGATTAAAGAAAAAAAATTATCCATTTCAAAGAAAACTCAGGAAAAAAGATGTAAAAACACAATATCAATCTAATTTGATAAAGAAAAATAAAGGTCACCACGCAATATCTACAGAATTTATATTTTTCTATTTTTCAACAAGGGCAGCAACTCTTACAAAATTTTCAAAATACATCGAAATACAAATTTAAGTGTCCAGGATAACTATCAAAGGAATAATGATAATTGGGCTACAGTATTTTTGTAACATTAAATTTTTGTTAAGCATTGAGCAGATGTGTTAAGAAAGTACAGCATTAGGGATGTAATACATTAATATCAATTTTTCATCCAGGTCTCCATCCACTGCTTGGGCCAGAAAATTTTACTTATTGTAGTCAAACCTGAATTAATGGCCGATTGTGAATAAAACTTAAAAGCCACAATACAAACAATGGTCAATGTAAGACCACATTCATTAATAAAACAGGCAATGTAAACCTCTGAACAATGGCCATCTGGGCTTTAAGTCCATATCTTTTATCTTTGTTTCTCCTTATTTTGGTTTATGTTATCAGTTTGCCTGTGGCAAAATACTCACGTGAAGAAAAACTGCTGCTCTACAGCACATCGCCATAAGTACTTGCACGATGCTACAGTCAAACACTTGTAACCAATGGGTTGATGTTTCTATAAATAAAGGAGAATAGGAAATAGAATGATGTATTGACAGAAAATATTTCCATAGCAACTTTATAAAGCTTATAACAAAGTACAATACTATAAATAATATGATTCCAGTCATCATATCTTTATATAGCATGTCTGCTAACATACATAAGTGTTTGTGTCAGTGCTACCTTGATTAATCTATAGTTTAATAAATATCTCTATAACGTATATGAATACATGTAAACATGTTTATTGTACAATTGTATACATCTTATGGATAAATATATTGTAATTAAGTTAATTTCTATTCCATATACTTTTATAAAATATACACATATCATGGAGGATTCCAGATTTGTTGCCAGGGAAAGGGAGGGGGTGGTGTTGTTTTGGGCAGAGTAAATTTTCTTCATATCAATATTTGATGCTTCTTATGGTTACTTGTAAGTCAGATCTAGGAAATTTAAAGCAGGTTAATTAAAGGCTCACTGATTTGTGACAATTCAGAAGAAGTGAAATATTTTGAGTTAACAACTGGTAAAATCAGGACACAGTAATACCTTGCTAAGCTTGCGCGGATTGTCAGGGCAAAAGACAGTTCAATATATGTGTATTTTTTTCTGGATTTATGTCCACTTTCAACAGTATTTCAGTATGTACTAACTGACAGTTAATTGATCAGTTTTCCTGAATTCAGTGCCAGTTCTAACCTGGTCCTCCGCAAGTAACTACCAACTTTCTCCACTTCTCAACATGAATAATCAGTGTTGGAGGACAAAAAGCTATAGATGCAACATTTTCAACTAAATCATCCTACAGAACAGGAGGCATGCTCAGGGTTTAAACTCCTAACAATCTACCAATGGAGCTAAGTGGGCCAGCAAGAGATAGTCAGGTATTGTGTCTGCTTTAAATCAGCTTTTAATGTGATTCGTGCATATTGGTAAACAGCATCATATGTACTAGCTTACAAAATGTAGAATCAATCAATCAATTGATGGATCAATCGATCACATATAAGAAATCATAATTGATATGAATCAAGTCTCATAGAATAATAGAAGCTATATGCATTCTATTCATAAGACAGAACACTAACAACAATTGTTCCAACAAATAAATCAGAGAGCATGCAGCTAAGTGTATATTTCAAAACCACACAGCAATGAGTATATTGGAACTTTAAGCAGGTTGTCACAGAGCAGGTTGACTTGAGGAAATCAAAGTCGACAAAAAATCATGGACTGGTTTGAAAATTTATTTTAGTTTAGCCCAGGTTAAGGCAATCAGTGTGACTTAAGCCTGAGAAGTTTTACAATTCCATCATTTTAGTAAAAACTTTAGTAAATAAAAGGTGTTAACATGACCTATATATATCTTTCTGCTGACCTAAGACTTTTTTGGGGTCTTATGTGGTCAAATTTTGTTCTCGCTTATCTTTTCATCATCACATGGTCTACATATCTGAACTTAAAACAAAATGCTGTTAAAAAAGTTCTACAGGCCTACTGACGCTATAATTTTAAGGGACGTTATTACACTAGGAAACATGGAATTATTTTTTGCCTAACATAAAAAATGACAAATTCGTGTTTGTCTGAGGCATTTTTTATTAGTGCCAGACTTTGTGTAGGTGGCTGAAGTCTATGAATTGGCTATGAAATCAGTTATTTTGAAAATAGCATAAAAGCTAGCAAGGAGTACATTTCACTGTTAGTTATATCAAAGGCTAAAGCGAGAAAATGATTTATGAACTTACAAACTTCAATTTAAGATGATTAAAACATTTTACTCAAATGTGTAACAGACTTGCAAGTATGTAGTTCATGGTTGTCGATCGTACGACTTTAGCATAGAAAACATTTGAACAAAAGTAACGAGCAAATAAAAATGATAAAAAATAATTAAATACAATTTTAATGGTTTAAGTATATACAATATAACATAAATAATAGTTCAATAAAAAATATGGATGAGGTAACAATAGTTTATCTTCAAGCTAATGAAAATAGTGATGATATATGCTTATTGCTTAAAATATCACAATGATACTTCCCCAGTAATACCCCAACTTACAATCACCATATGGCAAACAATCCCATTAATGCGGAATTTTTTGCAGTAATTTCCTCATTTTTATATGTTGATCAGTACATTTGAAAGAGCTAACACCTTGATATTCTGTTATATGGCAGCAAATGAATGACACTTTGTCAAATTTACACATAATTAATCCTTTATCATACTGCTATAATCTGACCATGTCCAAGTTGATGATCGACCGGTTACCTGGTAACAAAATTGATTAGTTTACAGCCCTGCATATTGTCAAACTAACTTGAACCTCATTTACCTGGTAAACTTCTCATCTGAAATTAAGACCATCCCAATTTTTCAGGTCACAAATAAAGTTCTTTTATACAGGTAATCTTACAGAAGATTACTGTACATGAAAAATTGTGTCAATGATACCCAGGTACTAGTGATGTTAATATGACCTCTGACCTCTTACTGAAGTAAGGGTATATTAATGTCTAAGATAAAATAACTAATTAAGTCCTGAGACAACTAAATGCTATGAATGCATAGAAATCTAAAAATCTAATCAAAGTATCACCTTTTAAAAGTGCCACGCAGTAATAATTTTATACAATTTATCAAATGTTAAAACATATTTTTTTGTGTAATTTCATAAATCAATGACAATAGGTATGATTACTGGTATATAGGTGAGATGATATAGTACATTCTCTAACACCATTAGACTGGGCGATAGATTGTTGCCCCACCACCTTCCTGCAAGGAATGACAATAATCATGAAGTAATGGTGTGCAAGAAGCGGGTGTGTAATTCATAACATAAACATCGTTCAAAGTATTGAAAAAAAAAATAAGCGAAAGTAAGCAAGAACTTTTATAGACAAAGAAAATAAAGTACAACTTATAATAATTTAATATGTCAGGACACCTGCGACTTTATAAAAATAACATAAAATCACATAAATTTAATGTCACCATCTCGTTAAAATCACACAAATAGAAAATATTTCAAAAGCAGCTTACAAGGTGACAATGAAATCTTTTCTTTATCTTATTGAGTTTAGACAACTATAAAAAAATCAAACGAGAAACACCTTAAATCTTGATAATAATTATACAACTTACATTCAGTCTAAAAAATAACTTAATATATGGATTTAAACATCTTACTAATAACTATGAACAGTTTGACAACATTCATACGTCTACATTACAAGATGGGAGATATCCAAAATTACTATATAACAATTACAAATCAACTAAAATACACATGATGATAAATAAAATTACTTCAGTAGAAAATACTGAACAAATCAACTAAAATACACATGATGATAAATAAAATTACTTCAGTAGAAAATACTGAATGATGATCAGCATGCTCCTATACATGACAGTAAATTACATATTTATAACTCTATAAAGCAGTGTTAGTTTTTTCTGTGATTGTATGAGTTACTTCCCTTTGTTACACCAATATTTTATATAATATGAATATTCTGCGGACAAATTCTCACCTTCTTGGAACTTGTCTGTTCAGCATCCTACGTGAAGCAAGTTAAGAGAAAAAAGGAGAATAAATCTTCAATCATTTAATGGTAAAGAGAGTATGGCTGATGTTAACTAACGATTCCATCGAGATAACATATTTATAATCAGGTCCACAATTAACGACCACAGCAACCAAACTAAGACATGGAGAGAAATATGAAAAATAAATTACTCCAAGAATTGATATTTCATAACTTGAAGCTTTATTATTTTTTCACTGGGATTAAATGTTGCACCAACAGCCAGGGTCATTTGGCAACTTCCCAGCTTTAACAGTGGTGGAAGACCCTAAGCATACACCTGGGTAGCACCGCCAACCTTCTGTAAGCTATCTGGACAGCTTCTTCACAACAGCAAAATTTGGTATCGAGAGGGACTCAAACACACAGTAGTGAGGGGCTTAGAGCTTTAAGGAATAATACAAATTTCTAATGTTGTATAATAATAATACTGTTACATTGTCATATATATATTAGAAAATTAACTCAATTTATCCCATTTGATTCATTGAAATAAATTGAAACATTCAAATAAATTGAAAAACTAAAATTTTAACTCAATGATACCAGTTGTACATATTACCAGGTTGCAGTAACAAAATCTATTTTAGACATCTGATTCACACAGGGTGTACAAATGAGAAAAGTTTGCAATCAACCTTTAAACAATTAATTTCGAATTAATATCACTATATCTAACATACCTATACACTGCATGATTTTGTTAAGCAAATAATTTCAAGTACACAACCAGTTCAAAAGGAAGATTGTATGAATTATATTTAATTTGTATGAATTTAATCAAGTTTGATGACTGTCGACAGTTCATGTCAAATTGCAGTTAGATCAGATTTTATGTCAGATTGAGGAAATGTTTTCCCTGAAAACTCAATATTTGACTTATATATTGAATATCTGCTTTCACAGTGAAATACAAGATTGCTGAACTCCTACTAGTTGAGACGATTCTTCGGTCTTGATGAACAGAAAATATTTATCTTAGGCATAAAGAAACTCTTTGTTTCTGGTTACCTGACCTGTCCTAATTTTCCCCATGACCCTAGACCTTTTTATGATTGAGGAATGGTACTTTCACAGTCTCACTTTTTGTACATTTCAATACAAAATAATCTCAACAGCAGCTTTCAAGAATAATAAAAAATCAAGAAACAAAAAAATTCATTTAATGAGCCAAATCATTTTTACGCCGAATCTGAGAGAACATTCTCAAACCCTTTAACCTCATTGGTTGTTTCAAGACTCAAGACTTACAATCAACCAATGAAAATGTTGCATTCAGAGCGTACTTAGTTTCTCAATATTATACAATGGCATACAGAATTTCACATACTTATTCAACTTTACAATTCCTCAATGTCTCAACATTAAGACAACAGTAAACTTACATGTATTGTTACAATCATGTATGCATTGTTGTACCCAAAATATCTTAGATGTCATTTTATTTTTCAATAAATTCTGTTGCCTTTGCAATAAAGCAAGTATTCATTCTGACTTCTAAAATTAAGGTTAAAATATCCCCAAAAATGTATGTAATATGGAATCTACACATTATATGTATGGATCTAGGAAAATTTAAATGCTTGCTAAATGCTAATAATTGAAAAGATAAGACATTTTCATACTTGAAACATTTTTCATAATCTATTAGACTGTTACAACACTTGCACCACAGACAATAGATAATATACACCAAGCATGTCTAAGCCTTCAATATTACAGACAGCCTTTCCTTATTTAATGAAGAAAAGCTTCAGTTAAACATCCCACTATGATACAAAACTTGACAGGATAATATCAAGGAAAGATACACTCTCAATAAACAAACCAGCATAAAATGAGTCATAAAATATAAGAACAATATACCATACATGGATATATAACAGACAGAGCAATACTTCTACTGATCAATAATAAGAACTAACATAATTAATTCTGTCAAGTTTTTTCATACATATTCATTGATTCATTCCTAAGCATTTTATAATGAAAAAGAAAAGTTAACATCATGTATTATAAGAAGTACAATTAATCAATGATTATAATAACACATTGTATTCACCATCATTTGATGGTTCATCTACCACCACTTCTTGATATATTTTGATTGATACAACATGGTTAGTGTACAATTGATTGACATATCATGATGTGTGTACCATTGATTGATATATCATGATGTGTGTACCATTGACTGACATATCATGGTTTGTGCACCATTGATTTATCATGGTTTGTGTACCACTGATTGATATATCATGGTTTGTGTACCACTGATTGATATATCATGGTTTGTGTACCACTAATTGACATATCATGATGTGAGTACTATTGATTGATATATCATGGTTTGTGTACCACTGATTGATATATCATGGTTTGTGCACCACTAATTGATATATCATGGTTTGTGTACCACTGATTGATATATCATGGTTTGTGTACCACTAATTGATATATCATGGTTTGTGTACCACTGATTGATATATCATGGTTTGTGTACCACTAATTGATATATGTTATTCTCACATTTTTTAAATAACTGATACACAAAAAGAAAACTTATTTCGATTACAATGATGAATACATATTTGAATGTTTTTGAACAAACATCTCACCTCATTGATGTTAACATGAGCAATGAATGTCTTCCCTTCAAATGCCAGTTTCTTAATCTGAGACCTGCAACAGTGACACAAAATAGGTCAACTTCAGTACATGCGAGCACAGAGGGAAGATCATCAAACATTCGATTAAATAACATTTATACTAACATATATCATTCATACATGTAGATCATATTTGATTATGAATGATTTTAGTAAAAAAAAAACAAAATGATTTAAACCAACATAGTCAACAACTCAAATGGGTGAAAGTTGAAAAAATTTAAAACCTGAAAACTTAAGTTCAGTGCCACAGAAACAATAAAACCAGTCCAGTCTAGACTTATGACGCCAGAAATTCCAAATTATGGCAAAACAATTTTATCCATGTAAGTTGTTTGCCTAATTCGGAGGAACAGGTTTGCACTGGTAAGTACCCCAGGAACATGTAAGGTCAACCAAATGATATTATCCAAATAAAATACTAACGGTAAACCATATTTAAGCAAACACACTGACAAACAGTGGGTTTCTGGATTTTTTAAAGAGTTCCTTACCATTTGTAGATTTGTGTACGTCTGCTACCATGGAAGGTCATGATACCCTGATGTGTAACACCAAGATACATCTGGTTACCTTTCTGGTCCTATAAAATATATACAATAAAATGATAAGACAAGAGTACCAAACTGACACAAAATATGTCTGTCAACATCATGTGGAGAAGATTGGTTAGGATTACCTTGTACAATTAGAGAGTGACCAGGTCTGGGTCACCCTTGTCAGCTGTATCAGGGGCCATAATTCAGTGTGACAGGTGATATTCATGGCCCAGATATTATGGCTGTAAACACTTTGACCCAGTTTGGTGTGATGGTTAAATAGGAACTGCTTGAGTTAGAGAGAAGAAACTACAGCAGACACTGTCCAATGATACTTGTACATACAGTGAAATGATAGTATTATTCAACCATCTTGGAGAAAAAAAAATGATATAGAGATTATTTCATTATCGACGTAGAATTATCACATATAGTCATAACAGAATGAAATTGTTACGAAAAAGTGGTCTCTAAAGTGAAACACAAACTTTTTAATATATACATCATTGATAATAATTTCGGAGTCTCTAATACATTTAAGAATTTTCCATACAGCCAACAAATTTGACAGCAAAAAGCAGTGTGTTAGAACATAGTCCACAAAAGTTGATGGTTTAAATATCTTACAAGACAAGCCAATTATTCACAAAACGTAATTAAGGAGCACATACAGGCCATTTACCAAAGAAGCAGTCAAATAGAGGATATGCCAAAAATTGACATATAATTGATAGACTAAGTAGAGAAAAAATGTTTACAATCATGAGCATTCAATTAACAAATGTTAGATCACATTAGGTCTATCTGATAACGAATAATTTACCCTACCAATTGTCTCTAACCATTGATCTAACTTAAATCAGTGAAGAATTTCCAAAGCTAAATTTAGGTACAAATAATATTGCCAAAAACGGCATCTCCAATTTCCGAAATTGAATTCCATTTTTATCCACAAATTGTTTTGCCTGATCAATTTTCCAGGCAGCTGATTTTTTGTAATTCTTGACAAAGAATGGCATGTTAGAAGATTTTTTTATCAATTCTCAACCAATTTCCATTCATCATAAAAACAATGAAATAAAGTAGTTACAGAATAAAATTGTCTGCATTGAGAAGTTCCGTGTTTCTACTACAGGACAAATTCCACACTTAATTATCAATTTATTCTTAAATAGTATTTCTATTTGACTTCTCATACCAAAAATGCACAAACCAGACATGGATCCTTCACAGATATTCACTGGGAGAAAGGAAAAAAATTCTAAAAAGTAATATTTCATCATATTAAAATATATTTTAAAAACTCTAAGCAACCTTTATGTATTTTCAAATGTTAATGTTAACATACTACAGTATAACCCTGGAAAACATGACACCCTGGAAATTCTCTGAAAATCTGACGATTTTTCAAGTCCCATTTTTTTCTCTACTATCATCTATAGTTCTCTGAAAATGCGAATCAGAAAACCGGTCATTTGGCCCAGTCTAGAAGTGGTTCGGTTTTTGGGGGTTAACTGTAATTACAATCCAATTTTTCTCAGATTCCAATGAGATTTATACATTGCATGTATGCTTTACATTATAATTTCTCAGACACACAGGCAACAAATAAAATCAGCATTTCAATCTTCCACATGAAATCACATTTAATCAGTCGTAATCAAATTCAGATTTACCACAGATTTCTCCTAACCAAGAATGCACCATGAATGAAATGCTTTCATTATTCCAATCAACGGTCATCACGGACAACATAATCACATTATGGGAACATTATCTGCAAGCGACAATGCATCTCCGTGGATAATTTTAGACAAAGATTACAATGGGTAAATGACACAGCCAGCACATGGTATGCTAATTCATGTTATTAATTAAACAATCATCACTCCATTTAAGTAATAAATCTATATATCATTAGCTAATTAAGAGCATATTTACAACACATCAGAGCCAGCGAATAGCCAGAACTTTCACAGAGTATGAATATGTATTACAGAATACAAAATTATAGATTGCAAGAGATTTTATAGTAAGGATTGTTATAACAGAATTGTTTTATTCCTTTGGTAACAGTTCAAGTAATTATAATTATAGCCTAAGGGAAGGAGATAAGACAAGAACGATAAAAAAATAAGTCAATATCATCCATAAACCCACCAGTACAACCTAAAAAGTCCTCAGTACGTAGTCAGTATTACCCCTAAAATACAACCCCTAAAATACATCACAACTATAGCCCCTTAAATATGCCCCAAACACATGACAAGTATAGCCCCAAAATATATCCCCAGCATGTAGCCAGAAATGCTCCTAAATATACAACCCCCTAAAATACATCACAAGTTCAAACCCTTACACATATACCCTTAAAACGCATTCCATACAATGCATCCCAAAGCACATATCCCCTAAAATACACATCCAGCACATCTTTTGCTTACCTTAACTTTATGAGGGTCAACTCCGTATGTATCCAAAGAGGATGCCTTCTTCAGGAAGTTGGCTTCCGCCTCAGCAGGCACTTGTCCCCTATAAATACACTTAATCATTCAAAGGGGTCGATAATAGACAATTATGGTATATAATCAATTTATTTTCTCTCATGAATTTATTCAAAATTTTATGCATTATATAACATACCGATATTGACATCTATTCAGTAATTCATTACGTAGATATTGCAGACTAAATCATTATTTCGGAACAATTTTGGAATCAAGATAACAAGATCTTAGCCATTAGAATTGTAATGTCTTGTTGAATTGTTGTTCAGACATTGAACATTGATTGATTATAAATGTTTAGGAGAAGAACTGGCGAACCAGAATCATTTATAAAATAATTTTCCGCAAGATATTGACTTTGAATTGTTTGTTGCATAAGTAGGCACAAATTTCTATAAAGACTATGCATCATGAACACAATTACAATTTCAAACGAAGGTGCAATCAATTTTTGAATATTTTAAGGCGAGCAATCAGAATTCTTTAAACTGCTTTTTCATGCATTTGACTTTGTACAACAAAGAATGGAGGAATTGTAGATTTTCATCTTAATTAAAATCTTCCCGTGCCAAATGCAAGTCGAACATGAAATAAAATGTCATATAAGTTACAGCATATTTGGGTTTCTACATACAAACAATAGATACATAAAATATGTCTCAGTATCTCTAAAAACATAAAAATATCATTCTTTTGGCAAAAATAGAAACATTTTGATTAAACTAACACTCCATCTAATAACCCAAACAGACATTTCAATTGCCGAGATGTCACAAGCATGATGGTATAAATTAAAACAACAGGGCAGAGCAATTCTCATTTAGTATCAGGGCTCCCCATGGAAATTTACCTCACAAAATGTCAATTAAAGACAACTGGAGGTATTGGATTGTTAACATTGATGCTATCATCTTCAATATTTCAAATTCTATAACTCTGATATTGCCATAGAAACGTTCAGAAAATCTCTAGATAAATTCTCTTTATACGAAATTAGGACAGAATATGGCTACGATTGCTACATGATGTTTATTCAATTTTACACCAGAATAAGATAAAGAATAAAGTAAGTACATATTTATGATGATTGTAACTATTTATGTAGGAGAAAAAAGCTGTGGACAAAAATAGCACGAACTCATCTTAATATCCTCAGAATAATCTCTTTAATGTAAGAACTGAAGCGTATGTCATTCAAATAAATTACTATCACATTAGGAAAACTGCTGTAAAAGAAGGGATGCTTCTTCCAAAGAATGTCTCGCTATAATAAAATACTATTTTCACACATGCATTATTGGAGAGAAAATAAAACATTCACATAACATTTAGCTGTATAATTCTCTATAATACAATATATACTAACACAAGAGTTTTATGTATCTCTTGTATTTGTTGTTCTTGTTGTATATTTTGACTGGGAAGCATCTTGAACTCTGCCACGTAACCAGGGGGGTGGTCCTGGGGATCATAGTCACCAACCTCAGCTGTAACACACATAATATACATGATAAGACAATATACAGAAGGAATATCTTACATAGTAAAATTTATATCACTAAGACCACTCTATAACAGTTTGGTACTGATAATTGAACCCATTCCCAAGCCGAAAAGTGACAATTTTTCCCAATGTCCAGCTGAAAAAAATTCCCAAAATGGCTGAATTTTTTTGTAAACAAAAAACTTGTCAAGAAACAAATCAACAAATATAACTTAATTAAAAATACCAATGAAAACCTCGATCGTAAAACAAGCACAGCATAATCAAGCATGCCTGAAGGAACCAGTGTCATCCCATGATTTCACAAAAGCAAACGGGAGCCACAACAGGCACATTCTTGACTATTTCAAGGCTATGAGGAGGGATGTTGCCCTTTAAATCATCAAGTGTTTTCTTGTCTGTTGGAGAATGTAACACAGAAAAACATAGTTATAATGTGTTAATTTTGCTTGTCCCTAAAAATTCCCAATTAAGGGAAAACACTGCAACAATTAAATCGCTGATTCAAGAGAATCAAACTATTCATGTAACCACATATTGATGAATCAGATTGTGAACAAAGGTAAATTTTACTAAAACTGACTAGTAAATAATCATTGTGTTCACAAAGGCTTGGAATCAAGTGGTATGTAAGATTTTACTTTCTCCAGTTATCTCGGGGAGGAACCAATAAAGAACCATTATTACCAGATGAATAGTTTTCAGTGTGGGAGGGTATAAACTTACATTGTATGATGTATGCAGCTAACAAATTAGCATCTTGTGGTGAACAGAGAAGTCGTCCATGATGTAAGTCTCTACGTAACTGTAGAAATAGATAATACCTGAAAAAAGAGAGGAAAATGGAACTATCCTAGACTAATTGTTCTAATTAGGCCAACCTTAAAAGGCTGTTGGTTTGCATATATGTGACCCAAACTTTTAATAATGGGTGGGTAAGTAGGTAGGCAGGTAGCATTGTTTTGTTAATGTTATAACTATGCTTGTAATGAAAACAAAAAATTGTAGGTTTGCAGTTTTGCCTCAAACACATACAAAAATCACTGTACTTTTTTTCTTAGTGATTTTGACAAAAAAATTGTTATTTTGTAAGGATGGCCTTATCAGCAAAAAGACAAAGTATTTCTTACACAAAACAATTGCATCCCTCATCTAGTTGTTATGTACAGACAAAATGCAAGCACTGGGTTTTATAAATAAAGACCTTTAGCCTCTGTATAAAGGATCAAGGTTTACAGTCTGAGAGGTCAACTATTTGTGTTCCCAGCTTTAATTTGAAGAATGAGAGTTCAAACAAAAATTATGCCAAAAAGGAATTTTTATAGTGAAGAAATAAGAAGAAAACTGATTACAACAATGCATGTACCTTGGTTGAAGATGAGGCATATACAACAATTTTGATCATAATGATTGAAATTATAAAATTTGAAATTTTTCAAAATTTGGAAAGTGTCAATGTAATGACCATATTTCCTGCCATCAAAGAGGAGAAGTATTGATTTGAGCTTACATCAAATTTTATCTTGCAAACTTTGGCAAATGTCAATACAAATATTATAATTCCTTTGTGAAGTCCTGTAAAGACAATCATCAAAGTGGTGACATGATAAGCAGTTATAATGATATGTTTTGCTGCTTGTATTTTACCTGGTTATCTCTTCATGTAGTTTCATTGGGTCTGCAGGGTAGAATTTCACCCGAAAACACAGAACACAGGGGCTTACACCTGAAACATACAATAAAAAATCAAAGATTATCATGAACAGTTAAACACAGATTATTAAATAATCATATTGATTGCTATATCATGAACAGAAAAAGTTCATAACAACATCTAATTGAAGGTTAAGGTCCAGTATCCTAGAGCTAGTTAACTTACCATCACACATGAACTAATTGTTCTACTATTAGACATAAATTAATTGTTCTATTGTTACACATGAACTAATTGTTCTACTATTACACATAAATTAATTGTTCTTCTGTCACACATGAACTAATTGTTCTACTATTACACATAAATTAATTGTTCTACTGTCACACATGAACTAATTGTTCTACTATTACACATAAATTAATTGTTATACTGTCACACATAAATTAATTGTTCTACTGTTACACATGAACTAATTGTTCTACTGTCACACATGAACTAATTGTCCTAATGCTAATATATAATACCAATCATACAGTAACTGCTTTAATACCAAACAAACTGTTTCAAAAGACTATCTGGATAATACTGATGCACACTGTGTGTAAAGCAAAAACTGGCTGATCTGTTGTTAAACATTAACTAACTGCCCTAATGCTGGACAAAAACCATGAGATTGAAATTGATCAGTTTATCAACCACTCCTGAGAAATATTCTTATGCCTTGAAATAATCAAACAATGACAGACTTCAGTAAAGACTGATTCATTTTCAATAATACCTCCAAGAAAACGTACCATTAACAATAACAGCAAGACTTCGACAGTACATATAATCTAAAATCAATTAAACGCTTCTATTCTGAAGTCAGAATTCGCCTAAGAAACTGTCAGATACAACATCATGTATCATAATAAGAGGCTTAAATTATCTTTTATGTAAACTGAACTAAATGGTCGTTGTACACACAGGCAATGAGAATATTTTCCCCAACAATTCATTCAAATCAGACAATCTGAAGCTTAACAGAGGAGATTTCATCAACAATGTAATATAAAACTTCTACCACATAAAAGTAATACACAACTCATTCATACCAGATATGATGAAAAAACAAGCTTATAATCAACGAAAAAACTGAAATAAGAAATAATTCCTTTCAGGGAAAATCAAAATCATATACAGCACAACACTGTTATAGTGAACTTGGGCATGTAGTGAACTTGAAGTATCAGATACAGTGAAGCATCTACACCAAACATTCCTGTCATTATATCATTGCAACAGATAGCATTTGGGTCCCAGGCACTCATTGAAAGGCCAGAAAAAAATATTTATAACAAAAATGGTGTAAGTAGGTCGTAAAACTTTACTTTTCTGTTTTTCTTTTTTTCTAAGCATCTTTCGTACTTCGATGCATGATATGTCCAAAATATTTTTCTTATTACCACAATAATTATTGGCTACATGTTTTTAGTCTGCTGTAAGAAACTTTAGGGTTTGCGCCAAAACACAGAGTCGGTCGAGTAACTGTATACTCAACTGTTTTCTGGTCTAACCATATTCTACTGTAGACTGTTATATCATCATATTGATCAATAACTTTCACTTCAAATTCTTCATTTTATTAAAAGATTTTTTACAAGACAAAAAATGAGTGAGTTCCAAATCAGTAAATACAACATGAGATTTTAAAATAACAACATCCACTAAAAATAGGAATCTATAAAATGTGTCATCTTCATTGAAAGCTATGTGTTCTATTATTCATGTAATACTTTTAATTAATAATGACAAACATTCCATCCAGCCACGGTTCTGCAGGAACATTCATTAGTTATATCAGAAGGAGAGGCAGTTTTGAGATCAGAAAATTAGGGAAAAATATACATTATGCTTAAAGCCTGACATTTCCATCCCTTCTAATTTAACAGTGACAAAAGTGGGACAAAAGCTGTGAAAATTCTCAATGGTTCAAACAATATAGTTATTGAAATGGTTTTCAAGGAAACATGATCATCTTTAAACCATACGTAGCATATATTCATACAAAACATATACAAATCCAGGATGCAGGATATTAAGACAATTAATTAGAGAACATTGCACACTGCATCCAAGAGACAGCAAAATCAAGCTTGTCGTACTAAGTGCTCAGGTTACAGCCTGTAAATGTGTCAATCTAAAATTCCTGAAGCCCTTAAAAAGTATTTTAAGTGAAAGCAAATTAAATGACCAAGTGACGTAAAATATAGAAGCACTTTGACCTTTTTCCATATTTACCCACACTTTTTACTGGGGCCCAGAAATTCCAGACTGACAATAAAGAAACAAGAATATTATAAAAATAAATGCTTACAAGTAGTCACTTATTGGGTTCAATTCAATTTTTAAACTAAAATCATACCATGTGTCCCACATGTTTCAATAAAAATAAATAAAGAATTTGAATTTTTAATATTCATTAGAATTAAAATTAAACAAACAGAATTTCTAAATTTTGGAAAAACTTAGTCTGGGGAAGTGTCCCTTTAATAAATAAGAAAAAACAAGCAGAATAAATTACTAGTAACATATATGCGCACCATTTGCCAGAATTTTATTGTAACATATTTCTACAAATTAGAAATTGATTATATTCAACATATATCATCACTAGAGTCGACAAGAATGACAGAAATATCAATGTGAGAATTTGTACAAATGTTTACACAATTTTCTTGGTGTCACAGATCATACATATATCAATATAATCAGCCGCAGATGAAAATCTCCATATTCTGGGAACCAGATCTTTCTGACAACAGAAAATTTTCTCTCATCATGGAAGGTTATAACGGGCAGAAATGAGAATACTTCAATTTTCAGGTTTTCCACTTTTTTCCTGTTCAATACCAGCTGGCAGTACACCTAACCAGTTTTCATGGATTCTGTACCAGCACTAACCAGTCACTGCCAACTTCTCCACATGAACTATCAACAGTGGAGGCTGAATGGCTTTATTTAGATACAAAGTCTTCAACCCAATTATGTAAATAACTCTTCACCAATTTTTCATCAGTATTTCAGTACCAGTAGTCAAATTGCATAACCTTGGGTTTCTATGTCCTTGATTTCCAGTATCAGTGAGTACAAAAACAAGCTGTTCAGCAATTGTCAGACAACATTGAACCACTGCACAATACGTACCAAGTTCACAAAGACCATAATTATCCACTGATTAATGTTATTGAAAACATAGGTTTTGATTACTAAGTAGACTGTTCATACCAAATATAAGTACGTAGGCAGGGAACATGAAAAATATCAATCAGATATTCTGCAGTCGTTCCATACAATCTCATCTCTCCTCTTTCCACTTAATTTCCCAGTAATTTGTTCTATTTATGGCTGTGCACACTAGTCAATTCAG
This sequence comes from Lutraria rhynchaena, assembly GCA_008271625.1. Lineage (NCBI taxonomy): Eukaryota > Metazoa > Mollusca > Bivalvia > Venerida > Mactridae > Lutraria > Lutraria rhynchaena. The sequence continues at coordinate 4,288,450 of VIBL01000005.1, read as the reverse complement.
ATATAAAAGTAAATCTATTACTAGTCCTTGGTTAATGTGAATGCATCTATCCACTGACCAGAAAACAGTCATTTCATTTAATCATTAGCCAATTATCTAAAATGAAGCCATATGTCTGTACATTTACCATATATCTCTCAATTAACATGACGGGGCACAATACATTTCACATGCAGGGCAGGCATATTTAGAATCTAAAAAATGCAAATTTGAAAATCTAAAAATTACATAATTCTTCAAATTAAAGAAATATCAACTCGACAAATAGTAACGTTAACACTTGTATCATATAGCTTATTTGAAGTTAAAGATTGATCTGCACTTGCTCATCTATTAAAATTCATATAACATTTGAATGACATTACCCTGAATGAGCACTTTCTTTTACACTCCCTGCCAACAATAAAGCAACAATAAGTCACAATATGCAATCTTCAACAGGAAAAAAAACATTTGTTTTATTATATTTTTATCTTTCGATGATCAAAAATATATCATTGTTGGACAGATCCCATAATGTTTGGAACAGCATAAAAATATGCATTCTTTTTGACAGTAAGTATAGTGAATGACAATGTGCTTAAAATGAGGAAATTATGTGGTGTCACAAAGACACTGAGGATTGCTATATTTTGCATACTTTGTAAATGCCATGAATATTCATACAACAGGTCAGCTGCTTTAAAATGAAGGTGCAAATAGACTCCAGACAGTTTATGCATTTAAACACATCTAAAACGCAGTTCCTGGGTGGAATCAAGGACATAAATGAAAGATTCACGATAGTTTGAACACTTTTGGCAAGCTTAAGCATATGCTACCGAACTCTGTATTCATATTATTTGGTCTATGATCTGCTTATAAGACTAAACTGTGAAAACATAAGATTTGACTTTCAGAAATAATGATGCATTAAAATGAATAAATATGAAGTTTTATGACGGTTTTAATGTAAGGTTAGCTACTTTCTTCATATACATGTTCATAAAACATTATCAGGTTTTATAACCAACATGAATAAAACAGTTGCCCCCCCCCCCACCACCCCCCCACCCCTAAACATCTATTATATCAGGAGCAAGTATAAAGAGAAATTATGGTGTAATTTTCACAAGATTTTTCATTTTGTGTGACATCAAATCATCAATATGCATATTTACTTTCATAAGTGTAGAATTCAAATTCAATATTCAAACTGAATTGTGGAATTGTAGGACATGATATTCTATATTAATTCATATTGATCACTATAATTATTTTGTTAAAATCCTGAAAGCCATATGAATATTAAAGAGGTACCATGCTAGAAATTATTGTATTTTACAGTACTTTCATGTTACCTCAGCAAAAAGTATAAAGTAAATTAGTCATTATTTTTAGTCATAATTTTAAGAAAGCTTGTAAGAATGTTTTAAACACATGATCTGCCTTTCCTTTTCATTAGAAATTAACAGTAAGATTATCCTCCCTTGATTTCTGCAGAAAAAAGAGGATGTAAAATTATCATCCTCTACCTGCTGTCTGAATTGTCTGCCCTCGCATTTTATAGAAAATCATACAGTAATCCTAAGTATCTACCCCTGTTCTGTCCAAAAAACATTAAATTTAATTTATGTCCTGGCTTGCAGTTCCAGAGCAAATTATCGGGTATGATTAATTTTTTGCCTCATTGTCAACAGCAAGGAAAGGTATCAAGAGAAAAATAGCTACACTTGCCTTTTAAAAGTTCTAAGGCAAAGCTATAGAAATGGAAAAATAAACCCCACAGAGACCAAGCTATAAATAATAATGCTGACAATCAATTCAGATGGACAGACCACATTGGATATTTCCCCACCCATCAATGCAACAGGGGATAAGAAATGTTTTCTCTACAGAATATGATTAATGTTAATCATTGATATTGAACTGTAAGTCTTACTAAACCTTATTGCATGACTGAAAGCTATCTTATTGTATATGTATAACTTTGTAGCAAGCTTATTCACCAGCAGAAATATTAGGAAAAATGAGCCATGAATATCCCAGGAGAAAGACAACAAGAACATTTTATGAAACAAGGTATAAAACATATACAAGAAGAGACAACCAGCTCATGTTTTATGCTGATCTGTGATCAGTAATAAATTGGTATGATAGAAATGACTACTTGTGGTCAAGTCTATCATAGTTACCAGATGTAAGTAATACAGTCTGCTATAACCAGACATATATTTTACATATCACTGAGAATTTATTGCAGATGGTTGGAGATGAATTAATCAACTATCCTGTCATATCAATAGCCATATCTTTTACAGCTGAAAGGAGATCTTCACAGTGGATGTAAAGATGTTATGCTGAATGACAATCTTCATAATGGAGGTGACAATGTTATGCAGAATGAAGATCTTCATCATGGAGGTAATAATGTTATTCTGTTCAAATGCCCAGAGTTGTACCATGGGATGTTAAGGCAAAACTTAACAAAAATGGCATATTTTTCAAGATTTAATATACCTGTGTTTCAATTTTATGTTAATCTTATGCAAGCATTCATTAACACTATTAGAAGTAATATATCATGAAGATATTTGAATCAACAGGATTTTAATCACACACAGAAATAACAAAGTGGAAACAAGCATGCTCAAACCAACTGGGCAATCATAAACATGTGGTAAACAAGAATTAGTAATGGTTGAAATGTACTTTGGTATGGTAAATATTGATTATTTTGATCAGTAAAAAAGTATCATGATTAAATAAATGAGGAAGAATTGGATAATGAATCGTCTAACATTTGTAATTCAAATTTGGAAAAGAGAATATTAATGGTCGAAAGTATAGAGCAATACAGAGACTGCAATACTGAATTAGCCTCAACAAAAATTCTGAAACTGTCTAATCTCACTCAATGTTCAAGAATGTTCACATATTAACTGCCATAATAGGTTAAGTGGCCCATAATTTTTCATTCATTTATCCTTTATATATTGAGTATGCCGTCTACAAAAGGACACAACTTCATAATTGGAAGCAGAAAATCACAAATGAAAACTTACAAAGTCACTTAAAGGGTTTAGCATTATTCATGAATATTCAATTTGTTGATATTATATGAATAATACATGGATAAAGGTTGAAAATTAAAAAAAACGGAAATTGTAATATTGGTGCAACAGAAACAACAAAAAACAATAGGGTCCAGACCTGGGAAAAACAGAATTCCGGCACATTCCAGATAATTTTCGCCCATATTAGTTTTTCACAAGTTTGTCAATAACAGTAACACCATTTATGTTGATACAGGAAGCATTCTTCAAAACAAATGGGACTCCATTTGTTGGTTCTAAAAATTAACCAATGTTCAAGCATCTAACCCCTCACCTTGTTGAAAGTACATCATAAATCAGGGACCTAGACCTCTTACCATTCTACCTACAGAACAGGAGTCGATCACTTCATTCTGCCACGATCCTAACTTGCTAACTTTACAGTAATATATGCATAAATATAATTTACTATAGTATAACTTATGATTCAAAAAGGCTGTGGCCATGGTCCAGTGGTTAGTGTGCTGGACTTGTAACCCGGAGATCCAGGTTCGAATTCCAGTCACAGAAGGTCATACCCTTCTATGAAAATTAGACAAAAATGACGATTTTCCTCAATATGTGGAGAAGTTGCCAGCTCCTTGTGGAAGGGCAAGTTAGTACTGGTTTAGTATACAGTTCAGGAAATCTGGTTAAGTGAACCGGTGGCCATATTTACCTGAAAAATTGTTGCAAAATGGTGTCAAACCAAAGTGACAATATTAGTCACATAAAAACGAACAAAAACAAACAACGATTCAAAACTCAACATTCAACAATTTGACACCCCGAGATTATAAAACTAAAGAAGTCTGTGAGCTCATTTCATTTTTGAAGTATTCCACAAGATGTGATATCCCTGTTTGAGGTTTAAATACGTATTCAGAATAATTTTGCAAATGGATTAATATATTGTTATTTTCATCATTGTTACAGCGCACAAAAAAAACAGCCATGTTTGCAATCGCCCAACCAGCCCCGATCTTTTGCACCAATACTGAAGTTACAAACAGCAAAATTCAAAGTACAAAATATTTTGGGATGAATCGTACCATCAAAATATGAAAATGTTTTGGAAAAAAGAAAAGTTTTACAACCGCTTACCCTCTTTTTTCATTAAGCATTAAACTCTAAACAGTACAAGTTTTTCTAACCATATCATAATTAAATTAGAAGCATCTGGCAAAAAAGAGATTTGAGCTTTGAGACCAATCTCAAGTTTTACAACCTCAGGTCCAAATATCTGAATCTCATACAAGATATGAGTAAATCACACTGTTGTTACAGAGTATAAACAAAAAAAAGAACAGTTTACTAACCTTTTAACTGTTTGTAGACAGTCTTTGTGGGATCCAGCCAATGCTGCAAATTAAAGAAGAATCCCATGTATAACAGCAGAATATCAAAGAACAAAATAAATAGTTGAAAGAAATAACTCCTGTCAAACACTACAAAGATGAGACAATTATGCCATACCCTAAGGAGAGACATCCTTGTCATACACTCAGGGCAAAGACAGTCGTGTTACATACATGGCAAAGATAGACATGTCATACACAAAGTGCAAAGATGGTTATGTCATACCCTTGGAGCAGTCATGTCAAACACCCAGTGCAGACACTCGTATCATACACTCAGTGGTGGGACAATTGAGTCACACTCAGAGCCGACAGTTGTGTCTCACACATGCAGGAAAAGTCAAGTTAAACATTCAAACACTTCATTTCACAACATATTGCAGATATAATCACATTATACACACTAAGACAACGGGTGTATCATTCACTCTGAGCAGACAGTTGTGACATACACTCAGTGCAGGAATAATTGTGTCATAAACTCTGCATTATGACTTTATAAACAGTCTTAATGTGTGTCATTTGTGAGACTGACATGAGTATATAGAATGCTTATATCAGGCAATATTTTATCAGTTTATTTTAATCAGTCGGACTTGAGGAGTGATAGTTTTTCCAAAGACCATATTCAGTGAACTGTCAGGGGAATTATTTGTACAGAACGTATGTTATGTATACGTTTGTTGTTTTTTTTAAGGAGGAAATTCTGATATGTTAAAGCACTGAGTTGTCATGGAGATCCTATAGACTGACAGACTATTTAACAATCACAGCTACTTTAAGAAACTGTTTGTGACATTAAATACAGTGGTTCTAAACAAAGTATATGGTAGAAGACATAACAGTGATATGATCAATATACAATCAGACAGGAGAAGGAAACACAGACGTATGAAAAGGTAAACTTCATAAATGAAATGTTTCTATATATAGGCAACAAGAGGTTTACGATGGTCCTGTGATGCTCAACTGAGATCAATTCTGTCTGGGTACAATAATTTATGACAAGTTTGTCACTACATAGACCAACAAATCAGGATTTCTCCTCGCATTGGTGTACAAACACTATAGAAAAGAGGAAATACCTTACCCATCAGACAAAAATATCATTTTCCTGTAAATCTACACTGGGTCTGAACTTTATATTTCAAAAATTAATGAATCTGAAAAAAGGAACTCACCGATAATCCCCCCCATACCTGATTAAGTGTTTTTTTTTAATTCTAATGGCTTTATGGTTGAAATGTAACAAGAATGAAATACACACATAGTGTAAAACCTACATATACAACCCACCTGTAAATAAAGGTGATCAAGTGTACAATGACTGCTCTTTTACACACAATTAACAGTAAAATAAATCAAAATAACCTCTGCAAAATGGTTTAATGTCAACTCAGCATGAATACCATAGTTTTTCAATACTTTATGTAAATCATACAGAAGTTCATAGTGCTAAAAAATGTTAAATAGGTCAACCTGCTAACCTAGTTTGTTTCTGATAGTAACAGCTGGTGACATTTTTTTTTCTGACATTGACCGGGTGACCCAATTTATATGACATATACCAGGGTGACCTAGATTTTGTCGGACATCCACCTGGGCAGCCAATTTTTTTCTGACAATGACCTAGTTTTTTTCTGAAAGTGTTAAAAGAGAATCAGATGGAATAAACATGACCTACATGGTCAGTGTTGAGGGTATAAAACTGCACTGAAACATCCTAGACAAGTCTTATCCTCATAAGAATATCTTATTATCTGATTAAATGACAGAAACACATTCCCTAGAATATAGAAAACCACATAAATCATATACTAGCACAGAATAATAAGATTATTAAGTTACGTCTGGAAACAAAATATACAGACCATGCAGACATTTGTTTCTTACAGAGGAACATTACTGACGACAATTTATAATAATTTACAACTTTATCATGTTTTGTTTCACAGCAACCATTGCATGATGGTATAATAGGAAATTCATCTAGCTGCATCGATAACTTACTCAAGATGTAGAAAATAACCAAATACAATAAAAATTTTATTTTAATATATAGAGTCAAAACTATGGGTGTATGGCCAAATAGTGAGAACTAATATAGCCTTAGCATAATTGACTCCAATTTAAAGGATTATTAGACCAGTTATATCAATTAATGTCAGTTAAAAACTTAAAGTGGCTGTTGTTTGCATGATGTATTTTATTCACAGGAGGCGGTTAATTTAGGTTTTGCTGTATTTGCAACATGAGTATGCCTTAAAACTTGAGATCATTGGAAAATCTCAAATTCCTGCTCCATTGCCTGGAATTCAAAGAAATAAAACATAGAAATATTACTAGGATTTTTTTGTAAGCAACAAAACAGAACTACATATTGATATGAGTTATAAAAGTTCATATTCAAAATATATTTCTTTGTCTTTTACGCCTGTTTTCAACAGTATTTCAGTAACATACGGGCAGGCAGTTCACCTGATCAGTTTATTAAGATTCCACACCAGTACTAACTTGTAAATTATCAGTCGTGGAGGACATACAGCCCAAGAGAAAAAATGCTGTGCACAGGGTTGACGAACCCATGAAAATAAGGTCCATAGACCAATCACTCTACCAAGATAAAACTTTATATACATGCATGGAGACTGTTTTCAAAGTACTATGAACTCAGACCACTAAGTTCACATATTCACCTTAATGGGATGTTTAATTGGTTCTAATGGGAGGGAGTCTGAAGATTACACAGCAATTTAAATATTTGAGGCAAATATTGAAGCACAGACCATAACTCAGGTGATAATAATTAACAGCTAATCATCAAATCAATAAAATAACTTAGGACTTCATCAATAGAACGCAATATATGGACACCACAGTATAACAAGTTAATGAAGTTACTGTAAAATGGTCACATAATGGATATCATTTAATTGCCTGATATTTTCTATTAAACACAACCAAGAGCTTTACATTTTATGTATTTTAACAGTAAGCCCAAATAATATTAGGCAGTGTTTTTAACTGCAAGCACTGGATATATATACATAATCAGATATTTTTGGTGATATAGGATTTTCATTCCCTCCCTAAATGGGTGGGGGTAATTAATAAGAAGTGAAATGATGTTGATAGATGCATTTATTAGGGGACATGTGGTAAATACCTGGTACAGAACATCAACTTCCTCATATTAATACCAGTATTTGTCTTCTACGACTTCTATATGATTTAACAGTAATGCAGTACATTATTAGGTTATGTAGTAGTTTTCAAAAAAAAATTAAAATACTGACAGAATTAATAATAGTGCCGAAACAAATACTTACGCATTTTAAACAAAAAATACAATATTGTGCTTTTTGGTACATAACATTATTGTTACACTGATAGCATAGTTAGATATAGGTAGAATATTGAGGTCTCAGGCACTTATTTACTGACAATTTAATGAATTATACTGCAAATACCCATGTTTCAAATAGACTCGACCATAGTTATTGTTTCAGCGAATCAAATTACAATAGAAGAAGGGGTGTTTGCAACAGGTTGCATTTACTAACAAGTCTCAGACACAATTTTCAAATAATCTTTTCCTCAAAGACAGTGATTCAGGACCTGCGGTGGTAAAATTGTAATCAGAAGGCTTTCAAACGTCCCAAATCAACCAAAATTAAATGAAATTTTATTTATTCTTTTTATTAAGAATTTGAAAAAATCTACAATTATATAATCATATGTTTGTTACTACTGCTTGCTGTTTTCTATCGATGGGTAAGATATGACTTCAAGAATATTGTGGTAATGTCTTATAAGGCAAGACAGAACATGATACATGTACCTATCACATAAATAAATGGAACGTCTACATGGTATACATATACATCCAACTCTCCGACTAGGATCAGTTACAAGATGTATGAGATAAATAGAGATCATTTGTCTACAATAATGAAACATTTCATCAATTCTGCCAAGAAATATTGAACAGTTGCATCCCAGCTCTAAAACTAACCCACGATTGATAAATACAGAATTGCATGCAAGAATCATTGAAAGTTCAGTTAATTTATCATTAAATGCATCTTATGATTATATTATTGATTCATATATAACTTATTTGTAAATGGTGTCAGCCCGTGCATGCCAAAATCAATTAGTTTTTTAAGTCACTGATTAAATGATTTTCATGTTGCTTCCTGCTATTTCAGAATAACAAAAATCTGCTTAAATCAAATGATTCTTTTCATGGTAAACTAAATATAGCCATCAGTAAAGCGACTAGACTCTAGATTTATGAAATATTTTTTGAAAACTGGAGATTTTTTCCATTTCCTAGTTAATATAATAAGAAGTAAAAAGATTAAATACAAAGATTATTTTGACACAAGTAAGCATAGGTCTTAAGAGATAAAAAAATCAATTAGTCAGTCACACAGCAGAAATGTGCGACAGTTGAATTTGAATTTAGCTGTAATATATTAACTGTACCAAATATTCCCTACTTGGACTTCCCCTCCAAATTTAATGCTTCTCCCTGTTTTTTGAAGGAATAATACAAGTTACTTGCAAAAACAGTTGGAGTGCTTTAGTATCTTAAGTCTGTTATGAAAACACAAATGAAATGACTATTGTATGACACAACTACAAACATTATATTAGTAAAAATGGAAGTTTAAAAACTATTGAAAAAATTGATTTTTATAAAATTATAACCGCTATCAAAGGCCCCTGTAGCAAAATGATGTTGCACCCACGAACATATATGAATGAATGATTGGTATTTATAAGATGTCAAGAAAATTAACATGAATGAATGTCATTAAATCTATGTAGTGACTTTTTGTAAGTTTTCATTATCATTAGGTTTTCTGTTGTTTTTTTTTAAATCTGGAGTTGAAACCCTTTAAATGAATAATATCCAGATGATTAAATTTCTGTCCGAATCAGGTGAAGTTATCATGGGAAATGTTTCATTACAGACAGAGATTACAGATTAATTCAGTCAATCATGGCATCAAATCAAATGAAAGTTTTATAGGTCTGATGCCTAATACAGACCTAAAATGGAAACATTTTCAAAATAGGCTGCAAGAAGTAATGAGTATCCACTATCATTTATATGTCTGACACCTAAAGCAAACCATGGACTTAGGATCAAAATAGGCTATAATGGGGCATTGAGTATTCACTCACTTTTACTGGCCTGATGCCTAACACAAATCTTGAAAGCAGCTGCAAAATGTGCTCTAAAGAGGCAATGAGCAGTAAACAGCATAAAAATTTACCCTTTGCTTATCTGCATCCACATAACGCAGGCCGAAGTAATCTTTTTCTATTAAGTTGAGTGAATCACATACTTTATCCAGCACAAACTGTCCCAGTGTCTCCTTCTGCAAATAGACAAAAATATAATACCATTGATTACTATCAGAAGAACATGCTGGCTTCATTATCTAACTGAGGGAAAATAGTAATTTATATTCGCCCTACATAATTCACTTAGTCATGGTCAAAATCTTGTCAGCAATCTCACTCATTTACAAGAGGTCAGAAACTTTTCAACCATGAACTAGATAGGTGTTTTTCTATGTTTCAACACAAGAACAAAAAAGCACCAGTGAAAAGAATGACATACAAAATATAAAACTCATTGATAATGAAACAATTGCATATAAAACAGAACAAAGAACACAAACATAAAATATATTCATTGAGCAACAAATTAAAGAAATATGTACAAAAAAGGGCAACACATCCGTTATTTGGGATAAAGGATTAGATGCCCCTCCCTATGAGTTGGTGACAATTGCTTTGCCATTAGGGAACATCACTGAGAGCTTTCAAGTAGAGTCTGCAACTAAGGCAACTTGCCTGATGCACAGGTGGAGTCAAACTTAACTCTGACAGGCTAACTAATGTCACTCTTCTAAGTACAATACTAAGTTCTGCACAGTAGAACAACAGAATTGTACCATGTTTTACAACGCACCATTTTCAAAAACCCAAAGGTGATATTACACTGTAATGTACTTCACAGTATCTTACTACAAGTATAGTAAATATTTCAACATATGTATGTTTACTGAAGTGTCATCTGTTTAATATCAAACACCAGCAAAATGTTTTCTTCAAATACATCCTATATTAGCTACACTTAAGAGTAAAAAGAAATTGCAAAAAAATGAAATTATGCAAATTTAATGATTAATGAAAATAGATACATTTTGTAATAAATTCACAAAAAACTGATAACAAAGATTAGTTTTTGATTCAAATCACGAAAGAAAACAAAAAGACATCTCTATGGTTCCTGTAGAGCATTCCAATACTTCAACTACCTGATACTTTATGGTTCCAATACTTCAAAATAAAAACAAGAGAAAAGCATCAACAAATGTAACACCAATAAAGCAATTCAATATAACATCAACAAACCATGAATAAGTACATCTGTATGATGCCAAACATACAAAGATCAAAAATGTTATCAATCAAACATTGTCAGGAAGCTTCTATACATGATACCAAGATCATCTCTACAGTATAATTCTGTCTGTGTAAGGTTTCACAAGGACTAACTGGGAAGTATTTACAAAATACAGTTTGACTTAATATTTTTCTTTTACAACTGAACATTCTGAAGTTGTAACTTTGATGATAGATAGTGAGGTTTTAACTTTTAACCACCTAGTATTTAATAACGATTTATGCATGTAATTGACTCTTAGTACAGTCCAAAGGTATACAAAATGTGTCATATCGCCCATTTTAAGATAGTTGACTGAAATCAGGCATTTAATCTGCATAGGGATAATAATTTGTGGACATGTCAATCCACAAAATTAAATCCACAATGAAAAGAGAAACAACAGTACTTATAGAAAATTTTTTTAGCCATATAAGGGTCTAACTGACAGCAAATGCCCAGATAAAATACAAACATTCAGTCCATACACATTTCACACTTCAAATTCTATAGTTTTCAATTTTTTTATTCAAGAAAAAGAAATAACATTGATTTTCAATTTGATGAATGGGTGAATATAAATGAATTAACAAGTGATTTCCCGAAATTTCATGCCCAACACTATTTTGATTAAAATCGGCAATCTATCTTTAATTATAGTTTAATTTATCATCAAGCACTGAAGCATACAGTTGATTGGTGAAAGAGAAAGGCAGAAGCAAAAACCTTAGAAAACACAATACTGTCAGCAAGTGCACAGAATGACTCAATCTTAACAGCAACAAGGACACAGATAATAAAATATTTGATGTTAGGGGCAAATAATGTTCCTGGTTCCTGCTAAACTTTTTTTCTGCTGGCCTTAAGACTTTTTTTGGGCCTTGGTCAATTATTTTCTCACCAATATTTTCATTTTCATATGAACTATATCTTGGAACTAAAGAAAATATTTTCATGAAAAAAAGTTTTGCCAACCTACTGACCCTATATGTTTCAGGGGATGTAAAAGGTATCTTGTTGCCCAAAGTGATCCATCAGGCTCTTGCACTATCAGAACATTAGTTTATACTCCTGTGGGGAACCCTACTTACCCGTATTCCTTTAAGTTTACAGGTGACTTCCTCCATTGCTATAACTTGCTTAATTTCAGCCTGTTGTCCAGAATTATATCCATTACAGTGTGGAATATTTCTGATAGTTTCAATGGAATCATCATTACCATTGGAAACTTTAAAATAAACTCCATCTTGTTCATCCATAGTTATCCAATAATACAATAAATAATTCACTGCCATTAAATAAGAGTCACTATCTCATGGATATACAAGTAGTTAACCATTGCCGAGGTCAAAGTGTTACAATGTAAGACAATGGTCCTGCAGAGATAAGAATCAATTAACAACAATTGAGGACTATGGACATAAAAATACACAAACTATTTTATATTGTAATATCACACTTAATAAAACAACCCACAGACATTGTCATTACAACAGAAAGCACACAATATGCTATCTTGACACCAACTAACTTATCGAAACTGCAGCTAAATATCTGTATCCACAGTCTAAGATTACTTGACAATTAAATCTAATAAGATAGAAAAACAACTCTTTTAACCATCTACAAGGTAAACCATGATGTATAGCCTACAAAACTACAGAGAAATTGATTTCAATTAAAAAGACAAGATATCCTGACTGGTATACATTTGTTCTAGCTACCATATATCAACATACACACCAGTGGAAAACCAGTCTACAGAACCAGACAAATCAATTAAACTACAACTAAGGAGGCATCACTTCCATCAGAGCTACAAATAACAAGACATCAAATCAGTTACCATAAAGCATTAACTTGTCTTTACAAGTATTTTTTAGTTGTTGAAGTTGTTAGTACTAAGTTGTCTGAACCATTCATCTTTATTGTTTAAATGTTTATTCGCTATTTTTGGTCCCAATGAGTTGTCTTCATGAGTTATAATCAAGGCTGCCTTATGATGGGACTCAACCAAAATGTTTACAATATTGAGGTAGACTTATTATTATGATGAAATACTGAGAAAATACTGAAAGCCAGCTTGAAAACAAGTGGTTTAAAATATAATATGATAGTCTCAATATTGTGGTGATTGCTAGGTGAGGTTTTACTATACAAGAAATGTTTCAACAAAAAATTCACTTATTAAATACTAAGTGATCACAAACTCATTTTAAGTTAAATGTTACATGACTTGCTGTTAAGTTTCCCACAGTATGTTCTTGATTGAGTGTTGAGTTGTACAAATTAGCCTGATGAGACGCCATCAATTTTTGCATATACATCCATTTCCCCATCATCACCTCCTGAAGCTTTCTGTTCTTCAGTCAGGCATCAGACGATTGGCAATCATTCATTACATACTCAGTGGCTGACCATCAATCAACAACAGAACATAATACGACCAACCGTTTCTGAGACATCATCCCAAAATCTCAAAGCCAGGTTGCAGGATCAAGTACATGAATTTATGTATCTTATTATAATTATACAGGTACATATCACTGACTGAATTATGATTGTTATTAATACACTATTATGCTTGCAAACAGAGTGAATGTGAGCAAATGATGTAAATGGAGTGACTAAGAACTTGTTCTGAGCAATCAGCATATTATGTTGCTACATTGCCAAGGTTCCGTTTCTACTTCCTATTTACGAGTGCATGGGTTGGTTCGTAGAGCTTAGAAATTGTCCCCAAGTGGTTGCTTCATAATAAAATTAATCACATTAAGCTAATTTACTGATTGGTAAGGCCATCCTTAAAAAATGTTGGTTTACAGTAACATGAGGTTACATAACGGCAGGTTACAGCATTCTTTTGTTCACATTACATGTTTGTTCTAAAATGGAAAAGCCTTAAAAAGGAACGATAAAAAAATTTTAATTTTGTCAAAATCACTAAAACAAGTTTCAACGGTAATATAACTGCAAACCAACAATTATTTAAGGACAGCCTAATCACAAAATTTTGCAAGTCGACAAAACTGCAGCAGTGACTTTCTACAAACTTCCAATGCAGGAACAGGTCACCAATGTTTAGCTGACTTAAGCCTTGAGTATGTCAGCAAGTTTTGACTGCCCGGTTATGCTTTTTTGTATCAACATATCAAAACTGAATAGCTTGATTATCTAAACCAGCATGCTTCATACTACAATGTGTCAAATCAATGGACATAAATTCATAAGAGCTATCAAAGAACCACAAAATATATCTTTTAGTCAGATTTATGTGGAAATTATTGGAAAAGCAAATATTGAGAAGGCGTTCTTAAGATGCAATGTTATACTATATTACTGTACCCTCAGTATAATACATCAATCCTTCAAGTGGAATGCATGGAAATGGGTATAAAAGACAGACAGTCAGGCAGTAAGTAATGCTACATCATCTGCTATGAAATTCAGGAAATCAAGAGAAAGCAAGTAAACTGTAATAGATATATTGATAACCATAACTGGAGATAGTAGTCATCGTGACAACTATAACCTTGACCCCATGATGATAGATGTTATCATCATAACTATATCCTTGACTCCACAGAGATAGATGTTATCACTACAAATATAACCTTGACTCCACAGTTATCATTACAACTATAACCTTGACTCCATGATGATAGATATTATCATTACAACTATAACCTTGACTCCATGATGATAGATATTATCATTACAACTATAACCTTGACTCCATGATGATAGATATTATCATTACAACTATAACCTTGACTCCATGATGATAGATATTATCATTACAACTATAACCTTGACTCCATAATGATAGATATTATCATTACAACTATAACCTTGACTCCATGATGATAGATATTATCATTACAACTATAACCTTGACTCCACAGAGATATTTTTTGGGGGGTTGTATTGGGGTTTAACGCCGTTTTTCAACAATTTTTCAGTTATATATGACGACCGATTCACCTAACCAGTCTTCCTGGACTGTATACTAACCAGTACTAACTTACCCTTCCACAAAGAGCCGGCAACTTCTCCACATATGGAGGAAAATCGACATTTTTGTCAAATTTTCATGGAAGGGTATGACCTGCTGCAACTGGGATTCGAACCCGGATCTCCGGGCTGCAAGTCCAGCACACTAACCACTGGACCACGGCCATGGCTCACAACTCCAAAGAGATAGATGTTATCATTACAACTATAAACTTATTAGTAAATAGTTGTTATAATTACAACCATAGACTTTATAGGAGATAATTGTTATCATGTTACAACCACAAATACAACCACAAATTTCGATGAGAAAAAAAATGAGAGAGAGAGAGAGAGAGAGAGAGAGAGAGAGAGAGAGAGATTTGTAAGATGTACAGCCAATTAGTCTGATGTAAAAAGGTTAATTTATATGATACCTCGCCAATGTATCACTATCCAATCAAGAACTGATGAAAAACTATGGTAATAAAAAACAATCAAAGTTACCAATTCAGGTTGTGGGTACACAGTCAAGTGCGTGCAGGAAGACTTCTAATACCAACTTAGAGTGAAACATTTTTTTTCATCTGAACAAGTTCAGAGCTTGTAATTCCTACATAAACAATAAAATGTGAACTGAACCAAATCAATAAGAATTAAGTCACATTCTGATCTAGCAAGTTTCTTAAATTTGTTGTTATCTCACAGGATTCTGTAAATCATTGATAACTTAGAAATTTGGTAAACCTACAGCTGTAAAAACCCAGGGGATAAATAAGTTTCCTTTGTTTTGAAAGAATAATATGATAGAATTGTATTGTATATATATATTTATGGTTAAACAAACATGAAATTGCCACAAAATCACTAAATTATAATCATGTATCACAATCCTTTTATTGTTTAACCAAATTTCTATTGTTTAGTCAGAGGTTCTACAGTTTAGTCTAAGGACTGACTGTTCAGTCCGTGGTCCAGTTGTTAGTGTGCTGGACTTGTAACCCAGAGATCTGCATTCAAATCCTGGTTGCAGCAGGCCAAACCCTTCTATGAAAATTTGTCTAAAATATTTAATTTCCATTTGTGGAGAAATTGCCACCTCTTTGAGGAAGGGTAAGTTAGTACTGGTTAGTATTAAGTCCAGGAAAACTGGTTAGGTGAACCAGTCACTTGTTGAATTGTTGAAAAACAGTGTTAAACCCCAATGACTATGTCACATAAAAACAAACAAACAAACAAACAAGACTGTTCAGTCTAATGTCTGACTGTTTAGTCTAAGGTGTGACTGTTTAGTCTAAAGTGTGACTGTTCAGTCTAAGGTATGGCTGTTTAGTCTAAGGTATGACTGTTTAGTCTAAGGTGTGACTGTTTAGTCTAAGGTGTGACTGTTTAGTCTAAGGGGTGACTGTTTAGTCTAAGGTGTGACTGTTTAGTCTAAGGTGTGACTGTTTAGTCTAAAGTATGACTGTTTAGTCTAAGGTATGACTGTTTAGTCTAAGGGGTGACTGTTTAGTCTAAGGTGTGACTGTTTAGTCTAAGGTGTGACTGTTTAGTCCAAAGTGTGACTGTTTAGTCTAAGGTATGACTGTTTAGTCTAAGGTGTGACTGTTTAGTCTTAGGTATGACCGTTTAGTCTAAGGTATGACTGTTTAATCTGAGGTCTTACTGTTTAGTCTAAGGTGTGACTGTTTAATCTAAGGTATGACTGTTTAGGCTAAGGTGTGACTGTTTAGTCTAAGGTGTGACTGTTTAATCTAAGGTATGACTGTTTAATAATCTGAGGTGTGTCTGTTTAGTCTAAGGTGTGTCTGTTTAGTCTAAGGTGTGACTGTTTAGTCTAAGGTGTGACTGTTTAGTCTAAGGTATGACCGTTTAGTCTAAGGTATGACTGTTTAATCCGAGGTCTTACTGTTTAGTCTAAGGTATGACTGTTTAGTCTAATGTGTGTCTGTTTAGTCAAAGGTCTTACTGTTTAGTCTAAGGTATGACTGTTTAATCCGAGGTCTTACTGTTTAGTCTAAGGTATGACTGTTTAGTCTAATGTGTGTCTGTTTAGTCTAAGGTCTTACTGTTTAGTCTAAGGTATGACTGTTTAATCTGAGGTCTTACTGTTTAGTCTAAGGTGTGACTGTTTAGTCTAAGGTGTGTCTGTTTAGTCTAAGGTGTGACTGTTTAGTCTAAGGTGTGACTGTTTAGTCTAAGGGGTGACTGTTTAGTCTAAGGTATGACTGTTTAGTCTAAGGGATGACTGTTTAGTCTAAGGTATGACTTTTTAGTCTAAGGTGTGACTGTTTAGTCTAAAGTCTTACTGTTTAGTCTAAGGTATGACTGTTCAGGCTTAGGTGTGACTGTTCAGTCTAAGGTATGACTGTTTGGTCTAAGGTGTGACTGTTTGGTCTAAGGTGTGACTGTTTGGTCTTAGGTATAAACATTTGCTCTAACATCTGACTAAATCTAAGGCTGGCAGTTTAGTACAAGGTTCTACTGTTAAATCTGAGACTTACTGCCTATGTTAAAGTCACTTTATTTTTGTGCTTTCCCAAGGCATCAATTGTAAATATGGTTTTCAGTTCATTAATAACAGCTATAATATCAAGATCAAAATCTGCTCCTAGGGTGATACAGAATACCAGTATAAAAAGTTTTTTGTAATAATTACAAGTAGAACAGTAAATGAAAACTTTATTGCTTATCATGTGGATTTTCATTGCACATTCTTTGTAATACACTCCAGAAATATTCTCAAGAAATATTGATTGCAATAAAGGCAAGTTAATGTATATATATGACAAGAGTCTAAGAAATAATTAGTTCTATCTTAATTGTTAGAGAAAAATACAGTATGAAAATTGGATATAAAAAACATGGAGAAATTTCGAGAAAAGGATTAGCTACCACACAGATAATGGAAACAAAATTGTTAATATAAATACTGAGTGGTCCAGTTGGGGATTATTATTTGTATCACCTATTTTAATTGGTGGTTCCATTTGTAGCTAGGTCTAAAAATTAACACTTTTAAACATTTGTTTCGGGATGGAAATCTTTTCAAATATATTTCTTGGTCTATTTTAGAAATGACAACACAAATATTTTGAGTTACTTTCTGAAACAAAATTGGGATATGACAAACGATTTGAAATTTTAAACATACTTGATAGTCAGTCATTAAGACATGGGTACAATAATGATAAAATGCTAATAATTGTGGACCACATTGTGGCTATATTCACATTATATGCATGCAGCAGAAAATACAAACATATTAAGCTTACTTTTACGTCATGATGTGTTTTGATTGCCTTTAATTACTTAATGAGAACATACTCGCTCAATGGAATCTAAGTGAAGAGAATGCCATTTATTTACTTTCAGTGTTTTCTTTATTTCACCAATAAATTCCAAATAAAATCAATAATTACAAGATAAAGCTTACACAGAACCAATACTGCAATGATACAATAAAACAACAGTCTGTAAGAGTAGTTTTACTAAATATAACTCAGATATAAATGTTTTAGTCTTATAATTCTACAATATTGTCATAGTAACGACATGATGTCATCATTAGGTTTGCTTCATTTGTAAGAACCATGAGAAAATCAGATCAGAAATTTGTTATTTCACATGTGCAGGGATGTTAATTTTTTTCAATTTGCATTTATCTTAATTTTTGTTCAAACATTTCTATTTTTACAGGAAAAAAAAACAACTAAAAACAGTGTTTTTTCAAAATTTAAACCATACTATTTTTTTCCAACTTTTTTTATTTTAAATGCATTGAGAAACAACTTCATAAAGCATCAACCCTCCCTCCTTTAAATTAGCCAGGCAAATCAGTGGTACCTAAATATAACACATAACCTAAGTTAACAATCTACATTGTAATATTCTTCAGATCTCCTGTGACCCTTCACATCTGTCCCAGTATGTTGTTTCATATATACCTGACACATATCTTAATCTAAGCCATTTTAGATTGTCTTACACTCCATAATCACGCCAATGATAATACACATCAGCCATTTACCTGCCAATTAAAGAACTATGAGCACTTAACAATTTTTTCTCACATATCAGGGATGACATTATTTTAATAAAAATGCAATACCAGCTACTGAGTGTTTATGAACTTACAACCGGCAACTCAACTACCATGGACTAACAAACAACCTATAGATACATAACAAATGCAATTTGGAAGGTAAAACATTCAAAATGAAATCCTCTTTAAAAAAATACAAGAAATGAGAAAATGAATTCATCAACTCTAACTGCAAAATACTAAAGAACCAAGATCCAAGAGTGATAAATAACCTCTACAAGATTACTACAAAAAAATACCTCCAGTATTAAATATCCAAGAAAAGAAGAAATGATATAAGAGAACAAAGTCACAGTAATCCAAAAATCATGAATAGCAAACAATTCCAATTACGTGAAACAAGAGATGCTTGAATATATTGATAATTCTAAGACATCCATCCTGACGTATCAGAAATCAGACTATTTGTTACGATGTCTGCACATTTGTTGATAACAAAGGTTTGGTAGCAGTGAAGTCCAAGCTGTTCACATTGTGACTATTTCTGGAAAGGTTTCGCCATTCAGCTTTTCCTGCTCGAGATATCAGGCAGCTGTATTGGGTATAAAGTATTGAACAAGATATTTCTCTACAGATTCTGATGTCCAAGCCAATATGATCCCTTACTCAACGAACAGATCAGTGAACAGATATCAATGAATCAATGAACCAAGACATAGTTATACACATTTGTACAATACCATGCGAGGTTGAAACAAATCAGTGCTGTGAGGTATAAATAAAAAGTTCCTGTTCTCCACTAACCTGAACGATCTTATTTTCTCTGATGGCCCTAGACTGTTTTCAGCCTTTTTTATCAATTTTTTCTTGTCAACATTTTTATTTTCATGCGAACTATATCTCCAAACTTAAAAAAATGATTTGAAAAGTTTTGTCAACCTATCTATATTTTTGGGGATATTTTTGGAAACATGGTATTTATTTTTTGCAAAATGGTAACATGGCATCCCAAACAGGTATCATGTCACATAACACAGACAATATCTCAGACTTCTTTGCAGGCCATCAGCTATACTTATCCCCCCCCCCAAAAAAATAAAGAGAACCCTACTGTAAAGATATCAACACAGGCTGTCTTCAAAAATCGGGGTCATTGAACTTATCAATTCTATTTACATAAGAAGTGTAAATTATCTTTTTTTGGCATAATATATTGCCATTATCATGGCCTATATTACTGCTGGACTGTTCCACTATCTCTATATTACAACAAGACCGTTCCATTATCTATATATTACAACAAGACTGTTCCATTATCTCTATATTACAACAAGACCGTTCCATTATCTATATATTACAACAAGACCATTCCATTATCTCTACATTACAACAAGACTGTTCCATTATCTCTGTATTACAAACAGTCAGACTGTTCCAGAATCCTCACAATATGGAATGACACCGTGACATCCAACTAAGTACCAGTCAACAATATATCACACATTTACTGACACATTTTCTCATTGGAGGAATCATCACTGTAATTATGGACAAGTAATAAATTTTATTCAACCATCACAAATGTGCAAATTGAGCATAGCATGATCTGCCAATACTGTTATTTAGCATTGATCACCTTCGGACAACTTCATCATAAATTATTGCATTGATGTCATGCATTACAATGAACTAAAGCACCAAGTTACAATAGTGCTTCTAGTTCCATCTGGTTCAATTAATTAAAGTAGTAAGCTTTCGCCTAAAGAACTTAATCAGCTACTCTATCTAACATATAATGGTGTTACACACACATGAAAAAATCTCATGAATCAAAGTTATATGAATCATTAACAGAATTAGAAATTAGATACAGAAATAACTCTAGATAACAAAGGGTGATTTTGTGTGGAATTTTGACACATTTACTGAATTAACCATGTACAACACACATTTCCAATGTTAAATACATACACATAATGGTATTACACAGAGAACAAAATAACTATTTGGAGATTTAACAGCCCCTGTGGGATTCACTTAGAATGAGAAATGAAGATATCAAACAATAATATTCACCTCAACAGGTTGGTAGGATCAATACTAATCTATCTATAACATAGTTTTGTATCTCAGGGTATTTCTCACACACAGGGGCATGACTAGGAAAATCAATATACATAAGTATATGGCTGAAAGTTGAAAATTTTGAAAAACAGGAAAACAAACAGCTTGGTGCAGTGGAAACAATGTAGCCAGTCCAGTCTGGACGTGCAAAAAAATGGAAATTCCAGCATATTCCAGAAACTTTCACCCATGTATTAAGTAACCTTCAGGGGGATGGAGTGACGTCAGTAATAAAGTATGAAATTCCTGCAAAGCATCAAATGTATGCTGAAGCAGTTTTAGAGAGACAATAATAATCCAATTATACAGAATCATTTAAAAAAAAATACATATAATACATAGCAGCGCTAATGCTCAACTATTTTACATGTCAGCAACAGGGACCACATTTGAGATTTCAAGTTGGAACACAATAAGATATAAAGAATAACTGTTTATAACAAATTCCAAGTTTCATGCAGATACCTTTCATAGTGTTCAAATCATTGTATTTAATAAGCAATTTTGACCAAAATTCTAAGTTAACAAGGGGCATAACTCCAAAAATGTAGCTTTCAGAATAATTCCCCTCATCTTGCAACTGCTTCTTGTCACGGTATTCAAGTATTCCAAGTTTTGTGTCGATATCTTTAAAAGCGTTTGAGTAATGGGCTACATTACAGTTTTTGCACAACAATGACGACCTTGCGATCATAATAGCTTGACTTTTTCTTTGAAACATACAAGCTAAAATTTTGTCAATGACTCCTGACAGTGGCATTTAACAAAGACTTCTCCACATGGTATGATACTTAGGCAAACAAATAAATACCTTGTATCTGCAAACATCCCCATGAAAAATATAGGGTTGCTGGATACGCTGAGCATTTTTTTCAAATGTGTCTTGTAAGTTCTAAGGTATAGTTTAAATGAAATTGACAATATCACATAGAAAAAAGACCAGAAAAAATAATAACTTAGATGACATTATGACTGTAGGACTTCACTGTAACTGTATTCTACTGTATCAAGTTAAAATTAGGAAAATTGTCCCACTAAAATAGATAAATACATGTATTTGATATCATACTGTAAAATTATCCACATTTATTCGAGCCAATGTTCTTTTGCAATCAAAATGATGAATATGAAAATGAAAAATAAAACATAATTCAGTAGTTTCAAGATTATTTCATTTAATGATTTACACTTGATATAACATTCTTGCAGTGTATGTATGTATGCCTGTTGATATAACAAATTTGAAGTGAAAATAGTAAAGCTTATTTTAATGCATTCACTACTTTGTAATAAAGCATTGATCTGAATATTAAATGTAACAATACTATGGAAAATAACTGAAAACCAAGAGATGAGAAGTTTAATTGCCTCGCTTGAAGTCAAATGTAAGAAAACAAAGGAAGATAACTTGTACATCTTAATTCTAAGAGATATCTAATCCTGAAAGAGTTATCTCCCTTACATGAATTAGGCTTCTAAATGTCATGAAGGTAAGTTTTATGTTAAGAATCAGATAGAAAAATATTCAAAGAATTCACACTTTCTTCATCAATTGAAACAAAAGGCTTAAGCAATTATATCAAGACAAAATTATGAATTATAGGACAAATTCTATCAGATACATGATTATGCCAAGTACTTTTAGATAGCAAAAAGACCAATGTCTTGTCAGCAAGGGAAGTAACACTAGTGAGCTTATTCAAGGCATGGAGCAGTTGCCTCCCTTGTATGAACTTCAGTTACCTGTACAAAATATCTGCGATAGTCATAATTATACTTTTGCCAACTCATTATTTACTGTACAGTATTTGATATTCAAATACTTCTTATATGAGAAATTTCTGCCTAATCATCACATGGAAAAATCTACATGTAGAAATAAATATATATACGCATGATGATTAATTGCTGTACATGTATATATAATTATGATACCATTTGTCTAAACAACAGAATGAGATTAGTTTTAAGCAATCAGCAACATCAGAAGTTGCATATATAACATTGTCTGAAAATTAGGATATTTTCGATTAATGCTTACAGTAAACAAATATTAAAACAATACTTAGCGCAAAATTTTATCAATCTGTAGGAATACTTAATAGTAGATGAAATGAAACATATAATGATTACTAGATAAATATTCATAGATAAAATGCATTAAAGCAGGTGATTTCTTTAGATTTTTTTTTGTACAATTTCAAGCTACGACAGATATTCATACAAAGTTTTATTGCTCCAGATTATATGTTTTGAGGTATACTCATAATACACTTGATGGATGCGTAGAAAAGGCAGGCAGGGAAAACACAGATCTTCAAGGTTGAAGGCACAAAAAACACTGTAGGTATAGAAGTGTCTAAACAACCACAAACAGCACAAATCATTTCGTATAGCCAATTTCCATCCACTTTCACAGTCTATTTCCCTATAGCCAGCAACAAGTGTGTATTGTAAATTTTATGCATTATAACTAATTAGTACAAAACTTGCAAAAAAGATCAAACATATTGCTGCACACTTGTGTTTTAATTAATACAATAATTAGTGCTTCATCATTCAATCTGCATGCTTCTAATATCCTATGTTCTGTAATATCACAAAGGGAGGAAATCTAGAAATCTTCCTTTAAGAAGG
This sequence comes from Lutraria rhynchaena, assembly GCA_008271625.1. NCBI lineage: Eukaryota > Metazoa > Mollusca > Bivalvia > Venerida > Mactridae > Lutraria > Lutraria rhynchaena. The sequence goes on along the minus strand of VIBL01000005.1, from coordinate 4,264,750 downwards.
ATGACAAAATAAGAGAATAAATTTTGAATACAGGATGTAACAGTCATCGTATCATATGTCTGTAACACTACATGCTGTAAGTTCCATGCTAGCAAAAGGAAGAATCATTGAAAGCTTAAATTTTGTAAATTTCTTCACAATATGAGGCTAGGAAAAAAGCATGCTTAAGTAGTGATGCATCTAGCATGGAATAGTGGAGTGGACCGCCCTGCCCTTTTTTAATAATCCCACGCTGCCCTTATCACTGCCACCTAAGTCTGAATACGCAAATGCAGTTTCTACTAGTAAATTTGTGTAGTAATTCAGTTAATTTTCCACATTTGTAGATTACTTAACCTGCATCATAGGTTTTAATAACACCGTTTACCTAGCTGTATGTATAGTATTTATGATAAGAAACAAAGTAAGACTTAATAGATTTTATCAAAGCACACACTGCCCACATTGGCCTTTAGTGCCCTGCCCAGTATCATGAGTGCCCTGCCCTTTTTTCAGCCCAGATACAACACTACTTAAGGTTACTTGACCAAAACAATAGGAGGGAAGATGGATCACAAGCCTTCTATTTCCTTTTTTTTCTTAACATACCTGAAATAACAATATGTCTCCAAATATTTTGCACTTGGATTATGCAGTTAAAAATTTACTTAAGAGTTGGTGCAAAATATATTGTCGATTGGGTAATCCAAAACACAACTGGCCATAGCACAAATATTCAATGAAGTTTTATGATGTAAAGGTAATATATATTAATATATATTGCAACCATATTTTATAGGGAGACACTATTTTTTAGGGTGTGCTATTGTCTATTGATGCATAATAGATTGAATGTATCACTAAAGTTTGACCCCCATAACCAAACATGGCTGAATAATATGAATATAGAATCATATATAGCATGGCGTATGTTATTTCTGGAGTTAATGAAACAGAAAAAAATGACAAGAATGTTTTAATATAATTACAAGCGTTGATTGTTGAGTCATACCCCCTGCGAAATTTTCATGAACAGTTCAAGAAATATTCTAGGATTGTTCAGGTACAAAAGCACATGAAATGCCCCTGAACATTACCAGAACAGTTCAGGTACATTTTAAGAAATGTTAAGTGAAACAAATCTTTAAGAACATAATGTTCTTTAACTGTTCTTGAAGGAAGTTCAAGAAATGTTCTTGAACTTTATTTCGAGAACAGTTCTGGAACAAATGTTCTTAAAAAGCTCAAGAACTACTCAGGAACTGTTCCAGTACAGCAATTCTTAAACAGTTCAGAAAAAGTTCTGTTTCATTTAACATTTCTTAAAATGTTCTTGTACAATTTAAGAACATTTCTTGAACACAAGTTCAAGAACTACTCAGGAACTGTTCCAGTACAGTAATTCTTAAACAGTTCAGAAAAAGTTCTGTTTCACTTAACATTTCTTAAAATGTTCTTGTACAATTTAAGAACGTTTCTTGGACACAAGTTCAAGAACTACTCAGGAACTGTTCCAGTACAGTAATTCTTAAACAGTTCAAAAAAGGTTCTGTTTCACTTAACATTTCTTAAAATGTTCTTGTACAATTCAACATCATTTATTGAACACAAGTTCAGGAACTACTCAGGAACTGTTCCAGAACAATACATGTAGTTCTTACAGTCAAAGGAAAGATCTGTATCATTTAACATTTTTTAAATGAATAAATCATAAAAAAATCACCATATATACTTCCCCAATGAAAATTTCAAGAACAATAAATAAAAGTTCAAAAATCCTTTTTAATGTGAACATCTATCTTTGGACTATTGAGGATATTAATATACATGAATATGAACTTTTAAAGCATACTAGGTACATAAATGATATATAAATCATGTATTAAAAAAAAATACATAACAATTATGGATAGCATATTTACATAATACAATGAAAACAAGTAAGATCTTCCATACTAGTAATAGCCGAGTAAGTCCTCAGAATGTATTGTCTTCCTAATGAAAGCATCAAAACAAAATTGCTGTCAACAAAAATAGACTTTACTGTTAACAAATTGCCTCTAAAGAGAATTATAATGCTAAGTATACATTGATATGCACAAATTTCACATGTATAGTGTTGTATCTAGGCTGAAAAAGGGCAGGGTACACAAGATACTGGGCAGGGCACTAAAGGCCGATGTGGGCAGTGTGTGCTTTGAATCAAAGTTTGATAAAATCTATAAAGTCTGGTTTTGTTTCTTATCATAAATAATGTACATGCAGCTAGGTAAATGGTTTTATTAAAGCTTATAATGCAGGTTAAGTAATCTAAAAAAGTGGAAAATTAACTGAATTACTGCACGGATTTATTAGTAGAAAATCCATTTGCATATTCAGACTTAGGTGGCAGTGATTAGGGCAGCATGGGATTGTTAAAAAGCGCATGGCAGCCCGCCCCACTATTCCATGCTAGATACAACACTAATGTATTTAAGAATGTGATCTAAAAACTTATTTAAACAACATAATTGTAATCAAGTTTAGGTTGAAATTGATTTACCATTATCAAACAATAACAACAAGAAAAAAGCATTGACTATAAATGGAAACTATTAGCTAATCAAAGATCTTTAAAGCAGTTCCAATAAACAAGAAATATTCCTGGTCAGTTTCTTACATGTGTCACACTTCCTGAATATGTCAGCAGTTTTGGGTTGACACTAGCTGAATATAACCACCAACTTCGCCAGAAGAGAGGAATTTTCTCATCCCCAGTTTAGTTAAGAAGTTCACTCTTGGTGAGCACTCATTTATTCTTTTCATTTAGTTTCATTTGGTGCATTCCAACAATTTAGTTTCATTTGGTGCATTCCGACAATCTACCACATAGTAAGTCTGACTGGTTCTTATCCATTTTCTATATTGTTCGAATAATTTTGAACTCTTATAGCCACTGTTACCGTCTAATCCATGAACATTTCAGTTCTTAGGACATTTCTCCTCTGAAATTGACAAATGTGTTCAAGTGAATTTTCACTTAAGGACTTGTAACACAGATTATTTATAAGAAATTGTAATCAAATAGTACGGTTAGTAACATTTTGCGCTTTTATATCAACTGCAATGTACAATTAATGTCACCTGTATTCGCGACTTTAAAACAGTTCAACAAGTTGGCAATATTGCGTTGTACAGTTAAAATTGTACAGTGTAAACGTTTATTCAAGAAATATTACTAAAAGTATTATGCAAAGGTCTAATTCAAAAGAGAAAAATGAATTTATAATGGAAAATTCACTCACTGTAAATTCCGTTGATCACGGCATCCCCATTACGTATTTGAAAAGTCTGCGTCATCCAGACGTTTGCCTTTATGTTCCCAATCGAACCCCAACTTTTGAATAGGCAGTCTAAATCATTTAATTACTGTAGTAACATAAAACTAGTCTAATTTATTCCCAGAATGTTTGAATACAGTACATAATAAAGTAATTTATCAGTTGCGATTTCATAATCAAGCATTTTTGTACTACACCACGATGTAAACAAAGGTTTGCCGATAGCGTTGTCGTTCTCGTACTCGAGCATTTTCGCACTTCGTTTTCGTACTCAAACATTTTCGCATCTCACTACAAAGTAAACACATGAGTTTTCTATGCAAGTTTTAGCTGTTGATTCCGTGTTTTCTTTACTTTTACAATACATTTATCTTATTAAATTAGAATCGGTGCAAATTAATTAATAAAAGTCTCTTAATATAAGTTTTCAAATAAAATTTGTGGGTCTGTTATGACAACAAATGTAGGAATTTAAGTATGTTATGTTCTTATCAATATTAAGTCATGACCTAAATGCTGAATTTTTATACATATTATAAAATAGGTCAGACCATGATCAGCTATAGTTTAATTTGTCATGAGGAACTTTACTGATTTCTGACCATGGCTTGTTTCTTTGGACCATGCATGGTCATTACAGATCAATCATGGTTGACCATGGTTTAAATCTAAACCTAGGCTGATGATTTTTACCATGGCCTGTTACATAAAAGCATGATGAACCATGGTAAGCCATGGTCAACCATGTACATTTTGAGTCTTTTCCAGGTTTGACCATGGCTGACTATGGCCACATTTCACAGGGGAATCTCTGTAAACCATAAGACCTTTTGGCCTAAGGATAATCGTAAAAAATATCAATTAATGTTTTAACTGATATTGAACTTGTATTATTATTTACTGGTATATTTGTCTTTTTATTAATAACTTAGATAAATTTAAGAACACTTGTAGAACATTTCTAGAACATCAGAAATCCTGTACTGTTCATAAATTGTTCTAAAATGAATTCAAGACCAACAGCAGAACATTTAAGGAATTGAAATGTTCTTGAACTTCTCTTAAATTGTTCTAAATATAATTTAAGAACAGTTGTGGGATATTTTAGGAACATTAATTTTCATGAACGATTCCTAAAATGTTCAAGGAACACTTCAAGGATAAATTAAGAACTTTATGAGTTCTTAGAAAATTCAAGAACTGTCCTTAAACTGTGTTCTTGAGCAGTTCAGGTACAAATGTTCTTGAACAACCATCAAGAGCAGATCTTGAACTGTTCTTAATGTTCTAGAACAATTCATGAACAGTTCTTAATCATAAGAACTGTGTTTCGCAGGGGACGTGATACATGTATATTATTGATGAGGTGACAGCTGGATTCTAGAGCAACAGTTAGCCATGCATCACAGCCCTAGTGTTACAGTATTAAGTCTCAACTTAAGATCTAATACAACAAACATTGACACAACATATAATATGAAACCTGAAGCACAGGAGTGTATGCTAAGTAAACTGATTGAAATAATTTCAAGAAGTTTCAATCATACAGCAGGCAGAGAAACACAGGGGTGCATCTTGACTAAAGGGCCTCCACGGTCAAGTGGTAATGGTCTCTGACCTGTAATCATAAGCCCCTTACTGCTGTGAGTTTAAATGCAGCACCCAGCTTGCCAAATTTCACATACATGTGAGAAAGCTCACACTCCAATTAGCTTCCTGAAGGTCATGCAGTGTTTCTCAGACTCGGGTGTACACTGGGGATCTTTCTCAACCATGAATGCTGCAAAGTCGCTAAATGACCATGGCTGTTGGTGCAACATTAAGCCTCAAATAAAAACAAGAGGGCCATGATGGCCCTGCATCGATCACCAGAATAAATGTTAATCAACTTGCTACTAAAAGGTATTAAAGGTACACTTGTGGGCAAACAATTTGGTGATGACCCAACCACTGGTTCTTGAAAACAAGTCATTTTAAGGTATTTCTGTTTTTAGCTCTAGCAGCCCCTAACCAATCATTTTCATTTCAGCAAATCTGATAGAACACTATTTCATATGATTTTTTGTAAAAAAAATAAATTATACAGTAGGCAGACAGATACCCTGAAGGCTGTGATGTTGTAGAACAAGTACAAAATTTAACAATAAAACCAATTCCTCAAGTCAAACAACATACCTGTTAGCATTCATTTGACAAACAGGAAAAACAATTAGAGGAAAGAACAACCAGTTAACTTTCCTCACATAGTGGAATTGTTGACCTCAAAGCATGGGTGTGGCTGGTATACATCATTCTCATTAAGGTTTTTACAAGGATGGAAGAAAAATTGAAATGAATGTATTTGACAACTTTGCCAGCACTACACCTTACTTACCCACTATTTTAGATATTTATGTATTAAGACATATGGGGCCTGTTCTATAAAGGCCATTTTAACCAAGAGAGTGATATTTAAACTTTAAAGATTTTGCTAAATGGTACATATTTCAGACAAGTACTTTTAACAGGCGATTCCCAAAACAATCAGTATGATAAAACATGTTTTATTAACAAACAAACAAGAGTAGCAAGTTAAAAACACTGCTACATTAGCTAAGACAAGGCTATGGAACATTAACTCAGCATCCATTTAACACAATATTTAGCAGTGTAATCAAGAGAATACATCTTAAAGCAGGATACCAAAGCTAGTGATAGAAAACTTCAAGAGTGTCAGCTATAAATATAGTAATTAAAACCACACCATTTATAATCAATAAACGACTAATTAACTACAAAACACATTCATCATTCTCGTTGAATACCTCAGCTGTTAATTCACTGAAGTCTAACATGGACATTTTGTAGACTGATTTAAAGAAACTGAGGGAAAACTACAACAAAACAAGTCTCTGTCGTTTCAATAAATGTAATAACAGGTTGTTTTTATACAGGAAAGTATTTAACAAACATTTCTACCAGCTGGAATGTGAATAGCCATAAATCACATAAGAAAGTATTATTTGCACTCCACTTAAGGTAATTGTCATATGTGTGCTTCACTTGACATCATTTCTTTTCATGAAATATCATTTAGAGGTAGATGTACAATCAATTGAATTACAGGTGTAATCGAGTTGGAAAAAGCATACTGTGTGAGATGATGGAGTAATAATGTCTATCTATCACAAAAAAACTAAGTTTTAAATTTAGGTCAAGTTATCATACACTATATGATAAATTAAGAACACTTTACATACTCCAATCATTTTTCACCTTTTTAGGGACAGACACAGTGCAGGTCATATTGGATTCATTGATTCATAAAAAAAACATGTTTTGATTAATGGAACGTAAGCAGTATGATTAAGAAACAGGCAAATATAAAAATACAAATGTCACTTAAGTTGTTCAAGTAAGTATTTTTGCTATTCATGTAATTATACAGTACTTTCTTCTAAAGGGGGGGAACGTTGTAGCAAAACATTAAAGTAATACATCAAGTGTGAACTTATCCTGAAGCAGAACACGGCTCATTTTCATTGATTTTTCAAGAAACCAAGGACATGACACAGCCCGGCAAGCCCATTACTGAATGAATCAATGTGCTGATGTTCACACGTGTTGTTCAGACAAGCATAAGACTAGTCAGGTATCAAGACAATTGATCCAACAACTCAGATTACTTCATATATCAGACAGGAACTAGAACTCATTGTCAATGTGGGTACCAGTGTGTCACTATTAAAGAGGGTAAATCTGGAACTAGCCCCTTTCATTTGCATTATTCTTGTGTTTAGCAACTTGGAACCAGGAACCTTGATTTCAGAAGTCCAGTTATAGTCAATAAGACTCTAGGCAACTTGATTTCAGGAGTCCAGCATGAATCTGAACTGTTGTCAACCTGGAACCAGACATCTAGTCTGAGCAAGAGTAAAACTGGAACCAGAGCATACCAGTACTTAACTAGGCACCTTGTTTTGTATTACCAGCAAGAATTAACCAAAAAGCAGACAACCTGATTGAAAGATTCCTTTCAGTCCATCTTGATTTATGGAATATAAATGAGTCAACAGACGCCTTGATTTCAAGTGTCTCAGACTCAGAGTGTACCAGGAACCAACCACCTTGATTTCAGATGTAATAGTAACACCTATACTTAAGCTATTACAGAATTAATGAAATTCAAAAATTCGTAGATCTTGTTATATCAAACAGGATCACTAACATGTAACACAAATAATACAACTATGAACAATCAAGCATAATATAAGATTGCTCCATTTAAAATTCAATTGTTCTATTATTTCCGTAAAATGAGACCAATCAAGACAATCTATAACATGCCATTATCACGCAGAAATATTGTTTCCACTGAGCAATAATTCCATTAATCTTTCTAAGCAAAGAAAGACTTAGCCCCCCCCCCCCAAAAAAACCAGTCTTAATGATTTGATGAGGTTTCGTTATCAAGTTGAAATACAGAGGAAATATTGAAAACTAGTAAAAACTAAGTGATGAGATGGTCATAGTCCTGAAGTGGTCACTAGGTGTGGTTTTACTGTCTACATACATGCAGAGTAAATAAATGATAATGTCATTAAGTAACAGAATCTACTTCAAAGTGAAGCATATTAAGTTTACTATAATGCTATGCTGATAAATTAGGCCCTGAGTAATTCAAATTAAATTTTACTATGGTAGGAATTTTTATTATCGGTAGTTTTGTATGTATTATGCATGCATCATCACCTACCTATTATCTGTCAGATGAATCCATGTACAAATTATTATCTTGCTTTTATCATTATGTAGGTATATAAACATATAAGTGAGATTCAATGTAACAGGACAGCAATTAACATAACAGGGTGGCATTTCATATACTTATCTTAGCTGAGATATCATCTTTTAAATTCTTATTCAAGTGAGTAATAAATATTTCAGTCAGTTACCTTAAACAGCTTGGAATACTGGTAATTTCCTAATAAAAAACCCTGGAGGTGTACATGAACTATACATCATCCAATAAATGCCCCAGAGGCACATACTGAATATACAATGAACCTAATAAATGCCCCAGAAAATGTATATTAAATTTACCCTAATAAATACCCTTGAGGTGTTGCATATTGGAATTATTTTTTCACTTTGTTGAGTTATTGTTTGAATGATCTTATATGTTTTATGTTTAATATTAATGATTATCGCACAGAAAGCAACAACTTTTTACCTCTCAAAAAAGGTGGTTGCATTTATAACAATATATTTGGTAACAAAACTCCATTTACATTATATAAACAGGTTGAATGATATAAACAACAAGTAGCAACTTTTTGGTACATTTTGGTGGTCAATCTGGAGTTAAGTCCCTTTTATCTGCATAACATTCAACCTTCTAGTGATACATGCTTGTTATTGTAATAGTAGAGCATCAACTCACACTACTAGGTCATGCACCAATATCAGGTTTTGTTTTTTAAGTAAACATAGACAAAATAAATAATGTTTTATTTACAAATAAATCAGAGTACTCTACATTAAAACACCAGATAAAACATCGCTATTGGGATATCAAATAATAAATGCAAATATTAATACAGCCCTAATATGTCCAGACAGCTTATGGAAAGGTTGGTACTTGTACCAAGACATATGCCTGGGGTATTCCTCCACAATTAAAAGCTAGCCCTGACTATCATCGCAGCATTAAATCCAACAAAAAATAACATTCCTACTATATGGCAGTCAGACATGTATAATAGTACCAATACTTAGGTTTATGCAGGCACCAGGGTCATAAAACTTGAGAACAGTCTTGTAGTTCATTTTCATAATATTTTGGTTGAAAAAATCTCTGTTATGCATTTAAATACACAGTCAAATTATTTACTTTTATGAAATAAATGTTATGTCATAATTCAAACTTAATTCAATTTATACATTAAAATGACCAAATGACAGCAGAAATGTTTAGAAAATGATAAAACCAGTCAACACATCTAGTGTTGAATTTTTATTGATAAAAAAACTGAGTGCATAAAACTTGACCTTTAACATGATAACAACTCATAGGTTAACAATGTAAGATACAACATTTCAAAACAAAAAGAACAACACCCAGTATCATCTACAGTATATTAAATATTCGGCAATCTGCCCACATGTTTACGAAAATGCATCAATTGGATGCATCAATAACAGTGAAGATGTCTGAATGAAAGCATAACAGCAAAAACACGGGGATATAATTTTGGCAGATAAGCATACAGCCAGAGCAAGGTTATAGCATGAAACTGTGATATCTCATACTGAACAATGAGCAGTATGCCAGGAAATAGTCAGCAGGTCAGGTTCACAGTGTATCTGCTAACAAACCAGAGGTGTAGCCAGTGGTATGCACTTACACATGTGTGTAATTTCAATTTGAAAAGAGAAAATATAAATATAGCAAAAAATAGCATCTTAGTCGAAATCTAATGGAGTTAGACTTTTAATTAAACATATATAACAGTGCTTTGAAATAAAATGTATGGTTCAAATAAATCATATTTAGTACCCCTAATCCCTCCAAATACACCAGTTTAGTTCTAATTTCATAAAATGCTGGAACCTTGAGTGCAGGTTGATGCCCTTACATCCTCCCCCTTATGTGCATAACATTCATTCAAAGCTGGATATGCCCTGCAAACCCCAAGGAATTGGGATATTTTGTGTGAATAAACAAATTTTGTTAAATTAGAAAATTCTGGATTGATAATTAATTATTAACACAAACTCATCATTTAAAATAAATGGCAAACGAAGTGATATCAATTTCAATTACTGCAATGCTTTTGACAGTAATGGTTATTTCAGGACTATATTTTTTCATCCTTCTTTCTGCAAAAGTTGCTAATCAGAATTTCTTTAAACACTTCAGAAAAAATATTATAAAGAAACATTACTGATGATAATAGCAAAGACAGTTTCCATCAAGAATTGCATGACAATTTAGTAAGACAGATTAAAAAAAGAAATTTAAGCTACCTATTATCTACAGGACAAAGGTCAAGGTCAGGCATATTTGATGGGGGGGGTGCAGACTTGCTTTATCAGTAGTCAACTACTTGTACAACTTAAGTTAATAAGTTACACTCAGGACAATATTTGGAATAAAGAGCAAACTGATATTTATCACCAATATGCTTCCTTCAGATAAAGGAGACATATATATCAGGCCTCAATTTTTTTCAAGCTACTCATCCAAGACAATCAGCTATGAATTTATTTTTCAACTTATTTTTACTTTTCTTACTTCATGTAAGAGTTAAAGCTCTCAGCTTTCAGAAAATGTTATTTTTTGGATATCAGTTTATTATAAGTATGTTTATGAGTAAACATAAACATGAGTGTGGCAAATGGTTAAACTGGTCCCCATTCCATAACTAGTTCTGCAGCAATTTCAACTCATCCTGAGTCAATTTCCACTTGAAATTACGAGCAGACGAGTGGATTTGTCGAGCCCCGAATATGTAACTCATCAAGTTAAGTATGATTTAGTTAAGAATAAATTTTGTATTTCAATAATCACCAATAAGTCAGAATATACATTTATTGATTTAAACAAAGGAACAACCAGGAAATAGAATATCTTTGTATTGTACTGCATGTGTGACATCTTGTGCTGGATACATGAACTAACCGATGAAAACTTAGCTAAATTAAACTAATAAATGTGAGAAAAATAAAAACGGTAAACATTTCATACATAAATAAAAGTGACAATTTTACCACAAAGTTATTGGCAATTGTTAAATGAATTGGCATCAATTGGTACTTTGGAAGCTTTACAAATCTACCATATAAATAATTACTAGACTTGGTGGTTTAGAAAAAAATAGAATTTTCAAAATAAATACTGATTATTTAAATTCCTTTCCAAAAAAAAAACACATAAGCTTAGACATTCATAAAAGATTAAACACTAATAATTTATTTTAAGTCTACAGAATGATACAATCTGTTGGTATAAAGAAGGAAGATTTTATTAAAACTGTACATACGAATATGCCACTGATTAAAATTACTAACAGCATAAGAATGATCAAATGCATGAAATGAATGATTAAAAACAATTATTTGTACTTAACTTTTCAGCATCAGGAAACTTTCACTGGGTTTATTGTCACATCAACAGTCACATTTGTCAACATTTCCAGCTTTAAAGGCAAAGGAAGATATCAGGTCAGTACACCTCGGAAGAAGCTTTGCGAAATGCAGTTCATGATTTAATGAGCATTTCAAGCCAATCAGGAACTGTTCATGAACAGCTCCTGATTATTTCTTTGATATGAATCATGCACTTTTATACATGAACTGGTCTCAAAATGAGTTCATTACCACTTTATGAACAGTCCTAGATTTGCCCATGTAAAATGCAGAACACAATTTCTTGGGCATTTCAAACCAATCAGTAACTGTTCATGAACAACTCTTAATGAGCTTTTTTAATATCTTTTTGTCCATGAATAGTTGCCTTGTTACCTCAGAAAGACCATTATGCGATGTTTCCTAAATAACTCATGTTCTAGTTCATGAACATTTGAAGAACATTTCCAAAAAGTTCATGATTGCTAAATGAGACAATACAATTACATAACAAAAAGTTCATGAATTATTCATGGACAACAAGTTTAATAATAGGTCATGAACTGTTTATAAAATGGTGTATTTGACTAGTTCATTAACTGTTGATGAAAATTTGTAAAGTTTTCAGGCAAAGATCATTCCTGAAAGCTCATGATCCCAATTCTTGCATAGTTCATGAACAGCTATTTTAAAGAACCAATCAAGAATTTGTCACATTTAGCAATTATGATTTTTTCATGAATTGTGGATGTGATCTATACATGAACAATTCATGAATAATTTAAGAATTGTGACAATTCATTTTGCACAGGAACAACCAACCTGCTATAGCTAACTGGACAGCTTCCTCACTTGATAAAATATGGTCCAAGGGCTAGTGCTTACTAGCCAGAGACAATAAGCACTAGACCATAGAGGCCCTTAGTGTTACAGGTGACATATAAGACAACTAATTATCATAAATAAATTACTTTAACAATATTTCAGCATGGTACCCATTTTTATGTCAGTTTGATATAAAAATTAATATGTAAATGATCATCAATTATCATTGAATATTGTCTGAGATGTGTTTCATTTTTGCTGCTTTTGACAGACTTATTTTTCCAACTGTTATTTTCTCAAACAGATCATCAGAGCTTGTTTCCAGTATCAGAACATACCGGAAGTTGTATAACAAGTAGCACAAATTCAGATATCATCAATTTTTGGATGATTGGCAGATACTTTGGCATTTATATTTGTGGTGATTATATTTCATGAAATTTAATACCCAATGAAAACTAGTGAAACCACAGTGTGTACAAATTTATGTAACTAATTAGTTATGGTAACAAAAAAGCATTATCACTATAATTTAATATCACCCAAAATATTATATATTCATAATAGGAGACTTGATGGTAACCACGACTGGCTGATAACTGCAAGTTAACAAACATCAACTTAACACATGCATACATCATCCAAACCACCTACAGACACACCATAACACACAACATGAATGTATGGCTAATAATTCATTTTTAATTAAATAAAGAATTTCCATTTTTCTTATACAGTTCAGTAAAATGTGGTATTTCTGTAAAGTATATTACTGAGTATCAGTAGACATCTTGGTTGATGTTAGAACAATTATGCATAATTTCATCACATTCAAAATAAATGCATGCTCAGCATAAAAACATTCAACAAAGTCATTGATTTACAATAACAGTTTATGCAATACAGACAATAACTAGAGTATCTTTCATGTTAGCTTCTGGCTTCCATACAATGTTTTAAGTGAATTATGGTCTGCATATTAATCTGATAGTAAACCAACAATACAGTCACACATAAGTCCACCAATACTTCAAATTAATCTAAATGCAGCAGCCAATGATGAAAACCAGGGTGGCATTTCATAGACGTATGTGTCTTTGCTAAACAAGAACGTCTGTAACTTAAATTTCAATCTAATAGTATACTGAATATCCTCTTTGGTAGGAAAAAAACAATTGTGTCCAAGGTTGTATGGTAAGGTGTAAGGTTGTGTAGGGTAAGTAGATCGAATAATTTTTCTATTCAATTTTTTTCTGAACATACGTATCATTCTTGGTAGGTGCCCAAATTTTTTTGTACAATGTACTTTGCTGTCAGAAACTTTAGGGTAGACACAGAAAAAAGGGTCGCCTGTTGAGTAACTGTAAACTTCTTTCTGGCTTATTAGAAGCTCAAGGGTCATTACATTATATTGTTTTTATATTCCATGAGCTTTTGAATGAGCAATTTCGTTTAACTGTAGTTTTGTACACAGTTTGCAGAATAATTAAAGCATGATTTTTATCAATAGTGGAGGGGCATTTATTAGGAAATGTGTTACTAAATAATTTCATTCTTTTATCCCTGACAACTGGCAGACAGACCTAAGAATAGGTTATAAAATCTAAGGGGTGGTATGTCTTTGAGTTAAAAATAAACTATCTTAGCTAGATACATCTCTGAAATGTCACCCAACGCTGCAGTGGCATGTCTCAGCTAGTAACAAGCTTATTAATGTCACCTGAACACACACTTTAACCTTTATGAGGATGTATTAAATTGGTCATTTGTTAGGTAACTATTTTTTTGGTAGTTTATTCCATAGATTTGATCTCCACCAAGACAAATTATCACATACAAAAATTTCACATTGTTATTTTGGCAAGTAACTTGTAATCTCTTAGCAACATTCTTATCTTTCCATAAGGGGGCCAAAAAGCTCATGTTTCTACATTAAAAATTTCTATTTTAAAATCTGTTCACATTAGACTCGATGCATATCTCAATATTCTATTTGACAACCACATGGGAAAATGTACGAAGTGTCGTAATGTAACATCCTACACTATAGTGTTAAATTTCTTATGAAATTAGATATGACATTATAATAGCCAAATGTAATAAAGTTTAACATAAAAATCACTCACACGGGAAATAGGATAAAAAAGTTATAAGCAAGTGTTGGTATACATAGTTAAATAAACAGATTTTCATTCATTGCATAGTCACCAGATGGATGACATACATATATATTGTGATATAGTTAGATAAGTACGTCATTTGAAGCACAACAAAATTAAACAGATCAGAATCTCTAATAGTCTTTCCTCAACAGTGTCCTTGACCCCAACTACAAGACCCCCACAAAGTAACCTCACAGTTAATATGGTCTGTAAACCTGACCTCATTGTTAGCCTGACCACAAAATAAACTTGACATATAAACTGACCTGACAGCATACTCTCACTGTCTAAGCATGGCCTAACCATTATTATAATGACCGCCACTGCTAACATAACTAGCTTATCTGACCTCATTGTTAGCACGACCTCACAGTAAACTTGATGGTAAAATCTGACATGACAGTTAATTAGCACACTCTCACTTTTAGCATGACCTAACTATTATTATAATGACCCCCACAGCTAATTTAACTTGCATATCTGACCTCACAGTTAGTATAAACTCACTATAAACTTGACCTGTTTATCTTACCTCTTTAATTGTTAGCATGACGTCACAGTAAACTTGACCTGCAAACCTGACTTTACTAATATGACTAATATTTACTAATAGCCTGACTTCACTGTCAGCATGATCTCACTGTAAGTATGACTTTACCATAAACCTGACCTTACAGCATGACCTCTATGTTAGCCTGATCTCACTGTATATAGGCAGGATTCTCGGAAATGCTTAATTCTACGTAGTTGTGCGCACAATTTTTTCAGATGAACGCATAAAATATCAAGAAATGCGTTTCATGATGCGTCCATATCACTGCTGGATGCGTATATACAAAAGCCTATAATAGGTCATAATGGACTACAAGGCATGACTTGTGAGCAAGACTTCAATGTTAACCTGACCTGTTTATAATCGATTTAACTGTTGCCCAAACCTACAGCTTACATTAACCTGACTGTACACGAAACCTTACCTCGACACAATCATGATCTCAAATCTGTTCTCACAACACAAGATACCTGACACAATGATTGTGATTGGCTGCAATGATCACAGAGAGAAATGTTTGGTTAAAGAGCAGAATATGATCAGAGAGCATTCTAAAAATGTATAATTTGTAGGGGTACATGTAACAATACAGTAAAAAACGTATTGCAATATATTGCAATAGGTAGTGTTTTTCGTACAGAAAAGCAAAGCAGGAATTGATGCACATGCATTGTCTTAAATGAATCGATATTATATATTTATATATGAAATAAATATGAAGTTTCAAATGATTTCTTATACAACTGTTTGAATGATTTGTGTAAATTGGACTATCTGCCATAAAAATGCATATTTTGAAGTTCACATGTAAAAGCTAATGATAGAGGCAAATACATATACGTACGCCCACTGATATACATGCCAACGAGAGTCCAGATCAAACACAGCTAGGTATAATGGTCACATCTTCCGGCATTCACAAATATGTAGCGATCAATTTGTTAGTTTGTAAATTTGTCTTATTTCTGAGACATTTTAATCGGTGTCGTCGCCATGACTACAAAAATCGGTTCAGAGAAAAACAAACCGGTAAAAAAACGTCGGAATTCGTATTGCAATATTAACCAGTATATCCATTAACTGTTACACACCTAGCAATTTGACTTAATACAAACATCAATAATTCTCCCCTCTGATCCATCAACATTTGTTCAACAAGCATTTGAGGAGTGTGGGCTGGCCCCCACCCATTATACCTCCCATATTTTTTCAAAAGATTCACGAGTTCCACAAAAGCTACCTCCCACAATCAACTAATTTGTGAAAAAATCACTACCATGTAAGATATACCAAAAAGGTCAAGGTCAGGTTAAGCTGAGCTGATTTAAACATTACTACGATAATATGGTGGAAGAGATAACCAATCAACTAATGATACAACATCATTCACCATTACATTTAAAACACCAACAATATTAATGGAAGTACAATAATTATCACTAAAGTATTTGCCAACAAATTCACACACAATAATAAAACACTATGCCTGGCATTTTATACAAAGTGTTCCACAAGGGGATTCTGATATCAACACAGTAACAACAACAAGGTAAGTTACTTAAGTGATGATCGGATCACTGACATTTACAACATTGTGTTTTAAAGACATACATACATACATAAATTATAAGCCGCTTGTACTGCCAACAAAACTGAGTACGACATAAAGTTTAACACATCTTGTTTAATATTGATGAAGTGACTATGCTAGAACATGAGACACTAACTACATGTGTGTGCATGATGGTTCCCAGTAAACTCAGTTGATGGAGGTAGCAGGTTCAAGTTCATGTTTGGCATGTGCCCCTTTATGACAAATTCAGCAAAAGAAAATCTATTTGTCCTCCACCAGCCTCTGATTCACACATCATGTGGGACAAAAAGCAGTTGCTAACTAAATAATTTTAATAATGTGAAATGTTAAAGATTATTTAGCTGAATGACATACTGCCTATCTCGGTTGATGCACACCATAAAACCCTCAGGATTTTTTGGGGGGTTGTTTGACGACCGATATTCGGTCGCGTTCCAAATGGCAAAAAGCATGTTTTTTCCCAATTGAAAGGCAAAAATTCCCAATTCAAATGAGAAAAAAAAATGAAAAAAAAAAAATAATTTACAGCAGTTCAAATGTTTATTGAATGTCTAAATCATTCAAACAACAAAGTTATCAATATCTAAAAACAAAAATAAACATAATATTTGTTCTTTTTTGTTTTATTTGATTATTTTAAGTTATTTTATACAGTGTGACTTTTTCCCAATTTTTCCAAAATGTCGCAAAAATTCCCAATTCTGGGGGTCGGGTCATCTTCCTAAAATGTTGAGAAAAAACCCTATCCCTACTAACAAAACATTATGTTGCTACAGGATAAACAAACTACCATATACATGATTGTGTTGTAACAACATAAATGGTGTCATTTTGTGATATCATAGTTGTATGTATTCCAATTTAAAGTTTGAACCAAAAATAATTCTATTGTTCAGTGGTATTAAGCAGCCTTTGAGTTTTTGACCTGTCACCTGCCAAAATGTTGTCAAATATTGTACTAAGTGATCACAAAAACAATTTAAACCCTGTCTTCACTAGAAGAAAAGTAGTGTCTATCAAATAAGCATTGGTATTATTGAAACATATTTGTAAATTTTATTATATGACCTGAATACAAATTCCAATTAGGGCTAATTAAAACAGAGTTGAAGGATACACATGCATAAAATATTGTCCCTGCATTCCAGGTTCAAATACCGGTTGTTGTAGGCCATACTAAATATGTACTAAATTTCATTTCTTACACAAATCACACACCAAGCTCATACACTTTATATCATAGATTTGCCTTTATAAAAATCTTCATTTGACATTTTTTTTATAAGTAACTATGAAATAACATGCAGGTCTCTAATCAAACTAATATGGTGCATTAATTCAAATTTAAAAAATGGGTGAAAATCATGATTTAACACTAACAGTATGCTAGCATTAGTACTTTCAGTACTTCGAGGTATATACATGAGGCATGTAATATTGATTGATACATTCACAATAATTCATATGAATTATAACAACAACAACCCAGTAAGGTGAGCTGAATGGTATTCATGCATGTAAAAACTATTATTTAAATATTTCAATTACATTATATATATATATATATATATATATATATATGATAGTTGAACGAACACTATGACGGACAATGCAAGAGTGTGATAGCACAAACACTTGAGGGAAGGAAAATACCTCACATACACTAGCAGTCATGTACATTGTATTAATGCATAGAGTAAAAAATAGAGAAAAGGGGAAATCCACTGGAAGGAGAGAAAGTCATTGACTAAGTATTATACACAATTCTGAACAGCAATTTCCACACAAATACATGAGAACACTTATATGAAGCATCAGACTGTTACATACAGTATTTAATTATAATACAGTATAACACCACGAATCATCGGATGACTCATGTTATACTGTAGAATCGTTGTGCAAGTCAGACATTCAACAACATACAGTCATTTCATACAACATCATCAGCAATTGTTGCTTGTAAACAATCAATTATATACCTTCAAACCATACTACATTGCATATTCATTACAAGCCGTAAGTAAATACTTACATAGTCAGAAACAAAAGCTTTTTGGGGACTTTTATAACATAAATAATTTACATATTATGTTTCACCACCATTTCAGACTGTTCTGGGATCTACTGTCAGTTGTCAAAGACACACAAATGTCTGAAATGTGTATCATTAGAACAATTTTTAAGTTAAAAAGTGGCCCCTGAATTGCAATTTGGCCTTCCTAGTGCAGCTCCTTCACTCATATGCATACAACAAAATATATTATTATGTAATACTTAACTAACTGGTTCATCAGTCCTTATATGCAGTTGTGCTACAACATTCCTTAAATCAGGTAACCATTCAGGTATCGCCATTTGTGAACAAATATATAATGTATGTACCTGGATTACGCCATTAAGATTTTATGTCACATGGTACATTTTACTCTTTCAAGCTTCAAAGATACAAATGAACATTTATAGAATATTCATTACTACTGAACATCAAAGAAACTTTAATTATAACAGGCTTTGTGGTTATGTCTGAAAGTGACAATTTATTGTTTTAACTTATAAGCATTGATTTTAAAATAAAGACATTCTCTTTGAATGACTTCACAGCTGAGTGATAGAATAACGTAACAACTTTTGTTAGCTTTTACTCAAAGATGCATGTAAAATGTAAGAAAGAAATCTATTCACGTCAATATAGTTTAAATTTTTGGGTTTATTTTCTCCATAAAAATAAGCACAAGTCTTTAAATTATAGAACAAATATTGAACACAGCTTGAGCGGATGCCACAACAAGGAGTATTATACAATGCTAATACAGACAAATGATGACCAAGCCCTTTGACTATTCCGCTTGCAAAAGGGGAGATTAAGATATTTTTAAGGTTGGTCAAAGCATCGACTGTAAGCAACAGTAAGAACAGGAATGTAAGTCTTGGAGGGCAACATATCAATCCTTAACAACCAGAGAATGGCAACAAAAGGTAGCATGGTTACAAGACAATGTTGTCATGGATCTCAAACAACTAAGATATTCCAGATATAGGAGTAAGTAAAATAACTGTGTAACTCTGGTCAGCCATATATTAATGTATCACACTACCACAACCAGATCATGAAACCTGTCAGATGCTCAACTTTTCATTAATATTCTACCTTTGATTGTTAATCCACCATTCATATAATTACAAGAATGTTCAAGGTCAAATATACACATACTGTGTCAGAGTTAACTATGCAGCAAACCCATCCCTTACCAGACTATGAGGTACTATCACCAACCAAGACAAACATATCTATAAATGCAAGGTCTATAATAATAATTTCATAAATATGAATAATCAGCTATACTGGGACAACACCAAACATCAAAATCAACTTCCTTCTAAGGCAGTAAAATAGATCAAGTTTGACAAATCCACCTGTCCACAAGTAATCACAAGTAGAAATCCAATCAGGATGAGTCGAAATTGCTGCAAAACTAGTTAAAAGTCTAAGCTAGTCATTTGCAGAACGAGAAGCCTGGGAAAAAATGGTTGAGCCCAGATTCCAACAGATTAGTAATTTCATAAAAATGACTATTAGTTGTACATGAACTACAGACTACACCAGTGGCAAGAATCAATCTCCCCCAAAGGTAAAGGACAAACGTTGCCATAGGTGATAAATTTAAATCCTGATTTGTTAGAAACCTGGTTACATTTAGCTGCACAATCGTATTCAATCATTATGCACAATAATACTCTAGATAAGCTGTATGAATACAAATACAGAACTCAAATCTTAGTCAAAACTACTACTTGGCCAAAATATTATTATTAATACCATTTTGATCAAGTTTGGTGAAGACTGGTCAATGGGAACTGTTCAACTTAGAGAGCAAAAACTATTGTGGACACTGCTCACAAGTGTTCCCGTAATATGTCCCATGCCAAGAATCAAGACAGGCACACACAAAAAGCTACTATGGTATCCACAGAAGTATATATATATATATAGACTTCAGTCACTAATGATGTGAGGGGCAGGTGATAAAATTACCTGTCAATAAAGATAACCAAAAGGAGAGAGGATATATTAGATTATATTATTGACAGTTAACCTTAATTCAGAGGTTTAATAGGTATATTGTATCAATGCCTGCTATGAGTAAAGCAGTAATGCTCAAATAAAGCTTTCATTCACAGTTTGCAATTAACTCAAGTTTAACTGTAGGTCAAGATGCATGTAGCCTTGGCTTAATTGCTCTGGTGAGGAAATAAATTAATGATACTTAATATGTTTTAAATTACAAAAAAAAACATACTATACTGATTTTTTATGATTGCAATGCATGTAGGGAGACAACAAAGAAGTGGATAATTAATGAAAACATCTAAATCCAATATCGATGAATCTAAATTCTCTATTGATTACTCTGTCAATCAGAGATTTTATGATAAAACATATTGATTTTAAATTACAAGGACATGTAACCTGAAATATTTAAATGTCATCTTGTTTCATTCATCACAGTAAGAAATCATTCAATACTGCAAGGGATTTAGTGGACAGTGGAGAATGTTGAAATCAAACTTTTAACACCAGGGAATTTATCATTCATCATTCATTCCAGTAAGTAAATTTAGGTTACAACAAATATTGGGATTGTATTAATAGCTACCTGTGAATATAGATCGCCTATAAATACAGTCCACTCTTTGGCACACATCTATCGATTTAAGAGATCAAAAAACCTCAAAATAAATACTAACTAGGCACAAATAATATAATTATCTTCTCAACCATTTATGGCCTTTGATCACAGTGGAGTAATTATGAACTGGTGGGGGGGGGGGCCTCCTGATGGTCAAGTAGTTATCGTCTCTGACCAATAATCACTAGCCCCTAATTCAGTCACTGTAATGAATTCAAATCCCATCCACGCCAGAAATCTCACATTTGAGGAAGCCGTCCTGCTAGGTTAAGGAAAGTTGGTGGTTCTACCCAGGTGTACCTTGGGGTCTTGTACCAGTAAAGCTGGAAGTTATCAAATGACCCTGGCTGTTGGTGTGATGTTAAAGTTTAAACCCCAGAGAAAAAAATTAATTGGTAATCTGGAGTGGAAATGAAACAACCATAGATTAAGACAGGCCTCAGTGAAAATTGCATATAATAAAAGGACTTCCTTGCAATTAAGAAAATTTTAAACAGACAAATTGCAACGCTCAATCTGCAATTGTGTGTATTATAATTCAGTAAAAGTACATAAACTTGAATATCAACAACCCAATTTATTTTAATCAAATAACAAAGAAATACATACATACACATAAATACACTGACGTAATTTCAATCATCTCAAATAAAAAGCAGCAAGGTCAAATACAAACCAAATGACAGCCAGAACTTCACAATTGTTAATTTAGTATTTTTTGGTATAAAAGCAAATATCTTTCATCAAATCAAAATCAAGCAAAAAGACATTGACAGATCAGGACGATTTACATGCAACACCTTTTATTTACTAAGGATAACCAGTTCGTGGTAAATTAGATTTCAAACCAGGTAATTTATTACAAACAAAAAATAAACCGCAGCACTGTGGTATTCAAAACCCCATCCATATAATTACCACACTGAGTCCAGATTCGTCCTCAGTATCATGCATTATCATTATTATGTGATAGACTGATTTCATACACACTGGATTAATGATTACTGACACCTAGGTCTATGCATGAGTTACACTGAATGACTGATGCATATTTATCGATGGGGCCTAGCATAAACATTTTCATTCATTCAATAAATGTACACAACACATGAGAGTTCTGATGCATAACTGAATACAAGTTATAAGCTATTTTGTGCAGTGTTTGTTATGAGGCAGCTTTAAAGGCTTAATTTGGACAAAAGCAATGTACAGTAGAACCTTGATTATCCAAAACTGACATGAAATATTATTTCATATAATCCATGGTAATTAGGCAATAAATACTTGAAATAAATGGAGATCACTTCCACATAAACAATGAAGTGCATGCAAATAAATAACAACAACAAACACAAACTGTTTCATTCTATTTTTTATTAACAGTATAACTTGAATAAGCAATATTTTTTATAAACAAGCACATCCTTAAAACAATGTATCAGAAAGTCAACATAGGAATATAAAACAGATGCATATTTAAAATTTTACAAAGCAGACGTTTGCATTAATAACACTTTATTATGGAATAAAATATATACTGGTATGTGTTGTATGAGTAATCACATTTGATGATTCGTACTCGTTTTCCAAATTGGAATGATTTCACACTCAAATGTTGGTGATTTATAAATTATATCGGTCACATATATTGTATATATGTGTAGCATTTCATGACATTTCAGAACAAACTCTGAAAATTAATGTATACACTTTTAATTTAGTAGTGTATCAATTAAAATCATGATATCTTTAATGCAATTAATTAACCAAGTCAAAATTAAGGGAGAACCATTATACTATATTCGCATTCTTATGTTCCCATTATTGCTAACAATAAATAAAAAAAAACACATTATGTGTGGCTCCATAGTCCATTGTTGGTGATTTGCACTTTTTGACAAGTTAAATCAGGTCAATCTGAGTTAATTTGTGATTTCGGATTATAGGTACTTGAATGAATTAAGGGACCAGTTCATCACTTTGGATGAGACATGTTATTTGGGTTATACCATTCGGATAATTGAGGTTAAGTTACATCAAAATATATTATGGAAAATATCAGGACTGAAAATTCATTTCAGATTACACCAGGTTTTCAGATAATCCGTGGTCAAACAATTGATGTTCTACTGTATAACTTTCTAAAATAATGTGTAAAGCTTTTTGAATTTGAAACTCTATAAATCTATTGGATATGAACAACATTAGATTATTACCGCTAATAGTACATGCAAACCTCCAGCCTTAATATATCTGTAAACAGCTGCCACAGAATGCATGCATCAAAATATGGATGTATACATTACATATTATATAAACTTCGATAAAGCAATAACAAACCTACCTCCCTAAAGACGAAATAGTTGTTATCAATGTATGGTTGAAACATACAGATTCTAACTTAATAATTTATTATAACAGTAATTTAAATTATCTACAAAATCAGACAAAATTCTCATCATTTTCATTAGAACTACTATGGACTAATCATTAGCCTTGCTGGTGGGTTCATTTTGGACTCGAACTTCTAAATAAGAATTTCATTTAGCAGTATACAGATTTAGAAGTTTTCAAACTGAAAGTAGAGTATCTATTTTAAGATTGTGAACAGAAGAACAAAATTCATAGAAATGTTTTTCACAGAGGTTGATGTTTCAATAAACAAGTAAATAAATAAAAGTTTTGCCAATAAGGCTTCTCTGATGCATCTAAGAAAATGAGTTTTATGTAAATAAATATAATGCTGTAAGAATAAAAGTTCAGCATTTTTGTATGTCTGCACTAACTGCAGAATATCAAAGGCAATGTCATCTCATAAAGTAAAAACTTACAAAGTACAAAGAGAAATAAATAAACATAAATAAACATAAATAAACACTTATGCACATAATGACAGTCGATCAAAATATGACCTAAGACTAATAATTGTCGAAAATAAAGCAGGCACACATTACAACTAGAGCTTTGACAGTTGAAATAAGACTGTCATAATCTTACTCACTGGGTCAGCCTGCTCACTGGGATGGCTCACTTATGGATGCTACACTATATGTGCCAGACACCAAGAAAACAGTTTTCATGTTGGCAGTATCCATCTTATTTTGTACAAACTTGTTCATCACAGCAAATATGCTTTGATCAAATTCATTAATATCAATAAGATTAAGAACATACAGGTCTACATAAACTTTATCATTCTTCAACGACAGTCAGAGTTTCTTTCAGTCTGATGTCAGTTCATAAACATGCTGGCATTTACCCATCACAAAAACAGTTGATGTTGACAGGTGACTGGATTTACGAGACACACTGTCAACTTTCTGATCGCACATATCTACCAAATTCAATTTGAAGCTCAGCTCCCCGCTGTGATAGGTATTTTCAAACTCTTAACATTGAAACGAGTAATATGGTAATACACAAATCAAAACACAGACATACACATATATAAAACCATAAATGATCGAATACTTAAACTCAACACTTTAACGGTTCGATACACATGCAATACACGATAACTACAGTTTTGACAGGTGCCGACAATTAACTTATTTTAATAAACAACTCACCGTAAAAGGCAACTGAATTGGCTCCGAGTCGTCCAGGAAACGAACAGTTGTCTGGAACTCCTGCTGCAAGTCACCTTTACTCCGACTTTTGCGAAAAAGAGTCATTTTAATCCACGAAAACAGGCACCGCTGAATACGACGCTAACATCAAACGTTATGAGACTAGCCGCTCAAGGGAAGTTATGGTCACATGACTTCCTCAAAAGTTCAAGGTCAGCTGGCAGGTGTCCCGCATAGAAAATCAGAAAATATGTCAAAGATAACTGTCGAAGTTGTATTAACTGATACTTAGCAGTCAAATTATGAACACTACGTTTGAAAAAGAGTCTAAACTTAAAGAATAAATTATGATAATTGTGATTTAATCTTACTTCCGTATTGCCTCGTTTTGAATGAAAACTAACTCTTCATTGCATGACATGAGCGAATGATACCAAAAGTGAAAGTAGAAACATGACCATTTTGTTGATAATGGGAGTTTGTGGAAGTGGAAAGTAAGTTTTTTCTGATGTCAGTTTTTGACTGTAAAGCTACTTAAATACATTCTCGATATGATTTTATTGTTAGTTGTGTTAATTTACGCAAAGTCAAAGACCTATACATATTTCACGTGTATATAAGTATTTTATTTACTTTATCATGATTAACAATGTACTACGTAAGTTAGTTCTTGCTTCCATTGCTTTGAGCGGTTGTCACAAAAATCATCAAAGTTTGTAAGTCCATTTGTAGTGATAACATTAATATGGGCTACTTCCAACAGTCTTGTTGTGCAATTAATTCTTAAGCGACGTGCATGGTCAAGTGTCCATCTACAGTGCTAGGAGTCCTGGGTTCAATTCCTGATTTAGGCTTGTGAAATTGTTCATCCGTGAAATTACTCGAGCCTTTTAGTTTATTCAGCATGTTTGTAATAATGCTACTACATGTATCCATGACTTGAAGATCTGTAACATAAGCTTGCCTGTCAGTTTTGGTCATTCAGTTGCGTGATTCATAGTCCAACTACATGTAGTACAACCACATAAATACATTTTTTTATTTGGCCCCATCCTTCACAGTCTGAGAGGATGGCCCTTCCAAATTCATTTATGAAATCGGCCAACCAAAAAGCCAAATAAATAAAACTAGAAATCGGCCATCCGGAAAGCCGAATAAGTATAAGGCTAGCTGATTCATACTGAATACTGATAAATCTGCCTCTGACCTGTGCAAGATAGCCCCCCCCCCATTTAAAACACTTCTTGTTGTTGCAAACAGTGTCATAAGTTGAATTATAAGACCATTAGCAATACAAAATATTTTGACTATTTGGTTAATTGGCCCATTGATTTCTAGTCCAACTATAATTAGACAAGTTAGTGATGGTGAGACATTTATTATATGGCCCTGTACTCTTCTGGTTAAAAAGATAGCTGGTTTGAATTTGGTTATGAAATCAGCCAACCAAAGAGCTGAAATAGTACAGCACTAGCCAATTTCATAACTGAATTCAGACATCGCTATAATTTAACAGTCATATTAATTGAACTAGTTAGTACCACATCATGTGTTTAAAAGCAGCATTTTATCAATTTCATAATAGCCTTACTTATTCTGTTTTTTTTTGGTTGGCTGAATACTAGTATATAACTGAATCCTCATAGCCTGAGCAGGATGGAGAACAATCATAAAAATGTCTTGCTATCACACGTACAGAGTCTAATTTGTTGGACTATACACATATGTACGTACCAATTAAAGATAGAATACAATATAATAAAACTGTTGTTATATGATCAAGAATTAGTTATGCAACTAAGCACTGAAAGAAGGCTCTGGTATGGATTAATTAGTGGCATAATAATGTGTACATTTCTTGTTAAATTGTTGCATATGTAAATGAAATATGATTTTTAATTATTTCTGTTTCAGAACAACTGTTGGAGAAGCACTGTCTAAAAGGGTATAGCATTAACTATTAGAATAATTATACAGATTTTATTTCAAGAACATAATTCAGTTTTTCCTAATCTTCCTAAAGGCCCCAGAAAAATATGTAATGGAGTTTTTTTTCCTTATGAATGATTTATGTTAAGACTGTAAGTAATCATATTATGCAAGTTAGCTATTAAAAACTGCATTTTGTCTGAAGTTCTAAATTTCTGTTAAAACATGTTGTAAAAAATTCTGTTTTTTTTTTTTTGCTTTTCTAGGACATTCATTACAAAAAGTCAAAGTCTGTTTACACAATATCATACAGTCCAAAATTCATAAGGGAAGTAATCCTTACCAAAAGTGTGTAGCATGAATATATTGCAGTGATTAAACTGAAGTGAAACCAAGGGCATAGCCAGCTTTGAATGAATGTTATGCATGCAACGGGTAGGATGTGGGGGATTAACTTCTCCAGCTGCTGGGGGGGATTTTTAAAAATTAGAGCTAAAATGGTGAGGTTTGAGATATATTTGTAGGGACTAGGGGCACTTGATATGATTTATTGAACTATACATTTTGTTTCAAATCATCATTATTAGATCTGATTAAGGTCTTTTCAAATTGATGTGATGCACATGTGTAAGTACCCAATATATATCGTTGGCTATGTCCATTCAAACCTAGCATTCCAGGAACTGTTATGTGTAGGAGCTGTTTTAAATTTTGGTAATTATCACTATGAATAGTTGTAAATAGCTAATTGATCATTCAGTTTTCCACCTCTGTTTCATGTATACAATTACTGTTAGTTTTTTTTTTTTATCTTCGTGTGTTTATGATAATTTTAACATTTTGACTGTTTCAGTTAGGTTGGAACTTTGTTGATGGCGATGATTTTCACTCAAAGGAAAACAAGATAAAAATGTCTTGCGGACAACCTTTGACTGATCAGGTTAGTACTGAAAAAATTCTTTGGACTTACAAACACATGCCTTGCAGTTTCTTAAATTTCTTGAAATGACATGACAAATGAATGATACAAACTCTTCCAAGCCATTCATGCTTTATTGCTGTTGCATTTTATCACGTTAATCATTAGGGGATAGTACATAGTTGGGATGGTGAATGATAAAAATTAATGATGAATTTAGGCCTAAAATGGCTTCACAGACCAAAAACACATTTTTCGTGTCTGTAGACACCAGATATTAGAAGTTTGAATGCTTTTTGAAAAAGTTACTTTGTGTGGAACAACTTTGGTACTGATATTGTCATTTTGGAAGGCGTAACCCTGGTATAATGTATATACATGTAAATGATAAATATGTTTTTGTTTTTCATGAAACCATTTTAGGCCTAAATTCATCATTTTACACCATCCCAACAATGTACTAGCCCCTATGACATAAACCTTGACATCATAATCCAGTATGAAGATGCTTTGCAATGAGGTCACGTTACACAATGGTATTGCTTGTTAGAATTTTGGCATTTTTTGTATCATAATATAAGCCAGATTCTGTTTATATTCTCAAAATGTATGATATTGAATGTTTCATTTTTAATTAATGGGTCATTCTCATTTTTGGATTGGTTGGCAGGTGTTCAGCTTTTTCTCAACTTTTAAATATATACAGTATACTTCACACAATCATACTATCTTCTTTGTTTAACTGATTGAACAACCTGTGATATGCTCTTTTTTGTAAATATGCTGCAATTCTCTGTTTTATAATGTTTAAATCACAGGAAAACCATATATGTTGCAATCTTTACTCAGATGAGCGAAAAAGGGCTATCTTGGCCCTCTTGTTTTGTTTTCACTGGAGTTTAAGGTCAAACCAACAACCAGGGTCATTTGGTGAC
Source organism: Lutraria rhynchaena (assembly GCA_008271625.1). Lineage (NCBI taxonomy): Eukaryota > Metazoa > Mollusca > Bivalvia > Venerida > Mactridae > Lutraria > Lutraria rhynchaena. Next base: position 4,236,165 of record VIBL01000005.1, on the reverse strand, counting down.
TTTTCCAACATTAGCAGGAGAGGAAGACCTAGACCTACAATTTGGTATAACAATTGATCTCCCAGTGGCTAGTGATTACATGTTGGAGACCATGACCTCTCGACCAGTGACAGAAACCATATGAAAGAGGTTGTTACACAGTTTTTGTAAAATAAATTACAATGTACATCAAACTGAAGAGCCTAATTCTTTGTACAGTCAAATCCTAATATTAAGACCACCTTTAGGACCAGTACAAAAACAATGGTTTCATTGTCAAGTTGAATTATAGAGGAAATACTGAAAACTGGTCTTAAAAACAGCTCTCATTATAATGAGGTGGTCTTGGTATTGAGGTGATCACTATGTTAGGTTTTACTGCACATGTTTATTGATATACAGCATGGCAATATTACTGACTGGCTGTACTTTATCGTTATAGGATAGGATACCATGGTTGTTATCCATACATGAATATATGTCAAGGTAACTTTGTATGTACCCTACTTAAATTTCAATTTAAGTTTTTTTTATATTATACCTTACGTTTTACCCATATTTATTTACATAATTTCTCTGTGTGTAATTTATCCAATCTAATATTCACTTACCCTACATATCATTAATATACATTAGTTCTCATTGTCATAGATACCGTAGGCTAACAAAATATCTGGTTTCCACTAACTTCATAAAAATAATAGGGTCAGTACAAAAAAAATTGGCTGACCCTTGACCTTTTTGAGTCGTGGTCATTTTTTTCCTACAGATAGTTTGATATTCCTACAATCTGTACTTCCAAACTAAACAAATGTATTCGAAAATAAAAAAGTTCTGCCGACATACCAGCCCTACATTTTTACGGATGTTTGCAGAAACCAGGTATTTTTATTAGCGGCTTATCAGTGTCTTGAAGCACAATCTGTAGATGTACTGAGACACAAATGGACGAGTATCAAGGTGCATTTTCTTTGATTAACATTGTTATTATGGAATTTCGCAGTAAATGCATGTCTATTGAAATAATTAGGTTTACCATAATATTGTTCTTATTACTCCTACTAAATTCTAGTAATCAAGGATCATTTTCAAGGGAAAATTTTTCAACAGAATGTTATACCAAAATACTATCAAATTATTTTCGCTACGTTCATGGCCATGATCAGTCGCTGGTTAGAGGGGAGGGTATTTTTGTCATGGTACAAAATGACCTTTTCAGAGTCAGAATACCTGAAAGCAACCTGAAAATAAAATTACCGGACAAGAGTACCAGTAATTCTACTGTTAATCACAAATTTCTGTCCAATATGCAGTTGAGGAGAATGGACTTACCCCACCCTTCATATGCCCCTCAGCTGATTTCAACAGATTTTAGTATTTCACAAAAAATGATCCTTTTGATCATCCAATCTGTTGAAATCCTCAGAAAAATTACAAGACCCCAGGTATTTCCAGACAGCAGTGTTATTTGAAGTTAGTTCATATTATTGTAAAACATGCACAGTGTGATATTTCAGGTCATCAACGAATGGCAAGTCTGTTATAGTTGCGTGTTCTGCATTAAAAAGAAGCTACAGAGATGTACTCTGTTATGGAACAATGGCAGAGGATATTTTTCCAAGTAAGCAACTTCCAGCCAACAGGAAGTTAGATATTAAGTTCATTCACCTGACTGGTTCTAAAGATATCCTGGAAACTCGGTTGTGTAAAAGACTGGGTCACTATATGCCAGCAAGTCTTCTACAATCACAGTTAGATACTCTTGAAGTATTGGGTGATGATGAAATAGGAATTTGTGTAGATATCATTAATTCAACAGAAGAACTGGTAGAGAACGTGATATCAGAATTAGCAATAAATGCATAACTGTTAGCTATGTACAGTGGATACTCAAATTACTCAAACACAATAGAAAGAACTAGAAAAAATGTCTTTAATATGTGGTATCCCTATAGCTCTTTTCATTATTGTATCTGCTGCACCCAATTGTATAAACATTGGTTAACTTTAACCACTGGGTTACATCAGAGTTTTGGTTAAAATTTTGGTTAAATGTTCAGTTAGCTGTTGTAGAAAATTCTGTTAAAGTTTGACCAAATTTTGTTTTTGTTAAAGCTCAAATAAATCCAACCCAAGTCTAAGATGCTGGTTAAATCTTAACATAAACGGTAACCAGTACCAAAATGGCAGCCCTTTCTAAATGTTTAAATGTTTTTTTTTTAATAGTTAGTATACCAAAATGGTTAAATTTAACCTTCGGTTAAATTAACCATTTGGTTAAAGTTAACCGATGTTTATACAATTGTGCGCAGGTGTATAGAGTTATATCAGTAATAGTTAATAGGTCTGTCACAGAATTCAGTTTATTTATATTTGTATTACTGATAACAACGTTTTTATTACTGATTTCGTAATCAGGAGTAAATTTCCTCTATATTAATCTGAAAAATTTTGTAATCAAAATTTCATTTTAAGTTTATGTATGACAGATTTTGTACTCAAGATGTAATTTTGGTATATGTCTGTGTGACAGATTTTGAACTCAAGATGTAATTTATGGTGTATGTCTGCATGACAGATTTTGAACTCAAGATGTAATTTATGGTGTATGTCTGCATGACAGATTTTGTACTCATGATATAATTTCTGGTAAGTTTCTATCACAGATTTTGTACTCATGATTTTATTTCTGGTTTATGTTTGTATGACAGATTTGTAAACAAGATTTAATTTCTGGTGTATGTTTGTATGATAGATTTGTAAACAAGATTTAATTTCTGGTTTATGTTTGTATGATAGATTTGTAAACAAGATTTAATTTCTGGTGTATGTTTGTATGATAGATTTGTAAACAAGATTTAATTTCTGGTTTATGTTTGTATGATAGATTTGTAAACAAGATTTAATTTCTGGTGTATGTTTGTATGACAGATTTGTAAACAAGATTTAATTTCTGGTGTATGTTTGTTTGATAGATTTGTAAACAAGATTTAATTTCTGGTGTATGTTTGTATGATAGATTTGTAAACAAGATTTAATTTCTGGTTTATGTTTGTATGATAGATTTGTAAACAAGATTTAATTTCTGGTGTATGTTTGTATGACAGATTTGTAAACAAGATTTAATTTCTGGTGTATGTTTGTATGATAGATTTGTAAACAAGATTTAATTTCTGGTGTATGTTTGTATGATAGATTTGTAAACAAGATTTAATTTCTGGTGTATGTTTGTATGATAGATTTGTAAACAAGATTTAATTTCTGGTTTATGTTTGTATGACAGATTTGTAATCAAGATTTAATTTTCATTGTATGATTGTATGACAGATTTGTAAACAAGATTTAATTTCTGGTTTATGTTTGTATGACAGATTTGTAATCAAGATTTAATTTCCAATATAGTTTTGTATTAGTGATATTGAATCAAGGTGTTTGTTCCAGGATAAATATACATTGTATGTTGATTGGTTCATGGCATTGGTGCTGTTTATATTTTTATCTGGAACTCTTTATTTCACATATATTTCATGATATTTCATGCATCACAATTTAGAGTCATTGGTATAGTAACGATTTGCAACAATAATGACTCACCACATAAGGACTCGCAACACTTCTATTAACAACTCACGACAAAGTAATAATGACTCGCCACATATGAAATGAGTTGTAAAGTATATTTCTTACTTACCGGTAATCCGATTTTAAGAATTGCTTCTCCTGTAGTTTTTTTTATCAATTTTACTTATTTAGGAATTATTCTGTATCTTAAAATAAATAAAGTTTTGTTTCATGAATGAGTGTTTCCATTTATGTTTATTTAGGCAATAAGAAAATGTCTTTGAATTTCATATGAATTTCAGTGTATATTCAAGTTTGCCCATTCAAACATAATTTTGTTTTAGTGTTACTATTTTTACAGGATTATCATTTGAGGTAAGACATCAAAGTGGTTATGTTTTGATATGTTTAATTAATGCATCAAATTAACACTCTTTTAATAGGTAGGTGTGACGTGAACCAATAATGAAAAAAATTAAAGCGGCTTCTCAAAAGCGATGTTTATTGTTGTAGTTGAGTAAAAGACGGCATATATAATTGTTACTATCTAGAAAAATCATACTCTGACTCAAAATGATAAGTGATAATTAACTGTGTAAATGTTTTAATAGTATCACCCAAAACTTGTTTTTGATAATTAAAGTCATAATTAATAGTGCTATACTTGTTTATTACTTTAATAAGTAGTGAAAAATATTAGAATGTTCATTTTTATCAATTCTTACACTACAGTCATAATGGAAACATTATCTGTTCAACGAACAATTTATGACACAAAATGTCATTTTCAACCAATAAATTTATTGCATTTACTTTAAACATATACAACGTATTTTGCATTTTCTGTGATTTATATTATACAATTTGTAAAATGCTTATTAATTTAATGTTAATGATTAAGTGACTATTTTATGAATTTACTGTACAATATTTGCAGCAGATTCATAATGACCAAGCTGGACAGCCAATCAGAATGACTGAATCTCATAAGTTTTTTTCATAAAGGCCACTTTTTTTTGAATGGCAATTTTTTTTCATAATGGCTGAGTTTTGTGTTCATGTTGTGGTGACCTTGCATTTGAAGTGAAAGCGTGCCTACTATTGAATAGCTAATTAATAATGCCTTATAATCATAATTTGTTATTTTATAAAGAAGGGAATTATTATCTCCTTAGTTGACACTTGGACCCATTAACCAGCAGTGATGGGATTAACACCTATAGACATGCCAATGACTATACTCATCAATCATTGATGATTGGATTAACATTTCAAATGGTCTTAAATTAAAATCGATAAGATATTTTACACATAGGATATTGTCTTTGACACTTCTTTGTATACAAATCAGACATCCAAATGATAATCACCCTCAGCAACAAATTAGGAGGTACTAACCATTCTGTGGTGAGACATTATTACCTGTACTTTGTAGCGAGTCGTTATTAGAAGTGTGACGCATCGTTATGTTGCGAGTTGTTACTAATTTGAGTCATTGTATTTATGTAAACCATAGTTTAATAAGAACTCATTTCACACCCTTACTGCATAAGGGTCTTGGATGTAAAAAGATAATGAGTTAGCAGACTAGTGATCTAGGTTTGTTTCAAGGATGTTACTGACACTCTTAGAGCTTAATAAAATTGTCCCATCTCTACAAAATCATAAGCCAGAATTGGATTAGAGAAAATGTGAAACATATTGCAAGCACACTTTCAAATAAATCATTTGACTCACAAAATGGCAACCATCTCCAATACATGTGAGAAATATGAAATCTTTTCTAAAATAATTACAAGAACATGTACAAGAGGGCCATCATGGCTCTGCATCGCTCACCTGAATAAATGTAAGTTAACTTGTTATTAAAAAGGTAATATGGTGCACTTCTGGGCAGATAAAAGGGTACAATAATAAACATGATGAAGGACCATCAAAGGATACTTGTGGAATATTTGTGATAAATAGAGAATGCCACAGACCAAGTTTGGTAATGATCCATCCACTGGTTCATGAGAAGAAGACATTTAAAGGTATTTCTACCTCTAGTGACCCCTTAAAGGGGCTAACTATTTTGAGCAAAACTGATAGAACACCGTCTAAGGATGCTAAAGACCAAGTTTGGTAATAATCCATCCATTGACTCATGAGAAAAAAATTTTGAGGTATTTTTATTTTTACCTCTGGTAGCCCCTATAAGGCCCCAAACTTGACAGAGGACTATCTATGGATGCTTCAAACTAAGTTTAGTGATGATCCATCTATTGGTTAATCAGAAGATGTTTAAAGGTACTTCTATTTTTAGCTCTAGCAGCCATAAAAGGGGCCAACCATTTTATTTGATCAAACTTGATGGAAGACTATCTAACAATGCTATATAGACCAATTTCTGTGATAATCCATCCGTAGGTTCATGAGAAAAAGAGGTTTAAAGGTTTTTTCTATTTTTAGCTCCAGTGACCCCTAAAAGAGGTCAATTGGTATAATGGCAAATTGAAGTTAGAACATCAAAATTCTACACATAAAATTTGAAGTAAATCTGACCAGTAGTTTCTGAGGATAAGACCATTGTTAGTGCCTGATGCTGGACACCAGAGCATCTATCCACCCATCCTAACAGGTCACCCTTAACCTTTGGTTCTGGTGAGCTAATAAATATATACAACACACAATATTGATTTTATTGGGTTGTTATTCATTGCAACACTTAGAATTATGCAGGTTAGACAATGATTATTTTATGCAAGTTTAATACATGTAATGCCATGGAATGAGTGAAATATATAGAATGTATTTTAAGATTAATAATCTATACGAACACAATCATGGTACACTTAAAAACCATATTTTGTCATATAAAGTTGGGAGGATTCTGTTTTGGGTTGTACACCATAGTAAACATTTCTAGTATGTATACACAACTGTAACCACCAAGCAAAATTTAGAATATTAATGATCACAAGCTGTGTTCAATTCAGTCCTTGTGTAGATTTATATAAAGGCCATACTTAAAAGAATGTTGGTTTGCAGTCATGCAGCCCAAACTTAAACAGTAGGTAGGTTACAGTAGGTATTTTTTGATAACATTTTTATGGGTCAAGGGACTTTTCAATTAGTCTGTTGCATAACTGCAAACCAACAATGTTTTAAGAATGGCCTAATTAACCATTTATTCCACTTAACTGATTTAGTCAGCAAACACTGGACTCAGTAGAGCCCTGTTTACACTCACTGTATGATATTACTGAACCTAACTTCTTACAGAAGATTTTTAACTTCCCGACTAGCATGTACTTTAATATTAATCAATCAGTCTACAGTTTCTGTTTGTATAACATGTCTAATTTTCTCGGCATCATCTCGTACTTGTTGATTACTTGGATCTATCTTTAATGCTGCTTCATAATCTTGTAAACCTATAATTGAAGCATACTTAGTGTATACATACACAATCATAAACAGCATTTTGATCAATGAATTGTGTCAAGGTCTTTTAACATAAAACCTTTGCCTTATTGTTACGTCAAAATAAAATAACAAGGACGTACATGAAATAATATTTGCCTTATCGTTTCAACAGAAACAGAACTGATTCAGAATATAACTTAACTTTGAACAATATACAAATATAGAATATTCTGCAAACCATACAAAATAAACCACAACAAAATTTATAGTATTACCTTCAACATACATCTCCAGTTGACAAAATGCTGTGCCCCGACGTACGTGACATTTTACACGACTGTCAGCATTCTGTGGTACTGGCGGAACAAGTTGTTCTATTGCCTTAAAAATAAATTCATAAGATATTTGGGCTAGGTTATGTATAACTGTACAGGTGAGTCAACCATTATCTATTGACTCCAACCTCCATTGCACTGCCAGTCAATGGTGTTGCTCCAAGTTAAGTATAATGTATGTATGCAATCTGAAGATTAATTAGTTAATAGTCAGTTTTTGTAATGTGCCCATGAGCTAATAACAGGTAAGTGTAATAAATATACAAACATGCAAAACTGCTTCACGTATTTGGTGCGATAGAAATGAACATCCTTAAACATTGTTCACAGAAACTTAAAATAATTCCATTTATACATATATATATATATGTATGTAGTATAAGTGTCCAATTAATTTCACTGGAGTTTAACATTGCACCAACAGCCAGGGTAATTTGGCAACTCCCACTTAAGGAAGACCCCAAGCTTACACTTTGGTAGAACCATCAACCTTCCATAATTCAGCTGGACAGTTTCCTCATGCCTCATTCATTAATAACAATTTATGTTTTTGCCCAACCAAATAAGAACAATTTGATGATTTCAAAATATGGTTGTGTAGTATAAAATTATAAATTCAGCAAAAAAGGTATCACTCTTACCTTCGAACAATCCTCTATACATTTAAAGAAATTTCTCATTTTTAAGTGACAAGCAGCCCGATTTGAATAACAGCTGGTGAAACGTTAAGGCATTTATCTGAATCAAATAAACTTATCACTTAGTTTAATTATTAATATAAACAAATCTTTGTTTTAACTCTTCAAGACCATGAAAAGATAAACATATACAATGTACATATACAATATCAATATTCAAAACAAAGATTTTGTCTTTGTAAGAAATAATATGACAAGGTTTTAACTATCACTTAACCATATGCACCCAACTGTATAAACATTGGTTAACTCTAACCATTGGGTTAAATCAGAGTTTTGGTTAAAATTTTGGTTAAATGTTGGATTAGCTGTTGTAGAAAATTTTGTTTTTGTTAAAGCTCAAATAAATCTAACACAAGTCTAAGATGCTGGTTAAATCTTAACATAAACAGTAACCAGTACCAAAATGGCAGCCCTTTTCAAATGTTTAAATGATTTTTTAATGGTTAGTAAACCAAAATGGTTAAATTTGACCTTTGGTTAAATTAACCATTTGGTTAAAGTTAACCAATGCTTATACAATTGGGTGATGGAATTCAAGATCTGGGTGTATTCCATATTATGTAAACTAAAAGTTGAAGAGCAATTAATGATCTAAATTAACTATAAACCAATACGAATTCTTGGTACATTGTATAACCATAAGACACACATGAAAACACCACTAGAAAAGGATACGAATGAATGTTGGGGTTTAATCTTATAGCATGAGAATATGCATTGACAGCTGACTCCAAATTCCCAGCCTTGAAAAATTCACTGAAATGATAAAAAATGTATCATGAAAATTTTAATAAAAATATTTTCTTTTGGGGTGGGTAGAAGTTAATCATTAAGGTCATTGAACTTTTAGATTTAATTCTTTAGTTTCAATGTGAATTTGACTGCCATTTTAAAATGATTTAAAATAAACAAACTTATAAAAACGTATTTTCACAAGATGTAAAAGCTTTATATAGATGAATAATTGATTTTTTGAATCAGTCATTATATTAAGTATAGACACACTAAGCAAAACTTAAAACAACTACTGGTGCATATTTTCAAATAAATAAAACACTGACAACATGAGGAAAGAAACCCACAAATGCAAACAACCTTATTTTGTCCTCACAAAAGGTCAGTGAACCATACATTATTTTTGCAATATTTTTTTCACATACATTATACATTACATTCAATGTATGTCTACACATATGAATGTCAATTTACATCTAAATATTTCTAAACAGAAAACTATTCAACAGGAAGCAGGGGGTGTTTGGAGTTTTGTTGAGTATGTATCAAATAGGTGATATATATATTATCATTATATACATATTTTATTATGCTGGGTTTTAACTTTGCACCAACAGTCAAGAGTCATTTGGCAACTTGTCTAGCTTTATCAGTGGAGGAAGACCCAAGGAATACACCTTGGTAGAACCACCAACTTTCCTTAAGCTAGCTGGACAGCTTTCTCGTATGTGAAATTTGGTCCAGGTGGGATTCAAACTGATAGTACTAGGGGGCCAGTGACTACAAGTCGAGTACCTTTACCACTCAACCATGGGGGCACCCTATATATTATTACCAGGAGAAAATACACATACAAATACAGCATATATATATATATATATATATATATATATATATATATATATATATATATATATATATATATATATATATATATATATATACCAATCTGATCATATGTACATACTTTCCTTTGTCTCTAAGCCACATAGGATTCTTTTCTTCCTCTGATAAGTTCTGATCTTCAAGTTCTATGATACGTCGTGATTCAGCCTGCTTCTTCAGCCACTAAAATAACAAGTTAATTCAGACTATCATTGGCAAGCGAACAATTACTTGAGCATCCGAACACATAGTCCAACTAATCAGTTTGTTTGTGATGGTAAGACATTTTTTATTTGTTCTTGTTCCAATCAGGATGGCCCCTCGGAATTCATTTATGAATTCAAATAAGAAGCCAAGTAAGTATAACATATAGTACATGCTCATGTACAAAGCTTTCAATACATTCATAATATGTTGTTCACAGTTAAAAACCTAAACAGATATTGGCATATATTTCTCTAATATTTATCAAATTCTCAAATAAAAAAATTCTCATGTTATGATTCAATTATTGATGGTGTCTGTATTCATTAAAATTCAGTACAGACTCGATTTGTATGAATATATTTCTGGCAGAAATGAATTCAAGTTTTATGCCCTAGTCCTATAAGCATCCTTTTCTGAAATCACAAAGGCAAGTAATCAGTTGTTAACAGAGATACAGGTTAGTTCTGATTGGCAACCAAAAAGTCCTGACCTGGTAATTTGATGTATGCATTTTACAGACATTACTGATTGTTTGCAAATAATTGACATTACTGATTGTTTGGTTATAACCTAAATTACTGATTTTTTGGCACATAACTGATTTTACTGACTGTTTGCTCAGTACTAACAAAGGAATTGTTTGCATATAAACAATATCACTGATTGTTTGTATATAAAAAATATCACTGATTGTTTGCATATAAACAATATTACTGATTGTTTGCATATAACCAACATCATTGACTGTTTGCATATAAACAACATCATTGATTGCTTGCATACAACTCACATCACTGATTGTTAGCATATAATTGACAGTACTGACTGTTTGCATATAACTGAAATCTTCTCAATTCTATAGTTTACCACGCCTCATCAACCTTTTTGCTAGAAGACTGAGGTATGACAGGCTTTCACTTTGACTGAGATAAACAGCATGAAAACCATACACAACAAGCCTTTCTTATATTAAGCATGCACTGAAATATTACCTCATCTTCTTTTGGCTTAACTGATTCTCTTTCTGGTGTTGGAAATTCTCTGTGAGTGAAAGAAACAGAAATTTTTCCAACTTCCCTGCGGGGAGCACCATCAGCATTCTGCTCAAATATGTTGGCTTTTTTACCTACAAATAAATAGTAAAATGTCAAACGTCTTAGAACATAAGACAAATACTAGGACTCAAAATGCAATTGTAGGATTCTGATCTGACACCTTGGTTGATGTGAAGGGAGTTGGTCAGGCAACACAGACGATAAAAAATAGGTGTAACCACAAAATACTTTTTAATATTTTTAACAAAATTTGAGTAGATTGTTTTCATTACCATTTGTTTTGATGTTTAATGTTATTTCAAAATGAGAAATAAGCAACTAATTTGCACACATTTCACATGGACAACAGTATACAGTATTCAGTTTTCCTTAAACAGTAATACAGGATTTAAAATTTTAGCTGTTAAGGCCATTCTCAAAGAGTATTCATTTGCAGTTACATTAAAAAAGTGCTGGACCTAAAGAAAGTTATAAGTGTTTTGACAAGAAATTTTGTTTGATCTTTATTCCAGCTTTTCATTTTCAGTAGAAGCATATACTGTTAACAAACAATGCCTACCTACTGATACAAATCTAGGTTGCCTAACCACAAACTAACATTTTTTTATGGATGATCTTTTGAAAGATGTATACACTCCCAGTATTATCATCACAAACAATAGAAAATTACCTCTAGTTTGTCTTCTCTGCAGATTTTCTTGTTGTTTTCTGGATTCTCTCTGAGCAGTTTCTTCTTGCCTTCTTTCTTCCATCAACCTTTCCTTCTCCTGTTATAACGTGGTCAAACTACTAGAACATGTTCTCATTCAATACATAGGAATTTTTTAAGAACAAGCCATCTATATTGAAGTTAAAAGTGGGTTTATAGTATGTTTCTGAGTATACGTTTGGACCAATTTCACACTTTAATCCCAGACTATTGGTACATAAGTTCTCTATTAACACATAGTGTTCTAAACTGCCTTAACACATTGGCTAACTTCCCTCACTGGTACCCTTCTATACACCTACCTTAGGTAGAGAGGAGCAATGTAAATGCTTTTCTTGCTCAAGGAAATTACAATTCAGCAGGATCAGAATCAGAGACTCCTTGATCCAATGTCTTACCACTTAAACCACAGCTCCCACTTAGCATGATTCAAGTAGTATAGCCAAATTGTGTTAGTGCATTTTTTTAGAATATTGTTCCATATCAATTTAGTAGGTAATGAGAAAGAATTTGATAATATTATGGTTAACGTTAAAAGTATGCACTAGCTTGTTATACTTACAGTGTAGTTATTCATACAAGTCAAGGATTAATAAAAAAAGTGATTAATTTCAGACGCATTTTTTTTCAGAAAAGGTAGCAAAATAGTTGGTATAGAACACCAAACTTGATGCAATTACCAAAATATCATATTTTTCTTTTAAATTAATATCAAATTGAAATATGAAAACAATAAAAATCATCTTACAATCATGGATAACTCAACTACAGCATAACATTATGTCACAATTAAAATATCTTTAACTTTAAGATATTACAGTGCCAAATCCTTTTGCGTGAAGTCGTTTTTTTGTATTATTTAGCAAGGATTTGATAAAACATTTTGCATTACTTCAATAGTTTTCTTACCTTCAATGCAGCCTGTCTTTGTTCTTCTTTCCATTTTTCCAAATCATCAGTAGCTTTTTGTCTTTCACTTTCCTTTTCTCTTTCTATTCTATTTCTTTCTTCATCTTCAGCCTACAACATGATATTTTCATCAAACACAAACACATTATCTTTTGTTATCAATATATTGAAGCCAACATAACTCTATATCATCACACTAATATATTCAATTACACAAGAAACACTGCTTCATTCTTTGAAATAAAATTTTAAATATCAAGCTTGACTTTTTACAATAAAGTAAAATCCTGTTATAGTGAATTCAGATATAGAGAAAATCGGATAAAGTGAAGTAATTATTACTATCCAACTTTACCTTTCTTTATTTCAATGTAATGGTTATAATGAAATATAGATATAATGAAGTAATAATTTGGGTCCACAGGAATTAACTGTAATCATGTTCTTACATGAATTAAAACCGTCTTTCAACAAAACCCTATTAGCCTTATTGCTAAATATTCAAACTCCATATTTGTTGATTACAAATGTACTACCATAGGAGGTATGGACTGTGCAGAGCTGGCAACGTAACTCTTTTTGAAGTTTCTGTAAACGTATACTTTGAGATCATACCTTCATAATTTCTTTGAGTGCATATTGCTCATTTGCTCTTTTCTGTTCTGCTTTCATTTTAGCTTGTTCTTTCAGCTTTTCTTCAGACTTAGCAAATGCCTCGGCTCGTTTCACCTTCATCTCTTCTTTGTTGTCTGAAAATCATTTTATGTGATGATAATACTTCAAGTAATAAGTAATCAAAAACTTTCATACCAGATCACCTGCATAAACTATAATATTCTGGTGAATCACCTATTAAAACAATAGCATTAAAATACTAAATGAGAGCAGCATATTCCATGGGGAAAAGGAATTTAAATTACATTAAGTATAAACTTGTATTTTAGTACCAAAACACAATAATCCTGGACATTTCTTGTAGTTACCTGTTATGTCAGACTGTAACTGTGGCCATTTTTCTGGTTCTTTTTTCAACAGTTTAAACACAACTGCTCCATTTCCAACTTGTGCTATACTGTCAGTATCATCAACAGGAGAATACAGGAAGCATTCAAATAAGTAAGGTGGGTAACTCACCTGAAATGTTTGACACATGAAGAGTATAAATATTATACTAGCTTATAGTTCCTATGTTTAAGACAAGATGTTCAATTTGAAAATGACTGAAATTCTATGTGAATATACATGATAATACATTCAAAAGTTCTTTCATTCTTGACTCCAAACTCATGTTAGTTAAAGTAGCTAGACTGGTAGAACCTTTAATATATAGTCTGAGTCTGTAAAAATAAATTATACTTTTGAATATACAGTAAAACTCTGACTTTTCGACAACGGATTATCCGAAAATCTGGTGTAATCCGAAAAGAAATTTCAGTCCCGATTTTTTCCGTATATATTTCTTTCTAAAGTAACCCCAATTATCCGAATCGACTAATCCGAATACCATGGCTAATCCGAAGTGATAATAAGGTCCCCAAACTCATTTGAATGTGTACTTTCACACCTTTAATCCGATATAGACAATTAACTCCAATCAACCAGTCTTGTCTATTGAAGGATTTCTTTAACACGTCAGAAAGTGTGAACAACAATTTATAAAACCCCACTGATCAACGTATATTTTGTTTGGTTTATTGTTTACAATTTCGGGAACATTATCATCCTAATATGATGCGAATTTGGTAAGATGATTCACATCTTATTTTGACTTTATTAATAAATTGCTTTACTGATATCATAATTTTACTTTAATAATATGCAATTAACATTTAAAGTGATCACTTTATTTTTGTCACATTGTCACGAAATGCTAAAAACAAACAACATACATGTATGATCTCCAATTATTATTACATGATTAGTCAGACAATATTAGTGATGCTAGTACATGCGAGGCAAGATTTCCTTTACCTCAGATTATCCGAAACCGCGGATTATCCGAAATAATTCTTTGGTCCCGTCGATTTCGGATAATCGAGGTTCTACTGTATATATTATATATATAAAGTATAATGTATTTTTACAGACTCAGACTGTCAACAACAAAAAGTTGAATATTGGCATCTATTATGGAAGGAAAAAAGGCCCTGAAGTCTGGTGTCCAACATGTAAACAAAAAGATTTTAGTGTGCCTACAACACATGTTACGGTTTATACCAAATTGTCAAGCTTTATACAAGCTTGTTTTTCCATTACATACGGACAGAGTATTGGAAATTAAGAAAAGATGGGTTACAACTATAGTAAATTAGGAGCAAGATAAATCCATGGTCCAGACTGGGGATTGAACCCAGGACCCCCAGCACAGTAGGCAGACACTCAACCACATCGCTAAAGAGTTAACCCAACAGCAAGGCTGTTAAAGTGGCCTATATTCCTACAACCACTAAGAGCTGACCAGCCCTCCAGTTTGATACTCCAAATCTCTGCATGAGTTCGTCAAACAACACTGCCACCATTATAGTAAAGTAGGAGCGAAAAAATCCATGATTCTAATCAGGCATTAAACCCAGGATGCCTAGTACTGTAGGCGGACACTCAATCATATCGCTAAAGTGTTAACCCAACAGCAAGGCTGTTAAACTGGCCTATATTCCTAGTACAATTACTACACAACCTAGCCAGTTGAACAAAAGACCTAAGAAATGTTTAAAATGGAGTGCTGTAAAATTATTGATTGTAATACTTCATTTCATTTTAACACACTTTTTAATCCCAAATATCAAATTTCTACGTTGCTTCGGGTTTCAGATTGTTCTCGAATGCAAAATGTCTTTTATAGCGGCATGTCTAATCGTGATCGGTGTATGGTCCTGATTTTTAAGCGTTCGTACCTTCAAATATTCTTCCGACGAAAATACGTCAATCTTATTTGCTTTAACTCCTTTTAACGGTACTGTTAAAAATACTACTTTATCCGTCTGTTCCCATGAGAAGTCCTTCACAATGAGCGGCATTTTTATTTACTTGCAGAAAATTCGTTGTGTTGTTTACCTTTGATACCATTCGGAATACCTCGGTGTCAGGATAAGGATAAAACATGGTCGACCCGTTTAACGGATGTACAGGACAAGTCTAAATGCATGTAAAACATTGGAACCCAATCCTTTTTGCTCCATATTTTCAAACCAAAAGTCAATTTTGAAAGTTGGAAATTGATTTGAATTAGAAAAGGGGAACATTGTGATTTCACAGCTCAAAGAAGAATGTTAATTTATATTAATTATGTACTTTTAAACAAAGAAGTCGTTCCGGCCCCAACAGCTACAAACAAGTCAGCCAGGGACTCAATATTACATGTTATATAGAGTCCCTGAGTCAGCCTAACATGCATTTTGTGCAAAACTATGGAGACACTTATACTTATCTGTGAAAAAATCATTGACCATCTCAATATAACAAACTAATCAAAAGGACACATCGCGTATTCACTCAAGTACGCTCAGGCGTGACAGAGCTACTGGAAACGTTAGACAGCTGGACTGATCCCTTAGGTGCTGGCTGGGACCAATATACACAAATGTGTATATTGGTCCCAGGTGCTGGGGAGGGATAGATGCACAGGCACTTGACGCAAAATCAAATTTTAGCATCATAGGCCACTTATACCTAATAACAAGGGTATTAGAGGCACATAGAGCTAAAATTTGGTTTTGTGTCAAGTACCTGTGGATGGATGTCATTTGTATGCTAGAGACACGCAAGTGAAAGAAAGATGTAGACTGGACATTAGGTAAGGTTATTTCTCTCAGAGGGTATAGTATCAATTAAACTGGTCCTCGTTCCATGTTGCAGTGCACCAAAGTCAACGGGTACCAGTTTAAGTATCAACCAGGAACAGTGTTGTCACTGCTACCACGATCAACACAAATAAGTGAGTGAGTGAGTGAGTGAGTGAGTGAGTGAGTGAGTGAGTGAGTGAGTGAGTGAGTGAGTGAGTGAGTGAGTGAGTGAGTGAGTGAGTGAGTGAGTGAGTGAGTGAGGTGAGTGAGTGAGTGAGGTGAGGTGAGTGAGTGAGTGAGTGAGGTGAGTGAGGTGAGTGAGTGAGGTGAGTGAGTGAGTGAGGTGAGGTGAGTGAGTGAGTGAGTGAGTGAGTGAGTGAGTGAGTGAGTGAGTGAGTGAGTGAGTGAGTGAGTGAGTGAGTGAGTGAGTGAGTGAGTGAGTGAGTGAGTGAGTGAGTGAGTGAGTGAGTGAGTGAGTGAGTGAGTGAGTGAGTGAGTGAGTGAGTGAGTGAGTGAGTGAGTGAGTGAGTGAGTGAGTGAGTGAGTGAGTGAGTGAGTGAGTGAGTGAGTGAGTGAGTGAGTGAGTGAGTGAGTGAGTGAGTGAGTGAGTGAGTGAGTGAGTGAGTATATAGAAATGTATTATTGTCCTAATTTGGTGTAATGAATAATAAAAATTATTACGGTCATTTATAATGTTCATCATTATCTCTATATAATCATTATGATATGTCTACAGGGCAACATGTGCGCAATGTCTTTATATTTGTGTGATTCTCCCACATATTTTTTGGTACAACATATCACTTCCACATTTTATAAGATACTACTAGTTTGTATAAACAGATAATTTAAAAGGATTAGCAAATTAGAGTCATCCTGACAGATGTTAACTGGTAAAGTTTTAGCATTTTTTACATAGACCCAAATTTAAATGTTCAGTATTTTGTTTTTATATCATATCGATATATTTATTCGAGACAAATTACTTTAATGTCTGATTAATTGGTCAATAGCTGCCATTTCATCGTATGAGTCATTATGATAAATTGATTATTTGCCAATTGGAATAATCTGCAAGAGGTCGCATCATTGTAAGCATCAAGAAGAGTTAGTCTGATTTCATCCGCTTTCCGCGATCAATTTACTAGTCGTCAATGTCTTAGTCCAAACTGTTTTCTATGGCAATATCTCAGGTAAACTAACAAATTTCTTTGCTTATTTACATGTTTCAGTGGACTGTTTGCTGTATGGTAATGATTCGGTGAATTGAAAGGGGTATTTGTTTAATTTAAGTGAAAAATATTCACGGTCGCTGAATAATTCCATTGTGTCATTAGTTTTCGCGACATTGTTCAATGACCGATTTTTTATTAATCACATAGCATATCCTTTATTTTATATCATTTAACTTGCAATTGTTTAATGATTTTTCTTTTAAAGCATATGTTAAGTCGTGTACAAATTTCTGTTGATATCTGTACAAAACAATAGTCATTAATATGGTGTGTGTGAACGTTTTTCACTTTTCTCGTTACTTAAAATAATTCTTAGCTCTGACTTCCTTTTTTCCTTATGAACGAAGTTTTCACATTAGTTCTTTTACACTTGCTATTACGCCATATATATTCACTCATCATGTTTAATATAAATTCTATTACGTTTGGAGTGTTATTCCATTTTTCCTTAAAAATCCCCAACCCTTGACTATTTGAAAAGTTCTCAGTGTTTGGTTAATTTAAGTTAAATTTTAACCAATAAGTGATTGAAGTTGGTAAAGCATAAGAAAAAAAGAAGGAAAAATAGCTGTTAATCAGATTGTTAAACTAAATGCAAATGGAAATTTTTGCTGAATGACCTAATCATATTTTATCAAAATAGATTAATTGACTTGGCACATAGAACTTTGAATTCAAGAAACTTTATTCTTACTCTGTGATGAGTTTTGGTTACAAGTCTGCATTGAATAGTAATTGAATTTAGTTTACATTTAAAGTTCAATTGTTGATGTAAGGTTATTTATATTCAGTGTTCTTTTATTTAATAGGTGTATAACATCAGTGACTTTTGAACTGCATAGAAGTAGAAAATGCAATGTCCCAATCCTATTGTGGACCCAACAACAAGAACACCATCAGATGATGAGGAAAATTTTCTTGATGATATGTACAATTTAGCTAATGAGGAAACAGAAGATATTTGGAACAAAAGAAAAGAATGTGAAAGATGCAGGTAAATAATGATGTCTGTTTTCTGCAGATACTCCATCATAATGTGTGAAGAAATGTGCAATATAAGAAATATTTACAGAAGAGAAGGTGTATAGAAATTATCATATTTTTTCCTGATAATGAAATTTGAGCTACCGGAGGGTAATGTTATGAATCATGCTTCAGATGGTTGGTTATACATGAATTACAGAGAATGAGAGTAATACCTTCATGGAGGCGAGATATTAAGTGTCTTATCTCTTATTAGAAGCATCATCAAATTTTCTACTTTCTAGAAAATGTTGTAATAGTAACGTTAGAAGAGCTGATATGACTGTTATGACAATTGTTGTAGCTTATATTTATAGATGTATAAAGAGTTCCAGTCAAATGATATATTTGAGGATAGATATGTATTGCATTGTTCAAACTAATTTTTAAGTACTGGTCCATATTATAAGTGTGCTTATGAAAATAAACAATTTACCACTGGCTTTGAGACAGTTCATTGACTGGTCTGAACAGAAATTTATTAGCCCCAAGCCTTGGGCTATTGGGTCAGAGGAAAGACTGTTATATTGTATGATCATTCTTTTTTTTAGCTCGTATGTTTTGAAGAATTCTAGCTATTATGATTACTCGGTCATTGTAGTTGTTGTTGTCTTCGTGCAAAAACTTCAATGTAGCCCATTACTCAAATACTTTTAAAGACATCACATTGCCATGTAAAACAGGTGGACCTTGGCGCCACTCATTGAAGCTCTTCTCTTTAATTTCAGACGTCCAGAGACAGTATGCTGGTGTCCATTCTTACCTGTGAATAGAGTAAAGATTCGAACTAACATTTATATTCTTCAGCACCCATTTGAAGTAAGTTATTGTTTCGTAGAACCTCTATGCATGTATCTGGTTTAATATTGGCTGTGATACCTGATATTTTAAAGTCATTCCAAGGCAGTACCCCTTAGGGAGATTGTGATTTGCCCAAACTGTTTTTGTATGTTTCTTTGTGTTGAGTGAGGTTTTTTTTATGGGTGTGTGTTGTTATTTTAGGGAACATGGGATTTTTTGTATTTTTTTTTTTTTGTATGAATCTTTTAACTAAAAGGAGTTTTGTTTCTACATTGGATTAAGCAACCGTATATTCCCTTATAAACGCTCCTCCCCTAATAAAAGCCCCCCCCCTTTTTTGGACAAGAGGAAACAAAATGACTTACCATGACAGGCTATTTCAATCTGAGATGAACAATAGAAATTAGTAGAAAACACTTTTTAAATCCAAGGAATGACACAAACACATTTTCAAAAATGTAATGCCCCTGGGGGCTTTTATTAAGGAATATATGGTATATCTTACAATTCTAGAATGAAGTTGTTTGTCTGTATATTTGAAACATAATTATCATATGCTGAAAATGGTCAACATTTTCCAATATACAGTCAAACCTGTGTTTGCAGCCACCTCCGAAAAAAAACACCCTATGAATAAAGGCCATTCTTTGAAAAACCTTTACTGATTATTTTACAACAAACTGACCTCCAAATAAAGGCAATCTGTCAATAAAGGCCACATTTTGTCTTTCCCAAAGGTAGCCTTTGTTCACAAGTTTGACTGAACATACATCTTGTACTGGCGTGTGTTTCATAATAATTAATATTCAGGTTTCCCACGTTTTCCAGTTCATATATTGTAAAAGTAACTTTCATTTTTCAAGATACTATTTGATAATTTATAATGATAATATGAATGCATTTTCCCGTACTTGATTATTTTGGAATTGATATAAGTTATCCTTAACTTGGTTTCCAAGCTGTTAGCAACATTGTTAATGTTTAATAATTTTTGAATGTTGTAATATATATTGATATACATACATACATTTATGCTGAATAAATACTGTTAAAGTAATTATTTTCATTTCAGGAACTACGTAAATTGAAAACAGCTCCAATGTTACAACAAAGTATAGTAGAAGGAAAATGTAACATAATACGAGGAAAACGTTTTAGCAAGAGGTAGAACTTTCTCCCTGTTCACCCATTTGTAGAATATCAAAAGTATTCACACGGTTGTTTATTTCCTCTTTTAAATTTAACCATGTGATTGACTTTCTCGTTCAGATCTAAGGTGTAAAAAAGTTCCTGGTTTCTACTAATGCCATCAACCCTTTTTTCCCACTGACCCTAATCTTTTTTGCAGTCTTGGTTAATATTCTTCTTGTGGATATTTTCATTCTCATGTGAATTAAATCTCAGAACTAAAAAAATATTTGAAAGTTTTTTGATCTAATCACCCTTTATTTTCTGACAACATGTGTGAAAATCATTTACAGTGCAACCTCTCCTAAGCAACACCCTTTGGGAGGAGCAAAAATATGTTGTTGTTGTTGTTGATGAGAGGTTGTTGCACTAGAGAGATTGAATTAAAAGTTAAATCGTTCAGTGGGAAAAATCATGCTGATGTTGAAAGGAGGTTGTGGCTCAATAGGGGGCCTCTGGAGAGGTTGCTCTGTGTTTATTATTTTTTTAATTTATCAATTTCTTAAGTTTATCGATTCCCTTGTTACTAATCAAGGCGATTAAATTGGCAGTTTGTGAATGTTAGTACTTTCAAATGCTTCAAAATATTTCCTTTGTGTTAAATTTCATATAAATTGCAATTGTTCATAAGCATTATACTTTTGGTTATTTGTGTTGGTCTGTGTGTTGTAGATCAAATATTTTCTTGATAAATCATTGTTCACCTTCAGTCAAGTGGCATCAACATTTTTTTTTTCAGAAACATAAAGTACCCCGATTTATCTGAAATACTTCAATTACCAAACACAGTACTATTGTTTCCTGGTGATGATGCTGTGGACATATCAGAGTTACCTATCTTGGATGACCCCTATAATCTTGTTGCACTGGATGGAACATGGACACAGGCTAAGGGAATGTACATTAACAATGCCTTACTTAAAATACCAAGAAAGGTATATCTTTAACATACCTTTGTAATTATGTTGATAAATCAAATAATTAGGGTACTATTTACTTTTATAGAAATGGACATTGTTGCTATTTGTTTGCTTTTCTATTGGCATAATGGTTGATGTTGTTTTTGTCTGTTCTTTTGGTAAAAACCCTGATTCCGGTAACAAAATCAAAGCGACATGAATTCATTAATAGCAGAAGTAACTGACCAAAAGTGTGTATTCTATTTTTAGATATAGTGACCTTGGCCTTTGCAGTTAAAAACTTGATCCCATGGTGACACAAAGCGAGTAAGAGCTTGTTAAACATTGCATCATCCTACAACATGTTGTAACTTTGTTGTTTTTTAATCTGTTTACAGGTGATGATCAACTGTGATACAAAAAGCAAATATGTGATTCGAACTCAGCCGACAGAAAGTGCACTATCTACACTGGAGTCAGTTTCTATTGCTCTATCTATACTAGAAAATAGACCTGCATTAGCCGATGTAAGTTATTTGTATTATTCTGTATAATGTATTTTTATCACATATATCTAAATGATGATGACAAAGTTGTGTCCCTTGGTGTAACACTTTATGTTTGTCTGCCAGTGATATTCTTCTAGTGTTTGTTGGCTAGTGAAATTCTGATATTGGTGTAGTGTATTGAGTTAAATCTATGAGTCACTTGTCAGTATAGTTGCCTCTTTGATAGTAGTTTTATTAGATCATTCAGTATATAGCCATTTTGTAATAAACTTGTATATAAGCATCTATGAGTTGGAGTTCTAATTTAAGTGGTTTCTTGTAGAATAGTAAACTCTACAATTTGTTACAATTGAAATAACTAATATAGAGACATGAGAACTATTGGAATATGTTGATTTTTTGCTCTGTTTTGAACTTTTATTTGTTTGGTATCATCTTTCAGATTCTTACCGCACCTTTGGATGCATTATGTCACTTTCAGCTACAATATGGAGCTGTAAGACACCAAAGTAAGGAATATAAGATCGCTAATGGTTTGTGGACCAAAACTTTACCCAAGAAACTAATACGAGAAATGAATAGAGAAGCGGCTAAAATCAATCTACAAGACAATGAAGATGATTCAATTGATAAGAAAGCTAATACAAAGATTTTGAAAGACTGTCTAGTTGACATTAATGAAAACCATAACAATAGTTGATGTTAGCTTAATTTAGGTATTTTATACATTTGTGTGCCAGGGAATGGATTACTTATAATCTGAAGTTTATTTATTCAACTGTGTCATAAATTTTATGCATCAATGAAATTGATATTAAAACTCAATCATATTACTATTGTGTACTTTTTGTTTAATTCTTACATCTTTCATTGTAAGGGGTGTATCTTTGTACTGTTTTCCAAGGTTGTTCCACTGTCCCAAATAGGACCCTGAATAAATGTTTTGCCTCTATGAAATTTATGTTTCCTACACTAAGGTGCTCAGTGTCCTCAGTATGGCCTCCTTTTAAATCCCTTTTATTATCTTAACAACTAAAATTGAAACAGCTAGTGCTATTACAGTTAATACTGTATTCTATAAATGTTTATATCTGCCATGACCAGATTAGTAATTTTCACTACACAAATTTTTGTTGAAAATTATGACCTCACAAATTTCTTCTTTTTCATCATGAAAAGTCCTCCTGTTATACACACACATATGTGCACACAGACTTGTATACCTATCAAACAGAGGTACTTCCATTATAAAATGATAGAAAATATACCTCTGCAATTTATATATCAAAAATATTGAGGTGTACCTCTGTATGCATATAAGTATGTTTGTATGTCATGTCCCGTAAATTGCCCCTAAAATTACTAAGCTTGGAGGGATGAGGTACAGGGCCTTTCCCTTATGATTTATTTTTTACGTTCTAAAATCTATCTCATCATGTAAGATATACCAGTACTCACGGAGTCATATTTTGAATTGTAAATCAAAGACAACTGTTAAAATTGTCCTTGTTTTACTTTAATGTGTACATGTTTAATGTATACAAGATTCATGTTAGGTAAAATAGGAAGAGATAATAATTTTATTGATCACCGGTATTAGCCATGTGACCCATACCACAAACATACAAAACACCACATGATACCTATATTTATGCATTAACTTGCATTCAAAGATATAACCTTCATAGGTATGGTTGATTCTGTACTAGCCAATAAACCAACTGATGCTGAAATATGTTTACTGAACAAGAAAATATTTTTGATCATGATTTGACCATGTGATGTTAATCTGTTCCTTTAATATATACATTAAATACATACAGAGATGTTTATAATGCATGCTTATGTTAATTTCTACAGGGTCTGAGGTTTTAAACGTGAGATTAGCCTCCAAGTTCAGGCCCTGATATGATAGGTTTGAGTACAAATCTCAATTCCGTTTTCAATTTATCTTGGCTGGAAAGACATAGCTGTTCGTATGTTTAACTATGAGTACATATTCAGATCAATTATATTGTCAGAATAATGTTCCATTACTGTCTTTGTTTTTATCCTAATTAATATAGAAACATTAACAGGCAAAATATGAGATTTGTGTTCGGAAACCAATCTCACGTTTTAAACAACAGACAAATCATTGAGATGTTTCAAATCATTCTAGTTACAGTTTTGCTATCACAGGTCCATTACTTCTGCCTGTGTTCAACTTATAAAACCAGATTACTCGGATTTTAGTATTAATCATCACTTCATTTTGAACGCTATTGCTCTTCGTGACAGTTCAACCACAGTATTCATTATGAACAGTTTCTCTCATCCGGATAAACACCATATACTTGATCATTTGTACATTCTGGTATACCATTACACGTAAATCCACAGTTCCCTGAGGGACAAATCATCTGTGACTTGTAAGGACATTTAGGCACTAAAATTCAAACAGATATCACTTGATATGTGCCATGTGGAAACATTTAGGCACTAAAATTCAAATAAATATCACTTAAAATGTGTCATGTGGAAACATTTAGGCACTAAAATTCAAACAGATATCACTTAAAATGTGTCATGTGGAAACATTTAGGCACTAAAATTCAAACAAATATCACTTAAAATGTGTCATGTGGAAACATTTAGGCACTAAATTCAAATAAATATCACTTAAAATGTGTCATGTGGAAACATATAGGCACTAAAATTCAAACAGATATCACTTAAAATGTGTCATGTGGAAACGTTTAGGCACTAAAATTCAAACAGATATCACTTAAAATGTGTCATGTGGAAACATTTAGGCACTAAAATTCAAATAAATATCACTTAAAATGTGTCATGTGGAAACATTTAGGCACTAAAATTCAAACAGATATCACTTAAAATGTGTCATGTGGAAACATTTAGGCACTAAAATTCAAACAAATATCACTTAAAATGTGCCATGTGGAAACATTTAGGCACTAAAATTCAAACAAATATCACTTAAAATGTGTCATATGGAAACAGGCACTAAAATTCAAACAAATATCACTTAAAATGTGTCATGTGGAAACAGGCACTAAGTCAAACAAATATCACTAAAATGTAAACAGATATTAATTAAAATGTGGAAACATTTAGGCACTAAAATGCGAATAAATATCACTTAAAATGTGGAAACATTTAGGCACTAAAATGTAAACAAATATCACATGTCCCGGGAAACATGTGTATGTTGGAACAATTAAGCTAAAAAATGTAAACCAATATTGGATGCCAAGCGTGTCCTGAAAACGTTTAACTTCTAAAGTAAACGAACATAGCATGTCAAGTGTATTTGGTAACATTTAAGCATTTAATGAAAGCGAATATCGCATTATATGTGTGTCTAGGGGAAACAGTTTGAGCCCCCTCCCCCCAAAAAAGCAATTAAATATTTTATGAAATGTGTCATGTTGGAATACGTAGCAACAAAATGCAAACAAAATGTCTAACAAGTAACTAGTAATATCTCGTGGGAACAGTTGGGCACAAAAATATAAACACATATCGCATGTATCTTGTGAGAATATTTCAGATTCAAAAATGTAAAAAATATATTTTGTATATCTTATATAATGTGCCTCATAGGAAATGTGACTCAGGCTCTAAAATTTAATTAAATATTTATACTATCACATACGACAATTTCTTTCGTCAGCTCCATCATAACATTCCTGTATACCATTACACACCGTGGCACATGTTTTCAGATCTGAACAAACTATCGCACCTCGTTCACATATCTTTGCTGTAATAAATGAAAAAACGATGCAATATCTCACTAGATACCTGCCTCCATGCTAGATTTATTTTTTAAAAATAGTCACTATTGTTTTCGGCAAAGTAATCATTTTTGTTGCATTGTTGTAAACTCAATGATTGTGTTACAGAAATTTAATAATATGTTACCACTACAGATATGAGAAATCTTTTTTCTAATTATTTCCTATGCAGGAATTATGGAAGGATTTTAAATAATTAGGTCATGCGGGCACCAAAACGCAAACTATATGATAGCTCTTGATTCCATGTTCATAATGTGCTTCGGATTGCTGTTTACAAATTTGGTGTGTGCGTTTTGTTTGTATGTATGATATATTACTCACTAAATTCTAGCTAATTCAATACAGTCATGCAACTTTTGAAATCGCACTAACGAACATGATAAGTTTATCTTAAAAGTAGATATTAATATCAAATTTGTTTGATTTTAGTCCAAAATGTTCAATGTGTTATAAACAATTTTGTGCCCTCCAATGATTTGGGGCAATAAATGCGCCTGTCCGTCCGTCTATCTATTTATCCACCCATTCATAGAAATAATTAATCACTTACTAATTCGACAATTAATTTCGTCTGCCCCCGAAGAACAGTCCATGACGCCATCGCATACCCGCGCACAGTTACCATCAGGACACCGTAAATAACCGTCATCACATAATGGCGCTTCAATGTAAAGTGCCGTCATCATGGATAATGTTCTACACACTCAATTACCTCTTCATTACATAATCACAATATTTAGAAGGTGTGCCTGTTTACATGTTATTTAATTAATTTTGTTTTAGCGTTCGTTAATTGTTCGCACATGGATAAAGAGAGTTCATCAAAAGCATATTTTGACTATGCTCTTGGGTAACTTACCAGTGCACATATACATGTACACGTATTTTCTTCCGAATTCTTTGTCTACAAGCTCACAGAATTTCTATACATTTATATACATGCAATAGACCACCTACCATGTGATATAATATCCTGAGTCTAATTGTCATACAGAAATATGTATACAATGGAACCAGTATGAAACAAGCAACACGATATATCAGCGTCACAGAAACCACAAACAAGAGACAAACAACACGAAACATCAGCATCACAGAAACCACGAACATGTGACAAACAACACAACAATGTTATACAGCATTAAATGGTGGCAATGACTTCGATAAAAAATCAGACTGCAAAATCTATGACATTTATGAACGAGATGATTATCTTGATAGATGTGTAACGACTTGATGCTCGTCTTGTTAGTTAAGCAGCCAGTTAATAGAAGAACAGCGGAACAAACAAGCGGCACTTGAAAGCTTAGTGGTAGCGATAGCTACCACTTCAAAGTATCACATAGCGAAGTATGACAGGAGATTATATCTGAGTAAGGACCATAGCGATTGCAAGATGAATATTCTTACCACAGTAAAGTTCATCTTCTAAATTATGACATTCAGGTTTATGGTTGCATATTGTAGCACATGAACCATCTGAACATCTCATCTGATATCTGCTACATTGTTCAGCTAAAATAAAGCACCATACACCATGTATTGGGCACAAAGTCGGGTTTTTATAAGCATACGTAAAAAACTGAGGGGATCCGACATCGCTTTCTGTTTCTAATTTTGTCACAGGAGATTCAGGACATGAAATTACAAATTATTGGGAGTAGACTTCTGTTTCAGGATTTATGTGTAAGAACTGGCAACTACTTTGGTTTGATAGTAATTGTACTAAAAGATAGACGTTTTTATCAATTCTATGATGTTTCTATGATCTCAGTCTTCAGTGTAGTCCCTTTAAATATCAGAAACGTTAATGCGTGTACTGTAAGTGATTATTACAAGCTTGTTTTTGCTATTTAACTATTGATCCACTAGATCATTTTAATTGAATCTCTTGGAAATTCTAAATATTTCAGCCTAACTCAAAGCATAGTGACACTATTAGATTACTTACGGCATCCGTGTTCATCATCTTGCATCGGGCATTGTGGGATTCCATCACAAACAAAGGAAAAGGGTATACATACAGGATGTCGCAACTCAGGGACATTCAAGTCAAATTTACACATGTAATTCTGTTCGCTGACGCAAGTTTCTGAGAAACAAAATATCAGTAATTATAAATAATTAGATCACTTAAAGAATCAGTGATTGTCACGACCCTCAATTGAAACGGGAAGTCCCTAGTTTAGTTTATCTATAAATGTAGCAGACGAACTATGCCTTGTATCTAATATTCACGATATGAAGTGTCATAGTCTATTGGTCTCTATGATTCGTCCAGGAGAAACACCGCGAAATACACGAAGAGCAGAAGACAGCATGAATTTGGTATTCAAGTCGCAAGTTAAAACTGAAGTAGCAAGTTAAAATTTGAACTCCTGAACGGTAATACAGTGTATTTGTCTCTGACAATACTTTCACGTACATGCATTTTAAAACATTAAATAACTGTTCAGCTTACACGCAGTGCAATACGAACAGCCATAAAAGCAACACAGTTCTTCAATACTAGTACATATATTTAAAAAAGATCACCCTTAATAATTTGATACTCATGTTTTCACTACGGTAATTATCTCCCTTTGTTGTTGCACCATTATTACGTAAACATGTATAGAGAAAGCGAGTTGGATAACTCTGTATGATTTGGGCATAAATAAAAATATGCTTGTAAGCTGACAACTATTTTTATCAAAGCGATTTTATGATTTGAAAGGACCTGACAAAATCTTTCTTGATTTGATTCTATACCTACTGAACTTTCTTATTTTCCACATAAATTATAAAAACAATCTGGACTGGATCTTCCAGGTGTTAAACTGTCTGTTAGTTCTCTTCCTTATCTGTCTACGTATTGCTTTACGACAAACTCTACCACATATCAACGATCCGCGATTATTATTTCTATGCACAAAGTGCGTATAAATGTACAGAACTAATGATTTTTGCATCGTTAACTCGATTGTCTGTACGTGGCATTAGGAGTGATGGCTTTACAGGTCCTGACTAATCATTTTGTTCGATGACATGTTCTTGTATGTATATATGAGCCCTGGATCTGTTCTCGTAAGGTTTATGAATGTGCTCTGCTTACTCTTGTTATGTGTGTTAATGTGTGTTCATGTACTCATTTAGCACAGGATGTGTACTCATTAAGTTTATGTAAGTACTCAGCTGTCATTAGCGCAGATCACACATAAGGTTTTATGAATATAATCAGCTAACATAAGGACAGTACTCAGTAGGTTTACGATGGAATCAGCTAACATAAGGACAGTAATCAGTAAGTTTACGATTGAATCAGCTAACATAAGAACAGTAATCAGTAGGTTTATGATGGAATCAGCTAACATAAGAACAGTAATCAGTAGGTTTATGATGGAATCAGCTAACAATAAGAACGTACTCAATAGGCTTATGATGGAATCAGCTAACATTAGGAATGTACTCAGTAGGCTTTATGATGGAATCAGCTAACATTAGGAATGTACTCAGTAGGCTTTATGATGGAATCAGCTAACATTAGGAATGTACTCAGTAGGCTTTATGATGGAATCAGCTAACGTAAGGACAATACTCAGTAGGTTATGATGGAATCAGCTAAAATAAGGACAGTACTCAGTAAGTTTTATGATGGAATCAGTTAACATAAGGAAAGTACTCGTTAGATTTGTAGATATAAAGAAAATTTGTAATAAAGAGAAAACACATTATATCTAGTAAGGTTTGTATGTACAAAAACATGAAAAAATGAACGAAGCGAACATACCTACAATGGAATCATAGAATTCTCGATATCGCCCAATCTTTGCTTTATCCCTACGTTGTTTTGGGTGTGTTTTTACGACTCTTGAATGGACAACAGTCTGATCGAATATAACAGTAAAACACACCAAAATGATGGTCAACATCTGAAAAAGTGATTTGTACAGGATTTGATATCTGTTTGCTCTATTCTATTAAATAACCTTGACCTCTTCTACGTCCAGCCACCGAAAAACCAACAATGTACACAGATGCATTAAGGCGAAACAAAGACTATATCAAAACTAATCTATCCCAAAACAATTGTTGTAAGGTGGAGAACTTGTTTTTTATTAGCATTGAATCATATTTGACCATACTGCCAATCCTGGCATGATACTGTTATTGAGCAATAAGTTTTTTGTCCAGAACGCGTTTTGTTGCTTTTTTGCATGTTTTAAGTATGATTTACTTCTTTTGTTTTATTACCTCGCTGATTCATGTAATGTATATATGTTAAGATACTATCAGCGACATTAATGAGGATATTTTAAAATAAACTGTGACAAACTGTTATAAAATGAAATGAATTTAAAGCGACGCCCCCTCAAGAAGATAAAGCGCAGCTCATACGTTAGGCAAATAGTTAAATGCTAGTTAACCCGCGTTTAAACGGTCAAAATATCAAAATATCTAAGACGAATTGAACTACATTATAGGAAGATAGTATTCACTTGAATTTTTGCTGAAGGGCAAAAATGTTCCTGATTTCCGCTTTGTTTTGGTCTCTGTCAATATTTCTATTTCCATGTTCATACGTGAGCTGCATCTCCAAACTAAAAAAATGCATTTGAAAAAGTTTTGCCGACATACCACCCAGTATATTTGGCAATGTTGGCAGAAACCAGGGGCTTATTTTTTGGCCGTACTGAGGTACATTGGTGTTTTTTAAAGATATGAAGCGATCGACCTAACAAAGTAACTAACGCAGTGCAAATGTTTGCATCACAAGGTTGCTCTCAGTTTGAATATCGAACTGAACTCATACTTTTTCCCGTGATATCAGCTTTCGTTACGATTTGTGTTTTCATTTTAGTTTTAAATGGATAAGTCTGATAAGTGGTCATCGACCTACTAACAATTTGCTTTTCAAATACTAGTATCTCACAAACGATAAAGTCTGTACTAAAACACCCCCGCAATATCGGACAATTAACCCTAAATGCTATTTTTTTTCGAGGATCCTACTTTTCACAAAGACGAACTACCATAACCATTCACCTGCACTAACAAAGTCCTTAATATGCAAAACATTCTTCTAGTATATAACACTACATAGTTTAGCACCACCCTGCTTGGGATAATGATGCTTTCAGCGATTACACGCGTGTGTTAAGATGAGACAAATCTGTTTCAACTTCACCAAGTGTCACGGACAAATAAAAAATGTCTAACATGATGACCCCGTGGTTAAAATCTTGTAAATAAGGAACGCCATCAAAAATTTGTTGCAATACGATTATTGGAAGAAACGCAATGGCGACATAAAAGATTGTCCAGTGACTATTCTTGCAGAAACTAATTCAATTTGTTCCCCAATTCACGGTTGTGTGCGTGCTAGAACATTTCAGGTACAAGCGGCGCCATTTTGTGGATTTGGATAACTCATCCAACACAATTTATCCTCCCACGACATTGTCTTCTTACACCGTCCCGTGCAGTAATATGAATAGTGCAAGCGAAAACATTTTTTTTTATTTTTCATACAAGAGCTACTGGGATTTGAGCCATCCCATATCTAATTTCACCGAGTTCTCTCATCAGTTTTGTATCCGGAATAAAATGAAAATATTATGGAACGTACTTGTACCTTGAAAGCAGAGCTAGAATCCATGTTAGCATTTATCCATTTGATAATAAACAGTGTGATAATATTTGTTAGTTATTCTGTAGTAAATAAGTTATACTACTGTGTGATTTGTATTTCAATAAACCCCTCCAGTAACGATTTTAACGTGATTTGTACACGGAAGTCTATTTATTTATTGAACAAATACCTGACAAGAATGTTGAGGTTGTTTTCGGTCATGATTTGTGACTTTGTTTTTCGTGGAAAATGTAAAACAAAAATAAAAATGTCATTTTTAACGATTTTTCCAATGTTTTCCTATATAGATTACTATACATGTAGAGATCAACTGCTCTCTTGGATTTCCATCGAAATATTGCCGTTTTGCTGATGAAATATGCCTGATTCATGGCAAAATAACATTATCCTGACTTAAGTACAAAGCAAGTCCAGTCAGCTGAGCTGATAGATCTTAGGGCCGCTGTTACAGGTGTCACGTGTTCTAGACACGGACGAGACAGAAATGTCTCAATGTCAACTTCTTTCATCCAGTGTTCAGTGTGATAATTAACTTGTGGGCGATAGTATGCAGTACATACATATGTATTGTAACATAATTGTTAGGCAACGGCTGCATGAAATAATATGGTGTATGGATATAAATTTCGTTGTCTGAAGAAGCAGTCCAACTAAAAGTAGGAGACAGAATGGGGAGAATTAGGCATCACAACATAGATCATGAAGATGTGATATTAAAAAGATTGTGATAAAACAAAAGTTAATGATAAAATGGGCATTAAGTAGAACTGTAGGATATTTACGAATAATGATACGATGGGTCAAAATTTCGTGATATAGCCTGTATACACAATAAAACTTCAACCATTAAGACAACAAGATAATCTCGCATGACTGCAGGATGCACTATTCTTATACACAAAATAACTAACAATATGCTCACATGTTTCGTAAATATACGAGACACGTGGGTCCGTTCACGTGGACTAGTGTACGAGTCACGTGGTTTTGAGTAATACTCACCTGGTTTCATACAACAAGATATATCCAAAGAGGCAACCCAGATTGCACCATTCAACAACAGAATTATTCGGTTTGCGCGCATGTTACGATCTGATCCTTAAAATGTTTCAAAACTTCAGATAATGTAGACAAGGCATCAGTCATTTAGTTATAATAAAAACATGCCTGAATCAAAATTCGAATATGAAACATGAATATAGCTTCTTTAACTGACCTATATAGCGGGACAACTTAGTAACAAAAAAATTAAATCCGGAGTTGTTGGGTTTACAGCGTACGTCGTACAATGTTTTTTTACCGGACTTTTAGTTACTAAGGGTTATCAGTGTATACGGAGGCCAGACAAACTGTTATCTACTGTCCTTATATGCCCTCAAATACTTTACGTTATAAACCTCTCGAGCATTGTTAGTCTTGCACAACGGTTTGGGACACTGACTGGATATATTTGTTGTTCACTGTAACTTCTCAATAACATTTATCTGTGTTCTAGAAAGGTAAGTTCAATATTAGATCGATCAACATTATAAATTCACGCTTCGTGTAAGCGTGTAATTCTTGGGGATCCATTTTGTGATTGTGGTTAATTTCGTGCCACTGACTGTGTTTTTTTTATTTTATTTATTGGCCTGAAGCTATGGAAATTGGTCTAAAAATAAAAACAGTACTGTTCGTTTAAATTGATTCATTCATAGTACTTGAATAAACAAATATCTAGTATTTAAGTTTTTACATCTCAATTTGTCGTTTTATCGGCTGAATAGGATAAATAATGTATGTCTAATACTTTGCGTTTTTTTTCTATAGAGACTAGTTCGGTGGGGGTTGCTGAAATATGGTGCATTTTGTGTTTTCACAATGAAACACGTCGTAATTCTTCCTGTCACTCTGGGTTTTCAATAAGCATGCACTCTTCCGCTTCATGATATTTGCGTTTTTCTTGGTCACGTTGAGTTGTCTGCATTTGCGTAAGAGAGATAAGAACTGACAAAAAATTAAACTGGAACGTCTGGATTCCTCATCTAAGCCGAATAGTACGCATTGATAAGAACCAATGTAAAACTTCTTACCCCGTTGAAGAAAAACTTGGGGCATATTTCACTAATATATTTGGCCACGACATGTTTTACGATTTGATAAGCCGGAAGTCTTTGCTTACAGTTTGTGAAACGTAAGCATGTTAAATGATATGTTTGTAATAAGTAGAAGTCGTATGAGATAACAAGGTCACCGAATTCCTTGAGAGTCTTTTGGCAACATGCATGTTTACAGTCGTACGTCGCTAATTTGAACCTTTCTTATCCGGAATCTAATATTTAATAATAATTTAATATTTCAAGGCCACACAAATCGAATGTTTTAAAAGCAATTAAAACAAA
Organism: Lutraria rhynchaena; assembly: GCA_008271625.1. NCBI lineage: Eukaryota > Metazoa > Mollusca > Bivalvia > Venerida > Mactridae > Lutraria > Lutraria rhynchaena. The sequence continues at coordinate 4,202,428 of VIBL01000005.1, read as the reverse complement.
TTACTTTTATAATCTCAGAATGGGAGGCATCGTGGTCTAGAGGTAAAGCGTCCGACCTCTGATCCGAAGGTCTTGAGTTGGAATCCCGAGTTCGACGGACGTAATACTGGTGTAGTGTCCAGGAAGCGGACTCGAGCGTGATTAATATAAGCAAAATTGCTTGTTTCACAATCGAGCTAAAATGAATTAGTATAAACTAGTCTCAGTCCCTCTAACATTTGATGGGTATGATTTATTTGCGAACTTCTAGTATACAATGGGGCGAAGACATCGTGATCACGTCACATAGAATGTTTGTTTATTTTTTTTAAGAAGACATCAAAAAAAATATTTCTTTCTGAAAACCAGTCTAACACATTTATCGAAATTCTCAGTACTAGCTTTATTTCATAACAGTTTGAACATCACTTCTACCACAAAGGTGCCATTCTTTCAATGACTAGGGGTTGCACACAAAACTTTCATTTGTAAAAGGCAAATAAACAAAACAAGAAGCTGACCTATTTTAAAATAGAATATAATTTTCAGTTCCTCTAACAGGTATATAAAAGTAGGGGACTGTTGTTTGAGATATGCCTAAATCCTCTACAGTTTGTTTCATAATATGTTACCATTTCAAGGACTAGTATTTTTCAATGGAGATCAGATTTTATATCTTTATTACAAACAGAAAAATGTTTTCTTTGATGTAATGTGTATGTATCGCGTAAAAGAAATTAAGCACAACCGGTATTTGTTTTGAATCAGAGCTATATAAAATGTGGTCAAAATGGTGTCATTTTCCGAAATCACGTCTCTGTTTTTTTCTCACAGCAGTGCATTTTTTCTCTACTGACGGAACGCCTTTTCTCTTCAAGTCCACTTGTAGTTGTTGCGGCGGGTTTGTATACTCTGTCTTTGAGACCCCCCCCCCCCCAAAAAAAAAAATCCAAAGGGCTCAAGTCATATATTTTGATTTATTTTCAGGCAGACAAGATGATTCTGTTGAGTAGTTTTATGTTCGTATTATTGTTCGGGTTTTCAAGTTATCGTAAGTCTTTGACACTATTTTACATTATGGTTCAAGTAAATGCGACCATGTCTAAGTGTTTGCTTTCTGTTAACGGCATGACAATAAATGCTTATGTCACGTATTTTTAGTATTGTTTTATTATTGTTTTGCATAAAATTTGTCAACTCTGTATAAAGGAACTTAAAGATTATGTATACAATGCAAGACAGAAATGTTAATGTATTGATCAAATCTATGGACAACCAGTATGTAACTTCTAGGTATCCTCCACATGATGGTGTATCTATATTGTTTTTATAGAACACGCGTGTAACAACTTACTCGATTAGTTGAGAGCTGGACTGCAGATCTCGAGTCCTAGTCCAGGGTTCGAAACCCAAGTGAAACACATTATTTTAGCGATAATTTGACCGAACTTTGAATTCAACATACTCACATACATTGAAAACGATGTTACAAGTCTGTTTGCTAGTGTTGTGCTCATTCGTACTGTTATTGTATCATGTTTGCTTAGAACTTCTCAATTGTCAACGGAATGCCAATGGTAGTTGAAAAGAACTTTTGAATCAATATTTATAATAACTGACTATCTCATATTGTAATCACTTTATTTATTTTTTATATTATTTTGTAGACGTGGAGGCACAAACACCAATAACAAAAATCACAGGTTTGTATATTTCACGTATATATGCAACTAATTCATAGTATATGTAGTTTGATAAAATGACCGACTCAGACCACCCTTAAAAATCATTGGTTTACAGTTACCCGACCGATCCATCCAAAAATCCCCGATCTAAACATTTTTATATTGACTTTAAAAAAACTTTTTACTTCAGCATTTTGTTTTCAGCACAAGCATATAAAGTTAACAAAATGCCGGCCTACCAACCCTCAGTTGAACGTTTGGACTGCACTATAATTATGTGTAAAATCATATCATGATCACCATTTTGAATAGTTATTGTTACCCATTGATTAGCATATGACGTTGATGTATTCATACGCCAAAGAGTCAGAACTACTTTTACTGCGCAATTTTCTGACCATTGTTAGGTCTCGCTGCAGAGAAAGAATATTTGCCTCAGAAATCGGTATAATCATGTTAATTGAAACAATACTCTGGGATCCCCCTGTAAAAAACGTCAAAAACAGTCTTATTACATCGAGAAAAAAGATACATGCATAGAGATAAAATGAAGAGGCGAACACATTAAGAAGCTGTCTGGGGTGGTTGAAATTGATTGCTTCTATCAATTCACCAAATTTGAGGCGAAAATGCCACGTCAAGTAATCTACATGCACGTTAAATTCGTTCACTTTATGAAAAAAAACTTTTGATCTTTGCCTACTTCTTATCAGTCGTGTTTACACTGTAAGTTTAAGTAAGTTTATATAACATCGTGACATGTCAAACGCACGCTACACAGGAATTTACGAAAGGATTTTGCTGAATTGTCGAGTATTTTCATAAAATAAATGCAATTTGCTGACAAAGGAGAAACAAACAAATCCCGAACTTCCACTAACATTCCAAATAATACAAAGTCAGTTGGTCGGCCAAACTGTTTTTAGATTCTAGATTCGGAATTATGGTTCAAATGAAAATATCGGCAATAAAAATTTGATAGAGACTAAAAATGTCAAGGGTCGACACAAAAAAACTAGAGTCTGTCGGGTTAGTTGAAACCTGGAACCTTTTATTTTAATTTTTAATTTGCTGTACAAACAGTAGAGTAAAAATTTTCTTAGAATAAAATCCCTGGCTAGAATTTTATGCATTCGCAAACAAACTAAATTCGTTGAGGTGCATTGTGTTGCTGACATTTTGCCCTTATACAGTTGAATTTTGTCAATTTGTGCAACATTGTCCACTTTTTTGTCTGATGGCAACAGTTACTAATAAGAACGTCCCGACATAACATACATCTGGGTTCTGAATATGGGACACTGGCAGCATTGCCTGACAGATGACCCAATGATAATTAACATAGGTGCACGGACTGACTAATGACCCTGAGATAATCAAAATAGGTACACTGAAAGTATGGATTGACTAATGACCCTGGGATAAATAACATACGTAAACAGGGAGTATGGACTGACTTGTCAACCCGTCAATTGTGCTGAAGGGCGGGAAAAAATAAACGCGCGAGCCCGGGTTATCAACATGGAACACGAAGTAAATAACTGACCCCTGATCCCGAAGTTATAAAAAACGGGGCACACTTAAAAAGGGGAAGATACATGACTGTCACGCTGTACTTGGATTCTAAATTTAGAGTCTGTACCAACACGTGGGATTTGAGCTGGTAAAGAAAAAGATGACAAAAATAAAATAAGAATAACCGGATGTATCAAATATGCGGTATAGTGGACCATTATTGCCACCTGGCATAACACCTGACCCTGCGACATACACAAGTAAAACCTTATAGATAAAGGGAAATAAACATACATACATACATACATACATACATACATACATACATACATACATACATACATACATACATACATACATACATACATACATACATACATACCGAACAAATAATTTTGTTGCTTTGCTATTTCAGACTGTGAAGGTAGTGTGTTTGATATTGTGTTTGTGCTCGATTCATCTGGAAGTGTTGGCTTTGATAACTTCACCGTGATGAAGGGTTTTGTCAAGTCTATCATTCAGAATTTAGAAATTGGACCAGACCAAACCAAAGTTGGACTGATCACATTCAGTAGATATCCATCAATTAGAATAAGACTCGGTGCTTACGCTGACAAAACCTCACTCCTATCCGCTGTGGATCAGGTCCCGTATATTCCTGGTAAGAAAAAAGAACCACATTTGATTTGCGATTATTAAAAAATCTACGGGACAGCCATAAATATTCGAATAATCGCGCATTACGAATAAACACATCTGTTCCCGCCATTTCGATCTGGTGTCGTGATAATAGCATGATCGTGGCGTTTACTGAATGTAAAGTTAATTGACGTTAAGTCTTTTAGGTACGCAACTATTGCTTATGTCAACAATTATTCGGTGTTTTTAGATGTACGTCACATGTGTGCTTTCATCGAGAGGATTTCAATATAATTTCTATAATTTATGAAGACGCGAATGAACCATTACTATGGTTAAGCATGTATTATTTAGAATACAGTATCATACGAAAAAAATCAATAAATAACTTGAAGAAGGTAATAATAGTTTTATGAGGGTCGTTACATTTGTACTTATTTAGGTATCACAGAAACACAGAATGCTATTGAGTTGTTACAACAGGAAGGGTTTAAAGACGGCAGGCCGAACGCCCCTCATGTTTCTGTGGTCATCACTGACGGCAAATCATTCCATACCCAGCAGACTGCCGCGGCTGCAGAATCTGCGAGAAACACAGGTTAGTTGTCTGTTTTACACTACTTAGTTTATACTTATCTAATACTTATTTATTTTAGCTCGATTGTGAACCAAGCAATTTTGCTTATATTGATCCCGCTCGATTCCGCTTCCTGGACACTACACCAATACTGCGTCCGAAAAATGGGATTGTAAAGTTCATGGACGAAACCCGTCGAACCGGTATTCGAACTCAGAACCTTCGGATCAGAGGTCGGATGCTCTACCTCTCGACCAATACATACTACTTGACTATTACAATCTGTCACCTTGGTTTATAAACTGAAGTCAATATGTCAATTATTTAAACCGTAACCTTCAGTTCATCATTTATTTTATCTATACTGACATTTTTACATTTTATGTGTAAAATATTGATTAATATAATGAGTAATAGTCCTAAATATGTTTATTGTGCAATGTATTTATATAAAATGTTAAAAACTCAGGTGAACGATTATAAAATATAGGGAGTGTAACTTTTTTGAAAAGAACAACTTTCGCATTTACAGCCACGTGTGAACAAATAATATAAAACGTACATGTACAAATGTATACATAGGTAGTACATGTATATTGTATATATAACGAACGGTAAACAAAACAGAAGATACTTACTTATTCTCGCGAGAAATAAAGTTACACGAGTACATTTTGTACAATTATTTAAATCCACGACATAGTGCACAAAGGTGCAATGTAGAGCATTTGTAATGAAATGGTATCTTTCACTGAATCTAAACACTTTTATGTACATGCAATACTATAGTATATAATTTAGACCCATTTCTTTGTGTACACGATTATATGTTGGCGGAATCTCCGTGGTATGATCATGGCTTTATTAGGATTCGAACACATTATCTCTTGGTGAAGTATTCCAACCCTTCAAGCATTACCACAGCGTTCCTTCTAAACAATGACATGAACGCCATCTAATCACATTGTTCTAAAGTAACTAGCAGCAAATCGTTCTAAAAGTTGGCAGTAAATCCGTTTGTTGTTCAATGTCGTGTACAGTTCTGGCTGTAACTGTGAGCTGTTTGTTTGCTCTAATATTTGGTTCGTAGTTTGTGTCAGAATGCTTAGTGCATCTTTTGTGTAACTTCCCAATTATTCATGAATAAATACATTATAAATCATGTCAGTATTCTGATGAATTGTATGTACTTATGTACTATACGTTGAAAACCTAAATAACAGCATTTTCTTCTAAAGAGACCCGAAAAGGCGGCCTTAATATCAAAATGGTCTCATTATCAAGTTTAAAATATAGAAGAACAAAAAGTAAGCGGTCTTTATGATAAGGTAATCATATGGTAAGATTTTATTGTTGAATTTTTGTTTCGTTACTAGGCATAACGTTGTTTGCTATTGGAATCGGAACGGAGATAAATATTCCGGAACTGAACTCTATCGGAACAGATCCAGACTCCAATCACGTGTTTACTGTGTCTAATTTTGCATCACTCAACAACATAGTGAATTCTCTCACGGCAAAAACATGCACAGGTTAATAATGTAGTATTATTTTTCATGTTTCTAAAAAATTCTATAACTGTGATTTTATTCATGTAAAGAATTTCAATTTTTGTGGACGGAAAATATTTCTACACGTATTCTTGTTATTGATAGTCGTGACTGTGCGTCTAAATTTAGTTATTCAGTTTTTTGTACCAGTAATGCCCAAAATTATTATCTCGGAGAATTTTTAATGAATTAAGAAACTGCTTTACATTAAACTTATAAACATGAACGTGTGTATGATTAAGTAATATTGATATGATGTCTTGATATTTCTGCATGTTGATATCATACATTTATGTATTTAAGCCCCTGTGGTGACAGTGAAGACACAACCCCCACCAACAGGTAAGTCTAGATTGGATCGATCATTACTTCGTTTATATTTTCTTAAAGCAAATCATGGAACGACACTATTGGAGACTGATGCACAAATGCAGTTACTACTAAACCATATATACTATGACCATAAAAGTAGAGTAAACTTACACATACCATAAGAGTAGTATAAAGTTACTTAACGACACAGTTTTTTGGCGCCGACCCCAAAATTTGTAACTGCAAAAACCATAGTACGAAAATATTTGGGATGAGTCGTACCTCGTATTCTAACAAACTGTATGCTTACAAAAACAAACTAGAAAATTACTTTCCGACCTACCGACCGTCATTTTTGGTCAAGTGACAATAATCATGACTTTTTTTCTACCCTTAGCAAAAGTTCTAACGCCCGCATGGCACATAATTTTTTTGACGACTTCAAGAAAAAAACACAATTCCCAAGGGTAACTTAAGTTCATTTCGTCTTACCTGAATAAGCCGTGAATAATTTTTGCAATATCATAACACAAAAGTATTGGATATAATATTATGTCTAAATTTTGGGTGTGTAAAATTTAACACTTCTCTAGATCTATTTGACAAGTTTTCGACAAGGAACCACATTACGTAAAGAAACATATTTTCTAAGCATATCTGTCAAACGAAAAATTTTATCATCTCTGAGTGGAAAAGCATTACCTGTTTTTGGAAAAAATCTCCCAATTTGATATAAAATCGATTCATCGGACTTTCATTGGCTAGAACCCGGTAAATTCGAACATTCCGGAAAACGGGAACTCATTCTCCGGTCCCAATTGTTTTTGCTATATGCTCTTCATAGTTCGGCTCCGCATGGCCAGAACCATAATTGTGTACCTTAATAGTATATTATTAATATACGAATATATGTGTGCCATAATATTTAACGGGTGATTACTTTAAAATTATTTGTGAAATAAACAAATAATGATGAGTATTAAATATCTAGATGAATGTTTCTTAAAAAAGCCCCGCAAAATGATTTGTATTGTATGTTTTCTTGTCTTAAGTAATATTGTATCTATCGCATGTATATACATGTTGGTACGTGATCAATACGAACAGCACAAACGCATTACACAATACAAAATGTACAAGGGAAACAACTCTGTTTCATGGAGTGAACGCCGGATAACTGGAACTATTTTTATTTGTTCCGCCGAGTTCGAGCCAATGAGAGTCCACTGTAATTAATAAACATTGTCTTGTGTCTATGTTTGTATTATTGCTACCAAGTCCGGGCATTCGGACCGCGTATCATTGGTTCTGTTTTCAATTCACCTCCAAAAATAGTGGCAGCCAGTGATTGGCTTTATTTGGTCATATTTGATAAAAAGATAAAAAATACATGAGTTGAAGATGTCGAATCGAGCGATTTGTTGATAAACTTTGCTTGCCGTGTTACCAAAAAATTACGTCAAAATCACTTTGTACGGGCATACTGTTAACAACTGCCCACTCGTGAAAACATTACATCCGCGGTTCTTTCGATGAAATTTCACCGAAATGCACGAATATCCTCTCCATACACGACATTATTTATTTAATGCTGGTGCAAGTGTTCCAGATGTTGATTTATTTAAGTCTATTATAACAGTAAAACATTATTATTACTGGGGTTTAACGCCGTTTTCAACATTTTTTCAGCTATATACGGCGACCGGTTCACCTAACCAGTTTTCCTGGACTGTATACTAACAAGTACTAACTTACCCTTCCGCAAGGAGCCGGCAACTTCTTCACATATGAAAGAAAATCGACATTTTAGTCAAATTTTCATAGAAGGGTATGACCTGCAGCGACCGGGATTCGAATCCGGATCTCCGGGTCACAAGTCCAGCGCACTAACCACTGGACCACGGCCGCGGCTAGTCAAAAAGTTAACATAAATGTATTACATTTGTATATTTTTTCTGTTACTATTTTTAGCGCCGTCTGTCATCACCCAAGTTAATCAAACATCAGGTTGGTAAAAGTTACAAAATCTCGTTTTGTATATATAATATTTTAATCTTTGTTGTTTTTTTTATTTGTTTTTGTTATTTTGTTATTGTATGGCATGTTATTTTAAACTTTTTCGCTCGCTCACTTTGCCAAGTATTTTGGAATACAGTCAAACGTGTGATTAAAGAACAACTTTGAACAGAGATCACGCGTCTGTAACGACTTTGGTATAGTTACAGTGAAACACGGTTATAGCGAACTCGAAGATAGTGAAGTATAAAATAAAGTGTATTGAATATTTCCCCTGAACACTCCTATCTTCATGTCATTGTAATTGGATATAGCGAAATTGTGATTAAGTGAATCTTATATGATATAGTATTTTTTTATGTTCCCTGAAATTTATTATATAACCGTGAGCTACTGTTCTTTATCAGTTTTTAGTACAACATAATTCTAATAAATAATTAAAAGTGTCTACCTACTAATCTCCTGTTAAAAGTTTGGGTTGTACAACCATAAACCAGCTTTGCCTCATAATTCCGCATTTCCCCGCATCTGAAGCGGACGGCTTTTGAAAACATTGTCGTAAAAGAAACCATTACTTGAAATGAATAATGGCTTCTTTTGCCACTGAGTACAGATATGCTTATGATGCAAAGGGTTAAGGATAGCCTCGTTGTATGTACTTTACAGGTAACTGTAACAGAACCCTGGCAGACATTGTTTTTGTTCTTGATTCATCCGGAAGTTTGGGTTTACTAAACTTTACTAGTGTAAAAAAATTCGTCATCAATGTTGTTAATTATTTGGACATTGGAAAGGACTACACAAAGGTATCAACTTATAAATACATTTATCATCTGTTCGGTCCCTTTTATTGTTTTGGGGGGAAGGGTACTAAGCCCCTTAGGATGAGAAAATTTGCCTCATAAATTACTAAAGTGGAGATTTTTAAGTTGCCATATGAAAGAGAACAAAAGACAGTACAGACCTAAACTTTATATTTAATGATTAAGCGATAAGCATGTTGTGAGAAAAATAACTTTATTGAAATGATTCAAGTGTACTAGGTAACTTCGTACGTTCATGTTGTTTTTTCCAAGTGGGGAACATTTTAGAAAAGTTCGGATGAAAATATGTACCCTTTAATTAGTTGAACTGGTCCTTATATGGGTCTTTAAGTTGACATAAAAAGGACTAGTAATGATTGTGATCATATTTTGAAATGTTTTATACAAGATTCACAGGCTATCCAAATAACGGATTTCTTATGATGATGTATGAATATGAATTTAATTGTTGCCATGACGCGTATTACTAACCCCAATTTATTCTGTTCGTTGCCATGACAATAATTGCGTTTCTGCGACCATTTTAGGCACTACTTCTTCTTAAATGATAAATCATGTACTAGTACATAAAACGTATTTACCACTTCAGGTTGGCGTGATTACCTTCAGTAACTACCCTAATAGACGTATCACACTGGACCAGTACACAGATAAACTACAACTCGTCAACGCCATCAACAAAATACCGTACTTCCCAGGTTAGTTATTCTGTATATTCTGACATCTTTGATCGGCTTCTTTTCAATTCATTTTCAGCCCTCGATAAGATCACTGTACACTACAGTCAAACCTATGTTTGCGGCCACCTCCAAATAAAGGCCACCCGGTGAATAAAGGCCATTCTTTGAAACATTGTCACTGATTATTTAGAGCAAACTGGCCTCCGAATAAAGGCCATCTGTCAATAATGGCCACATTTTGTCCTTCACAAGGATGGTTTTGTTCATAGGTTTGACTATATTTACATTATTCCCTTTACTTCATAGGTAAGCTAATTCTCGAGTTCCGTAACATTGTAATGAAATCGGCTACATTGTATTTTATTTGTGTCGACAGCATCTTATTATTTCTTGGAAACTGGAAACTATTCAGTTTTGAGTCATTCGCTTGCTGAATGGAAGCGTCCATGTTTTGCCTCTTTTGTCAAAGCTCGCCAAACTCGCCGTATGGACAAAGTAAATGTGTTGATTCCGGGTAAAGATACACGCAATAGCAGCCATATTGATACAGCAAATCCATGGAGTCCATGTAAAGCCATATCAGAACTTAATTACCATACAATCCTTGAATCATGTGACATAATCAACACAAACTACCTTTTGATCTTTTTCACACGCAATAAATTCGCCATCATATGCATTTGTCGTGCGCATGCGTATACATTATGCTGTCATGTTTGTCATGCTGATTTCAGACAATTGCCAATTGTTGAAAAACGGCGTTAAACCCCAGTGACAATATATCACATAAAACATAAAAACAAAACAAAATTGTGAATTTTTGTTTACCAATATAATATATACATGTACATCTAACGCTTTTGATTTACGTTTTCACAGGAAACACTGAGACGGACAAAGCACTTGAAATGTTACGCTTTGAGGGATTTGAAGGTGGCCGTCCCAATGCTCCTAACATAGCTATCATAGTTACTGATGGGTTATCCACTAATCCAGGTCTTACGAAAATTGCAGCATCTGAGGTGAAGAAAAATGGAACGACCGTGTTTTCAATTGGTGAGCACAATTGCCTGTAAATTATCATTTTGTGTCTTGTTTGCCTTTATAATAGGCTAAACTATCTGTTACTTTATGTTTATTATAAAATATTTACACATTTTATGACTGTACTGTAAAAGATGGGTATTAAATCGCACTGGTGGCACAAAAAAGAACCAATTCTTACTTTTTACAAGGTCTCATTACTGAGTTAGAATATGGGAAATATTGAAAATAAATCCTAAAATAACTGGTCGTTATTATGAGATGGCTGTAATATTGAGGTTGTCGCTAAGTGAAGTTTTACTGTATTTGTTATAAAAAAATCTTGCTACTTAATTATTTGATGTCATGTTTCTGGTTGTTTTCAGGCATTGGTGTAGAGATTGACACAGATGAACTTAAATTTATCTCCAGTGATCCAGACTCAAGTTTCGTGTTCTTTGTCTCCAATTTCTCCAGTTTGTCAAATATTGTAAATCAAGTTGCTAGGACAACATGTGATGGTATGTGCAGTGTGTAATGTTTTAACTTGTAATGTCTTAATGTGTTATGTTTTACCTTGTAATGTCTTAACGTGTAATGTTTTACCTTGTAATGTCTTAACGTGTTATGTTTTACCTTGTAATGTCTTAATGTGTTATGTTTTAACTTGTAATGTCTTAATGTGTTATGTTTTACCTTGTAATGTCTTAACGTGTAATGTTTTACCTTGTAATGTCTTAACGTGTTATGTTTTACCTTGTAATGTCTTAATGTGTTATGTTTTAACTTGTAATGTCTTAACGTGTTATGTTTTAACTTGTAATGTCTTAACGTGTTATGTTTTAACTTGTAATGTCTTAATGTGTTATGTTTTAACTTTTAATGTAATTATTTGGTAATGTGATGTTATACTGGAATGTAATGCCATAACTTTAATGTAAAGTTACATTTTCAACGTCATAACTTGAACGTAATGTTGTACCTTTAATGTAAAGTTATATTTTCAACGTCATAACTTGAACGTAATGTTGTACCTTTAATGTAAAGTTATATTTTCAACGTCATAACTTGAACGTAATGTTGTACCTTTAATGTAAAGTTATATTTTCAACGTCATAACTTGAACGTAATGTTATACCTTTAATGTAAAGTTATATTTTCAACGTCATAACTTGAACGTAATGTTGTACCTTTAATGTAATGCAACCACTTACATGTAATGCTACATCCTTGGTACAATATTATAACTTCAATGTAATTTTATAACTTCGCTTTATTGTGGATTTTGGATTTGTAAATATGGATTCATATTAGGTTATTATGACTTACAATTTCTGTATTTTTTGTTTTAATTACTTAGAAATGTTGTATACTGTATTCTCTAACAGTACCATTGATGACTACCACTGTAAGAACGGTACCGCCCACACCAGTATCTACCAAGTTACATACCCCAACAACAAAGCTGCCAACAACAACCCAAGCACCAACAACACCACAGATGTAAGGAAATATTTTATACGCATGTTGTGTACAGGTTTTACAGTAAAATCTCACTCTGCGACCAGATTAATATCAAGACAACCTCATTAAAACGACCACATATGTTCGGACAGGTTTTCAATATAGTGACCCTATATTTTAACACGATAATGAGACGACCTCTAAGATGAGATAAGTTTATTTTTGGTCTAAAAGGTGGTCATGGCATTGAGTTGTTCCCGTGTATTTTTAATGATCTTCAAGCGAAAAATGTTTTTGAAACCCTTGATAATTTTCATATATTAAATGTGAACGACAACTTCAAATCATAGACAACTTCTGTCATATGACCTCCATCATCCCCTAATTGATTAGCTGATTATCTCCTTATACCGTGATCTAAACAGGAATTGCAAATAATTTTAGTGTGTTTTTTTAATCCAACACCTGTTCCATAACACTATTTCAGTCATACACCGGCAGGCAGACAAATAGTTTTTTTTTTGATTCTGTAGAAGTAATAACCTTGTCTTTAAGCAAATCGTCAAAGAGTAGATGTGCTGCCGTGCCAAGGGTTCGTACTTACCAAGCCGAGGTCCAATTGACCCCCAAGCTTCACCTTGTTCCTACGATTTTATATTTGATATATTCGTGACTTAATATTTTATCGGATACTTTACTTATTTCAGGACTACTCCGTGTAAGTACAATACAATTACATTATAAATACATGATACTTATTTTAGTTAGTTTAGTCTTAGCGTGCGATTATTCATACAGTAAAACATGGTTATAGTGAACTCGGATATAGTGAAAGTTCAGATATAGTAAAGTAATTATCATTGCCCGAATAAGCTCTTCTTCTTTTCTATGTAATGGATAAACATTCAGAGAAATGAGGATATTGTGGGGTATTCATTCGGATGCCAAGGACTTTGAAATGACAGTGTTATGTTGTGCCATTAGTGTCAATAGTACGACTGTAAACTTTGCACGGTGTATTTTTAACACACGAATGTAAATATAATTTGAGAATTTTACAATAATAAAAGGAACACCAATTAAGATACTCACAGAACAACACATTTACGATACTCGTATTGCTTCATAGGCGGGAGTAACTGAGTCAGAACGTCCAATACATTATTGTTTAACCATTTTTATTCAAATGCAAAATATTATAGAAACTGGAAGTAGCGTGTAAAAGAATATTTGAAAATATGGCGTATAAAGAGGTAATCCTAATATTTGCGTGTATGTAATATCATATAAACAGTTCAACTCTTCATCGTCTCAGTCAAATATTTCCAAGTACACGATTAATTTTATTAACCAGCATGCGTGGCTAGAGTTGCTGATGTCATGTTTGTTGTGGATACTTCCGGCAGCGTTGGAGAGAACAACTTAGTTAAAATCAAAGATTTTATGAAACAGACCATCTCCGTGTTTGATGTGGCCACCGAGTATACACGAATTGGCGTCTTAACTTACAGTACAAACGCAACCATACGTTTTCCACTGGATAAATACAATACGAGCACAGATATCTATTCCGCCATTGATAAGGTCCCCTACTCTCATGGTGGGACAAATACCGGTAAGTTTATCACTATCCACTTTCAGATATGTCGCCATTGAGAAGAAAATGACTGTTGAATTTTTATTATACTTTGAATTTACAACTCATGGACGAAATTGCATATTATTTAAGAATTATACCGATCATGTATTCACTGATAGAACCTATAGCAATGGTTCTGATATATTATTATTGACTAATATATCATTGAATTCTTCTTATTTGATACAAACGTGAACTATTCAAAGCAATGTATATGTAATGTATTATGTTTATCATTTACACATAAAAAATGTTTTTGGTGACATGCTCATTAAAAATAGGGTTGGTAGGTCGGGAATTTTTATTATTATTCTTAGAAGCCGTTATTTAAATAATTTTTGTGTGGAAATGTGAAAAAATAAAGACAGTGGATGTACTGGTTCTCTAGCTTGATAAAAGTCTGGGGCTGCAGGGAAAAGTTTTGGTAGGCCGGGTAACCAGCTACAAACAATTGTTTTACGTCTCATAATTATTATTATGAGTCAATATCTTAAACTTCATGTCAGTCTCTTGAAAATGGAGCACATATTCAAATTGCCAGCCTGCTTAGCTCAAACGGTTAAAGGTTCAGTTTACAGGTCTTTGGTTCGTGAGTTTGAACCCAGTGCATGCTATATATTCTTTGTGACGATTTTTTGAAAACGTTGTGTCTATGACTAATCTTTATCTACCACTGGCTTGAGTGATTAACATAGAGAGGTAGGTAGCTTCTTGCAGATATCATTGCTAGTACTGGCTCAGGGATCCATGAACTGTGATTAGGTTAACTACCAGTGATGAAAACTATTTATTTATTTCTCATATCTCACGTTGTGAGTGACTTGATATTCATTAACACCATTTCCTTGTAGCTTCTGCCTTAGAAATGTTGAGGACAACAGGATTTGCCAAAGATCGTGTTGACGCACCAAATATTGCTATTGTAATAACAGACGGCTTGTCTAAAGACAGTGACGCTACAAAGCTACAGGTAAGACATTTCTTTGATTATATAGATCTTGTGACCTCTTACACCATGTCGTCGCATAAAAGATGTTTTCAGATTTAATCATTCAAACTCATTTGTGATGAATGCAAGGTCATTTTGAATCAATCGTCAGCCCTTCTTACAAACCAACATTGAATTCCGTTACAAAATAAAAAATTGTGAAAGAAATTAAAAATCGTGTGTTGTTAGAAACATGCTACATGTTTCTTGCTTTATTATTACATAATTCACGTAAAACGATAAAACTAAGGTACGGACTTCCAAAAATCGGAACTTCGAAAAAACATTGAGGCAACGAAAAAATCGAGAAAAGCGAGTCGAATGTAACTCATAAAATGAACACCTTGATAACTTACCTTATAAAAACACATGTACCTGTTATTGTTTGGTTTTAGTTGGTCTGAAAGTTTGGAATATTTTGGTTTCTTCTTATTCGTTCGTTCGTTCGTTCGTTCGTCCCAAAGGTGATATCATTATTGAGGTTTTACTGTAGTTAACATTATTCATTTCAGGCTGAACTGGCTAAAGACAGCAATATAACAATCATTGCTATTGGTATTGGAAATTTGACGGATGAGGCAGAGTTGTTGAATATGGCAACTGTTGATCCTAAAACAAATAAAAGTCTTGTTTACCGAGTTGGAGACTTTGCCGCTTTACAAACTCTAAACAATACTGTGGCTACCGTTGCTTGTGGTTGTAAGTTAACAATTACATTTTTGTTATCTAACTAGCTTGACATCAACAAACATCCATGTTCATTCTTCTGTGTTATATACTCTCCATTACACTAATGTAACATGTATGTTCTTTGTTCTACAGATTCAAACGTGCTAGCACTTGTTATGCTACCTCATGTCCAACATCGTTGCTCAAGCTTTACCATTACCTCTAATATACTCATTCACGCTCCATCTTACTACATACACACCTTGCTCCCTTAAAAGTTCTCTGTATCATTTTACTAACCAAGTTCATCCTATTGTGCCACCTGTTTAACACTTAATGCATTTCATAACACTCCTGACATAATGACATGTTTTAAATATTTACATATACTTGTGTTTACTGTAAAACGGTGTTACATGTTTTACATGTTTCAATAAATGAGAGCACCTTGGCTGTTTGGATATACCTCTTAACAGAACTAGACATAAAATGTTCGTTCAATCTAATATTTCGTCAACACTACGCCAACGTGAAGTTGGTATTCAACAGCAGCAGACAGTTGTTATTGCTGGTATTTTTTGGGTGATTTGGTAAAAGGTGACAGCTATTGAGAAGCAATCCAAAATTTGTTTCTAGAAATGTTACATAAATATTTTCCTATCCAAGTTCTGGTTTCTAAGATGTGTCTCGAATCAGGAATCTTTCCCAGGGTGCTTATATCACTATCAACTGAAGGAGTCTCCGTGGTAGAGTGATTGTGGTCTCTTGCTAGTCACCACTTGCCCCGTACCGGATTGAGTTTGAATTCCCCCTTGACCAGACAAACTTGAGCTGTCTGCATGGCTTACGGAAGGTCGGTGGTTCTACATTGGTGTATGCCTGGGGTCTTCCCCCAACGTTAAAGCTGGAAAAGTTACCAACTTAATCGCCTGTATGAAATAATTGTGATGGGCTAACTCCAATGAAGTTGTAATAGTACAACTCTTGTGTTTTAAATTGGGTGAGGGTGTTGTGCAAGGGGCTTTGTGATCCAGTGATTCAAATCTCTGACCAGTAACAGCTAGCCCATTTTATCTGTGAGTTCGAATACACAAGCAACCTGAATAAATCCACATGTGAGGAAGATGTTCAATTAGCTTACAAAAGGTCAATGATTCTACCCAGGTGTCTGAGACATTCTTGCACAATAGAACACTTAGAAGGTAGTTATATAACCCTAGCAACATTGAATCAAACACAAACAAATAAATTGGTTTAATGTGTGTGCAGTATAACAGCATACAGTTAGTATATAGGAATTCGCCTCATGTTTCTGTGTGTTTGTTTCAGTTGTGTTACCACCAGCAGTGATTCCAACAACAGCACCAGCAACTACCGAACAAGCGGGATGTCATGATAAAATACCGAACTGTGATGAATATGGTGATGACATTTGTTTCGATTACCAACCATGGGCAAAAAGTCACTGCTCGTTGCGCTGTGGGTTTTGTGAAGGTTTGTATTCATGCCGGACAATTGTTATTTCAAATCACTGGAGAACACGGTTATAATGATTTCCAGGTGACCGGAAAATTAGTTTTAAATCAATATTTCACTATATCCATAACAGTGATGTAAAGAATGGCATGGTCAGATGAAAATAAATACTTCATTGAATCCGATTATTTTCTGTATCCTCGTTCACTATAACCGTGTTTAACTGTATGACTTTATTGTTCAGAAATATGTTACACATGGACCAATCACTAGATATGGTGATAAACATTTATATATTTGTGATACCTGTCTGGTTGGAATATGGAGTTAATTTCAATTACATCTCGCTGAATCACAACGACTGTTCTGTCATCTAATGTTTGACTTTGTTTATTCATGCATTTCCTGATTTCCCGTTGTGTGAAGCTTTCTTAAGATCAGGCCATAGCTTAACACATGCCTAGCTTAGCTGACACATGGCGTGTCCTATTGCCCAATCAGGCTATATAAACAAGCTACTCTCTAGTACTATTGAACAATTGGAATGATATATAAAGCATTTGTGGTGGATTTTACCTTCTTTGGCAAAACCAATGCAAAGATTGTCTTAAATTTGGTTACATGTGAAGTATTTTAAACCTTAATTAATATGATAAAATAAACACTAATTCTTACCAACTCTAACCTATGACGATCTCATTGTTGTACATGCAGCAAAAACCTCTGAATTAAATACATCTTTGAACCTGATATCATATTATTGAGGTGGTTTCATTATCATGTTGAAGTATGTAGGAAGTATTCAAAACCAATCATAACTGATGTTGGATTCGGGGAGGTTGCGAAGTGAGGTTATACTGTACCGTGGACTCTCATCGGCTGGAACCCTGAAAATTTGAATACCCTAGAAACTGAATCGCTGGTTTCTATTGTTTTTGTTGTCGCGTTCAGCTTTTTATAGTTTGACTTTTGTACGTGTATACTGAACATTGATGACAATGCTTTTTGTAGGACCGTCAACAACACCAATGCCGTGTGTGAACAGATTAAGTAATTGTCAAGAGTATGGCACATATATATGTACCTCTACTTCACTGATTGCTTGGACAAAGAAGAACTGTCCTGAGTATTGTGGTATTTGTGGTATGTATGTTATTTGATTTATATTAAAACGTCTAACTCTGCATTACACACTTGAAAATATTTAACTATGTTCAAGGATATAAAACGTGAAACTGGTCTCCGAGTTCCAATCTCCATTTGATGTTTTCAATACTCTAAGGTTATAAATTGCAATGAAGATTTTATTTACTTACGTCTGGTAAGCAAAGTAATTGTCAATTCTTGAAGAATAGAAACTTTTATTAAATTTATGTTACATAAATACACGACCTATTTTACACATGCAAATTTTTGCAGGTGGAGGTCAAATTCCAACTGAGCCTCCAAAACTTACGTCAACACCACCAGCTGTGACTAGTAAGTTTTTCTTTATATTCTAAATCTTGCCATATTTGGTCAGATGGTACTTTGAATACATGACTATTCATTGAAATGTTGCAGATTTGAGATCAGGTCCTGTGTTTGTAAAGGCTTGAGAAGAGCCTCTGAGCTCAAAGTCCAATTTCATCTCCAGCGCGCGTTGGTTAAGAAGATGTAGCTATTTAATGTTTAGATTCATATTCCGGTCAAATATGCTATCGGAATAAAGTACGAAAAACAATTGTTGTTTTAACATCATATAGAAATTTAAAAGAAAAAAATATGAGATTTAATCTTCGAAATCGCTCTCAAGGCTAACCTCAGGACGAAACACAAGTTTTGATGCGACTGTTTGCCTACACCGCTGATTCAAACATTACTACAGAATATATGACATTTTTTAAGAATTTAGGGGGAACTGGCTGGTATTGAGTAATTTAAGAGCATATGGGTAAAATCCAGTAATTCTGTTCTTAACAAGAAAAAAAAACAAGCAAAAAACGTTGACCATACTGTGCTATCTTAATTTATTATTCACATTCACAACTATACCATGAAAATACAGGATTTGTAATCAAGACAACAATATTTTTAGCACGGAATTATGGCATTAATCATGATAACAACAGTTTTTACCATAAAAGACACGTTTCTGTGATGATAATGCTGTTTTATCTGTTTTAATGAAGACTGGTATTCATGATGATAGCACTGTTTTTACCATAGACTGGTATTCATGATGACAATACTATTTTTACCATAGACTGGTATTCATGATAATAATGCTACTTTTACCATAGAAGACTGGTATTCATGATGATAATGCTATTGATGAACAGGCTATTTTTACCATAGAAGACTGTTATTCATGATAATAATGCTATTTTTACCATAGAAGACTGATATTCATGATGATAGCGCTATTTTTACCATACATGACTGGTATTCATGATGATAGCGCTATTTATACCATAGACTGGTATTCATGATAATAATGCTACTTTTACCATAGAAGACTGGTATTCATGATGATAATGCTATTTTTACCATACATGACTGGTATTGATGATGAACAGGCTATTTTTACCATAGAAGACTGTTATTCATGATAATAATGCTATTTTTACCATGGAAGACTGATATTCATGATGATAGCGCTATTTTTACCATAGACTGGTATTCATGATAATAATGCTATTTTTACCATAGAAGACAAATATTAATGATAGTAATGCTATTTTTACCATAGAAGAGTGATATTTTTGATAATAATGCTATTTTTACTATAGTAGACTGATATTCATGATATTAATGCCATTTTTATCATAGGCTGGTATTCATGATGATTACGCTACTTTTACCATAGACTGGTATTCATGATAATAATGCTATTTTTACCATAGATTGATATTCATGATGATAGCGATATTTTTACCATAGAAAACTGGTATTCATGATGATATCGCTACTTTCATCATAGACTGGTATTCATGATAATAATGCTATTTTTACCATAGAAGACTGATGTTCATGATAATAATGCTATTTTTACCATAGAAGACTGATATTCATGATAATAATGCTATTTTACCATAGAAGACTGATATTCATGATAATAATGATATTTCTACCATAGAAGACTGGTATTAATGATGATATCACTATTTTTACCATAGACTGGTATACATGATAATTATGCTATTTCTACCAAAGGATAAAGGTAGTTTGTATAACAACAATACAGATATTACAAAAAATGGACCAAAAAAATGGCCTTGCGCACAGTTACCTGAACTTCCCTACATATAACCCCGAAGTTTTTTGAGGCAAAATCCAAGGTACGAAAATATGTGGATACATATTGTACCCCATATTTTCAAAAAATATCTAAAGGTAAGGAGAAAAAAAATAAAAAAGAAATACCAGTCTTAATTCTTGGTTAATTATGTTACCTTGAACATGACTTTTACCAGCCTTGTATTAGTGTCAATTTTCTGAACATTTTAGATCAAGTGTGTGAGGACAAAATCAGTAATTGCAATGAGTACCAGAGCGACATTTGCACCAATACAGCATACAACGCTTGGTCACATAAAAACTGTGCCAATTTCTGTAAATTCTGCTCCAAGTATGTTGATTACGTAGGACAGAAATTATCAAACAATGTGACGTAAGTAAAATACGAAATATTTTAAATATGAAGTAAACAGGATGTTTGAACATTTTTTTGTATTGAAAAGTTGAACATTTTGTGGAAAATATCCTTAGAAAGTTTATTTTATTAAAAAAGCAAGGAAATCTATCACTTGTTCTGTATTATTGGCTGAAGTAAATCAGGGATTATATAGTCCCCGAGTAAATGGACTGGATTTGGAGCCTTTTAGCTGAAATCATTTTGAATAATGATGCTTTGTTGGTTTGATTTTTTAATGATTATACTAGACATACATTTGGCACTCCACAACTAGCTATGTTGAATTAGGTATGGAAAGGGGTTAGGTGTTGAATTACAAGTAATATAGTGTTGGTGACTAGTCATTTCATCCCTCCTTAGTTATTTCGCACTCCTGGACATTTCACCCGTTTGTTTTGCGCGTGTCATTTTAATTATCAAATTTATAGGACTAATTATATTCATTAGAGTATTGTACATTTGTATTGTTCATGTCGGTTATATATAAACTGTAATAGGACTTAACATAAAATAAAACACAAACATTTGCAGAGTTTTGATTTACATTTGAGATATTAAAGCAACTTTTATTTAACTGAAGTTGTTCTGTACAAGGCTGCTACCTCTTTGCTGTTGTTTTTATTGTCATATGTTGGCTCTTTGATTGGTGGTCCGTAGTTGAAAGCTAGTTTCATTTCAAATGGTTTTTGGTGGGGATGTGGCCTTTCCTAGTGACACATTCTTCCTTGGTCACCATGATTTACATGAAACAAAACTGAATTTATGTATTATTGTTTGTTTACAGTTGCCCAGACTGGAAGTTACCAGCTGAATGTACACTGACGCCCAGCACTGGAAGTTGCTGTCCAATGCCAAAGTGCCCAGATGGTTTCACACTAACAGCAAAATCTTCATCACAGGCATAAACACTTCACAGCAGTCCAGTAGTTACATTTTACAACACTAGATAAAATAAACATTAGTTTTCGCAGCATTTGTTAAATCATATATTTTTATATTGGTGTTAAAGAAACACTAACGGTTGTAGTATTAATCTTGATCATATATTAACTATCTATCTTTGTATCCAAGTGTTAACACTATATGTATTGAATGAGTCTAATGTAAGCATGAATCTGGTATATACATGTGATTACATAAGAAACATGGTTCAAATTATTAAACCACGTATCTTAAGCATGCGTCATGTATTCATCTATTGTAGATTGGTTGTTACTCCAAACATTTTTTTCCATATTTCTATTACTAATATCAACAAACAAAACTTGTTATCAAATAATTATCAATGTTCTTAACTTGTCACATATAATAATGGGGTTAAAATCAAAATGTAGTTCTGAGGACAAGCTGAGGTAATTAGACTTGTCATGGTGTTTCGTGCAACTTAATAAAACCACATATTAACTGAGATATAATTCTAAAACTGATATACATACATGTATTATAACCACTGCGCTTTACTGAAAACAAGAAGTATAAATGACATCAAAGTAACAACATCTTTGCTTCATTGTTAGATGTACAATGTATGTCCTTTTATGATTGTCTTTATGAAATTAGTAGTCAAAGTAGAACAGTAATACTCCTCTATTACAGACTGATGCGGTGCTAGTGAAATGTCCTTAATAGCTGGTTGTCCTTAATAGCTGAGCACAGTCAGAACTGGGTGGAATATATATGTATATGTGTTGTGAAATGTATATGCATACATGTTGTATGTGCAGATTTTTACAGTTTTTCTTCATAGCTGATGTCTAAGATACATTAGGTACAGATGATAAAATTGTAGTGAAAGATTAATTTCGATTTGATTCAAACAATTACTGCTCTAAATTGATGAATCCACTTAATGTTTAGACATCCTGATGAAAGACAACTGCTACCAAAATCAAGTTGTAGAAATAAGGCCCCTTTTTAACTGGTAACATAAAACATGATTATTTTTATGGCTTAAGCAACATTGATGAAATCCCATAGAAATATAAAAAAACTAGTCAATACAAACACACAATGGGAAATGACATTTTTATTTTTTATGTGCAATTTGTATCATTCATATTATTGGGAAATAAATAAATATTTTATTTATAACACACACAAATGCAAACAAAACAAATATAATGATAATATATAAATGATTGGCACATTTCTGGTGATCATGTAAAAACTAAAACAATATTAATCCACTAAAAAATAATAATCCTAATACAGTGTAGTTCATGGCCGGTATCATATTAATGTGTATATTAGTGTACAGATAATTTTTATGCAAGTCAGTTATACAGGCAGACAGGTTTTACATGGGTAAATCCCTGCTAAAATATTCTGATAAAAGACCAACCCAAAATTAAAATATATCAATTTATCAACCTTCAGCATATGCCTTTTTTCAAGTCAGTTCTAAACAATTTGTGCTCCAAGATGATAAGCAGGAAAAATATAATCATGATTATTCTACTGATTCCATCTATTGGCACCAACCTCAAAGTTTGTAAAAGCAAATACAAGGCATGAAAATATTTTTTTTTTGTACAAGTGCTCTAACAAAATGTATCATAGGAAAAACAATTATAAATGTGAATTGTTTGACCTTACCCATCAGGTTTACTTGGATCAAGTAACCATGAACAGGGTGTTTTTAGCTCAATCCTAAACCACGGGTAAGTTTACATATCTATACACAAGATGTTACTGTGAACGAAGTAAAAATAATTTGTGTTGTCAGTATAAATAAAACTGTTGCAAACCTAATGGCATTCTAATTTAACCAAAATGATATTAGATAAGAAAAATAATAGTCATATTTAGGGTTGACCAAAACATCAGGGTATATAAGTCGAAAACTTTTTTCTAATTACACATCATGAGAGAAGAAGAGACAGAATTCATCCAAAAATATATTCGCACTTGGATTTGATTGATAGAAACTTTAGGGTCCGCACCAAAAAGCAGGGTCAGTAGGGTAATTGTAAACACAACTTGTCTCTGCCTTATCATGGGACTATGAGAAGATGAAGTTTTGTAACTATACAGAAAATATGTACATAATACTGAATAAATACTGGAAATATATTGGACATAACAATAGCCCTGTATGCATGTATGGACAGATAAGGTTAATTTAAATTTTGCTGGCTTCAATCATTGATTAGGCCAGAACAAAAAAAAGTGTGTTTCTAGTTACTTGACCCCCCCAAAGGTAGATAGGACGCTAATTTTTCTATTTTTTTCTTCACATAACTTTCGCAGTTTTTAGACACAATTTGTCCCCAAGTATTTTTGTAGACCTACAATTGGTTGAATTTTTCTTTACTTTGCAGTTCGAAACTTAAGGGTCAGCACCAAAAAATGGATTCAACTGGGTAACCGGAAACACAACTATTTTTTTCTAGCCTTAAAAAAAATTAAAATATTACAATGCTTGGACCCAAAACCTTATACAACAAAAATACATTATGGTCATTATTTGTGTGGGATACATTGCTAGTATATGTGGAAGTACTCAAAGCCAGGTATGTTGTTTCATACAGACACCAATATATGCCTACAAGATATTTGTTTAAGACTACATAAGTGAGTGATAAAAATTGAAATAAAACAACCTTTAAGTCTACATACCGTAATGAAGAATGAACTAAGATGTTTTATGTACATTAAGACATGGTAAACAAAGATAAAACGTAAGCGTTATTCAGGTGTTACAAATGTACGACAATTTATAAAATATCACAGCCAGGCTACATGGACTTGCTACAATGCATAGACAATTTCAATGGAGTTCAAAAACAGTAGTGTACAAAAATATCTTCACAATATAAGTCAAGCATTTTCAGGCAGTAACGCCTGATAATTTCTAACAAATATATAATTCGTTCAGTAATAATCATCAGAAATAGTCTAATTTTTTAAAACATGATCTTAGAACAACCTATCAACTCCAACACTCAACTAAGTGCCAAACAAAACTTTACAGTCATTTTGGAAATAAGAGTATTTTCTCACTGGAATTTGATGTCGCACCAACAGTCAGGGTCATTTGGCGACTTTCCAGCCACAATGGTGGATGAAGAACCAGACGCAATATTAATTGTATAATTGATTTACAGACTGCCTCAAAGTACTTATGATTTTTTTACTTGGATTATATATGTAAAGTTTCATTTGGCATTTAGTATAAACATACATATATATTCATACCGTCACAACATTATGTTCAAAGTTAGAATACTCTGATGCAACAATAGCTAGAGAAATAATAACAAATAATAAATAAATACAACCATGTTTCAACCTGAGGTACCGCAATAATATAATATTGGGGTATTATAGAAAAATGACTAAACAATTCTAATAAAAAATCTCAATTCAAAGTAGTGCGACCAGTTTTATTTGTCCCGGACATCTGAAAAAAGAACCAAGTCACACACAGACATTATTGAAAAACCACGATTTAAAAAACATGGTAACATAAGAATAATTGAATTTTCATACAAAATTCATTTCATACAAAATCTACACATCAATCTACAGGTTTATGTGTATCAATTAGTTTTGTGCATGTACACAAATTATTAAATAAAATGACAAGGAATGATAAAAACTGATAAATTCTTATGTTTTGTACTAAGTTTCCAAACAGTAATTTGGACAAACTGGGAGTATGCATTTTTTCAAAACTTAAATAATTATAACAAAACCCTGACACCTGTAATATGTAATGCTCTTATAATAAGATAAAGTTACCATGGTAACCAAACAACGTCTTGAGGCAGATTATATCTAGTGACTTTGGTCAAAAATATAAACATCTTCAATATTGAACATCAAATTTGATTTTCAAAAAAATATGACTATGATAAGACAATAATGAATTGTTAACCAATCCAGCCGACTTTCATGTTTTCAACAGTCCTCATTGCAACTACTCTGAAGATTAAGTAAACCGATGGTCTCAGAATGTGGTATAAACAATCACACCATTCATTCCCAATACTACACAAATTATCAGGTAATTTTAAACACAATTCCCTGCAGGTAGAACTAATGAAGCCAATCGTTTCCAATTAAGCTTACACCTTCATTATTCTGTTCAAGATGAACTTTAGCAAGAATGTGAGACCACGGCTGTCTTTTATCCTGGCATTACATCAACTTCAGAAAGAACCT
Source organism: Lutraria rhynchaena (assembly GCA_008271625.1). NCBI lineage: Eukaryota > Metazoa > Mollusca > Bivalvia > Venerida > Mactridae > Lutraria > Lutraria rhynchaena. Next base: position 4,176,550 of record VIBL01000005.1, on the reverse strand, counting down.
GAAACTGCTGGTTTAGTTCTATTTGGCAATATAATTCCAGCAGAATCACATCTATTATTTTGATCTTAAAACTGTCGTGTAATACAGTGTCCCATCAGGCATCATGGAGATATCAGCTGAACACTACAGCATGGTTTTCCCGCATTTCCATCTGGCGGAGACGCATGTTGTTTGACGCCCCTCGTATTCTCTGAGATTTGGTTGAACGTAAACCAGACACATTGGACTGTGCATCCGATAGATTTGAACTAGAATGGTGAGAACTAATACGACTAATATTTCCACTAGAATATGACGGATTAATACAAGTTGTAATGGAATCTGAGTTATGTTCAGGACGCTGGATAACTGGGGCTGGACCTGTAATCAAAATAAGCGAAATATAAAATGTGTACAGGTAAATAATTATGTACATTTACTAACAGTGATCATTTTTCAACGTGTGCATACATAACAAAAGCTATGCTAAATTCAATCCCCACCATAAATTAGTGAAAAATCTCAAGGGGCACTTGTGAAATTTTGCAATCATTTTATAGAAACTCAGTAAAAAGCTTGCATGTAAATACATGAGGAAGGATTTTGTATGTTTTTTTCTAGGAATCCTATCCTTGTCTATATACATCAGGGGTCTCATAAAGGGTCAATGTATCTAAACCAGTCAGGCGTAATGCTTGAAATGGAAAACCATTCAATGAAATGATAATGACAATATTATACATGTACTACATATATTGACACATTTAAAAAGTTAACTGGATACAGTTAAACATAGTTACAGTGAAATCCAATATAATGAAAAATTGGATAAAGTGAAGCATTTATTCTGCCCAAACCAGGCCTTTTTTATATCAATGTAATGGATATTTTGAAATATGGATATAATAAATTCAATTTAACTTTGTTTTACAATAGATAACTTACCTGACACTACAGACAGCCCGGGACCGTGCTGGGAATGATACCGTGGCAGGTCTGAAACAAAAATAGAATTCTTGTTAATCCTAAGTAGTGAATATACACTGTGAACCTGAAATATCATTATTTAAGACACGAAAGCAAATTAGTGTTAAATAAATATGATGTAAATTTCAATAGACCAAATATTTTACAACTTACAAGTATTGTACAAAGCAAAACTTTAACCATCTTGTATTTATGTAAGAGATATGTACATGAAAAATATTGATAATGAAAATACAGTAATAATGCAAATACTAACACATTTTAAAATATTATCAACACCAAACTGTTATACAAAAAACTGTTATACAAAAAAATGTAAGAATAAAATTGTTAAACACTATATTACTTCCACTCAGTGACTCTCTAGTATTTTAATAAAAATATTATACAAGTAGTAATTAAACCTATACAGTGACATATAAGTGATATAGAATGGTACATGTTGTTATCAAAAAGCATATGAGAAACATACAATATCTTACACCGTTACTTATGCCAACAGCTAGCATTTGGTATAATGGTCAAGAAGCAAATATCACAGATATATATATGTTTATGTACAACACTTCTAAGTGTATTTACAACAATCCTATGAAAAAATTCAGTTTTCTATACATTAAAACTTCATCAGAATGCCCACATAATTATGCAAAGATAATTCATGATATGATGGTAATGTATGATGTGGTCCAGATCAAATTCAATAATAAGACAGACATGATATCTTGGATTCATTTGTATCAGTCAATAATAGTAAAGGCGATGTTTATCTAGTAGACAAGGGGACACTCATAGCCCTTTTATGCTCACCTGACATAAAGGGCACAACATAGAAATCAATAGTCTAACACAGACAACAAACAGAACTCAGCATACAACGTTATCACATAAATATATTTACAGTTTCAGTCATGGCATGTAAACAACTTCCGTGGTGTTTCCAATCTACAATTATATGCTTCATTAGATCATAAAAGCATGAAAACTCAAAGAAATTGTGATAAGATGACTTCCATAAGTAATAAAATTTTTTACATGCCAATGGACGGTCAAGTTTTTTTATCCATTATGACAAGAGAGTAGCTGAATGGTACAGTATTGCCATGGTTGTAATAGAATATCAAGTATTTGTTTTGCCAGACCACATCAATGAATGTTTTTGTAATGGTCACTGAGATGGTTATGCTTTGAGCCAAGAAATGATAGCTTGCATATGTTTGATAATATGAGCTTTAAATTTCCCAAACAAAATATGCCGGGAAAATAGCAATGCCATTCAGCTGCAGGAGTTTTGAATATTCATGGCAAAGGATCACCTTAATTATATGAACCAATGTGTGACTTTAAATTCAGCAAATGGACAAAGATGTTGAGGATGTCCGAAAGACTGTTTCTACTTAAAATTTAAGTGCCGATGATCAACCTTGTAAAACTTTCAGAAGGGAACCATTTAAAGTACAATTCAGCATAATTTGTTTTAAATAGCAAACGCCTCTTGATAGAAACTATGACAGACAGAAGTATGCTGGTCACTTAATGTCACATTCCATGAAAAGATTTGTATCTCAAGCTAAAAAAATCAGACATAGGATTTATCGTTATTTTGTAGCAGCAATGTCAAATTGTTATTTATGAAGCAATTAGGTTTAAATAAAACAAGAATAATACAGCAATTGACCCTTAAGGAAAAGGGTAAAAATTAATATGTTAAATGAAATTAGGATGCTGGACATCTAAGACTGACAACAAACTACAAGGTGACATCAATTTTGTTCAGTAACTCTACCAAAAGCAAATGATTCATGGACTGTTTCTGATAATACAAAATCATTATGCACATTATCAACGCCTTTGCAAATAGTTTTCCATAAAAGCAGCAGTAAAGACACAGTTTCAAATTTATCACGAAGTCCATTATCTTTATCAAGATTATTTAATAGTTAAACTTTAATAGATATGACTAAAACTGAAGGATCTTTTGACATTAATTTAAAATATCAACTGAATGTTTTTTTATATAGAATATATTCCTGGAACCAGACTTCGTGCGTCAAACTTAATTGAAGACAGATAATAGGGCCCACTGACTCTAGTTTGCTCACCTGCAGTTACAAATTTTCATGTCCATTTAAGGAAGAACAAATAACCCCTAACAGACAAATTCATTCATAATTATTTAACTTATGAATGATAAAGATATACTGAAAAGGGTTGCTTTTTTGGAATTATTTCAAAATCTTTCAGTGGATTTAACAAGTAGTTAAGAAACAAAGCACATCCTGGCAGAACTTTAAGAGTGAACCTCTTAAGTTACATTCCCATGAAGTTTGATAGAAATTTGGAAGTTTTTTTATATTGTGATGTTGTTGAAAGAAGATAGAACATTAAGCAACCGGACATGAGAGATTACGATGATTCACCTCAGACTACGTGCTCAGGTGAACTAATTAAGCAGAACACACTAGATGTTCATGTATAACTAGGCTATATTGAGAAGTAAAAACAACAATGTTATATACAGTGACTATACTATATATTACAGTTGGTTACATTCTGTTCTAATGAGTCTTCCACCAGGATACCGAAGTTCTTCCATACTTTTCTAACAAATAATGAAAAAATGGTTAAATTTATACCATTAAACATTGTGTTATGTAGTTGATAAAAAGGTACGAGTAAGAATTACGAGAGTCTATCAAGCAACAAGATTATATTAATCATATTCACACACCCTTTCTAATTTTCAATTTACAGCAGACACATTCAATATAGCTTCCAAAAAATACATAAAATGTGCCCTAAAAAAGTTTCGCATTCTTACTCACAAATTACAAAAACAAACAAACTAAAAATCAAAAGAAATTTTCAGAATAACACATTCAGCATTAACAAAATCTCCTGTCAATCACAAGGCACACAACAAAAACATGGTCCGACAACAGAAGTTTAAATAACAAATGAAAACTTAGACGATAAAGTTTATGTTAAAGAACATGATCACTGATTGTTACATAGTGTTTGCAATAAGTAAGAGCCTGTTTTTTTGTTCCGATTCAGAACAAAATGTCCCGAGACCCAAAGTGTGCACTACGGTCAAGATGATATCTGATTATGTACTGTGTGTATTACGATTCTGTAATTTTCCGCTAGAGAAAGATGGTAAGAATACGTATGTGATCAAGTAAGAACAGAAACATGCTTGTTGAGAACTAGGCAACTATGTCTATATTGTATTAGCAATTTCTAGTATCGTATGTAAAGTACAACCGAGGCACAATATCTTGCACAATCCCATTCGTATAAACAACAAGTACATCTTGGTAAAGCATAATAAAAGGATAATTGGAATAACTTTCTACTTATTAACCTGAAGAAGGTTATTAGACAGGCTTTCAAGAATATAGTTGTCTCTCTTTTTTTTCAAAATCATTCTTAGCTTATTGTTGAGCATTACCAATGTATTTTCATTCAAAATCACATTTGATCACTGTGGGTTTCTTTCATATCAGTCACAATTGGACCATTTAGTCATGATCTAAGTGGTCTCCCATTCTATCACATCTAACACTAATGGGTCATGTTGTGGAGTGTTAAGTTATATCTTCCTTTCAACTCACTACAATTCAAGCCACGCCTTTATTTCTCTCACTACGGTACCTAACAGTAAATTGATTAGTCTTTTGACAGAATAGAGCAAAACTAGCAAGTTACATAAATATAAGAGTGTACAAGAAGTATATCATGCCATGGTTGTAATATTTGTAAAGAAGAAAGTATACCCTGCCCTCCGATGAGATGGTACTGCCACAAAGGGTTTGACTGGTATGCTTTGCGTAAACCTGATTTATATATACAATAAATATGAACTTCATAGTACAACGTAAACAAATCAAAATAGAGTTAAAAATAACGAAAAGGCCTCTGTGGTTGAGTGGTCATGATCTTTCACTAATTAGTGATACAACTTCATAATTAATTATTAATAATTACTAGCCACTCACGGCTGTGAGTTTGAATCCAACCTGGGACCAACCAAATTTGTAATGTAAAGAAGCAGTCCAGCTAGCTTACGGAGGGTGGTTCTACCCAGGTGTAAGCCTGGGTTCTTCCTCCACTGTTACAGCTGGAAAGTTGCCAAATGACCCTGGCTGTTGGTGTGATGTTGAACTCTAGTGGATAAAAAAAACAACCAAAAAAAAAAAAAACCAATATGAAGTTAAATCAGCATATTGCAATGACTCTTTTTTCTTTAGTGAATATCGAGTAGTCTTCATAATTATAGACCTTGAAAGATACCAAGATACCAATATTTCTGACATATTGCACACCCCTAACTAACAGATTGTCCTCCCAACAATCTTAATGAATTTAAACAGATTATATAATAATTTCATAACATTTCAAGAGCCATTTGATTAGGATTGAATAATTCTTTATGAATTTAATGAGTTTAAACAGGATATATGATAATTTCATAACATTTCAAGAGAAATTTGATTAGGATTGTATAATTCTATGTAAGAACACATTCAACTACTTAGTTTGAGCTTTAAAAGTTATTCTTACACATGCACTAAGAGGATTAAACTACATGATACCAACATATTGTTATAAGATTATTAGGCCAGGAAAAAATTTATGCTTCAGGTTACCAAATCTAACTTGAGATATATATATATATATATATTGGCGCCAATGCTAATTTTCTAATCGCACTCTCAGTATTTAGTACAGTAAGTCAATAACAATGGTCAATGATTTACTGATGAACAACATTTTGTTGTTGGATTTAAAATTGCACCAAAAGCCAAGGTCAAATGGCAATTTTTCTAGTTTCTTAAAGTAGAACCATCAACCTTCTGTAAGCTGTCTGCATAGTTTACTAACTGACTGACAACAAAAGCAAGCGCTAGTCATGGGTAAAAGTTGAAAATTAAAAAAAAAAAACGAAATATTTAATTCGGTGCTGCAGAAACACTAAACCAGTAGGGTCTTGACCTGGGAAAAAACGGAACTATCGACAAATGCTGGAAAACTTTTAACCATGGTACTAGTGGAAAATGTAGGGGGGGGGGTGTCTCTTATGTTTAGTGGTTATGATCTCTCACTAGTAATCACTAGCCCCTCACTGCTGTCAGTTTGAATCCAACCAGGGACAATACATGTGAGGAAGCTGTCCATTAAGCTAAGAGGTTTGTGGTTTGCCCACATGTATGCCTAGGTATCCCTCAACTGTAAAAAGCTGAAAAAGTTTCCAAATGACCCAGGCTGTTGGTACAATGTCAAACACAAGTGAAATAAAATAAATAAAAGATCTACATGTATGTCATAATACTGACCCATATAAATGTAACAAAATATATAGATGGGATATGAAGGGAGTGAAGGTAGATAATAAATGCCAGACTTGTATAGCAAGATTGCCAATGTGAGTCAGCATGTAACTGATAATAACATTTGTGCCAACATCATCAGATAGAATTCAATAAGTAAAAAAAGCAAAAGTTTTAAAATGAAAACCTTTAAAGCTAACCCGAGTAAATCAAATCTTGAAATTGATGAAATCTTTTTGATGATCATTTTGAGGAAAGTTCATGAAACCAGAGATGACTGGTGAGAAAACAGGTTTCTCTATGACTTGTCCTAATAACCCAGTCTTAGAACCCATATGCTTCACTTTCGAACTTAAGTTTAATAGAGCAAACAAACCAAACAGATTCCACAAAGATAAAATATTCTACTACTTCCACATGTTTTTCAAGGACTTGGCCTAAAAATCTAGCTATCAATCACAGTCAAATCAGTTTCAAACTTGATCATTTGACTTAATGTGTTAACTTGAAAAGAGAGGCATGAGGCATCCAAAAATTGATTTCAGATTTATGGTAGTTAAAACACACCCAGAGATAACAAGACTGAGAAAAGTTTGAAGACTTCCAGTTTGCTAGATTATACATAAAGTAAATCTGAACCAAGAGGACTGTAATACATTTTTAAAGAAAGAATCATGCTTGGTTGACACCCAATGCAAAATAAAAAAAAATAATGCCAAGGATAAACAATTCATGAAACAAAATGGCATACAACCTACTTACTATGCAATCTACAATAACACCTCTCTTAAGGAATGCAAGTATGTTCACTATATGCATCAAATTTATAAATGGATTTTCTTCCATATTTCATTATGTTAATTAATTTGAATGCAGAAATGTCTCCTGTTCTATCAGATATTGCCCTAGTATTGCCAGCCCTATCATAGACTTCTGAGGCAACATCAATGTTTCTACAAGGACAAACCTAGGAACAGAAAAAATTAGGAAGGAAAAATAGTTCTATTTGTGAGTATGAATATTAGCACCATCTTCTACATGGAACTATTTTTTACATTTGTCAGGTATCAGGGCAATAAAACTTAATGGTATACACAAGTATTAACCTTGTTGCACTATAGGATGATATATCACAGTGGATTAATTAAGCTATATGTTCGGTAACTGTACATTTTTTCTAGACAGTTAATTAATAAGCTAATTTACATGCTGAACATTAGTATACACTCTTTTGACACAGAAACAGTTTTTTTTCTATACAAGTTAAAGCACAAAACTCAGTTTTATACAACACTCTCAAGTAATCATGCCAGTGGGTGGGGTAATTAAACATGAACATAGCAGTCAGACTTACAGTCTGTAGTTGGCTGAAACACAGACCCAAATGACACGTTAATGGTAAACACAATTAACAAGAATTATAAATTCGAAAATTCTAGTCTCATACAATTGCTGACAAATTGAGAAAAGTATTTATATAACATACTATAATAATAATAATAATAATAATAATAATAATAATAATAATATCGTATTCTTAGTGTGTCTAAAACTTGTATCAAAACAAAGCAAATGAAATCATATCACAATGCAATTACAAAATTACAAAATTGTAATGCTTAAAAACATCTTAATCACTCATAAAAATAGAAGCACTGACTTCAAGAGAAATATTTCTTAGTCAAAGGCAAAAAAATATAATTTTTATGTATAAAGCTAGCTGCTTAAATATGCGCATACCATTTACAAGAATGACACTTATATGAACCAGGAACACATAAAAATAAAGCAAAATACAAAATAAAATAAACTGAGTTGATTATTTAATTGTTCCAACAGTCATATTCCTAATACCCCAATCCATTTCTAACAAACACAGTCAAGTTACATTAATTTTTATTTACAAGTATTACCAACATTAAAGTATGTAACCCTTTACAACACATGATTTGAATGGACTGGTTCACTTTAATAAACATGTTTATGTGCATTATCACCATTTTAATTTCTGTAGGAGGACGAAAATATTATGGGACAATCCAACATATAAAACAAATTTTCAGAAATGGTTAGGGTAAACCATTCAGATTAAGCATGTGTTCTTTCTTTGTCATAACAAAACTGTTATGAAGCAAGTTCTAAGTAACATATGAACACGGACCACCAGAGGAAGATAAGAAAAATGGCCCTTTTAAAATTGGTCTATTCTAATAATGAATGGGTGCGTAAAGTGCGGCAGAAGACCATTTACACAAGTTTGACTGTAACTCCATTAAAAAAAACACAACATTAAATATCAAAGATTGTCATTGAATCAATTAAATAACAACAAAACACATGAGAGAATCTTTAACAATAATATCACAAAGCATACATCAGACAACTGGCAATATCTTAAGAGATAAAAAATAGAAGTCTGAGAAGCTAAACTAAAATTCTGACAAGCAAGCTCTTGATATATAAAAAGAGGCACCAAGCAGCGATTTTGATTAAATCTCTGATTTAAGCATTGATACAAACCATCGGAATGATTAAGGGGCACACAAAGTTCCCATTAAAGCTTTATCATTCAGAGGAAAGCAGCATACAGACAGTCAGGGAACTGTTATATAATGATAATGACGGCAATACATCTGAGAGGTTCTAAACAAGCTTGCTCTAAGAATGATTGGTACTTGACACTTTAAATATTATGAATGTATGATCTATTTCACCATTCTAACAAAACATCATGATTTGGAGATTGATTGATTGATTGATTGATTACAGGTTGGCACAAACTTAACAACCCTTTCAATCACCATGAGGAAGCAATCAATATTACACGTTACTACAGCATTGGCCAAATTATTGCGCGAACAAATGATAGCATGTTCACACTCCTGAATGAATTATGATAAATTCCCTTAAATGGCTTGCATGTTTTCAAAGAAATTTCCTTTTGTTTAAAGTATAGCTTTAAATAAAAAAATTTTTACTCATATTAGAACAATAAAAGGAAGGTAAATGCAGTCATTTTTTCTGATTGTTCACTTTGTCATGGGCCTTGATGCAAGCAGCGAAAAAATCAAAAGCTTTGCATCTATAGAAAATCACTGTACAATACGTTTAGCTGCAAAATCTCAATTAGATATAATGGTACTGAACCGAAGTAACTCGAATGACATCCATTGCTAAATGACAAAATCATAAGACCAGCTTTGACCTTAATTATTATTTGGTACACAGAGAAACCATGTAAAACACATTTTACAACTCTATGTTAAAACAAACACAAACAAAAACAGGAAGACAGGGTTTTGGAAATATTAACACAAAATGACATGTCATTGGATTTGTTAATCGTGGGGCAAAATGAATGAATGTAAGGACAATATTCAAATTGTAAATTAACAAGATGTATATATAACGTTCTTTTATAAGAAATGGACAAAGATTTTAGATTTTTATAACTTTGGCTAAAGCATTTAAAAGGATTCCTGTCCTCTTCAAACATTGAGACCATATATAAATTTCACAGGAGCCTTTAAACACCAGACTTATTGAACATTCCACTGAAGGGTGTATCCAAACCACACAGTCATGATATAAACTATGAAATATGATTTACAAATCTCTAAATTCTCAGAACTATCAAACATAACAGCTTTACCAGTAAATGTGACCCAACCTTATCTAATACTGGGAGTTTTAAAAAGGGATTCAAAGCCAAGAACTCTGACATTTACACAGCAATGAAATCAAGCTCAGCACATACCAGTTGCTTCACTCACATATTTTGTCTTAATCTGTGACTCGACCATACCATCTAAAACCAGATAGACATCAAAGAAAAGTAAAACCCTGAATGTAAGTTCGACAAGACAAAAATGTTACAAATGATTATACAAGATGATTTCTCAAAGATCACATTTTCAGTTATCAATTTCTGGGTGAGTGTCAAAACAAATACAGTACAAGGTGGCTATAGTGAATTCCTCAGCATGTACTAATCCATATTTCACTATATCCGTAACAATGAAATACAGTAAGGTGCATCAAAGGATAATTAAATGCTTCACTGTATCCAAGTTCACTATAACCGTGTTTTACTGTATATATAAGTGATTACAGGTTTTGTTCATCAATAATATGCATTGTTAAAATGGTCTTGATCACAATAGATCATTAAACATTATTACAAGGTCAGGATATTTTTATATGACGAATTTTAAAACATAGAAAAATAAACACAATTTTGAAAATTAGATACAATGAGAAACCATCGCATTTAAAAAAAAAAAAACTAAACCCTCCGCCCTCACATCTAATCAAATCAACGGCATATGAAATCAGTCATACTTAAGACCTGGATAATTATTGTTTGTATTGGTCTAGAATTTGGTACAACCATTTTTCTGAGAGTGAGAGAGAGCCTCTTAATGTCAGAGTGACGGTGTTAAGGCAACCTAAACAGAGCAAACATAATTACGTTTCAGTAATTTCACAGATGTCCTATAAATTCAAAGAGTGCTTTTACGAAAATATGCCACATACACCTGTATGCTAATGAACATAATGCTGACTTTTCAATAATCTATATTCATATAAATATTTCAGTTTACAATTCTGTAAGTTTTCCCTCAACTTAAATACAATTACAAGCGTAAGTCTCTTTCTTTTTTACGTTGAATGATAGGAAATATTTTAATGTTTTATACAACGAAATCATTTATGTACAGCATTATGATAATGAACTCTGATCAAAAAGTCAAAGAAAGTGCTCTTACACCAAAACACCTGCAATTATAATGCAAAAATGTGGTGGATTATTGCCAATAGAATATTCCTCTAAATGCGAAAAAAAACACAGTTTAAAACAATCATGTATGTGTGTGTGTGTGACTCTTATCTTACCATTATCTTTTCTCTGACCAGAAGCACTTAAAACTCGTTTTGAATTGGAATTTGGCGTGATTGAATCAGACCGGTTTTCCGGTGGCATGTTCGTGTTGAATCCATTGCGTGCAAGAATTCTATTCCTCTCTGCTTCAGTCTCAATCAGCGATGACAAATTCCGGTATTCCGAGTCCGGTATGACTGCACCAGCTCCTCCTGGTCTTCCTGTACTACCCAATGGTTTACGTATGTACTTGTTTCTCTGTAAAAATACGTACAAATACGACATTCTATTAAAGAATGCAAAAATGTAATTCAGCATGGATAATAGTTTTAGAACTAGAGAACAGACTGTGGGTACCAATGCCGGTCTACAAACTATACCAAAGGGTGTGATTGGTTGCTTAACAGAGGGGAGGAGTCACACGACCATAGGTTAATATATGACATAATGGCATAGTTGGATATACATTAATGTAATCACACAGAATAATTATAGTGACGGAACTAAACTGACAGAAATTGAAATACAGTAAAACACGGTTAAAGTGAACTCTGATATAGCGAAGAACTGAATACAGTGAAGTATTCATTTACCCTTGATTATGTGCCCTTCTTTATTTCATTGTTATGGACATAATGAAATAAAGAAATAATGAAGTAATTATTCTGGTCCCCAGGATTCACTATAACAGTGCTTTACTGTAAATTCAAAACAGAAATGGGCATTAATTTAATTTACAGAAAAAATCTTTATCAAACTAACTGAGGCAAAGAATTGCTCAAATTCAATTATTTCACGTTACTTAAGAAACATTTTTACACAATCTATAAATTTCAAAAAGAAATAACTCGTTTTAATTGAAAAAAAAAATACATTGAAAATTCTCCATGAATAATTCATACATGATTTGTAAAATAATACCGTAGCTTCACTTCAAACATACAGAATAGCATAAAATCAGTGCAGAATAATTTCTAGCAAAAAGTAAGCAAATCAATTATCAAAATGTGAACAAAATAACGCTAACTTCTAATAACAAACGATGGAGCAAAACTCTTTGTAAATTGTGCAGCGTAAGTGAAATGCATTTCTAAACTAAAAATGTATCATTCAATATAATGTAGTGCCAACATGTAGTGCAAATATGATCCTCTCACTAAGAAATGAAAGAGAACATAAGGTGTATTTTATTTTCATTATCCAGAAGCTGCGCTGAGTTTTTAAAACTAAGTTAATTCATAGCTATACTGGTATATATACAGGGCTCACTCTACATTTTTGGGGAAATGGGGCCATTGACCATAAAAATTAAGGGGATTTTTGTTGTTACAATTTAAGCAATACAGACACTCAGCTGGTTTAGATTAAAGTGACATGTTTGTTTGCTCTATGGGAATAAACGCAACAAATGATACTTTTTTATTCATTTTTATACTCATACATCAAAGGCTGGATTATATTACATAGCTACCCAACCATATGTATGAGAAGAATGCCTTTTCTTGATTCATATTTTTTTAGTTCGGGAAGAAGAACCTTTTCTTCATTTTGGGTGAAAAAACATACTGTTTGGTAGTGGCGGTGGGGGGGGGGATTAATGGGGCCAAATTTCAGTCCCAAAAAATGGGCAAACAAGAACCATGATATGTCACACATTACTTAGTCCAGACAATTATACACATAAGTAATTTTTTACACTTTTTTAAGATCTTGATTACAATAATGACTTAAATTTTCTTATTTTGAATTGTGAATAAAATATACACTCATAATGACATTTCTGCAACAGCAATTATAACAATATATACATATTTATTAGTACCAACTTATTTACAGATTATACATAGTATTATTGTGTAATATTAATTTTGTTAAATGACTGGGATTTTACCTGATATGAGGGAACCGTTCTCTCATTTACACTGCCAAGGTTGTTAGTCGTAGCAGTAGTCTTGTGTGTCCAGCTTCTTCCACCATTACCAGGCTGCGATGTGGAGACATTATTGTTTGAGATAGGGACAATTTTAGATAGACCAGTACTGACCGGTAAGATAGGCTTAGCTAGTGGGTTTGGCGGTGGATACAAGGAGATGTTAGTGGTTGTGTGAGCCTTGGAGTGAGTGTGTAAGGAGGTCTGAGAACTCTGCGAGTTTGTGCTCATAGAGCTGTGCAAGCCAAAGTGTGAGTGGTAATTTTGTTGTAGACCAATTGCTGTGAGTTCACTGTTCAGACCGGGCATCAAGTTAGGGATATTAGATGCGCCGGAGAGAACAGATCCACTGCTGTGGTCTTGATGTATACCATTAACTGTGTCTACCTGATTGTCAGACATATGACTCAAATTTTCCTGGTCATTCTGAAAATAAATCATAAACAAGGAAAAGTGCTAGGTGCCTTAAGTTGACAGGAAGGAAGGAAAAATGTGAAATGATGAAGTGATGATTATGTTTCAACAAATTGTTATACAATGTTGTTCTAGGTCAATGTTGATAATCACATCCAAAGCTAAACGTCTAGTGTTTCTAATGTTAATATATTAATCTTTAACAGAATAAGCCTTATCAGGTACGAAGTAACTTACTATATGTTTTAATGTTCAGGCATTTTCACTCAATGAATATCTCTTTTATTTATATACTAATGCATGATGGTAACAGGTCCACATTAAATACATACAAACAAGCATCTAACTTATCTCACAATTACAAAAGATTTTTCTGTTTTTGTCAATGAGTTCAAACTAAAAAATTTGACCAAAATCCTTAATTGTTCATGAATAATTAAGCTTAATCTCATAATCAATAATTAAACTGTCTCTAGTAAAATACTGAAAACATGGCAATACATAACCAAGAGCATAAACAACAATGGTTTATCAGCTTAAGGAACATTTTAAAATCCTAGCTAGGACTAGATTAAAATTATATAAAAATGGACACTGAAATGATGCTTATAAATTCTGCTAGCCTTTCATTGTGGGTTGATTTTTAAAGTTGAAATATTCGGTGCAAATGTAACCAAGTAGTCCATGGTATAATGTTGGGTATAAATTTTACTTATGTCATTAATGTTAACATTTTCAGCAACTGATTTCTTCAAAACTATAACAGAGCCCAAATGTGAGGATATAAAAAACACTTAATGTTAACCATTAGCATAACGCATAGTACATTGGTCAAAATTTTTCAGTCCAGACCCTATAGTTTATCTTGTGATGTATATGAAATGGAAATTACAGGATATGAAATGTTAGTGAAGAGTTTAGTAGAAACTGCACTCAAGGGCAACCATCTAATGGCCACTTGTAATCACACCTACAACCACATAGCTAAGCCCAACATATATTTTAGACAAGCCTAACAATAAATAAAATAATCCAATGTATTAATAACAGCAAATAAATAATTAAATTAAATACAAATTAATCTAAAACGTAAGGCATTGAAAGCATAATAAAACAAAATATCAACTTTTTCAGTTAAAAATAACATGATATTCATTAAATTGATTTCATCGATATTTTTTGATAATATTAGTTGGTTGATAAGTTTAAGCCAGGGCTGTAACGATTACAGTAATTTTGATAAAATACGGATTTTCAAGATTCAAGTGCAACCTATTTAATTTTAATACAGGAAATTTGCTCACCAACAACAATCACTATGCAGTATGTAAATAATCAAAATTGAAGACGTAAATTTAATCGAACAATAGGCCAATAGTTCTCCTGGGACCAGATGTATGGAGTTTGAATCCTATACAATAAATGGCTTGTGCACACATTATATGGTGATGCCAATTTGTTATAACAACTACACAGATGGTATATTTAATAATCTTAGGCCGTTTCAAACGCATATCTTTTTTCACCAGGGCTATTAGGCCACTTTTCCAACTTTATAATAGTAGAAGACTGAGATCCCAGGCATATATCTGGGTAGAATCATTGACCTTCAATAAGCTATCTGGACAGCTTCCACAAATGTGAAAATAGGTCCCAGATGGGATTCAAGCTCATAGCAATGAGGGGCTAGTGATTACTAGTCAGAGACCAGAACCACATAAGGCCCCAGGCATATCTAAGCTAAAATAGGTTTATGAACTTATATTCTTGCTACGGGACCCTTGTTTCTAACTAAAACAGCAATTTATCTTATTGATTGTTTCGGGGATCAATTATCAGTTGTTAAATGTCAGAAATGTATACCATTAGCAAGATGTGAGTCTTAAAACTGCTATCTTACGTCAGATATGTCTACGAATAAGGCCCCCTGGAGACAGATTTAATACTTTCAAAATGATTAAATTTCAGATAAATTACGGACCAGTAGATTTTTGTCAAAATACTGAAACCGTCCAAGCCCTAATTATAGTACTCTGTTTATAAACACAACTTAATAACAATTAGGATTTAACACACATGCAAAAAGAACCAACATGCAAACAGACTTTTTCATAAAACAACAAAAAAAGCCAAAAGAGAATAAAAGTATTATATCATTAATAAAGGTAAACTTGGTATCTTACAGGAGAAGTGGACCTTACATCATTTAATAATTTTAGTCATACTGCAAGGCAAAATACTCTTTTGAAGGGGCCGAAATACCTTGTGTTCAAATGTGAAATAAATGTGCGAATTACGGGTAAATCCTGCAATATTAGATGACATAAAAGCATACATAACTACACAAAATGCAAACACATATGGTATTATAGACAAAGATGGCTGCTGTACAATTTGATATCAATTCACACCCACTCGTTTATATATACTAGTATATACAAATGCATGCAAAAATCTGAGTAACACAATCAAACTAACAGCTCACCATGAGTCTGAGAACTATTCTTAAAATTAATTCATTCAAATCAGAGTCATTTATTATAAAGGCTTATCTTTCCAAGCAGTTGAAATCTTCTGTAATATTATGTTCTCAATATGGATTAAAACAACTTCTTTGAGTCACCCAACAATCTTTAATGCAAGTTTTATTGAATGAATATGGTCATAATGGAACATGGAAATAAACCCAATTAAATTAAAATACTCAAGCCTTTTTCCAATTAACTTACTGTACATTTACTTTTGGAAATCAAAAGCAATAAAAAGACTTTGCTTTATTGTGAAAATTCAGTTGGTACTCTAGTTAATTGTATGCCATTCAAACATGATTTTGTTACAATGTACGATTTCTGAGTACCTATGGTTACTAACTATACAGAAATATTGTTAGCAGATTTTCAGAAAATTTTAAATAAAACCACTATAAAAATGACAAACATAAATTTCTAATACTAAAATTATGACAGCTGAAGTAAATCCATGGAAAATCACCCAAGTACAATTCTTGGAGGTTCTTACAGACAGACAAACATCAAGTGATCACATTGACCCAGTAAGAGCCCTTGTGGCCCTGGTGAGCTGAATAGCATAAAATACGAATTAAAGCAAATCAATAAACAGAACAAACAGTTAGGTATAAATCACAAACTGGTTACTTTCCTGGATACAAAATGTATCTCCAAGCATTCATTTTGGCACAAACATCAAAACAGCCAAGTCAATGACCTTGACCTGTTAACAGCATTAAGGTCAAGGTAAAACGTACCTCCATATTAAAAACCTCCTCAGTATCTGAACCTTCCAGAATAAATGGTTCATGAGTGAGGAGAACTTTCCTGTCACTGCTACTGTATGAGAGTCTTACGTGAGGAAACTGACGATTCAAGTCATCCTTACTATTTATACCACGACCAGGGAATATACGATTTGACCTATAGCCAGTCTTATCGGTTTTAGAATTGTTTTCATTGGCTAAAGCATGATTGTGACCAAAATAGCGATCAAGGAGCTTTTTGTAATACTGTTTGTCCTTAATACGAATCGGAGCTTGTCGTCCAGATAAGCATGAATCCATCTGTCGATTTGTGTACAGCCATCTTTGATTTTCCTACCAAAGTGTAACAACGAGAGGAATAATGACTGACAAGAAAAATTATTGACATCACAATAAGGCAGGGATATACACTACAATCTAATTATACATTCATGTGATTTTTATCAATGTAATAAAGTAATGAATAAAAAAAAATGGTCCTCATTTCACCTAAATAGAATGGAGCCCCATCTCATTTGGGGATCAACTGGGCTACAGTATATCCATTCTAAAAATAGTAAAATGAGGGCCTGGTAAAGTGACACAAGTTTTGAGTTTAATTTAAATCATAAATTAATGGTTACCAGGTGGAAATTTGCACACAAATACACAATGAAATATTGAGTGAAAAAAACATTGAAAAAATAAATCACAAAAATGCAAAGACTTGGTGACGATCTATTAAAGTATATTATGTTTTACAGATAGAAATAAGAGAAGCAGACATGAAGTGGCAAATACTTGAAAAACAGATATACCATAGGTAACGCATACTTTAAACGTTGGTTTGTTCTAAGTATCGATAAAGTCTGAACAAAATAAAATGTATGTTATATACTGAATTGTGAATGCTTACTTCTATATAATACATTTATGTAAGATGTCATTAATGTCATTAACAGTGCAGTATAACCTGCAAGGCTGTTCATGTCACTGATTCATGGTCATTTGAGCAATCATGTAATTTGAATAAGTAATACAACTGATTCAAAGAGTATGTAATAATATTCAAATGAATTACATCAAGATAATACTTTACACTTTATATAAATGTTATGCTTAATGATTCTATTGCAGTAGGTTTGACATTATAAATAGTATTGATTACCAGTTAATTACTTAATAAGATGTTCGTTACAATATCTAGTGCTTAGCACTACTATCATGCAAGAATTATTATCAAACAAAAAATTTAGAATTATATTATTCTGAATTAATTCAATACAGCATAATCTCTCATATAATGTTTTACAAGGCATAAAGTCAAGCAATTTTGTTTTTTAATATTGATATGAATTATAAAATTATCAAGTAACCAACACAAATTTCAAATTGTTTGTGCCAGGTAAGTTTAGATATATATGACATCTTAATTTGACAGTAAAGTTTTTTTTTTTCAAAAATATACAAAGTAGAGTCAAAGAAATACTTGATACTATAAAAAAAAAAACGCCCCTCCTCTAATAAATGACCCTCCTACAACATACAATCGAAATGTATTGAATTTACAGTGCTTTAATGCATAAATTGTCATAAAATATATGTATATCTAAAATCATAACAGCAGAGAACTGAATGAAAATATCTAAAATCTAGGTCAAAAGGGTCATTAAATATGTACCAATATAACCTTTCTCAGCATGCTACTTTACAATGGAGCAAACAGAGACAGCTGATTGGTTAAAGTTTTAAAGCAAAGAGCCAAACAACTCCTTAAACTGCTTATCAGTTATCAAAATAGGTAAAAAAAAGATAAAAAAATCCCCCCAACCCTTTTTGAAAATGTTCCGTCCTTAGTAATGTTTAATACATGTTTTAAGGTAAGTAAAATAATATACATATATAAATACTTGTATATATATCCAGTACTTTTTTTAATCTGTAATATAATTTTCTTATATTCGACTAATCAGAAGAAAAGAGTGAAGAAGAAATTCTACTCTAAGAGATTTCATATAATAGAGATGATTAGTTGGAGGTTACTGTCAGTCTGGATATTAGTAAAGACACATACCTGGGGACTGCCTAGGTTTCTTAAGGCAAGCCTCCGAATATCGTGTTTAATATTCTGTCGGTTAATAAAGGATTTTATACATATATATATATAAGAGTCATATAGTTTATTATCATGTCGTAACGATTTCTGGCTAAATTTCAATTAATAGAGGGCAAAGTACACATATGAAAACAACCATTTTCAAAGTAAGAAAGGCCAAAGGTATTATCATTTATATATGGACGAAGTTTGAGCCAAAACTTTGAAACCAAAAATGGAGGATATGAAAATACACATTTTCAACATTTACACAGAACAGAATAATTACGGTTGATGATTGCAGTAATTATGATGCAAAATGGAAATATTTACCAAAAATCATTTTTGAATAGAATCACTAAAAAGAATTTCAAGTAAATTAATCTCATGGATATACAAAATGGAGTCCACTAAATTCAAAGCTTACAAATTACATTGATGACAAAAACATGGCAACTTTTATTAGCTACAGAATGGACCATTGTAAATTTCCTCAAATTAAGGATTTATGGATGACAATACAATAGACATTCTATATTACATCGTCATTTTACTGTTTAATACAACAACAATAAAAATGGATAATACATAATAGAATAGAGCAACAATCATGATGATACATTATTTTAATGCCTACAAGAAGAAAAAATTGATTTGAATCATAGCTGTAATATTGTATTCTATTAAAATCAATATTTAAATACTGTAGGGTGTAACAGAGATTTTCAGAATTTCCACATCAATTAAATAACAAAACGTAGCTGGTATAAATTGCTGAAATCATATCTGAGAATTCAAACTATCCAAAAATAGAGCAAGCAGCATAGAACATGCGACACACAGAACACAAGGTTGTCTCACACGAATCTCTGAGTGGGGGTTATGGAACATATAACATCATTTTTATTTCATTTTGCATTGATTTTTATAAGTTTTAAGTAAATTTGCAGGATCAAGTAATCATTTCCTTTTTAATATTATTTGAAGTAATAACAACTATAATCACTGATATGTATATAATTTCTGTGTATGATTTTAAAATTGCTTGACATAGACAAATTAGGTTTCAAAAGAATATGACAGATATTTATTAAGTTATTGCAATTTTTTTCAAAGGTTTTGTGTTTACTTCGTATGTTTCCATAGCAACAAATGATTAACTTTTTTATAAAATAGTAATTTTCCTGCTAAGAAGTTTAATAAAATCATATCTAGCTCCTTTGATATTTTTTTTGTATTTTCAGACAGATTTTTTAGGCAGGCTAGTCAATTCATCTACATCTATCCCTTTTATAAGAGGTTCTTACCAGGACTTAACTTAAAATTAACACACATAAGCTAAAGTAGCTTGCATGACCTAAATCATAGTGCATAATATATCAGACAGGGATCAAGGATTAAATATAACTACAGGAATTTCAATGAGTTTGCAGCCCTGCAGATAATTGACAATGATATATAAATGGTAATTATGTGCACAATATCTACTTATATATTGTCAGACATACAGTCAGGAGTAAGGACACCATTTTGAATAAAAAATCAACCACATTATCAATTTATTGACCCCAGCCATACTAAATAAATCTATACACTCAGGAAGTTAATTAAGTCATTTTAAATTGACTTCCTACAAATAAAGTCAGCCTAAATCAATGTCCACCAAATATGAAAATAACTCCTAATAGTATGACAAGGCATATAAATTGTGACATTTAGTAATACATGACAATGCAGACAGTGGACTATGTTTACACTGATAGACAAATAGTAACTATATAAGTTTATGATAAATTTTACGACTGAATGAAAAAAGTACAATACAAAACAAATTTTGTACATACCAAACAAAATCCTCACATAAAGTGGTACATACAACATGCATACAATATTCCATAATATGCTAAAAAAGCATAGCCACACACAAAACCAATATTGATCAAATCAGGGATCTAACAGTTGACCAAGTCATACTGAGTGAAGCAGTTAGACCCAGTGTATGGAGGAATACCGATTCTGTAGCACCAATTAATACAGGCATTTTAACAATTAATGATGTCCAAACTTTATCTAAAATATGTGTTGTTGGATATTTATTATCAAATCTCAAATGCCTTCTGGGGAACAAGTATTGTTCAAGATTTTTTTAACAAGATGTTGGCTCATTAAGTTAACTCGCATGATGAACTATCATGTCTCATATAGACTTTGTTTGTAGAGACAAATAAGGCAACCACTCGGTGCAGTAATCTGTATCTAAGACACTGTGAAGAAGCAATCATGAAAAACTTGCTCTGAATTCTGGGTAAAGGGGAATGTTTGCTTTTCACACAACATATGAAAGAATGATTTCATTCATTTAACATACAATACAACTCTTACGACACATCTACTAGCTAGGAGTTCACCAAATTACATCAAATTTCCAACTGATAGAAAAATTTATAATATAATCCATAACAGAACTTTTCCTACCAAGCATGTTAATTGTTCAAGCACATTTGGCCAGCTCTGGTTATTGTTTAATTATAGAACCAGAGGACCATACCAAATGATGTTATGCACACCTGAGTATGTAAGTTTTCATGATGGGGTACAAAAGTGTTTAACAGTGACAATAAGTATAACAGCAGAAATTAAGGCAGTAAATCTTCATGAGGCATTATCAAATTATTAACGAATGAGAATCTCCCATAGGCCAGAGGCAGTAACACAAGGAGTTTGAGACTGGGTCATGATTCTTCAGTGGTTGAGCAGAATCAATGGGTAATAACTTCTATTTGTAGCTGCCTTAAATAACTTGAGTATGGACCAAACATACACTAACATGAAGTTTTATGAAATTAAATCCTTACATTGATTTTCTTATACTTCAAGACAGACAGGTTAGTATTTTTTTATCAATAACCTTCACTTCTCCAGTATCCTTCACTTTGGGAGTGGATAATATGAACTGTTGAAAATGTTGACAAGCAAATTGCCAACTAGACGGACATAGAGTGCCAGTTATAAATGCTTGCATTAAGCACTCAATGATAAAGTGTGCTAAAAAAATATGTAAAAATTTTAAATCATTTCTGGAATCTATGACAAAATCTCACAAGACATCAGTACATCTATAATACTACTACATACAAGGCTTTGGGGTAAAAAAAGCACTGGTCAACAGATAACTCACAAAGAAATGATGTTTCAGAGGACAGTTTGGTGGACATAATTTTGAGCATCTTGACACTGATGTGTCATGTGATTGAGAGATTCTAGTTCTCCGTCTCCCAACTTTCATATGACGTGTTTTATGAGGCTACAAAAATGTAATCATAAAATGAGTTGTTGTCACATTTTACAAATCTATGTACATGTAGCTAGCCATTCAAATTAAAGAAGCTTTACACACTGAACAAAATAAGTACCCCTTCTTCACATTTATTTCTGTCCTACATATGTCCATTGAATGTAACGCAAAATGTACAATTTATGCTTAGCACTATCTACCATGCTTTCCTAAAAACTGACTAGTCCACACATCTTATTCATACAATACTTAAATGATGCAGAATCTAACTGAATTCCTTAAATTTATACCGGATTCTAACCTCAGATCTTCGGGTCATTATGTCCAGCATTTAGCCATAATTGTAAGATGTTTCCCATATCAATTACATGGTACGCTGATTGGAGCCAGTCATTACCATAAAAAACATACTTCTTTGCTAATGGTAAAAATTCTAACTATTATATTTACCAGACATACCAAGATGGGCAGACATATTGGGCAAACTCTGCTAATCATTAATCTTGAATCTACTTCAAAAAGTTCAAGATGTAGCTAGGACTTAGCATGTTTGAAGATGTAAATAAGCCATATCTCAATAATAGCTTTGCCAGCAGTAAGCTTACACAACCATTTCTATCGGATTATTTTTTTTCACCACTTCAATCAGCGCTAAAAACATAACTAAATTAAATATACATAATATTATTACATTATATATCTATATATTATTCTTTATATATTATACATATTTACATATAGTTTGCCAAACAGCTCACTGCACAGCCAAATTTGTTTGCATGAAACAGTATTACAGTTAAGCAGCATTGTATTACCTGGCCTTGACCTTGACCAAATATTCCCTGGTATAAAAAAGTTGCACTTTCGAATTGTATCAGTTATCGTAGTTGCATAATCATTTTCTTTCACTAACAGGTGATATGTATTACAGTTATAGCATTTCCCTTACAAATGAGTAAATCTTTAAAAGCATATCCATGCATTCAATGTAAAATAAACACATCTGATAGGCACTTAGTAAAATCATGCCATGCGCATGACTTTAGTAAAGCAAGCAAAAATGGAGAGATGATAAATATATATTGCCAACACCACTATTGTAGTCTGGAAATCTCAAAATTATGAAAAGTGCGACAACCCTTTGCCTTACAGTGCTGACTACTTACCGGAAAGTTGTAAAAATAACCATAGTTAAAATCGGTCAGCAAGGGAGGTAACTAAGGAACAGAAGATTTTTTGAAAATTGAAAAATTCACATTTTAATACCAGGTCAAGAAAAGATGGCTAAGAATATATAATGTTAAGCAAAATGGAACTGTTATATCTATACCTTTCAGGGAGATAAGTACTGGTAAAATTGCACTAATGCACTCTTGAGGTCATTTTGACAGAACAAGCAAAAATAATGTATGTAATAGTTTGATTGAACTTAATTAATTAATTAATTAATTGACCATCACATCTTAGATTTTCTTCATACAAGTTAGTCTGCATTTGATCAGAATATGCAAAAGGAGCAACATTACGTGGAGTAGACGCATGGTCTTCTGTTGCTCATAAAATGAGAATGTTAATCAAGTTAAAATAGTAGTAACATGCATGTATATATTTCACATATATTGTGAAACAAGCTTTTTGCAGGTTTAATCCACTATCAAAGACTATTTCCTGGATTACTTGACTGGAAACCAGAGATGGCTTAAGTGTCGCTCAATCAAGTAAGAAAATTCTGACTCAACCTCATTCAAGAATCCAGGATTTATCCCAACTCTTCTTTGAATCTATTATTTCTCAGGTCAAACAATTTTTTGATATCGTAATCATACAAGTGTTGGTCATACAACACAACATATTTTCATATAAAACAGGCAGCATGCTGAATTTCATGCAGTAGTGAAAACATGCTATTACAATTAGTTATAGCAAGGGTTTAGGTGGTAAAATTTTAACAGTTCAAAAATCAACAATGCCAGTTCCCTACTAGAATAAAAAGCAAGCATCTATTGACCTTTAAACTATCAAATTATGTCTAAAATTATGGTCAATTTAAACCAAGGCAATAAGAACTATGCATAACTGAAAGGGACAATGTTTTACCTCTTGAAATCTTAAGCCATTCATATGTCTTATAACAACCTATAGAAAATTCAAAGAATTCAATAGTTTGTCAAAGACTGTATTAGTATGATCTAGTACAGTTAATACATAGAAATATTCAAATTTGAAGCAGAGGGTCAACTTGAAAAGATGCAACATTACAACAAACAGATGAAAGATAATATTATGTTGTTTACAATAGAAGTTTGAAGGAATTTGAAATACAGGGAAGTAAATATGACCATTGGACAAATAAATTACTATGTATATATGATTTTCTTTTAACAATCATCCATAGTTTATGGTCCTCTACATCATATATTTCACTTACTTGTGGTGAGCATATCTTAATTAAGTACTACTTTGTTAAAAATTTCCCATAATTGGAGTTTGGAATGAATTATTGTCTAGTCTATTCAATTCACATATATTTTTTAAAATTTTTCCATATCATAATTTTAAATTCAGGTATTTATCATAATTTTTACTATACATTCATTGCAATATATTTACATAAAATTAAGCACTGCTTCTCAGCATTTTTCAGTACATAAAAGAGGCACAATAACATTAAATTGTATAAAAAGCGTAACAAATTTTCAATAGTCATATTGTTGTAAAGAGAAACATATTATGCAGTGTATAAATGCTAACATTATAATTATTTACTGATATTTAAATTCCTGTGCACGTAATGATCATACAATATAATCATAGTGTTACAGAGAATTATTATACAGTATAGATGTGGAGAAGTGAATCATACATGAGAATAAACAGAGAACTGTATCAGTAGACTATGATCATCATCAATCATTGAGATGACAAGACTCACTTACAGCAGATAGTCGATAGCCCACCCTCTTTTCATACTAAAGAATAACAGGATTATCTAGTCATAAAAATATTCCAAACTAAAGATCTCTACCTCTTATAAAACCAAAACAAGATTTTATTTGTATTATGACATAACGCTAAAGCTAAGCAAATTAACTAAGTTATAGTCACTAAACATGATTTTAACTACTTCAATTTATCGATTCTGATTAAAATCTAACGAAATAAAGATTAGGGCAGCGATAAAATTATTATTTCAATATAAGTAATCAAAAGTCAGAGCTTTAAATTTTTTGATATGCATTGGACTTAAGGCTATGCAATTAAATGCGAAAAGAATGCAATTGAATTTACACATGTTTGGTATATTATTGCACAATGTATAAACTACTTACAAGAGGTGGCGGCAGTGGACGGGGCTCAGACTTGAGGACACCCATAGTTCCTGGCGTACAGTGAAGTAACCTATACACGTGCTCCACAATTCCAAGTCCACGAACAAGATTGTCTCTCTGCAACAAGCCACTAATTCGTTCCAATTCTTCCTCCTCTAATATTTCCAGAGGTTTTTTAGTGTCTATTGGTTCATCTACATTGACTTGACGAGAAGACTCACTGCTTAGTATCTAAACAAGAAGAAAAAAGTAGCAATAAAACAACTGAACTGAATTCTATCATCTATCATAATCTGCACATTAGAATTTGAAGACCGTTATCAATAACAAAATGGTCACATTTCCATGTTATTAGGGAAAGTTGAAATTGCACTAAAATTATTAAAATTTGAAAATGTGATTAAATTTAAGTACAAAGACAAAATACAGCAACAACTTCATATTGTGACTACCTCATTGTGGTGACTATTTATTTTTTACCCTGGTTTTCAATGCTTACTTCTTTATCTCACCCAGATAATGAGACCATCTCGAAATCAAAGCCCCTTTTTTAAGGTCTCATTCAAAGGTTTACAAGGATATTTACAATTTCAAGTTCATGGAAATCATTCATACAATAACCTAGACTTTCCCTCTAAATACAGAAATCTAAATACTCAATAATATCAAAATGAAGACATTATCTTGTCTTTGAGATTAGACAAGTTTATCAGGTACAAGAGATATAAAATATGTATCAAAATTAAAATAAAATATGCATGTAAAATATGCATGAGGAAAAAACTGGATAGTTACGTCAAGACTTGTCCTAGAACTTGACTGTATCCGTCTTGCAGGCATTGTACTTCTACGCAATGACCGTCTCCGCCTGCTACCGGGACTTTCTGGACGCGCTATACCCGTTGAATTCTTCTTGCCTTTCAACATGGATTCTAACTTTTCCTTCTTTCTAGAAATTTCCTCTCTTTGTTGCCTGAAATTCAAATTATTTTCTTCAGTACTAGAATATATGAATATTCATTACTAAACACAATCTAAAATAAAGCAAAATCAGGGTCAATGGTACGTTGTTTGGGACTAAAATAAGCAAACATTTACCTGATCAAAGAATGTTCAATGTCACAATTACAATTATAAAAAAATCTAGAATCAGATAACTTCAGAAATGTTATAGAAAAAAGAAATATTCCACAAGGAAATGGATGCCACCACCTTTAGTACTGTCGAAAACTGAACCATCCACTGGTTTTTTTGTTAGAGCATGTTACTATATTTGTCCGATCAAAATTAAAGAAAACCACATGATTATAAAAATTACTGACACTGTTATCAATGATCTAAAAACAAATAAAAAGTTTTGTTTTAACGCTTATTTAAGAAAGTCAATTATCCTTATGTAAGACCAAAACACTAATTACATCATCATTAGGTCCAATTACTTATGTATAAACTATTTTCAAAATTAAAACTAATTTCAAGAAATAATTGCTAATGAAAATCAACTAATTACAGTCATACCTGGCAAGTTCACTCCTGGCTTTAAAGGCAGCAGTTTCTTGAAACAAAGTTCCACTACTGTGAAAGAATTTCTCATACTTATCAGTTCCTGGACCAGGATAAATACGTCTAAAGTTACCAAGGTGATTACTTTCATATTTATCTAATGATTCTATATACTGCTGCTGGGCTAAGTCCAATTCTTCCCTAGAAAATTTAAGCCAAAATATTAAAGTATTGCACATAAATCACAAACTGTGAAAATAATTTTACAAGTCAATTTAAGTTCTTATGTTTCATAATTACAAGACTCCTATGAGATAAACAATGAAATATCCCTCGCATGAAGGGATGTCTTATGAGGTTGTCGGTACACTATAACTAGTGAATATTATTCACTTTATAAATGGGCTCAGACAGACAATAACTTGAGTAACTGGTTATTGGCACAAATAAACTGATATATATAAATTGAGCTAAGATCCCAGATAACCAATTTCAAGGCATATCTTGGCCATTTCATGAAACTACCGTTCTTTGCATTGCAAGCTACCAGTTACATTACCATTGATAGATAATCTTTTGCATAGCTTCATGATGAAGGAAATAGTTATTCTGAAAAAATACAAGTCTACTATCAAATTGTATCGAAACACAACAGATTAACCCTTAACTGCATACCTTGTGTCTTTTCTGTTGGATTTACCCAATAATCTATCCTTTATTCTTCTTCGCTCCTCTTCTATACATTTGCGTCGATCACAAGCACCAAAGTTGACCAGATGTAGAGTGTCAAAGACAAGAGCACTTTTGATTTCCCTATCCAGTTCAGAGTCAGTGTTAAAACTAGGAGAATGATTCACCTATAACAATTAGCATATTGTCAAGATAATCTCATTTCAATACTTGCAATTGTGATTAAGACAAACAAGGGTGACAACCTGTCCAAAACTATGTCCATCCAAATTACCTGCTGAAGATTGGATGGGAAATGTGCAACTTAGAGAGTGGACAAGGTCAGGGGCCATAATTCTTTTAAAAAAAAGCCAGGGCTAACATAGTTGTTTTCTTGACTAAGATATAATGCCCATAAAGATTTTGACCAAGTCTGGTGAAGATTGAATGGGAACTGTTCAACTATCATTGAGGACACACTTGCTTGTCAGGATAGGTGTATAAAAATTTACAAGATATCAAGATGGTTTGACCAAAGTTATGACTGTTTGTATTTTGTCAACCAGCCATTGATGATTAACAGCATTTAAATGAGCTAAACATCAGATTTATCATTGTATCATTCAACATCAGACAAGTTCCTAATTTCAACAATGAAAAATGAAAATGTTACACAAGAGAATAAGAAATTACATACATTTGGCACTGAGTGATGTGGAGGGTTTTGGGTTATAAAACTTAAGATCAGTCTCCAAGCTTAAATGTCACATTTTTCCTTATGTTTCTGAATGGTTAGTGACAAAACAATGAAGACATTAATCATACATCAATCTGTCATAAAAATTGGTCAGGATATATATTTAGATATTAAACATCAGAATATTTTCACAACCAAAACACTTTGCAAAAGAAATCAAGATTGCAATTCAGAAATTTTGACCAAGTCTGGTGAAGATTGAATGGAAACTGTTCAATTGGATTACAGTCCATACAATCAGCAAGGCGGAGAGCATAATCTGTTCAGACACTTTATGTTGATTCACCTTTTTTAAAACATCAATTCCTAGAGTAACTAAACATACAATCAAAAAAAAGAAGATGAAATCATCCACATTATAAAGAAGTAGATGTCCAAATCAAAGAATGAGAAAAGGGACAAAGACATAAAAATACAGTACCTCAATCACAAATGGTCGAAGTTTTCTGTCAAGAATCACATCAAATCCAAGAATTTCAAAGCAAGCACTTCCTTTAACATGATTAGGAAAACAAGTGCGATAATTATGTTTTAATACTGAATGTGCTGATATGAGTGTTTTAATTATCACATCATCAATGTCTGCCCACATTTTTTCCACGTCGTAACCTTTTTCCGCCATATATCTATTAGTCGTACTAATTCTTCTCTTACTCCCAGCTTCATCATCACGGATGAAATCATCACTGTGTTTATTGATAGCATAGTTTGTAAGATGCATGTAGACATTGTCCTGATGAAATAAAACAAGATCATTATAATAACATACAGTCAAATAAAACAGTTTCATGACAAAATTACCTAATGCTTCAAGTCATTATTTCTCAATGATCATTTTTAACAAATTATTTCTAAATGTACAGCCATGAGACAGGATCATATAACAAGAAATGCAGCAATGCCACCTAGCCAGATTTTCAACAGTTTGAGCAGAATTAACTTTCCTATTTTAAGCAATTGTAACTCAATCTTGCCTCAAGAACCCCCCAAAACAATTTCCAGCTATTTCTTCATTACAACTTGGTATAAACCAAGTAAGCAGCATTAGGTCAATGTAAACTTAAGATATCACAAATTGTTAGACATGGAATATCTAGTTAATAAAAACAATATAACTTACAATATTCCCATGAGTAGGCTCCATGTATTTATTGGTAGCAAACCTTGCAAGTCCGTCTTTGAACACAAATATTCTTAAGGGATCACAGGATGTAACAAGTGTGTAGATTCTTAAATCAAACTTGAAACCATCAATCAATAATGGCTGAAATATACACATTCAAATATACAAAACACTCAAAGTCACAACAGAAAAGAAATAAATTTCTCCGATTTGAAGGAGAAATATGAAGAGATATTTATTTAAAAGATTGCAGTGAATTTGTAGTTAGATTTTTTAAATTTTCTGGCAGAAAAAAATTAATATCAGTAATGTAATAATTTAGCTAACATTTTTGACCATATAATACTCACTCGAGACATGTATTGCTGGCAGATCATGTGTTCGTGAGGTTTGACGTCTTTGGGGTTCTTTGTGACCCAAATACCACGACCTTGACATCCGGATTCTGGTTTTAAAATGTAAGTCTTGTTCTTTTTCTGGCGACAATATGCTTGAAAATCACCGTAACTGAGAAAAAAGAAGTAAAAGCATATCAAATTAATTATAAAGTGATGTCTTATCTATGTTAGGTAAAGTATTCATGAAAGAATTGTTATGGCACATCCAAAAACATTAAATAAAACAATGAGAATGGTTGTCTGACATCAGTGCTCCAACGAAACTTCAGGCACAATTTAGAGAATTACAGGCCCTCATGTCAAGTAAAATTTCATTCAGTAAATGTATTTTGGGAGCTAAATATATTTTGTCTGGTCCAGAAATGTTTTAAGGTTGTCAGTCCTCAGGTAATGTTCACTGTCTTTTGCATACACTAGTAAAGGCAAATTATCAGCTTTTTTGGATCCAGTGTAAGGTCCAATTCCCCAAGTTAAAAATATTTTACTGTTTCTCCAAATTTTCTCAAAATTTCACTCTTAAAAAAAAACACAGAAGCCAGGGATATTAATGTATGAATTAAAGGGTCATTTCCACATATGTTGCTAAAACCAAGCTTATTGGTCTTCATGGTCAAAAATGAATTATTTCAGCCAAATACAATATTATGTTCTCAATTACATAACAACATTAAAAGATACCCCCCATTTGTTAAATAATGACAGAAATCTCCCCTTCCTAAGGGACCCTGTATCCCTATATAAAGACAATTAAAAAAGGATGGTAAAACTAATGGATAATATACATGAACTTACTCAGCAGGAAGGCACCAAGTTTTTGGGAAGACATTATATTCTTTTGGGAACATTTTCAACATTCTGTTCATATTTCTGGCTAACAAATCTTTCCTACAAATCTCACTCATTCCAGGAAAATGGTTGATTTTCTGAAATATTGGAAAACAAAGCGTTGAACAACTCAGCTGAAGCAAGACACGGACTTTAACACAAAACCAGAAATAATTGTTGTTCACTTAACATCTTCCACAACATTACTTTATTATAAGAAATAGACATTTTTATGCAGAGAATCCCACATTAAAAAACTTACTCAAACTTTGAAAAAAGTGATAAGGGATGGCTGGAAAATATCCTAAAAATGAGAAGATTAATTAACATTACAATTTCTCCCA
Source organism: Lutraria rhynchaena (assembly GCA_008271625.1). Taxonomy (NCBI): domain Eukaryota; kingdom Metazoa; phylum Mollusca; class Bivalvia; order Venerida; family Mactridae; genus Lutraria; species Lutraria rhynchaena. The sequence goes on along the minus strand of VIBL01000005.1, from coordinate 4,145,434 downwards.
TTTAAGTGTCTTCCTTTTTCAACATGTTGTATATACAATTTTTGTAAGATTATAAAGTATATTCCAATGCCTTTCATTTTCCCTAAATATCATGATACATCATCACCACAGCAATGAGGGGGGGCTAATGTTTATAAGTGATAAATAAACTGTTTGAAGACTGGTACCTGATATTTTTTCATGTCCATAACTCTCTCAAGGGCAACAGAATAATCAGTCCAATATAATGTCCAGTCATCATCATCAGACACTTCCTTAAATCCAAATTTCCTGGATACTTTCCGTACTGAAATAATGATCCATTCAATATTTATAATAAAAAAATTCAATTAAGGATACCTTTATATTTCTAAAATGGAATAATACATAAAAATTATTTAACAACTTAAAGTTAAAAAGATTAAAAATGAAGTAAGTTTCCTGCTTTGTTACTGGTATATGATTTTGTATAAAAATGATTAATGCATACCTATTTAATACATTTAAAAAGCTTTAAATTCAAGTATCATGAAGACCAACATTTAAACATTTATTCATGTATGCATATTAAAAGATACTCATGCTTACACTACATATTCAATCATTAACATCAGAAGTGTAGCAATATCCTATTAAACTTACACATTAAATAAAGAAGAATATTAGAAAATTCCTGCATAATGAAACTATTATAACCAGGGCTGCCAACAGAGAAAATGAAATTAAGAGGAAAATTTGCTGGGGGTCAAAGGGGCCGCATATATGTCCCCTTGCAGGTCCAGGACAGACCCCTGGTGTGGTACCAGGGCGCGAAGCCGGTAAAGTAATATCGATTAATATTTTATCGTTGTCGTCTCGCTTCGGTAGGACCCCGCCATGCCCCTAAAAAATTTCACAACAGATCTACATCAATCTCAAAAACGTGGAATTCCGCAGTTAACGGAAAATTGGTAGCCCGGTATAACGTGATTCTGTTAAAGAAAATCTCCAATAAAATAAAATGCACCTCATTAACTTTTACAAAAGAATGTGCAGAAACAATACAACTTACCAACATCATATTTGCAATTTAATAAACATATATAGAGCCATCTGAAAAAAAGGAATGAATAAAATTATGTGTATAATAATTTAATGTTCTTTAATAAGATCAATATACAGAGTGTATGATCAATACACTAAGAGATTGAGTTTCTAAGTACTATTGAGTTTTTTTTTAAATAACGAGTCAAATTGCAGTAAACAATTATTACAGTAATTCACATTTATAGATAAAATCACACAAACATTGAACCAAGAAATTCCAAGTTTTAATCATATTATAAGGGTCATATTATATATTCATATAAGGGTTATCACTCTATATTCATATCCAGTGACGATAAGTTGAAGGTTAAAAAGGGGCAGTAGCTCATCTTTTAAATTCATTTGTTGAAATCTATTGTAACCATTTTTTGCCTTTTTAAAATACTGATACAATGGCAAATTAATGAATTGCCTAACTCTAACTAGATTTTAAACTCAAAATTTTATTCACAGAACTGATTAGAATTTTCCAGAAATTGAGAAAAGTGGAGCCATATCTGCATTAGAAAAAACAGCAAAGGTGAAATAATTGAATTTCCTTTTAAACCTATCCCATTTGATCAAAAGAATTCTCATAAAGTGGTTCGTACACAGAGTTATTAAATTACCAAGAGATATGCTCTTTGTCTCTTTGTATGCCCAACAAGCAAGCAAACAAAATATCTCATAACTTCACCAAATTTACAACTTGTATAAATGTAAAGACTGAAGTATCAGGCAAATACAAAGGTCACAGAGATATAGGAATATCACAAGGTGAAAAGACAGATTAACTGAATTGCTCATATCATATCCAAACCATATAAATCATATATATATATAACATTCAATATATCATAACCAGATGTTACCAGACCAACTGATTTTTCATTGCCAACCCCTACAGTTTCTAACAGAAAATTTAAAGTAAGAAAATATTTCGGGACAAACCGTACCTCAAAAATAAAAAAAGTATGCTAAGAAAACAAAAAAGTTTTTCGACTGACATGCCACATTTTTGGCCAAGTAACCAAAAACATGACCATTTTTTCCCAGTCTATTGTAGTATGTTCATAATACAAGACAAATTAGTTACATAAATAAGTCCATAATCACAAAAACAGGTGACTTTTCAACCTAAGGATAAAGAGCTTATGATACAGGTAGCATTAAAATGTCTTAAAATTCTAATTTGTATAAATGAAAGCAGTTTTTCCAAACTACATGTAAAGTTAATTCCATTAAATACATTCTATCAAGTAGATTCCAATTTATATGATCAATGAAAGTGGAAATCCTAACTTTAATGAACTGATATTGACCAGTATGAAAGCACTTCAGTTTATGGCTAAATTTAATAACAAACAAATGGCAAACCATGTATTTAAATTTACTTTACTGAAAAGGAGATAAAAAAAGTTTGATTTTGGAATTGTAAGGCTTCATTCAATAAATTCACCCAATTATGATAAAGTATATAAAATTTGAAGGACCTAAGAACAAAAATTTGTTCATAGTCCGCAATATTGCTCATTTATGCAAAAAATAAATACCTGGTTTCCACAACAACCACAAAAAATAAATGCACTGTAGAACATTTTTTCAAAAAATTTTTTAGTTCAGAGATATAGTTTATATGAAAATATTGGCAATAAAAATTGCCAAACACCCTAAAAAAGTCTAAAGGCGATGAAAAAAATAGGACTGGTCGGGTTAGCATAAACCAGAATTTTTTATGCTATGCCAAATTATTGCCAGCCACAATTTTTCTTACTTTTTCTTCTTCTTCTTTTTCTTCGGAACTTTTTTCTCTAGTTCTTTTTTCTCTTCCTGTTCATTAATGAGATTCTTAAATGGTTCAGCGATTGCAGTGTCTTCATCAGCTTCACCTTCACCTTCTTCCTCATCAGCTTGAGTACTAATACCCGTGTCTGAAGAATGAATTCCAGCAGTATTACTCACACAAATATATAAAAAAATTAAATTAATCTCTATCCCTACTTTTTGTAGAATCACATTCAAAATGAACACAAATTACATCATAAGCAGACCATGTTTTTTTTGAAATCACAACAGTCTTAAAATTGTGTATAAATTTCTTGAACAGAGGATGGATATATATTAATGGACATGAAAATAAAGAGACACTAAAACCACACTGAACTACTGTCATACATGCTCAGATCTAATACTTAATTATTCAACAAAACTTGGCAGGCAGGTAAGGTACTTGACTATCGTAAAGTAAAAAAATAATGTAAACAAGGATAATTTCATAGCTAAAAGTACAAAATCATCAATGCCTTAAATATTAAAAAATACTGATCATTTACTACTACAAGTTAGTCACTGAGTGACTTTCTCACATAATGGGAAATAATTGTCCACCAAGGCAACTATTTATTCCGTGTGAGCAAAGACGCTTGGAACTATAGACTATGCATATGACCGCAAAACTTAAATAACCCTTTAAAATGTAATAATTTCTTCCACTGAATACAATGCCTTTGATTTAAAACCTGATAATGAATACTTTGGACAGAGAGAAATACGATTATACCCATTTTAAAAACATACTTTCTGAGCAGATCTATAGACTTGTTGAAAATACATTTCTGAGAACAGGAAATCTCTGAGGAAACGTCACATCCTTGATATTATCACAAAAACACAAATCAATTTAACTGGCTCTTTATTACAACTATGGCAATAATGTTATGCTTGTAATTCATTTTACCAATACAGAGCTATGTGAAAATGTGTCAGTAAGAAATTTTCTTGACTAAATATTGTTATGATAATGGAGTAAGTACTACTTGTGTTAACAAAAGAGAGTTCAGAAAATCAGTCAGTATTGTGCAAAAGAGAATACAGTTTTATACAACAACATCATCATTAAAACTTTGTTTAATGGTAAAATCAAGAAATAGATTTAGTGTCATTTAAGGCTTCACAGAAGTACATTTTATTAAATTATCAGTTTGCCAGATAAACAGGAATATGTGTGACAACATTTAACTGTCACTTATAAAACCTTTGACATTCTCAATATACATCATCATGATATTTCCTGCAGAGTGAGACCAAAATATCAAAGGTCATTCATTTCACCTCATGAAAGTTTATGGACTGGTTATTCATATGATGGAGATGTGTGTTGATAAAATAAGAATTTGTTTTGTCATAGTTATAAAAAATAAATAAAATAGAAATTTGTTAACATTATAACTGACTATTAACATAATGATTCATCTTTTAAAATATCAAACAAATGTAAAAACATTTAACTAAAAGCTAACTGGGCACTGGATCACTGAAAACTATTTTCTGCTTCTATACTGAATATAAAGCTTTATAATGAATCCAAAACAGCAATTTTCAGAGACTGGTGAGCTATGAAAATGATTCTGTCTTATAAATGGGTAGAAATGTATAAAATCAACTTTCTTTACTACAGCAAAGCCTCTACTTTAGAAATAACAATACATCAAAACAACTTTGTGCTGCTATGCAATTCTTTTTGAATGTTTCGTGTTAGATTATAAAACCAATATTAAACAGAAAATAAAAAGATGTAGAAATTAAACCCAAAATACAGAGTCTAAACTAAATCTGACATATTACAATTAGTAAGAATCTCGATACTGAATTAGTTGTTTTATTACATGACAGGGGCGTAGCTTGACAAAATTTCAATGCATAAGTGCCATTCATATTCTACAGTCATGTGAAGTGGTCATGATGTCAATAAGAAAGACACAGAATTTATTTGAATTCTTCAATACCTTAGCAGTCTTTGGTCAATAACATATGTAAGCTTATGGGCATATACTTATAAGAGCTACGCCACTGAAAAAAGACTATAAAAAGATAAAATCCGGTTATTTCTGGGTTTTACCCTATACTAAACTATCACCTGGAGCTGGTGTCATCAAGATAGCTTCCCGTTCTACCTCCCCATATATATCAAGGGGAGGTAAATGTATGGACTGAAGAACATCAGCATCTAAAACATTGTAAAACATATAGAAAACTCACATTGGGTGATTGCATTTATCCAGCCCCTTCTAGTGCCATTTTTGGGTCAAAAATAAGGACCCATTCCCCTTACTAGCAAGAATATGCTTTTCCACACTTTTTCTGAAAAATTACCCAATTGAAAAAAACATGAATGCCATGGACATTGCTCTTAGACTTAGATTTAATTTTACCCCAACACATCAAATCACCAAATTTATATAACAAACCTTCTCCTTGAAAGATGATGAAGTTGTCAATAAATGTTTTAGGTGTTTTTTTTTCAATAATAAAGGTTAAAAAAATGGTAAGTACATTGTACATGCAGACTATATTTGTCCCTGATATATTTCCCCCTCCTAATTAACACCCCACACCCCATTTGAGTACAAAAAAATATATAAACTTGTTAAAATTTTATCCATTGTATCTAAAAGCATCAAATAATATCTAAAAAATGTAACGCCCAGGGGGTATTTTATTAGGGATTATTCAGATTATTGTCAGATCAACATTACACATTAGACCAAAATAAAATATGTTGTGTTTACGATTACTTGACTGATCCAATCTTTTTAAGCTTCTAACAGCAAATCCCAAAGAACGAAAATATTTTGGATGAAATATACCTCGTATTCTCACAAGTGACAAAAAGGTATGTTTAGAAAAAAATGAAAATTTCTCTACCTACCTAACCCTGATTGTTTTGGTCAAGTAACCTGAAACATAACCCTGTTTTTTTCTAGCATTATTCTAATTTGTACTCACCGTCTTCTCCTTCATCTTCATCACCCAGTATTGATGGCAAGATCAAAACTGATGGACCATCATCTAACAATGTCAGTTCTTGAGATCCATTATCATTGTTACTAAAACCAGAATCTTCAGGATCACTTTCTTCAGAGTCTGAACTTTCACTTACATTCCCTACTTCTTCATCTGCCATTTCATCTTCAGCAGAATCACAAGTCTCATCATAATTACCATCAGTATCCATCTTGAAATCAATGTTCTATCAACAATAGAAGAATTGAATATGCAGCCATTTTAGCTGATGGCTTTATTAATATCAGATCCCTAAAATCATTACTCAACTTTTTGTTGAATTTGCAAAGAATCACAATCCTAAATTTATATTAGTCACACTTCCTGGGTCTTTCTCTGAATCAGTTTCTTGGAGCTAATACCTGAAAGGACAAAAGAAAACATTCATCCAACTAACCACAATAATTCTTATATCATAGCATACAGGTAGAAATAAATACATGCAACTAAAATTAGAAGCAGTTTTCAGTAGACATTCAGTATGTGACATTCTTGCGTGGCATTGGTGATTTCACAAACACATGTAAATCATGCCCCAGACAAAAAAATACCTTAACAAGAAATGTATAAATGCTACAAAAACAATATTGCTAAACCTGACAAGAGACAAAGATCCATTTTAAAAGTATTTGAGAAATCTTGATTCAGTAAGAATTAAAAATATCAACCAAAACAATTGAGCATTCCAAGATTTTTAGTTTTTAACACTGCTTCAATAAATGATTGTGAAAATCATTATTTCTTTTTTCCCTTAGTATAAACATAAGAAAAACAGCAGCATTTTGAACCTTACAATGTTCTAACAATCAGATAATTGATAGGACTATCCTTAAAAAAATTGTTGGGTTTGCTGTTGCAGTTACAGGACCAACTCATAAAAAGGGAACAGCCCCCAAAATATTTTTAGTGATGACAAAACTATTTTTGTTCTTTATTCCTGCTATTCACTTTCAGTACAAACACAATGCCTACCTATCCACTGTTAAAAGCTTGGGTCATATAAACACAAATCACATTTTTTATGAATGAGCTAGAGTATAGATTTCAAAAAATGCAAAAGCATTTAGTAAAGTAACATGAAAAACAGTATATTTACATGCGCACAAATACCTGGGTGAACTAAAGTAGCTCTTTTTAGAAAAGTGACATAAATTTCCCCAGAGTTCAAGGAGAGATACACATGTATAATCATTCACATACAGAATACACTTTTCACCGCTTTAAATTTCCCATATTGTCAAATTTCCATAAGTATAAAAAGTTTAATTCCTAAAAAATGATAAACACATATTTGAACAACTAAATCTTCTTAAATCGATCATCTATCAGCATTGGAAAGCTGAACAGGCAAGTTAGGGATTGATTGAGAACTAAAGATATATAAATGCCACTGTAACTTCACAAAACAGCTAGTAATTATTGACCTAAAATTGATAATTGTTAACAAAGCCTACAAGTTATTTCTCAAATATCTATAGAATCAATATTTGCTATTTGGCAGGTACACAAATCCTTGACAAAACAGGAATATTCTTTCGGTAAGGTCTTTATAAATATATCAATGATATAGTGTATTTAGGAGCACAAACTGACAGAACATATTGCCAATAGATAATAATAATTTATAATTTTAATGGATCTTCAAAAATAAAATTAATTGAGACTGAAGTCGCACAAGCCAAATTCCAAAGAAAAACTGTTTTACTGCAGTTATAGCTTATTTCAATTCATGTTTATTTATATCATTAGTTTCTAAAAGATCTATATCTAAAGAAGAATATAGAATATAAATTACAATAGGCAAATACTCTAACCTCATAAGGCCATTTTAAAAAATTGTTGGTCGGCCATTACGTGAACAACACATTAAAGTTTCCCCAACTCAAGCAATAAATTTGTGATTTGAACAAGAGTATTTTTAGTTCTTCATTCCAGGTTCGAAAACTGGTCATACCTTTCCTTGAAAATTTGACAAAAAATATTGATTTTCCTCCATAGCTCCTGCAATTTTGTTTCAATTTATTTTTATAAACAAAAGTTTACTTGGATAATAATTAATTTATTAATTTGTAATTAATTTGACAAAAAAATTGATAGCACTTTAATATCTAAATAATGTCAATCATTCTTAAATACAATTTATGTCAAATGAAAAGCAAAGCATTCCATTCAGTTTTACACATATATATACCCGTGATTGTCAGTGCCAGTCATGAAAGAGATATTTTCTTTGTTTTTGTAAACATCAAACTCTATTTTTGGACTTCTTTCAAGTTCTTGTGTACAAAACATACTTAAATAGGCCTACTGAAAGTAAACGTCATAAAAATTCTTCTGTTTTAGCCTAATTAATGACCTTGAAATTTTAATGGTTTACTGTCACTTTACAGCAATTTTATGGTCAATGGTGGATAACAATAAATCATATCATGAAATGTTTCAGCTATTTCCAGAATTAAATTCATCTCAATTACTTGCGCTTAGTCTATTTTGTATGAACATCACTTACTGGTTACTTTCTTATGATGGTCAGTACATAATCCATATATGTGAAGCCTACATATCATAAAAATGTATTTTTTCTCCTGGGATTTATTTTAGTATGTCTTGAAAAGATAGCAGTTAAAATAAGGATTAATACTAAATAAATCAACAACCTATTCCTGGCGCTCTTTAAAATCTAAAATATCATAATATTGTGGGACTCTGAAGAGCTTTATCATTTTCAAATGATGAATAATATGAAATATGTTCAGCAATTCACAAAATAAACATATTTTGCCCAGACAACAGTTCAACTTTATGTAGTGTGGTAAAATCTGTATGTGTATGTTTTTTAAAAGATTTCTAAATTACATGATTTAGATCAACACATTCAATAATTTTTTAAGACAGCATGATCATACATCAATTTACAACCATTTAACTATCATTAAACACATTCCATTGTTTATTGCTGTTTATTCTAATACTGTTGTCGGCTTTTCAATGCAAACATAATGTTCTTAAATACTGCATGATACTGTTTACTGTTACATCACCGTGTAAACAAGTAACACCGGTGCCTATTCAATCAATTGCATGTTAATGACGTGTTAAAATGGAAATAGATCTTGTCGTTTTGTGCACTATTGTTTCATATGGCACCATTTTTTGTTGGGAGACGGACAAAATCCCCTCCGGACAAAATCCCCTCTGGTCAAATTTGTATAGGTGGACAAATTCCCCTTCATGGATTTTTCAACTAGGACAAATTCCCCCTCATAGTTATATCGAAAAGAACAAAATCCCCTTCATAATATATGATTTTCTGAAGTTGACACAAGCCCCTTCCATCTCTACACATTCTTTTTTCTGAACCTTGTATATATGCTGATAAGCACCATTTATCCTAAAACAGTTTCGCATAGTTTCCCCTGATTCAGTTTTTTTCCTTGTAGGATAGCCATTCATAAAACTTTACAGAAACAAGGACATAAGTACATAACTTAGGGGTATGGTATAAGCCATGTATTGTATATAGGTAGGCCACAAGTTTTGTGTAATGACCTGTAACAGTAAGAGTCTGAGATGATTTTGCAAGTCATAATATTTTTTTTTATTACAGAGTCTGTTATCAGTGCGCCTTTGCACAGGTTGGATTTACGTTGAGTACACTCCCAGCAGATTGTAGTTTTGAATTGGTTCTTTTTGGTACATGCATACCCTGCATAGCAAAGTTTTCTAGAGCCTTTATTACTAGTATTGAATTCCATTTTGCAGATGTAATGATGAAATTATTTTCTGTGCATCTTATATAGTAAGACATTCTGCAGTTTGCATTTTGAGTAAATGATGCCTCAATTATATAAAAAATGCAAGTGTTAAAAAACAAAGCAATTTACAATCAATACTTATTTATTTAATTATCACAATTAAAAACTTATGGTTGAGTTTCATTACATGGAACAGGATATTGTATAGATGGAATAGGTGTTTGTCCTCATTGAAGGGGATTTTGTCCGCCTTGAAAAGTCCATGAAGGGGATTTTATCCACCTACACAAATTTGATCAGAGGGGATTTTGTCCGGAGGGGAATTTGTCCTTCATTTTTTTTTGTTCAGTCGCATGCAATTAATCACTCAGGACTATCAGCCTTCGTAATTAGATTACTACGCCCCTGAACTCAAAAGCATGCTATATGAAGCAATAACGCATGCAACGTCATGATGTATTTCCTAATTATATGGTGAAAGTCCATGTGAAATGCGCCAATCCCCCAGTCAGTCAGTTACTTTGCCTTATACCAATATCTTCAACATACATGGTCTTGTAATTGATGAATTCTATGAATGTTCAAAGCATTTAATGCATAGTCCTTAGAAAAATCAAGCTAAATATTGTAATTATTTGAGTTAATTCTCATTGCCCTTATCAATGTTGTGAAGTGATTTGAAATCTAACGCAACATATGAAAAGCCATCTTTCAATTTAAGTAGATACTGTAAATGAACCAATATTCGGTGAAATAGTCATAAATGGAAAATCAGCTCTAACAGATATATCATCAAGAGCATATACAATGGTGCAACAATATATCATGGTACATGATACAGCTTTAAGCTCAACTTAAATAATACATTAGAATTAAGTAAATATATGCTGAATGAAATTAATTAAAACAACTAAAATGTAGTGCCAGGTGGTATTTGGGAATGCTGGAATCTACTTTCTACTGGAATTGGGCCGTAATTGACTTGGAATACTGGATTGGACTTATATCTTTTAAATTTTTATTTGTACATTTTTCATTTTACATCATATATTATTAAAAACATTTTATTTCCATGTTACATGTTACCTGACTATAATATTCTAATTTTGGATATCATACTTATATATTCGCATACCAGGGTGGTACAAATTACAATTGGCTATAAATTACCTAAAAATCGACAAATTTACTTCATTTTTTTCATACAGGTCTCAAATTTAACACAAGAACAATATTAAAATCATGAAGCAAACACCACTAATTTACAAGAGATAAATAAATTCTGTTCTTCCAAGTCAATCCTTGTCTGATTCTGGTCAAAACTAGATTTCAGCATTCCCAAATACCCTGCGTTAGGTTATTGAATCTCTGCAAGATTGCCCAGAAAGTCTCAACGTAGACATATATACACACCACAATGTGGGATTCCAAGCCCACAACTATCCATTTCATTCTAAGCATTATACTTTGTCCAATGCAACTACCTGTATTGATACAATTCTGTTATTATTAACTATTGACAAGATGACAGCTGTAATTTGTAAAGCAAATGTGTTATCAGAGTCACACATTTATATTTATAAACGGAGAACAGCGATAAGGTCATTTATATAAAACATCGCAAAGACAGATAACTGTGGTATCGGTTCAAAACGGACAAATATTACCGTAAAGTTAGTTCACACATTTATGGCAGTAAATTATTAATAATATAAACAAACTTCATTCGGTTCGTATTAAGCTCCAAATGAACATCGTGATATATTGGAACTGAATTTCGTTCGACAAATTACATTGGCAGTTTTTACGAAGGTATTTAACTGGGTGAATATTATATTGTCATGATTACCAAGCATTCAATAAAAGGCATAGAGCAGCAAGAACAAATAAAATGTAACCTACAATCCTAAATTCCTCCATATTGTTTAAAGATGGCGTCGACCGAATAACGCACATTGTTTACAGATACTTTATTTTTCCTGAATTCCTAACTCAAAGAAAAACGACTGAAATATATTAACCAGAAGTAAAATATATGCTTACGGTTTTAAAACTAGGATAGATAATCATATTAGATAAAATTAATCAAACTTTGAAGAGAACAATTTAGGAACTATTTCTATGCAATATTCGTCAGTTGACAGGAAGAGATCATTTAAGAAACGCGATTGGTCAGCTCGTTGCTGTCTATAAGGGAAAGCACTCTTATGAACTAAACAACCACCTGCCATTTTCATTTCATTATGCCTTCAGTAGTTATCCCCCGTTAATGAATGGCGCCTTGGACATTTACGAGCCCGCAGTAGAACTTCTATTGGTAACACACTTTACATATCAAAATTCATACAAATACAATGTTTTCTGTAATGACATAGTTCTAATTTGTGCCTATGAGTTTTACTTTGTATTGTATACTCAGTATGAATGCCTTTGTTACATTGAATCCCGTGCTTCGACCCGACTCTAGTGCTGGTTTTTATCTTTAACTGCATTTGCAAAACGAAAGTAGAACAGTGAACACTTAGTAATTTTGACTGACGCTTTTTTTTAAAATATAAAAGGTATACTTGGAAACTGCAATATATGTATTTGAACATCAGATATGATTATTATGTAACCCATAGCGTGACCTTTGATCAGCCGCACAGAGTCTATGAAGCCTTGGAGACTCCTGTATACTTTAAGTTCTTAAGATGGAAGAATATATATAGCCTTTAACTAGCAGGAATCTGACTGTCGGTGTACGCGCTGCCTTTTGCTATTACTTTAGAATCGACAGCTCTAAAACGAATTTCTGATTGAGTACTGTCACTAGAATATGCCTAGTAGGCCTAAATTATTTTAAGATACTACAAAGGTCGCACTAAAGTTTTATTCAGATGTTCCGTAAGACTCCAAAGACTTTACTGTCCTAATCCTTAGTGGAATAGATGGATCACTTTTATCACCAAACTCTTTTACACTGTAACCACTTTAGATGTTTAGGGTGATGTACAATAAAATGTTTAGTGTGCATTAATAGTGATGTTGCAATTTGGTGGGATTGAAAAAACTTCTAGTTAATAAATCATCAACAAATAATTGTTTATTTAGACTCCGTTTAGTGGTCAAAAGGTCATCTATCAATATAATTTGGAGGACGAAAAATTTGCAGTGTGGCCTCCTAATATCAATATTAGCTTTTGAGATTGTGCCAACCATTACTACTCTCTATCCAAAGTTATCGTTTATTGTCTCTAAAATACATCTCTGTCAATGTTTCAGCTTTAACAAGACTTGTAAAACAAGAAATAAACCCAAATATTCAGTTAACAACTAAGTATAACAATTTCTTTCATACAATTCAGACATACATTATAGACAAAATATATAATTTACTAAAAAATCACAGAAAATATTTCATTTATCAAGCAAACTATTTCTTGAAGGAAAATATTTAGAAATAAACAAAAGCATGCATTTGAGAATCTGATGGGAAACTAATGGAAACTTGATCGCACATCTTTGAACTACTTTTCTGATGTTGACAGAAATGTGAGCATTAACAAACGACAACTCTGGATATAATGTATTACTATAATGTAAGGATATACATCTACTGGTCTACCAACTCAAATGTCTATATTGTGCACTTGTTGAACTTAATGATAGTAATACATGCTTTGCATATCTCTTTCAGAATTTGCCGGTGCCTGATGTTAATATTTTCATGAAGAAAAAATGCGTGTGAACAGGTTGTTATCAAGATTATGTACAGTCTCTGTACAAAGTAATCCAGTTGCTGCATTAAACAAGGCTTTGTCGGGTCATCATTGTAGCATTGGAACAATTCATAAGACTGTGACAAATATCAAGACAAATACATGTATGGTACAAGTTAGAAAGAAAGCCACAACACAACAGAAACTTCCGATCATTTATTTATTCACTAAAGATGGATGTACACTATGTGATGAAGCAGTTGAAGTACTAAGACCACATATGCACAGAGTTAGTATTTTATCACTTTAACAATAGTTGACCTGAAATGATTCTTTAAAACACTTTCCATTTGATCTACAATAGCAGGTCCAATATATTTTCGCCGAGTACCAGACTAGATGTCCGGCAGTCGGGCACGATTTACTGCATTTATCACTTATTTATAATATATTCAGTCAGGTCAGACAAATTTTTATTTGGTCAGACAGAAATTCTATCTTGCCTGACTAAATGTAAGACAGTATTCCAGCAGTTTCGAGAAGCCTTCAATATGATGATAAGATACAATTATGGTTCTGTGGTGAATGACATACATACAGGACATTGACACAATGACACAGCATAAAACCCTAATTGTATGTTTTTTGCAAATATTTAAACACAAAAAACAAGGTGTTTATAATTTAAAATTACTTTATTATGGTACTGTTAATTTTAAGCATTCCCCCAAAATCAATACAATGCATAGAAAATTATTTAATAAAATGTACTCTCAGTTATCTTGCATCAAATGCACATGTTCAGAAACTAGTATGATAGTTTTTACTACAGAGAGCCTTTGGTTTGCTTTGCTATTGTAGCATTAAAGTAAAACCTCACTTCAAAATTTCCAATACAAAGATCACCTTGCTATAAAGACACTCATTGCAGACTGTATTTCAAGTTGATACTGAGACCAGCCCAATATAAAGACCATACATTCTGGTCCAAACATTGGCCATAATATCAAGGTTCTGCTGTAAAATATTTTTCAATTAACTGCTTTTTTATTAGGCTCAGACATTGCATGACCGAAGCCTTCATTTAAAGCTCACAAATCACTAACAAACATTATCCCAAATTTTACACTCATAAACTTTCTAACTCGTGGTAACTTAAAAAAGTTGGATCTTTAGGAAAAATGGTAAAAAATAATGAGTTTTAGAACCATTTAATTGAAGAAAGTTAAACATATCAGTTGGCCAAAAAGATGTTGGTTGATATTAGTAATCAGTATGCTTTTTCATTACAGTTTGTTTTGGAAAAAGTGGATATCACGCTCCCAGAGAATGAACATTGGTATGATCTCTACAAGTATGACATCCCAGTCTTCCACATTTATGAAGATTTCTTATTCAAACATAGAGTTGACTTTGAGGCTCTTGAAAAAGGTCTTGAAAAGTATAAAGATGGATATGATAGAACTCTACAATAAATTGTTACCAAAAAAGTACTTGCAGTAAACTTGTTTGTTTATTTACATGCTGTGTGTATCAGTGATTTTTACTGGTAGGTTATTCAACATTTTCATTAAGAGCAATTAAAAATAAGTGATTAAATTTTATACATTCCCTTCTATTGTGATCAACTGTCATTTGATCCAAATTCATACATAGTAAAACTTAAATGACACTCCACAATTACTGACAAAATGGACGTACTGAATTTATAAATAAATAAATTGAATTTATGGTTACAAAAGCATAATTAACAATGACAGCACTTGACATTTAAAATTAAGTTAACAAATGAGAGACAGTAAAAGATACATATTTATCTTTCAAACATCCTTTTATCATTCACAAAAATGTCACAATCATGATACAATCATGATACAAGTATTATCAGTGTAACAGTCATGGTTGTGTCACCAGTGTCAATGTTGGTTACACAGCTGCAAATTTAGTTCACTTGTCTCTTCATTCTAAACAGAATAAGTCTTCCAGTAACTAACATTTTTTTACAATCTGATAAATTCTGTCCTTCAGTTTAATATAATACAAAATTGGTCCAGCATCCAGTATCATCCCAACACAAGCATAAATACAATCACTACAACATTGATCCCAATAAGTGGAACTAAAATACAGAAACAATAAAACAATAATAAAATTATATTTACTTCATTATTTAGCATAAATTTGAAAACAATTCTATTTACTGAGCCAAATAATTTACAATGAAGACTTCAAACCATGTACATGTTTAACTTACTATACATAATGGATTGCTCCATAGATATGTTCAACTATTTCAACATCATAACAAGTGTGACCCTGAAGTTTGTTGGTATTGAGGAGCTTAACCTATCACATGTCTCCCTTTCTTGATGCTCCTTAAACAATACCCCTTAGTTATGGTTTATTAGTTTCAGTCTAATGCTTCGAATCATTTAGAAGAAGAAAATGTAAGCAAGTAGCATGATGAGTACTTACTTCTTTTAAATTAAAATCTTAAGCAAGGAATAGTAATTTACTAATTAAGTATATATGATCATCATATATCTGGCATAATCTGATTTAAATAGTGATACAAACAATTTCACTGAATGTATAACATCAATAAATAGTATATAAAAACAAGTGAATCATTACACACTGAGAACAAACATACTTCTCATAACTGTTCTTATAGATCTAACCAAATTCATTATTTGTGTTTTCATTCCCTGTTGTTCTCCGAACCCCTGTTGTTCTGTTCCCCACCCAACTGCAAATAACGAAAAAAGTTCATATCAATATATCAGCAATAGAAACAAAATGTGAAAATGGTTGACTCAAATAATGATATGATTCATATATTCGATGAAACAATTAGAAGAAACGATATCAGCGATGAAGCTGATTTTGCTGTTAAAATACCTATACTATCCGAAAAATACATGTCCGAAAATAGGCAACATTTTCAAGTAGTCGTTTTTTTGCATACAATAAACATCAAGCGATGTACATACTTTTGGATAAAAACCTTTCTTCATGCAGAACACATACTGCGTTTAAGCATAATATAACTGCCTCAATCAATGAATATAGACCAAATGCCATTTTTGTTTGTTGGCACTTCTTGTCGAGGCAATAAGAGTTACTTCCCCTCAGTGCATAAGGCTAAAAACCGAACAACGGATATATTCCGGAGGATGCATTTTCATAATATTATGCATGACAAGGGTCTTTCAAATTTGTCTTTCTATTTGAGTGACCCTGGCATGACCGAACTACGAAGGCAAGATTGTTCATCGTTTTATTACTGTGTGTCAAAACATTTTTACACAAATTATGATCTATTGAAATAAAAAAGAACAGGTCTATTGATGGTTTAATTTATGTTTGTAATAAGATCAATTTGATACCGTGTATTCACTTCGAAACCATTCCGACGAGAAACTTAAAAATCAATTATGATAATGTCTTGCCTCTCAAAGTTGCGTTATTGTATATTTTGCATTTATTCATGTAATACAAGCGAACACTTATAATATCGACAAAAGCATCCCCAAACAACTATGTTCTCCGGAACTTTCGCTGTTTCTATTGATTTTTTTTGTCTTAAAATCTTAGCACGACCATGAACCGATATTCACACATTGTATATAAACATGTGAATATTGGCATAATACACGATTAATGGAAGTTTGGAGGGATCAAGCAGCTGCTTTGCCAATGTAAAGCCAATGGTAACAACAGGCTTGGGCCTATCATAACATATTCTCATCAATATTGTCTTTGCACAGCTTTAAATAAGAAACGCTTTAAAATTACATTATACATAAACAAATATAAATGTGAACATATATTACTCAGAAGGAGATCTTTTATAAGCTTCAAGTTTACAGTCTAATTCTGAAATACTCTTTATTGTAAATCGCCACTACGCCTATAATTTGCTTATAATTCGTCAATTTATTGCTTTTGTGCGCCTTAACAAACTCATATAGACATAGAGATAAATTTCCTTACTGTCGTCGTAATCTATTGCATATCACTTTAAAGTTATTTTTAAGCATATCATAATAGTGTACAATATGAAGCCAGATTCTTCAAACTTTCTGATTAGCCAAAAAAATGAAGTGCTGAACAGGGCCTGTAATTTGCTGTATACATGTTGTCCCTGCAGAGGTGAGGATTTTATTCATTGGTTTAAGTGTATAGCTGTTTAGGGTGCTGCAAGCACTGAATAACATAGTAACGTATCTTTACCACCAAAAACAGTACATGTTATATTACATACAGTATATTGTGTATCTTCATGGGTCATTTGGCCTACATGAATATTTCTGAATAAAGTTAACTTCTTAACATCATGACAATTATTCTGGTCTCACATCTACTTCAAATTTGAGATCATTAACACATTGTACATAATCCTTCGCGTGTAGATATTCAAATAATTACACGTAAAAAGTTATGGATATTGCAAGTTAAAATTTCGTCAATATCATAATGGAGCGTAACGATTGATCGATCGAACGAGCGTATTTACACAAAACATTCAATTAAAAATTCTATACGACATAACAAAAGCTCTTTTGAAAATTAATCTTTTTCACGAGTCGTAAAAGATTAACTCTTATGCTATACCCGTCAAATCAATCATATAGATATCGCCGTCTACAAATGGATTTTTAAAAACCTTTGCGCATGCGCACTTAGACGTAGCAACTATTTACTTTGTACCAGTTATGTAGGAATAAAAGGATTAACTTGAAACACTTGTATACATTTCGATAAAAACGGATAATTATTCAGTAGCAAGTGTAAACATAAATTTAATATTGTAAATAAATATTTATCATGGAATACTAACGGATCTACAAAGCATCGCAAAGTGAGTTGTAATTTATTTTTACCCCGTACATTTAAACCAGTAATCTTTAATTAACTTATCCAATGATACTATCGGACAATTTGATCATTGATTAGAATTCTTTTGTTCTTTAATTGGTTATTTGATTCAACACTTGGCTAAGTATTTCATATCTGCCCTAGATCTAACAAGTTATGATATAAGTTAAGTATTCATATATATTGAAGTACAACTTTCAACATTTCTCATTTAATACTACAAATATATCTTGAACAAAATAATGATTACTTACCTGCCAAAAATGTACATTTTTATGCTAGTATCATATACAAGCTATTTTATTTTGATCTCATGACAAAGTCGTGCGGCAAATCATACATGGATACCACATTGTAACATGAAACTTGATCGAGTATGATTGACAAATTGGTGTCTGACGAGACTTTCTAATCTATAATGAACAGTACTGGAAGAATGTATTAACAAAATAAGACCCCCGCTTAGCTGTATGCGAATCGTTTCATATCCATTATGATATAGATATACATTAGCTAAAATTAGCAGTTCTAAAACATACCAGACAAAATGTTTCGCTCTTATTTTAATATCAAATCACTTCACCACTTAAGTCCACATGAATGTGCTCGAAACACAATATTTTTGTAAATGAAAGTTTTACTTGTAACTGGCGACCAATCATCCAATAATTATTTCGAGAATAATGTTCTTGTAAAAAGACAAAAGAATGGTTGGCCATAAGCTGAAAAAAAGACATGTGTTCCGTACCGTTTGTTTCCAGTTGTTAAAATTGAACGAAAAATGTTATAATAAATCACGGATATTAAGCTATATTAATCAAATACTTAATAATTGTACAGGCGTTTTGTGCTTTATCTAAACTATATCGGTGAACCATGTATATAAATGAAGTCTATATCAAATCAGTCTAAATCAAGACATGGTTTAAGTACCCTCAGTATCCATTTAGTCACGTGGTATAACCGCTGTAAGACTGAAATACATGTACAGAAGAATTATTAGTAAGTTTGCAACAATTACATTTTTCCATTATTAGAGCTATGTGAAAAAATTAAGATCTTGAACTAAAAGCATTTATTCTTTATGTTTTATACAATGTATTGATTTTTTTCAAATATTGACAAATGAAATAATAGTTTTTACGATTGAATGCCTCATAATGACTCGGGAAATATTATCAGTAAGCTGTTATCGCTTTGAAATTGTTTAAACACCTTGTGTCAATAGTAGACGTTAAGTCAAAGTTATTTTTATCGATAAGTTTGCCGAATGTTTAATGTAAAATATTGACAGCCGTCGGTCCGTATAATATAAACTTAAATCCAATTTTCGTACATAAAACTATTTGAATTTACACGTTAAATGTACGAGATATATTTACATTAATTGCATATATCGTTTTTATATCCGATGTTTGGTTGACCTTATAAAACTTATTAAGATTAAAGGCATGAAGCACTCCTGTTATTTTTTCACGTGATGGTAAGGCTCTCTCTTTCTTAGCGTAATTTTCCAAACTACGGGATCCTATTTCGTCCACATTAAATTTCTCTAGTACCACGCGATAAATATCGTTTTAAAGGCGATACTTTTGGCCTGATGGGTTAGAGTTAGGGCAGTCTCTAATAGTGTCTCTAATATCGCTCATCAGGTGATGAATATCGCCATTAAAACGATAATTATCGCGTGGAACTAGCGAAATCTAATGTGGACGAAATATGATTCCGTACTAAATGGAATATTTAGTATTCAAAGAAACACTATGAGCTTGGAATTGAATGCCGGGCTTCAGTTCAAAGGTCACTGGTCCGAATCTTAACAAATCACCGAAATGTCGCGTATTTGATGGAACATAATGTTGCTAGAAGTAGATTTCCATCAACTAAAGCTGGCCTGCACATTCTGACTAGTCTTAGCAGTGAGAATAAGGAACGCGGGAATAACATCTCATGCGATATCATCAAATCGTTGTCAATATACAGTCGAACATGGCTAAAATGAACAAGAAAACGAATAGTTACTTCAAAATATCCATATTTCACCACATCTTTAACAACGAAATGAAGAAGGGCATATTCAGGAGATAATAAATACTTCCCTATATCCGTTTCTTCACTAGCTGTACCTGATTTCACCAAAATCATGTCCTACTGTATTGATGAATTCTTCATATCAGCATATCTGCCATTTTGCGGTATTTAATTCCAAGTGTGATATTTACTCAGATTTGTGTTTGTATGTTCGCTGT
Organism: Lutraria rhynchaena; assembly: GCA_008271625.1. Taxonomy (NCBI): domain Eukaryota; kingdom Metazoa; phylum Mollusca; class Bivalvia; order Venerida; family Mactridae; genus Lutraria; species Lutraria rhynchaena. Next base: position 4,124,962 of record VIBL01000005.1, on the reverse strand, counting down.
TAGTTTCACAGATGCAAACCGGAAGTCAATCGTCTATTAGAATGAACACTTTTTATTCCAAAGTAAGGGTCACTATTGAATATTTATGTTTGCTTTTTACCTTACTCGGACGTATGCATACATACATGTTTGTTTATTTTTTTACAGATGAGTCAAATAGATTTTTTCGACTTTGCGTCACCGAGCCCGACAGGAAGTTCGTCATCAGTCGGCGTTATTCCATTCGGATTTCACTCAAAAACAAACTATGACGCAAATGAATCTTTAATTCAAATGCGAAGCGAAAATTTCGAAAAGAACATTGTTCCAAAAGTGGAAGACATATGGACAAGACCTCCTCCAGATTTTAGACCTCAAAAATTCGCCCCAAACCCACCAAAACGTAATAGTCGAGAGTCTCAAAAACCATGGCTTTATGGAACTATCCCTGGTAAAAGGGAGATAATTAAGAGAGATCGTACAAAAGTTATCCCTCATTTGTTGCAACCAAGACAATCTGAAGACAAAGGATTAGTGACTTATTTTCATATAGAGCGACCGTTCACCGCTAAGAAGAAATTTGTTCGCGAAGGAATGTACGAGGCGGGAGAATTTAATGATCCTAAACCGCATGATTTTAGAGGCGTAAGTTCATGTACTTTATTATTCGTTGTAGTATCATTTCATCTTTTTATTAGCCTTTGGATTAATCGGCTGCAGGGAGAAACCATTATTTCATGGCAAATATTCTTCACTGAGATGCAGAACAAATAATTGTTTTAATTTAGTTCATTGTGGAGCATTATTTGATTGGATGCGATGGTGATACATGTACATTAATTAAAACAATTATGTTAATATTAGGCACATCCAACATCCGTATTTTATTATCTTTCAATTTGTTTTATTTTGTTTACAAATGTATACATGCATTTCAGTAAAATTGAAGATGAATATGAACCAATTCGTCTATTGTATCCCTATCCTTTTTTTGATTACTTATGGAATCAAACAATAGATATGTCTGCTTACAAGGCTACATGATCATCCGATAATCTTCAAAATGGTGGAACAGTTTTTACAAGACCGAAATTAGCTCGATGATTCAAACAATAAATAGGACCAATGTACTATAACCCGGAGTCAGTTTCAACTCGACCTTCTAAGTTTACGACATATTAATTTACGACATTCAATTGATTTCCAGTACACAATGAATCCCGCTTTCTTTACCAACGTCCTCATTGCCTCGAAACTTAACCTGTAGATTGATTTTAAACAGAAATGACACGTGCTTGGTTAGACCATAATTGGCCTTAACGACGTCGTTAAATAATTGAAATCTATGATATGTGTGTAAAATATGTTTGTTTCTTGATTGTGAGAGTACCTTACGTGAGTCTCAATATAGAACAACACTCTAGTTAAGTTAATAAATCTATTCTACAAGTATCAAAGAGTCATATACGCAGCATGCATTATCCAGTGGGCGGGGCTTATCAGTCATTGGTCAGTGCGATAGCTCAGTATACTTTAAAATATCATTTATGTTTTCTTTTTAATTTCGCCAAAACCTATCAACACTGTCGGATTAGTTTACCAGATACTAGTAGACGACAGAATTAAACATGTATGCTCTAACCATTTATTTGTTGATTCAGTTACTCTGAATCAACCAAAATAATAGCAATTTAAATACTAGTAATTCTGCAAATGTATACAGGTATAATAATTATGTCAGTTACGGTGACAATAAAGAATATCAGCCGGAGAAAGATTTTATCGACCGGGGCCCGAGTACATGTATATACCCAAGGCGGTAGAAACGGATCTGTGACAGTAAATTTGTAATAAATATTATATAAAACACCCAATTTCAACCTAATAATACCTTAAATGAAAAATGAAAAGAATCGCCACAAAATACAACCCAGTTCAGTACATATACCAGTTGAACGTTGTCGTGTTCTCTAATGATTTTTTTCATTTGTGGTAATTTTGGGTTGAATTTTGGTATTTGAATAAACTTTATTGCAATTCTACTGTTATAAATGTCCGTTTTTATTCATTCATGAAGTATAGAATACAAATGTTATAATTTATTCTTCCAGTACCCACCGTTGAAGACTCTTGGTTTACCAGAATTCGTTCAAGAGACTGACAAGGATCCGTACAATATTAAATTTCACACTGACAGACTTAACATGAGTAAGTATATAAACTACGTGTTCAATGAAATAGAAATATTACTGATATATATTGCAACTACAGGAGTTTGTATTACAATCGTATATGTTATAGGTAGATACTACTTATAAAGTCAGATCTTACGCATTTACGAGTAAAAGTGATAAGTACAATCTTTGGTTTTTTTTAGCTTTTTCAATATTTCATAATCATATCGTACAAAGTCAGATGTTCATACTGTTTAGATAATTGCAAAAAGCGACAGATGTGAGAGCCAATGACCGGTACATAATTTCAAAGCTGTGTAATTTAGTGAATACAGCGAAGAAACTACATATACCTCTATACCATTGTATTTGTTTACTTTTTAATGTTATTTTAGCATATTTTATGCGTAGAGTTAAGTCAGCTTCGATTGCTTTGTTAATAATAATTTATTTTATCTCGATTGTGAAACAAGCAATTTTGTTTATATTAATCCCGCTCGAGTGCGCTTCCTGGGCACCATACCAGTACTGCGTCCAAAAATGGGATTGTGAAGTTCATGAACGAAACCCGTCGAAGCTGAGATTCGAACTCGGGACTTCGATTCAGAGGTCAGACGCTCTGCCTTTGGACCACGATGCCTCCTTCGATTGCTTGACCATATCCTTTGATGTTGTTAGCTGAAAACCCTGAATTTGGTTATCCTTACCTGCGTAAAACATGGATCACATATATTTGACTCATGTACTATAAATGGAGAATGCATTACCGGGGTCGTGCAAATTCCTTTCTGTCAATTCCTTACATCAACCAATCAAATGATTGGTTTCATGTTCTACTGTTGGCATACTACAAAATCGGGATAATGTTAAAATTTGTTAGACATTTTTCTTACATATAGACCTAGTCCAGGGTCCCTAATACGTTGAATTTGAACTTTTGAGGCCTATAAGGTTTATATAGTTTTATAAAAGATATTTAGTGATTTGTGATAACCTATTTGAGAGTCCCAGGTGTTCGTATCTACAGTTTCAACAAATATGCTTTTCACGAGTAGGGGGTGAAAGATTAACTCATTTATAGTGGAGGTAGATTAGGCATGTACTTAAAAAGATAAAAAAAGATACACGTTATGTAGAATTATTTACCTATCTACGAGATTCGTGAGGATGATAGCCATGGAGACAATTACATGGTTGTAAACTTTTATCAATTCTCCTATATTACGTACTATGTATTCTGATATACTACGCTATGCTTGTTTGACATATATGTCCATATTTCAGTTTTGTTCAAATACAGCGCACCGTCGTATTTGGCGTAAAAAGTTCCTGATTTCCGCTAACCCGAATGACATATCCTGCCGACCCTTGGCTTTTTTCACTTTTGGTTATTTTTTTTCTTTCCGATATTTCATTTTTATATCAACTATATCTCCGAACTAAAATATTTAAAAAGTTCTGCCCACCTGCAGATCTATGCTATATTTTTTTCGGGGGGGGGGGTGTTAGCGGAAACCAGGAGATTTTTTTACTAAATGACTGCATTATTTGTTTTTATTTTGAAAACAGTGTACGATGAACTTCTCGATCAAGGTTAGTCCATCAACCAACAGACATTAGATCAAATTCATTGTTTGTTATTATACACACATACCTAGACACGTAACATGGGTTTTTGGTTAGGCCTATACGTTTTTTGCGAGCACCTGCAAATATTGCTAATATCAATGTCTTACAATAAATGTGAAGTAAGGATACATACGACTGGTAGGGTTAAATATAACTTTAAAATATACATGGTCAGCTGGAGCCACGAAGATATACTAATACATGTACTTCAAAAAGGAAGATAGTCTTGTGGCAAATGGCTTCTCATGTTCAACACCTTCGTGTAGTTAAACTATGATTATGTGTGTTTATTACATTCTTTAATGGGATTTATACGGGTGAAATATTGTCTTGTCTTGCTAAACAGTTTGTCTTTATATATGACTGCCCATACTGTTTACTGCATGGTCGAAATTATACTCGACCATGTTCTTAGATTGAATATAATCTTGTGATGTTGCAATGCTTTATGTGAAGTCGATATTTGAAATTATGCTCAACAATTCATGCGTCAAATTCTGTTAAAATATTCTCCTGTTCGAGTATGCCTTTGAAATATTATATACAGATTATATAAAACAAAACGCATATTATTGCAGATAACCACGGAGTGTATGGATTAATATTATCTAAGATTTTCATTGATTGTATGAACAATTAACTTCATCCACTGTATCAAATCGTCAAGATAAATCATTCATTTTAAATGCTGAATCGATAAATACGGCAATCGTTTCAAATCTTACGCTTATATATAAGACTGGCTACATCATGTAGCTCAGTACATCAGTGAAATGCATTTAATATTTTCTGATTAACAGCGTGTCTGACACTACAGTTAAATCTCTCTATTAAAGCAATCTTTGAGTAAATAAACGGTCTTAATACTGAGGTGGCCTCTTTTTCAAGTTGAAATACATTGTACGGAAGAAATATTGGAAACTGATCCGAAAATGAGTAGTGGTCTGTGTATTGAATTGGTCGCTAAATGTGGTTTCACTGTATATACAATATATTATAATAAGTGTATAGTAAATTGCTTGATCAAGGTGCTCGTGAATTTGGAAGATGGTCTTCAGATTGCTATGTTCTCGTTTTGCTAATGTCTTGGTGAATGCTTGTCATTTTAATGCTTTGTGTTATGTTTTAGCTTTGCCTGGTAATACGGCGACGTAACATTCATGTCCGATGGTCATTTGACAGTTATATAACTAGCAGCGGTTACCAGCTAAATACTAACATGTCATTCCACAAAAAAATGAAAATTTTCCAAACATCATTGATCGAGCAAAACTTTCAGCCTTTCAATGCATGGACTTTTAACCCCTAGATGTACGATGTATTTTATTTCGTTCTCATAATGTTGGTCATAATATCTAGATGTGTAACCCAAGGGTTTGTTTTATCTGTAATTCTGTAATAAATGTGATGTTTGTTGCCTAACTCTCAACTGTTTATGTTGCTAAATGATACAGTTATCTTAAGAATTTTACGAACAAATCACTCATCGACATTCAATGTGTTTACAATTGTGAACGCCTTTTTGTATACACGTACATATAAATACCGAATGCATTTGTTGCAATTGTTTTAAAAAATCTCTGGTCAATGGCGCGAACTCAGGTTGTACATAACACATTGCTTTTACTTAAAAAAATTGTACATGTATCACGATTTAGCACTTGATGTATGATTATAATATGAGGTAAAAGATCGTCCTGACAACCAATTGAATGATGATAATGACGTCGTACGACCCAATATGAAAACAGCGATTTTCTAATTAGCTTTTAGATTTTCTCAGTTTCATTTTATTTTTTTTTCAATTATTTTTGTCCCAGTAACTGAGAATTAATCTGATAAAGCACATAAGTAATATATTTCGTTCCACGCTTTCTGTCAAAATTACCTATCTCGCATCACGTGTTGAAATCTAATTTCGTGACATTTCAACCCTTTTTGTATAGTGACATATTGGCTACGTGCAGTGTTTTGTTTATTTAGTGCAATAGATATTTACAGTCAATCCTGTGAACAATGGCCAACCAACAGAGAAAATACATTTGAACACAGCCCTTAGTATGAGATTTGTTTGGTCTGCTATGCATCAGTAAAAGTTTCGCAATGAGTGGCCGTTGTTGACGTGGTGGCCGTTATCACAGGAATGACTGTACACCTACCTTCAGAGTATTGTACAAGATTCAAGTAAGCATGCGTTATTTGTAATACAAAACTTAGAATATGCCTCGGTTCTCTTTATTTCGTTCAATGTTTTCAGTACATGGCGACCGCGTTGAGAAAGCCACAGACCGAGATATTCGTGGACTACAGATGGCACCGCCCAAGTCTCCGCCCCCTCTTCACGAGTGTCACCTGTTGTTTGATAAAGGACCTTGGCCAGTTAAAAATGAGCAATATACGGTAAGACACTACATTTGTTCAACTTAATTTCTAAGCCAAAGACGTCCAGTATTACTTGAGAAAGTACATTGTATTATAACGATACCAGGATTGTTCTAGTATTCTATAGGATGTGCATTGTACCAGTATCGCAATACAGAAAATGAAATTGTACCAAAGTCTGAAGAACTTATCTCGATTGGACCAAAAATTTCAACCATTCAGTTTCATTTGTCAGGAAATAGGCTGTATATGCTCAATATAGTGGCTAAAATTGTTCGAAGTTACCGGTAATGAAATTAACTGTTAATGAAACAATGAATCATTCTGTGTATGTGTATTTTTATCAAAGACTTATACTATACATGTATATGTCTTTGAATTATATAATCAATTAATACAGTTATCCTAATAGTTTGATAGTATAGACGATTTGACTTATAGTACAACGTAATTTCATTGACATGCAAATATCACTTAGACCTTCACTTCACAAACTGCCTTAGCGCATCTGTAATGTTTAAATCAATAATAGTGCCCCTCTTCAACTTAGCAGTCATAAATGGCTGATTCATGTTTCCGTTCAAATTATTTTCCAAGAAAAACTTGTGCCTTGAAATTTTGTACTCATATAACACTATGATGTCAATATATAATCATAAAAAACCACACTGGAAGCCATGATATGAAAGTAAAGCACAACCATATATTAAATTTTTTTTTATTTTATTTACACAAGTGTTTTGAACAGCGCTATTTGCACAAAATGCTGTTACCAGATACGCGTTTGCATACACACGTGGTACTCGTGCTACCTTTGAAATATGTTCAATAATTTACGTCAACATGAGCAAATGTACTTAATGTACTTTCACCATTTTTTTGAGTAAATATTTACCCATACTTCAGCAGGAATTAGTCCATCAGTGTCAAATGGTTCCCGTTATTCAATGCTCATGTGCTTTGCATCCACAGAGCGGATACCAGTTTAATCAAATTGATATAAACCTACGTAAATTTCAGCGTTTCCGGCTTCGTCATAGACCAGCGCACAGTGCGTTCCTGGACAGAGCCACAAGACTTCTAGAAAACAAATGGGCGAAGGAAAAGTACGAAAAAGCTCTTACTCAGCAAACACGATCTGTTGATCGTTTAGCCCTGAAATCATGATCCAAGAATAATTGACAAGACTTTGACTGTCTATAATGACTCAAATCTTACCATCGAGTTCATTATCATTACAAACAAGAAGTAAAGTCTCTTCAAGATTCGTGCCAAATAGGATATTGTTTGTTTAAGATATTCCATGATTGAAGAATACTTCATTGACATTAAGTTTCGGATAATTGATAATAACAAATTCAAACACAGGAAATGATAAAAAAATGTGAACTATATTATGTACTTGTAAGTTGAAAAACAGGGTATTTTGCTTATCATATATATGCACACAGTTTTTAATGTGTAAATAGTTCACAAACATGTGTTGTGGCAGTAGCTATATATGAATTTGAATTTGTTGTCTATAGATATTTTAAAACTTAGTATCATGTTATGATATACATGCATCGCTTTTCTTTGATACTTTATTGGCAAATCAATTTTCTGATAGCCATTTATACATTTCAACTATATACATGTACATACATTATTTTATAGCAATTTTATTAAAGCAACTTTGTTCTGGTTGCTTATTTTTGTTAAAAACAATATATATATATAAACTGTGATAATTTTTCCATTATAGTTATATTGTTCATTATATATCCCCTGCTCCACAATGATTCATTGTTAATATGGTACATGTATCTTACTTTTTGTGAGATACATACAATATACTCCATTCAAGCAAAAAGATGCTTGCCCTGTTCCCATGGCAATGGGTTGCTGAGTGTTGAATGAAAATATCCTCAACAGAAAGAGATACAGGTTATAGTTGTAGATTTGACGCGGATCCCTGGATACATATTCAATGAAAATTATATGGAAAAAAAATCCAGAAAATGCCAGTCTGGCTACTTATGGATCATTCTTCATATAAACAGTTTTAGTATTTGTTTTCACATCCAATAGTGACACTGACCACAGATACTTGAAATTTACAGTACAGCTGACATACGAGTGTGTGAACTGACTACTTTTACACTTAAAACTGGTCTGCAAAGGACTGACAATTGACACAGTATAATAGAAGTTTGATCATTTGAAATCAGAATATTATCTCACTATAGGTGACCTATGTAATGGTATATTATCATGACAAATGTTAATGTCCAAAATTTGTGCCATCATACGGGTCCATGCTTATGCTACATCAGCATAATGTCAAAATTTGTTGGAATTAGTCTACAGCTACAATTCTTAATAAAACACATGTACGAACCATCTCAGTCATATCATTCGGTAATGCCATCATTTGACATCATCATTTCAGTTTTTTACAAAGCCCACAACATCACTAACGATATTGACTGCACTCAATAATTATCACCATCCTCCCATCATATTAAGTACATATTCATTGAAATCTGACAAAATGTCTTAACAAGCTGAAGATTGCCAGACACAATACTATAATTACAAACTATAATATTGTCTTATAAATAAGAATAATACAAGACGTAACAAGTTTATTTGATGTTTTAACCACATGTTGGTTAGAACACATATCACATTGAGGCATACATAAATAAAAAGTGTAAAAAAGTGATAAAATGTTCAGAAGCTTTTAATCCTTCTGTCAGCTAGAATCTTCTGGGATTTCATTTCTATAACAAAACCTGGAAAAATCGGCACAGTTTTAATTTAACCCTTTACCTCATAATACCACATTTCCCCACATCTGCAGCTGGCAACTTTTGAAAACATTGTGGCAAAGGAAGCCATTGCTTGTAACAGACGATGGCTTCTTTTGCCACAATGTTTTCCACCCTGTCATAGAGACATAACCATGTTTTCTGAAATAAATTGATCAAGTGTGTATTTTTTTGAATTTGGAAGAGTCCAAAATGTGCTTATGAGGCAAAGGATAAAGATGAGATATTTTTCATTTAAAATATTCAATGTCAAAGGTATGGCTATATTTTTACATCATATACAGTACACCCTCCAAATTAGTACCACCTTTGGGACTATATAATGGTCTTAATATTGACATATATATATATCACCTTAATAATGAGAAAACTTCAATATTAAGACCATTATATAGTCCCAAAGGTGGTACTAATATGGAAGGTTTATTATATGTGTATGAAATACAAAAACCAACCTGAAAATAGGACCACCTTTTTGACCGAATGAATCTGTCATGTAAGAAGAATATCAAGTTGAAACATAGAGGGAACATTGAAAACTGATCCTAAATAAGTGGTTGTAATAATGAGGTGTTCTACATATCAAGGTGGTGGCTAAGTGAGGTTTTATTGTGCACAAGATTTGTTGACATTGAAATTTATAACTAGATGACCTGGTCATTAAAACAATTTAATCAAGAGGCTGTAAAAAGTTTTCAATGCTTTTCCGAGAATCAATATCTTCTTGCTTCAGCACTGAAAATAAAATAAACATCTGTGTTTGATGAAATCCATTGGAAGTGTTTGATCAAATCTATCATAAGCGTCAACTCCATAATAAAAATGTTTGATCAAAATTGAGAGAGCAATGACATACCGTGTTGGTGCCATTTTGTTGTGTTATAAGCCAATTCTTATCAATTCTTTGGAATTTTAATTCTTGAATTCAAACCTCTGGTGTGGCACATTTTTTTGTGACACTTTAATTGAAGAGATTACAAGTATATCTAAGGCTGTTTGAGCTTCACTGCTGGCTATTAATGTCAAGAAGTTGGCAGTTACTTGCGGAGAACAAGGTTAGTACAAGCACAGAGTCCAGAAAAACTGGTTAGGTAAACTTCCCGCCAGTAAATTATTGAAATACTGTTGAAAACAGGCATACAACCACATATAACCTTGAAAATTTTAATTTTTCTAATCAATTAACAAATTTCAAAGGCATGTAGTAAGGTGCAAGCTGTGTATATTTAATTACCAAATTCACAATCATTCACTGAGGGTTACAAAATATTATTATCCAGTCCACCAACTTTTATTCTATGAGGAAGCAAGCAATTAGCTCATTTGCAAACCTTAAATTGGCTGCAGTGGAGCGTAAGTTATCTTGTTCGAGGTAAGATGCAAACACCTCCAGCGTTTTAATGCTGTAATTTAGTTAACTCAAAATTCTTGTTCAAATGGAAAAAAAACATTACAGATGAGGCTACGCTTTAAAAAACGTTAGTTAACAGATATATAACAGTGGGTATAGGTATGAAGTCATAAAAAAGCTGGAATAAACAATTAAAGAACGTTTTTGTTAAAATCAGTAACAAAATTTTGGGTCAACGGATTTTATAATGAGTGATTTGCCTAACTGTAAACCAATAATCTTTTAAATATGAATAGTCCAGTGCTTACTTTCTCGTTTTATTCTGTAATTTCTGCCATTTATCTCACACTGATAATTATTGATGGAAACTTTGACACTGTAAGAAAATTATACAATAAAATTATCATACTTTTAGAATCATAGTTTGGATTCAATCGAGAAATTTGATGACACAAAATGCTTTCAATCACAGTAAAACCTTACTCAGCTACTATCTCAGTATTACAATCAATTCATTATTACAACCATGAATTTTCTGACTGGTTTCCAGTATCCTCTATATTTCAAATGAGACCCAGTCAATATAAGGACCATTTTGTGTTTGGTCCCGAATGTGGTTTTGATATCAAGGTTTTACTAAATTTCAACAAGAAACATTTTGCATCTACCTAAAAATCTGAACAAAACTGAATGTTACCATGTAACCGAGGTTGCAATAAATAATTTTCACAGAACATAAAGTAAGTCTGCTAGGGCCATGGGAATGACCAGATAAAGCACTCATGTATATATTTATCAATAATCAGTGTCGTCTTCTGTGTAATCTTTTTTCATTTTCGATCATTTTTTGGATAAATTGGTGCGCTTTAAATCAATCTGACAACAATTTTACTTTCAAGGGTCTGTTACTACCATCTGTGAATGAAACAGATATTATTGTGCAGAAGAACACAGTTATAGTGAATTTCAGGGGACCCAAGTAATTACTTCATCGTATCTAAACTTCACTATATCCATAACAATGAATTAAAGAAAGGGTAATTTTGGGGTGAAATTAATTTATTTCCCTTCATCAGATTCTTTACTCAGTATCCAAACTCAGTATAAAAGTGTTTTACCATAACAGAAAAAAAAAAGAACAAGACCCTATTTGGACTGACCGTTTATTCATGTAATTAACTAAACAGTTATTCTGTCCAAGGTTGAGTTTATTTTCTAACTTCCTCACGTCCTCCTCCGAGAACGACCTCCACTGCTTACTACTGTCCTCCCAGGACCACCAGGGTCTCAGTGGAGCTGAAAAGTGGATAAGTCATGATTGACAACAATCTACGTCCATTTATTTTTCATTTGTACGTGTATTCTAAGTTTGTCTCAATACTTATATACAAGTACTTTATATAATATATTTATAAAATAAATATCTATCTATTTGTATTAATGTTGATTTATATTTTTTGTACGTGTTAACATTTTTTGAGGCCTCATTCATCAAATTTTATCTTTAAGTACATATTTTCAAAAAAATCTTAGTAGGAAAAAAACATCTTCTTCGCAATAGGGACACCAGAACACCATCTCACATCTAAACCATCAAACTATTAGTCTACTCCTGTTTTGTGGAAATTCTTTGTTTCAAAAAAGTTTCATTGCCTAATAATTATCTACTGTAACAAAATATTCAATGTTCTTTGGTCTAGGCATGAAACTTCACACAGAAATGATTTAATCTTTAATTATAAATTCTAGAATTTCTATCAAGAGATAAGACCAAAATAATAACTGATTTCCACTGATTCCCCCCCCCCAAAAAATTAGCTCAGTAAGTCAGCAAAACTCTTTTTTACAATTCATGTTTCTTAGTTCTTAGATATAGCTCACATGAAAATGAAAACATTGGCAAAAAAAAGCAACCAAGACCAGAAAAATTCTTTGACTGGTAGAATAAATTGTGTGTTTCAGGTAACAGGAAACCAGGAACTTTTTGTACCACAAGACACAATTAATGGTGAAATTTCATACCATCAGAAGACGCACTTGGTGGAAGATGACTTTCTGGAACTGTATTACTAAGGCTTTGTGCTGCTTCAGCCTCTGCATCTGTCTGTGCACCAGTGTCAAAAAGTTGCGTGCCCATGGCAATAGAATGTGTACCAGGCTCAACGCTGAAATGAATTTATTATATTTAAGTACTATGACACATATTTATACATCAGACAACCTACATAATAGGTATATATACATAATGAATACAATAAGGTCAGAAAAGGATATCCCACAGGCCCTCCCTATTTTTTGCCACTGACCCTGAAGTTTTAAACAGCAAAATCCAAAGTAAGAATGCCTTTGGGACAAATTGTACGTCCAAAGTAGGAAAGGTATAATTAGAAAATTTGCAGCCTACCAACCCAATTATTTGGGAGTCAAGTAATAGCACACATGACTACTTTTTGCTAGCCTAACACAATGACAATAAGTGATTTTCCTTAACAACCATTACCACATACTTGAAGAGCTTGTAGTAAACAAAAATGATGACATGGTAATCGAGATTTCTTTGTCTTCTCAACAAAACTGTTGCCATAGAAACCTAGATTTCTTATTCTCAACAAGATGTTGCCATAATAACAAAGATTTCTTCTCTAAAGGGTCCATTTGAAAGGTATGATGACCATCGAATATTTGAGTAGCTTCTTCTAGAACAAAGATGTTGGCATGGTAACAAAGGTTTTTGCAGAAATCATTTAGTTCAGCAAAGTTGATCAATTATGCGATTTAACTAAAAAATAATACTTACATTTGAATATCCCACTTATTCTGAGCTCCAAATCTGTAAGTCTCAATAACTCTGGATGGCCAGCGAACCTGAAGTAAAAAAGAAATAAAAAAAAACATGGAACAATTTCAAAGAGTCAGTTGTTTAATTCTGGTCACTAAGTATACTTTGTGAGCAAGTTAAATAAAGATTGGATGATACTGAAACAAGCAGACAGTTTTGATTTGTAAAAATGTTAGAAGTTCAGGGACAGAAACATCAGCACAATTTGGCTGAAATAGTAAGCATTTTAATATTGTGGCCAAGTTAGATGAAGGCAGGATATAATTACTCGAAGTTTAATCAAAATTAAGTCAAAATAGTGACATTTAAGAATCTAAGGATGACATGTTCATAGGCAATTACCAATGGATTACTGATGGAAACGAAGTAATATTACAGGCAAAAATTAAATTTACATTAACAAATCGTCCCCTCAATTTTCTGACAACAGTACCAACGGTTCCAACCCCTCCATCTTCATCACCACGGTCCCAGTCTGGTCCTAAAATAAGATGGTATGAAACTAAACGAATGGAGTCCCAGGAAATGCCACATAGGAACGAATGAAAGAATACAAAATTAATTTAATTAAAAGAAAAAATAAGAAGGACAAACCAAGAATGTAAAACAATACAGTTGAATAGTGAAAGTTCAAAATGCCATGAGAACATGTAAAAATTTTGAATTATCGCATCTTTTATCTATATGGAAAAGTAACTAAATAACCAGACTACACCTGATGAAACAAGGTTTCTACATTTTATGTTATGATACACAGTAACACATACACATTTTTACACAGGTTTAAATAACTACAGTCTACTCCGCTTATAACGAGATCGTCGGGACCATGGTGAGTAATTCATTATAACCGGGTCTTGTTGTACGTGATATGGGACCAAACAAAGTTTACACCACAAAAGGTTAGATAGTGGCAAAATGGAATCTACATTGACAATGAAAACAATTGACCTGAAGTTCAATTTACTCCAATATGAAGAGTATTAATTACCCACAAGGTCACAATATAAGATGAAAAGTAAAAGCAAGAACTGTAAAAGTATGCCACTAAAACACACATACAACTGCATATAATTTATGTTCATTTATCTTTTATTAACATAAAAACGCTGAAAAATGACGTAATATTTAGTGTGTTGTTTAGCGTTCTTAGTCTTACGATCACAAATGAACAATTCTACAATGTCAAGATGAATGAATGTATCCTCAAATACATTTTCATGTTTAAATCTACACGTTGATAGCAATAATTTCTTACTGTAAAGGCCACTCTTGTTTGCAGTGCATAAACAAAATTGGTAAATTATATTCCTTAATGTGCTAGACAATAGAACACTTTTGTGCATTACATTAACTGGTTGCATTATTGCTAATTCCAGCCATCATGCATCAACAGAAAGATGTGAAAAAAGGTCAAATTATTGACGATCTTGTCATACCTGTGTAAAATTTGCCGTTGGGCAGATAAAAAGACCTCGCTACATTCATTCAAGTGAAAAAAACAAAGATATACAAGAAAAAGACAAAAGATGAATACCTCGAATAATACAACAGCCAATCTCAATTTGTTCAGGTGCAACAATTCTACTATCATTACACTTCTGTACATCATATTTACCCTCAAGGCCGTATCTATATTCATCAATCTGATCATGGTCCCATAAAACATAAAGTATCCCTGAAATAAATAAATATACAAATTACAGAAAAACATGTTTACACCGAACTTTGACATATTGTAGAAATTGGGTATAGCAAAGAATTTCTTTTTCCCTGAAAACAACATTCTTCATTTCAATGTTTAGATATACAGTCAAACCTGTGAACAAAGGCCAACATTGGGAAAGACAAAATGTTACCTTAACGACAAAAAGCTTTTATCTGGAAGTCAGTTTGTCCTAAATAATCAGCAATAGTTTTTCATAGAATGGCCTTTATTCAGGGGATCTTTATTCGGAGGTGGCTGCAAACTGTAGTGAAACATGGATACAATAAAATATTTTTTCATGTCCCCTGGAATTCACAATAACCATGTTCTAATGTATACTAGAATTAAGACAGAACCTATTAGATATCAAATTCAATTTCCAAATGTTTTACTAAACTTATACATGTATACACCTTCATTTCTGTAAATCAATATTTACAAAACACTAGAAACGATAAGTTAAAAATTGACACTCAGTATCTTTTCATCTCAACGACTGATTATCATTGATTACCTCTTGCTTTATGACCAACAATGGTTCCTGGTCCATTATTATCCTTGTCCCCAAATATCCAGTCTTTTCCTCTTATGACACGGGTACCGATTGATGGAAGACCAATCATTTCTTCAAATGATATATTATCAAGAGTTCTGTAATCACACAGTTAAGAAATCTCTCACTTACATATAAAACTCGAATAATTCATACAAATGTAAAATAAGAAAAACAGCAATGCCACAAAATGAGGCTGAAATGTTTTTTCTACTTTTAGTAATAGTAACCTTGACCCCAGAACACCCAAATACAATCCCAAGTTAGGACAACATAAGACCTTTCTACAAACCACCAACAGATCAAACTAAACTCAGTTATCAAACAGAAATCAATTGTTTGATTTTGCAGCCCGCCCAATGGATGACATATCCAAGTCTAACAACCAGGCTTTTCAGCTTTGTTACAATACATCAAATTACAATACATAAGATGGGTAATGATACACACATCAAGATACATTTCCCGGAACCTTCGTTTTTTTCAGATCCAAACCCTACTTATTTTTATTGTTTCCGCAACACAGAGGTTAAGATTTCCGTTTTTTTTTTTAATTTTTCAACTTTCACCCATGAAGATACAATATATAAGATAGGTAACAATACATACAATGTGTTACAATATGTAAGGTAGTTGGGTGCCTACATATTTATAGCCCCGTATTGTTAAAGATCATTTTTTTATCAGTTACAACACAGAAGACTATGTAATCATGTACCTGGGATGCCAATCAGGTAAATCTGGAACTGCTTCAGGCTGGGACCTTTGTACAGGTTGTACGGGTTGTCCAGTCAAAGGAGTTTGTCCCTAAAACAAAACAAATAGTGTTGTATCTAGCATGGAATAGCGGGGTGGGCTGCCCTGCCCTTTTTTTACAATCCCACGCTGCCCTAATCACTGCCATCTAAGTCTGAATATGCATTTGCACTTTCTACTGTGTAGTAATTCAATTGATTTTCCACAATTTTAGATTACTTAACCTGCATTATAAGTTTTTTAAACAACATTTACCTAGCTGCATGTACATTATTTATGATAAGAAACAAAGTAAGACTTAATTGATTTTATCAAAGCGCGCACTGCCCACATCGGCCTTTAGTGTCCTGCCCAGTATCATGTGTGCCCTGCCCTTTGTTCAGCCTAGATACAACAATAACAAAACAAAATAACTCAACAATTACATGAAGTTTTTTTGTTTATGTTCATGAATAAATCATCAAATTAATAGATAATAAGAAGATACAAGTGGCCTTTGTAAAACATACCACAATGAGATTAGAATAAGTAAAGCACTTATATAATCCATATTTATAAATAAACATGAGAGGAATGCTAACAACTGTTATAACTATAGCACGTTTCACACATGTATTACTTACTGTATTACATGCCTAAAGTCCAAAAATATTACCACAAAATGGAGAAGACCGATTTTGGAAATATTTATAATTTTTATGGATTTCCACAATAGAAAATGATTTATTGTGATTTTTTTCAAAAACAATGACAATTCTTTGTGTTATTGTCCCTTTGAATTTGCATTGAAGTCAATGGGAGTTGCTAATTTTTCAAATATTGAAGAAAAAAAAATCCACTTGAATGAAAATTCACGGTAAAAGATGCAAAAACACAATATCAATTTAATTTGGTAAAGAAAAATATGGTCACCAAGCAACACCTACAGAAATTAATATTTTCTATTTTTCAACAAGGGCAACAACTCTAACAAAATGTTCAAAATGTGTCATAAAATAAATTGAAGCATCAAGGGTAACTATAAAAGAAATAATGAAAACTGTGCCATACCATTTTTGTAATGCTAACATTTTTGTGTAACACTGAGCAGAAAGAACAGTAACAGGAATGTAACAACTTAACACTCATAATCTTTACATTCCGGAACCCTTTTTAAACAAGGGAAAGCAGGATTTCTTTTTCAGTTAATACAAATATTAAATGCTTCCATATATCATAATAATATTCACATAAGCACATTTTTTGCTATTTCTCCCCCCAATGGTGATCTTTGTCAACAATTTTGTGATTTCAACCAAATAAAATGAAGAAAAGTTCATCACTATACCCTTGATGAAAATCTGGCATCTTCTTCTATATCATTAACAAATTGATCTTCGTTATCATCCAGATGTTGATTTACAATCCTCATCACATCATTCTGTAGACAATGCAGTAAAAAAATATTATATATCATTTATTTTTTGCTCCTGGAAAATTTCATCATTTGAATAAAAATTTGATTTTGTGATCCTATTTTTGCGCATCATGATGGGGTTTTCCAGAAAATCGAGGATTCGTCTTGAAACATATTTGCACGGGTGCAATCTCGCACAGATCAAAATGTATCGCGTGATTTCTGATTTTGTAGCACGATTTATGCAAGATTTTTCATAATACTATTATAAGACAACAGATTACAAATATTGTGTAATCAAATGTTTTTATGTAACAATTGTATTACCTGATAACAACTGTTCAGATGCACTGATGTCATGGCTTCCTTCACGAGTTCATTGATGTCCCTCTCAACTCCATGTTCCATACTTCTCTCGTATTCATTTATTGCACAACCAGCAGAAATCTTGCATAAAGTATGTATTTCAATATATTAACAACATTATTTTAATGTCTGGTGTGGTTTAATGTCTGTATCTGTGTGTAAATACTAATATTAAACCTATATTACACTTAAACCCCAGACCATCTGCTCATAAGTCATCCATAGACACATGGTGCTCTAAGTTGCCTAGGCACATTGGCTTACTTCCCTGACAGACACCCACTTAAACACCTACCATAGGCAGAGAGGAGCAACTCATAATGACTCTCTTCCTCAAGGAAATTACGATGGTTCTAGCTGGATTCAAACCATGGGTCTCGATCCACTGGATCGCTGCTCTGACATATAGGACAAATACAGTTACAAGAATATTGACATAATGAAGCCAAAATGTAATTCATATTGACCTGATAGCGATAGAAATAAGCTGTGTTCTGGACATCCGCAGCACTGTTAACAACAGTTCCACCACAGTTGGAAGCAAACTCCTTAACTACAGGGACGTTACAGTTCCCTACGGGTACACAGGTAATGTTGTACTTGAGAGGCTTGCATTGTGTTCTGGCAAATTTAAATAATTTGTTTTGTATCTGAAATTTAAGACAAAAACATTATCATACATGTTATATATGTTTATCAGTGTGTAATCATGGATTTTTCTCTAACATTTAATGTCACACCAATAGACAGGGTCATTTGGCAATTTTCCAGCTTTAATGGTGGAGGAAGACCCTAGGCTTACACCTAGGTAGAACCAACAGCCTAACTTAAGATAGCTGGTCAGCTTCATCACATGAGGTATTGGGTCTCAGGTGGGATTCAAACATACAGCGATGAGGGACTTATGTTTGCAGGTCAGAGACCATAACCACTCAACAACAGAGGCCCCTATGTAATCACTGACCTCTAGCACTTTCTATAAAATAAATATTTCAAGTGTGTGATTATTTATCAGAATGTAGGAAATTTATTGTCAAGGCATGAATGATATTTTTGTAATCACAATACAACCAGAAAGAATTCTAAAAATAGAATAAATGAACTAATAAAATTACTAATGATTCTACTAGCAACAATTGTTCAACGAGCATAAAGGAGATTGGCTCACCCTTTATATTCTCTCAGATTCTCTCATAAGATTTACATGTTACACCAACATTACACCCCCTCATTGAATTACCAACTGATTGAACATTAATGGATCAAGCACAGTGTATTTGATGATTTGTGATTGATATAATAGATGGAAGTTTTTAAACATTTATCTCAAAAGCGTATATAAGAATAAGGAATAATTGTTAAAAATATCAAATTTGAAAGTGACAATTTCATGAATAATAATTCTGACCTATATACATTTCCTACCTGTATTCTTTCTTCACTAACGTCACCCTCATCACCATCAAAGGGTTGTTTGTCGGTTGAAACTTCAAAGTCTGAGACCACTATCAATCTAGGAGTAATATTATATGATTCCAGCATCACATTCTCACCTACATAATAAATATGAGCTGACAGATGACTTTTTGTATAAGTGTAATAGAGCTGAACCTTGATTGAACAATAGCTCTTACACAAGCATGTTTAAAAAACAAACAGTTTCAATGATTTTCTGAATTCCTGAATATTCGTTTGAATAACATTTTTGACTAACCACAAAGATCGCTTGAAATCTTCATGTATGTATTTTTCATCCTTTGCTGGGGACAATTTTAAACCATGGATCAGTATATGAACGAGTACAAAGGTTTTTATGCTTATGTTGTTAAAAATGAACTTCAAATGAACATCAGTTAATTATACTCAGTAACATTTGCCATTTTATGTAAATGAATAGGCTCATGCATTATATCAATCCTGTTCTCTAAGGATAATTTAATGCTTTCATTTATTTTCAAAATGACGACAATTTCAGAACAACGATACCATTTAGCTCCTGAATTATGTAACTTTGACTGTTTCAAACTTTGAAGTTATGACAATAAGTAAAATTGTTTGTCAACTATATCTATCTATTATAAGTACCAAAGAAAGACCAAATTAGTATGTACAGTGCTTTGGGACTAATGATATGGCAATTAAATTTAATAATCCACAAATATATTTTGCGTACATTCGAAAAATCTGCTTATCATTACATTGTAAAGATACACTGAATGCACAGTTACTACGTCCATTTGTGATTTCATTTTATGTTTTAACATAGTTAATTTTAAATGATGCATTAGTATTGTGATTCTATTGTTAACTTTAAACAATGTATTAGTATTGTGATTCTATTGTTAACTTTAAACAATGTATTAGTATTGTGATTCTATTGTTAACTTTAAATGATGTATTAGTATTGTGATTCTAATGTTAACTTTAAATGATGTATTAGTATTGTGATTCTAATGTGCATCAAAATGAATGGACATCACTTAGAGTAAAAAATGACACTTCATCACAGGGTATTTTGTATAATGTTCAGTTTTCAGGGTAAATTCACTTCAGAACAGTCTAAAACATTTTACAAAACTGTTCCGTATTAAGAATTAAAAAATTCCAGTAGTCAGAAGTACAGACTGTATTGAAATTAGAGGGAAAAAATTGGGACAGAGAAACTAGCTGAATTTTCTTAAGCTTCCGGTTTTCTGACGGTTTGGTTTTAAGAGGTTATGCTGTAACAGATTAGTAACTTAGTAAAACAAATCCAAAAAGAAAGGCTAGAATGTACATAGATGACACGGAAGACAACTAATTTGACATACTACAGTAAAGTTTGAACAATCTGTTCAATATTCAACTATTTGTCAAAGGTGTAAGATGTTGTATGTTATACACTAACAGAAGTGTTGACTTACCATGCAGTTCCAGGTAGCACAGGGCTAATGTAAGAGCTGTCAGTAAGGGAGTTCTACCATTCAGAATTAATCGACCTAAAATCAAGACAAAAATAACAAACATTTTTTTCATTTATACTTCATCAGCTGCGAAAATACAATAAAAATTATGTGGCTATTTTTAAATTCAATTCTTACGGACTTTAGTCCTTGTGAAAATGCAATAAAAAATATGTAGCTATTTTTAAATTCAATTCTTATGACTTTAGTCCTCGTGGAAATACAGTAAAAATTGTGTGGCTATTTTTAAATTCAATTCTTATGGACTTTAGTCCATGTGGAAATACAATAAAAATTATGTGGCTATTTTTAAATTCAATTCTTATGGACTTTAGTCCTTGTGGAAATACAATAAAAATTATGTGGCTATTTTTAAATTCAATTCTTATGGACTTTAGTCCTTGAGGAAATACAATAAAAATTATGTGGCTATTTTTAAATTCAATTCTTATGGACTTTAGTCATTGCGGAAATACAATAAAAATTATGTGGCTATTTTTAAATTTAATTCTTATGGCTCTTTAGCCCTTCCATTCTCTCAGATTGGTCACTGATCAGCATGAAGGAAATTTTTTGCCATGACAAAGAATTTGACCAGAAAGCATTCTAAAAATGAAATAATTGAACAGATATGAGTACTGGCAATTTGTCTGACAGTCACAATCCATTAAAATTTAAATGAGCATTTGAAGAGAATGGGCTTACCCCCCCACACACACAATGGGGTTACACCCCCCCCCACACACACACATCAGATTTTCTGTACTGATTTCACAAAAGTGACCTTCATAATTATCCAATCTATGCTAAAAATCAGACACCTTGGAGAGTAGATAAGGCAGCCATTAGAACTTAAAAATATCAGCGTAACAAACAAACAAAAATTATTTATGTAAATTACAGCAAATAAAACTTGCCAATAATGTCCATCAATTTTCTATAATCATTTGTGAATGGCTGAATTGTACTGGTAATGCCACCACATGTGATGAGGGACACGTATTCATATAATCCACATTCTTTTTTAGTAGAGTCCATACCTGTAAGATTGAATATAACATCTGAGTTTAAACAATTTCTTTGGGAGGGGGGGGGGCAGATTTTACATCGCGCCAACAGCAAGGGTGCTACTTTTCCAGGTTGAGGAAGACCCTAGGCAAACATCCATCATAATGGATACAGTGCAATACATATATAAACAATATTTAACAGCTCTTGTTATGTGACAGGTAATAAGTACAGTTTCGGGCTGACCTGTGGGTGGGATAGAAGTTTGCCAGTATCTATGTCCTAGTTTAATGCTAATTCGTTGATTCCTGTGTCATTTTATTTACATTGTTCTGTAAGTATGTGAGAACTAATTGAAAAATTTGGAACTATTTTGGATTTGGAATGGGGCTGATTACCAGTACCTTTTGTAAGTTAAGAAATCCATGTACATGTATGTTAATGTTTAACAATGCTTACCCTTCAGTAGTTTATCAACAAATTTCTGCATCAAAATAAAGCCCTGTTCAGTCATACTTTTAGAAATATCTAGTATTAAAACTGTGTATAATCCAGGTTTGTTCCATATTAAGCCTCTGGCACCTATAAATAATTATACAGTAAAACCCCTGAAAACCGGAACCCTTTCAGACTGGGACAAAAGTCTGGTTTTCAGAGAACCATTGATTATAGAATAGAAAAAAATAGGAGTTGAAAAATCCTCTGATTTTTAGAGAATTCCAGTTTTTAGAGGTTTTACTGTACTGAACATAGAATATCAAAACTACTTAAAATATACAATTAAGATCATTCTCTCAGCTAAAGTTTCAATTTCACCCGCAACTTATATCAGATTAATATGCTTGCCGTAAATGGAAATAAATATTTTAATTAGTTTTATTGTGATTTTTATTATAAATAATTGCCTCACACCCATGTATATTTATATGTACTGGTTTCTAATATACAGTGTATATGTTTCTCTACCATGAAATGTATTATGTTATTATGCTATGATAGGCATACATATGAACTTTTTGACTAACACAGCTTAAACATATATGGAATTTACCTCCACTTGGAGAAAAGCATATGTCCAAATGTCCCACAATTCTAAATTAAATCAACAACATTCATAGATGTTAACTGAGGCCATCCTTAAGCCTTAAGAGGGCCATGATGGCCCTTTTTGCCCACCTGAATAAAGATTGCAACTGATTTGACCTGATGCCCTACTTTTTTGACCCCAAATGTCCAAGATATCATTAAGACAAACATTCTGACAAGGTTTGGTGAATATCCAATCAATACTATGGCCAACAGAATGATTTGGCCTGGTGACCCAGTTTTTGACCTGATATGGCCAATGTTAAAAGTAGTTTAAGGTATTATTAACACAAACATTCTGCCCAGTTTTGGTGAATATCCAATCAAAACTATGACCACTGGAGTGTTAACAAGGTTTTTCAGTGATTTGGCCTGGTGACCTAGTTCTTGACCACAGATGATACAATCATGTTTGACACTGTCCAAGATATCAGTAAGACAAACATACTGACAAAAATTGGTAAACATACAATCAAAACTGTGACCTATAGAATATTAACAAGGTTTTCCAGTGATTTGACCTGGTAACCTAGCTTTTGACCCCCAAATAATTCATATTTGATCTTGTCCAAGATATAATTATGACAAATATTCTGTCAAAAATTGGTAAACATTCAATCAAACTGTGACCTGTAGAGTGTCATCAAGGTTTTCCAGTAATTTGGCCTCGCGACCTAGTTTTTGACGCCCAATGACGCATGTTTAAACTTGTCCAATATATCATTAAGACAAACATTCTGGCTAAAATTGGTAAACATCCAATAAAAACTGTGACCTCTAGAAGGTTTACAAGGTTTTCCAGTGATTTGACATGGTGACCTAGTTTTTGACCCCAGATGACCCATGTTCGAGTCAGGTGAGCTAAAAATGTTACGTGACCCAAACATTTAACATTAGGTAGGTAGGCAGGCACATTTTCGTTAACATTGAAAATTTATACTGAAAATGCAAAGCTGCATTAATCAACAAAAAAAATTCTTGTCAAAATCTCTAAAAGATTTGTAAGATTAGGGATTTTAGTCACTCACTACAAACCCAACAATGTTTAAGGATGGCCTGAGATCAACTTATTTGTAAGATACACCAAACAAATCAACATTCAACTTGTGGATGAATAAAACGATGCACCCCTCCAACATCTGACATCACCAACCTTGTGAAGCAGACGACACAGCCGCTATTGTAGCAGGATTAACTTCAACACCAACACGCCGGAGTACATTGATATAATCTGATTCTTGAGGTTGGTCTGAACACAGAAGATGGCGCCTTGATTTTACGGCTTTACAAATTTCTGGAAGCACAACAATGTAGTCAGAGTGAAAACAACATCCTTTAAATCTGATAGAAATTAGAGTGTAGTTTACAATGATAAAATTATGGAATCATATTCAATGCACCATGGTTAAATCAAACATGATATACACCCAAAAATATTTCAAACCCTGCTGATTGCCTAGTTGAATGTTTTCTTTTCAACAGTGCTAAACTTTTACACACATGATACGATATATATCTAGTATGGGCAAAAATGGTTGAGTGGTTATAGTCTCTGACTAGTCATAATTAGTCCCTAACCACTGTGAGTTTAAATCCCACCTGCTACCAAAAACATTTCACATGTGAGGTAGTTGTCCAGCTAGCATATGGAGGGCTGGTGGTTCTATCCAGGTGTACACCTGGGATCTTCCCTTAAAGATGGAAAAATACCCAAAATGACTGTGCAACGTTAAACCCCAAACAAAAAAAAACCAAAAAGACATACATCTAATATCTTCATGTATGAGACTCACTCATGATATTCTGCACACCTTGAAGGTGCACTGACTGGAATGGAGGACGAAATAAGAAAAGTTGCACTTTTGAATCATGTTCCTTTCTAAATGTCATGTTATATTGTCCCTGTTACATTATATGTCCCTAGACGGGTCTAATTTCAACCCCAGAGGAGTTATTCAAACAATCTCTGTAAAGGACCAAAGCTATACACCAGATATCTAAGCTCTAAGCCATTTGGTCTCGGCCAAAAAAGGTGTTTAAAGATATCTTATATAACCTAGGTAAAATAAGTGACCATGGGGTTGGGCTAATTTTGATCAAAGGGAACAATCACTGAAGAGAACTACAAGAAAATACTACATACCAGATACCTAAGCTCTAGGCTATGCAGTTTTGGTCAAAAATATATTTAAAGGGTTTCCCTATAAAATCAATGTAAAACAAGTGACTCCATAGTGAAGAGCTATCTTGACCATAAGGGCATCATTTCTAAAATCTTTATAGAGGCCATCCAAGGATCATTTCGGTGTATCTTTTATGAAATTGGCACAGTGGTTGGGTAGGAAATTTCATTTGAGACAATTGTTGATGACACATAACAAGTGATGGTGGACAGGACGATCAAAATTCATGCTCAAGTTAGTTAGCTAATAATCAGTTGTACTTACCATCAAATTGATGGGTATTTCTGAAAATTAGATCAATATACTAAATTACTGAACAGTTCTATATTGTGATCTGTCTATTACTCTCATAGGTGACTGTGTTCATTCTTCGGATAAACGGTAAGAAGTACAAAATTATACATACACAATACCCATTAAAAAAAAAATTTATTTCTGAAAGAATGAAAGTGACTGCACTGTAATTTCATTCTTTCATTCTAGAAATGATAACTCAAGTCCATAAACTGCTTAATGAAGTAAAACTTCAAACATGTAATTCTTCACCCATGTAATTCTGCATGCATGTAATTCTCCACACATGTAATTCTTCACACATGTAATTCTGTATACATGTAATTCTTCAAACATATAATTCTTCACACATGTAATTTTTTCACACATATAATTCTTCACACATGTAATTCCCTGCATATATAATTCTGCATACATGTAATTCTCCGCACATGAAATTCTCAACAAATATAATTTTCCACACATATAATTCTTCACACATGTAATTCTTTACTCATATAATTCTTCACACATGTAATTATTCACTTATATAATTCTTCACACATGTAATTCTCCGCACATATAATTCTGCATACATGTAATTCTCCGCACATGAAATTCTCAACAAACATAATTTTCCACACATATAATTCTTCACACATGTAATTCTTTACTCATATAATTATTCACACATGTAATTATTCACATATATAATTCTTCACACATGTTATTCTCCGCACATATAATTCTGCATACATGTAATTCTCCGCGCATGAAATTCTCAACAAACATAATTTTCCACACATATAATTCTTCACACATGTAATTCTTTACTCATATGATTATTCACACATGTAATTATTCACACATATAATTATTCACACATGTAATTCTCCCAACATGTAATTCTGCATATATGTAGTTCTTTTCACACCAATCATCTTTCACATCACAAAAACTAATACACCCTATTACTTACAAATCTTATAAAATGTTTCTTGTAATAACATTACAAGACAAAACATTCTTAAACATATGTTAAGTTAACAAATAAAGTAATCATTGAAATTAAGCTCATCAAATGTTTGATAAATTTTTCACAAACCTTGGAAATGGTCTTTGGACATTTTTAGGTGGATCTGAATTCAGCTGAACCGGAGAATGAGTCGCTATTGTACTATCATATGTGGCTGATGAATTCCTAAATTGATAATGCATAAAAAAGTAATCTGGTTGTCAAACTGAGCCAATAAATAATGCCTATAATAACACACAGGGACTGGACACTAGACACTGGACATACCATTCAGTACTTAGTATAATAGTACAGAACATTTCAAGTATATAGTATTTTACTACATATTCTTATATATGTACATGTATTATAATAAAATATTAGACACAGAGACACACAACTGTATAATTTATGAACATTATTGTCCACTTAAAAAATGAATTTGTATAATTAAAGAATTGCACACAAGATACAATGTTAGAACACGGAAGAAAGTGAACCCATGATACAAATGCTACCTTTGGGACCCCCCAAAAAACAACTATCTAATGAGGTGGTCCCATTATCAAGTCAAAAACCAGCTGAAAATAAGTGATCACTATAATGAGTAAGTTATAATACTTTGTTAGTCGCTATGTGAAGTTTACTGTATCAAGAAGCACTTCCCCAATTAAATACAAAGCTATGATATCATACACTGAAACCCTGACAAAACAAAAAGATACAAGTGTTACCCTGGCTTGTGTTGAGGCTGATGTGGTTGTACATTAACAGTATGTGCGGCTCCATGATGTTCTGAGTCTACAAAAAATAATTATGTTTAGCCAAAATAATGTCAAAACCTTTACCTCATAAGTATAATTTGGACTCTTCCAAATTCAAAGCTTATATACAAAACATTAATTATTTATGAAAATTGGATTATTTCTCTCTGACAGAGTGTAAAACATTGCGGCAAAAGAAGTCATTACCCATTAAAAGCCATTGCTTCTATAGCCACAATGTTTTCAAAATTCGTCTGCTCTAGATGTAGGGAAATGCAGTATTATGAGGCAAAAGGTTAATTCATTTGAATGACCATACTATGTACAAAAGATACAAATGTCCCTAAAGTATATTAAGACCATGATATAAATTATCATATGAACAAATAAGTTAATAAAATATTTTTTTTATTCTTGTTTCGCACATTTTCAAAATCATTTTTAGTTTACTCAGTGACTGAAAAAATAAAAATGCCTGTTTTAAACATTACTTCAGTTCAATGCATGTTGGGGGAACAACTTAACCAGTTTTCCTGGATTCCATACCAGTACTATTCTCGTTCTCATCAAGTATCTGCCATCTTCTCCACATGAATGGTCAGCAATGGTGAAATGGAAATAGCCATTATAACACAATGTTTTACACCAAATCACTACAGGGAACATTAGTCACACCCAGTGTGTCCAATCACATGACCCAGAGATCCACAGACCCAACACTTTCAAACCAACAAAATCACAGGCAAGCTCTATCTGGTTTGTTTGTTGAAGCAACCAAAAATCTTACGAGTGAGAGTCCACCATTTACAGAGGTTAATGATAAAGACATTAGAACAGATATGTCTTGAGCAATGAAAATGCAGTAAGTCCTCTCAATATATAAGAAATGTAGTCAAGTTCAGGCAGCATGGTATAGAAATTAATCTAGAACATTTCTGTAAGCAAATGAAATAAGACTAGGACTTTATATTATTAAAGGTTACACCAATTCATTAAAACAAAAAAAGTACCTATGATAGAGTGTCATTCATAAATGTTTTATTGATAATTTTCACAAAACGTTTGGCCCAAATTGGCCTTTAAAGTTTAACTGTCAATTTGTTGATGAATGGCAGTCTTGGAGTGATGACAAAAATTCATGTTGAGTGGCCAAAGTTTCCAGCTAAACATATACAATAATACAATCATATTATATACAAGATGTATATACATACTAGGTGAAGCATTAGCATGATCTGTGGGATTTCTTCTTGAACAATTTGTACAACTTGATGATGCCATTTGTAGCCGTAAAGTATTTACTTCCTTCTTTAATTTTTCATGTTTTTCTTCCAACTGTTTATGACTTTGAAACAATTTCTGCACAAGTTCAACCAGATTGTCATACCGAGTGTCATTTGAAGCCATTTTCTTCATTCAAGTTGCAGGATTCAACCTGAATATTTGAGTCAAAGCTACTCTGAAATACTTGTATAAATAATGACTTAATTAAACTCAGCAAAAAATATGATAATTAAAAAATACAAGAACATAAATAAAAAACATATACATGCATATTTACTTTACTTATATCAGAGATTTACATGTTGTAAAGGACTTTGTAATTTATCTAAATTGACAGTTTTGGACAAAAATTGGTAACACAATAAGAAAAGAAAACAAATACAATATGCACACCTTCTTTGAAAGTGAAGCATAATGTACATGTATATAAATGTAAAACTAAGTAGTCTGCCTCATAAATACTTCATTAATAGCCATTTCTGACAAGTAAAGACTTACCTTTGATCCTTACATGTTACATGCAATCAATTTATATCATTTCTTCATTTTTATTACATTGATTATCTGTAAAGGAGAAAAACATTTCATTAAAAAGTTAGGAACAAGATTACAGGAACTGTCACAAAACCAGGTTTTCATGCGACGTTGCATACAGAATATTACATGTGCACAAGATAAACAAAGGGACATAATGCACTGGGGTACTTGGTGATGTCAATTATGTGGAAGTTTCATTGAAATCCCTAGGAGGAGACATTCCAACATTCACCAATTGAATAACCAGGATTTTTCCTTCGGAGAACCTGGTAAAAAAAGCATCATAAAGAATATACAGGCCCATTTGGTGAACATAATCTGAGCTAAAATAGCAGTTTATAAACTTAAAAATCCTGTAAAGAATGTACATTTCAGACACTTACCTTTAAGAGATGACAAAAGATCCCAATAACAATCCATAGGATAAAACATTTTTTATTTATACAAACAAGGAGAAACAAATTCTTTAAGTTTAAATGTGGTTCCTTGCCTAAGGTGTTTCAGGGACTCTATATTACACCTGGGTGTTTCAATGAAACAGGCACCATACAGATCTCACACAGCTCTAAAGAACTTGTGGCCATATTTATAGACAAATGATTTAACGTCAAATTGGTCTTTTAACCATTATTTTAAAGTGAAATCTACGTCTAATTAGACTTCTGGATGTTTTTTTCTTCAGTGAAAATAAGGTAATTTGATGTAACTTGTTAATTTCACACATATGTAACTCAAATAACATGCATACAAAGACATTGCTTCAATTATAAGTAATAAATCATCGTTGCATTTTATCATACTGTCACTAGAAATAGTACTTTATTTAGGAAATCTCAAGTTAATTCGGTATTAATTAACCGATAGTTTTGAAACCGAAAGTAGACCAGTTAACTACAGTATATGTATTTATAGCGGTAACAAGAGATCCAGACAAATGCGAACATATGTCAAATATAATTAACGGATCAAAGATTTTTTATCAAAGTTTATCTCCAGTTTAAACCTATTTATATAATGACCGACTGAGTTCAACTATAACTTACATAGAAATATTTTTGACTTTGAAATCGAAAGTAGAAAATCAGTTACATTTTATACCATTTACCAATCAATACAATAACGTTCTATACACTGACTACTTGAGTTGATGGTAAAATAAATATGACAGGCATATATGAACTGACATATGAAAGAACATACAATTCACCGAACAATCCAAATATTTTTCAAGGTGACTATTATTTACCTTTACGGTACACAAAATGTCTTCGACCCAATTTCCGCTTCCCACCAAGTGACGTATTATATTTCGGGCGATTTTGATTGGTCGATAATAATACCTCTTACGTCATATAAAAGGTTACTGAATAAACATAAAAATGAGATAAATATTTTGAGAGAAGCGTTTTCGAGGAAACCCAAGTTTTTTAGCACAGTTTCTAAAAATAGGAATTCTACTTTCTGTTTTAACGCATGTTAATGTTTTCATGTACTGGCTCAGGGTCGCTCAAGTAGAAAGACCCTGACTGGCTATAGATGTCTTTTTTGAACGCGCCTCTG
Source organism: Lutraria rhynchaena (assembly GCA_008271625.1). NCBI lineage: Eukaryota > Metazoa > Mollusca > Bivalvia > Venerida > Mactridae > Lutraria > Lutraria rhynchaena. Next base: position 4,094,364 of record VIBL01000005.1, on the reverse strand, counting down.
ATGTATTTATATACTTGCTAGATGTTATTTTGAGAATCATATTAAAATTAATTACTAGCTAAAAGCAAAAAAAAAAAAAGTTTGGCTTAATTAAACTTTAAAAATAAATACATTGGAGTGAAGCATTCAGTTGAACTACAGACCAAACATAGCATGGGTCTTCGGTTAAACCTGAGACAATTATGTGTATAATGGTCTCAGATTAAATGTGAAGGAGAAAGTGATTTTCCACAGACTCAAACCTATGACCATTTAATCAAGGGTGCTGGAGCTGGGGTGGCAAGAGCAATGATTAATGTCTGCATTTATAAAACTTGAGATTGGTCTCATAGTCATAAGAGCTAAAATCTCATATGTTGTTTTCAATTCTTCTATCTTAATTATATATGGTAAACCAATGCTCATGATAGTAATCATACATTATTCTATTTGTGCAATAATCTGAATTCATATTTAGACATTAAACAGTGATATTTTTTCAAACAAATTCTTGTTGAAACGGAGATTGGAGTTTGCGGACTAATTTTAGATGTTTGGGGCCACCATGGTTGAGTGGCTATGGTATCTGGCAAGTAATCTCTAGCCCCTACCACTGTGAGATTGAGTCCCTCCCAAGACCAAATTTCACATATGAGGAAGCTGTCCAGCAAGGTTACAGAATGTTAGTGGTTCCACCCAGGTGTAGGCTTGGGGTATTCAAACATCATTAACGCTGGAAAAGTCGCCAATAGACCCTAGCTGTTGGTGTGACATTAAACCTCCGAAGAAAAGAATAATCCAAAGTTTTATACCCCTAGGCCAGAACACCAATATTTCACCATTTTTTGTCTGGATTTTCAAGATGAACAGATGGAGCTTCAGATAGAGCTAATCTGTTTGACTTGAAGTGAAATAAAACAATTTGACTGTCTATCATTTATAATATTTATTATCAAGTAAATATCACAATTTTGTAAAAAATATAATAACACAGATTATTTTCGAACTTCGAAATGCAATTATATCAGCAGTTCACACAAAAAAATGTATAAAAAATACTACATATATGAATAGACAAAAAAAAACCAACAATAAACACTGTTTATATGAGGATCAATTTACTTTACTTAATTCAGTCTTTTATTATAAAAAAAAAATTATATCACATTGTGCATATCTTTCATGCTCAGGAACAGCTGTCTATTTGATATACAGTAATAATTACATGTATACCAACCACAAAAATTGTCTTCAAAACCATTAAGCCCAATTTCTTGGTTGCTATGGTTTTTGATAATCCATAATAAGCTCATTAATTGGTTGGAAAGTTTCACCAAAAGACTATTTGTGAGAAAAGATTTCAAAATTGTTTTACAAACAAAACTTTAATGCAGATTGCAATGGACGGATAAACAGACTATCTAGCGAACGTAAATCAAATGGACGGTCAATGAAGTTTAACTTAAAATATAAGTGTTTTTCAGTTCAAGTAAATTCGATCAACATGGAAATTTCAAAGCATGGTGTGTAATCTTACTGTGATTAGTCAATTATAATTGACATAATTTACTTTTTATTTACCCCAGTTCTGATAATGTAAGCCCATTGTATTTTTCATGCCATTTTGATCTCTGGATAATATTTTGTTTCATTAATTGTTATAGTTAATTTTAAGGCTCTATAAATCAGAAAGAAATTCGAGCATTGATAACATGAAATACATAAAACATTTGAAGTACCCAGTAAGTCACAAACACAAAATGTAACAGATCATGTTATCAAATACAGTTCTATGTTAACACACACAGTTATACTGGAAAAGAGATAAAAAGTACCATGGGCAAATCTGTATAAAATAACTTAACTGATAGTTGTGTACACCTCACTAAATACAGACGTATACAGAGAAACATAACATCACAGGCAAGCATTAAAAAACATTTGGTTTTGTAGCTTAAAGCTTGGGTTTTGGTCAACGTTTTTCAGTCTTAACTACTGTGACATTATTTTTTTATCATGGTACAAATTTTGAAAAGATCAATGTGAATTCGACACCATAATAAGATGTGTTTTAGCATTTTTGCAGAAATTCAAGCCAGCAAAATTAAACGATACCTCAGTAATTTATTGAGAAATGAAGCATTACAAGATTAATATATTTACTGGTTAAAATGGTGTTACATGAAAACAGCATTTATTTCATGTCAACAGATATCATACGAAGTACCAATAGATTATAGAATATGAATTTAAAAATCCAACACAAAAATCTAATCTCTAGATAGCGGCGTACTCACACTTACAAATAAAAACAGCCTGCTTAGTGTAATACATGACTGCTAAATATGATACAAAAAGTTCAATCATCGAACAAGGAGATTTTTTGAATAATGTCACAATTTGAAGACACGATATGCACATATAATCATCAGAGTACTTTCTGCGCTGGCAACATGACGGGTATTGGATCAAGACGAGCAGGCTTTAGTGGAATGTTTTTCATCAAAGACTCGTATTGTAATGCATTCTGTTTTCTTTCTTCCTGTAACCAATGTAACATCTCAATTCTATCCCATTTCATTTTGTCCTGGTACGGTCGACCCTAAAATAATGTATGGTTCAGATAGACAATGGTTTGTATGTATTTCTATTGGTACTACACGCAGTCTAAGAGTACAATGTAGTGCACAAACTCGGGTATGGCAGTCAAAATGCGTCTCAAATCACATCCTTTATAAAAAATTGTTCAAAGAAGTTCACAAGGCGTGATTGTTCTGTTAAGACAAAAAAAACAAATAATTTAATCTCAAGATGAAATTTCAAAATTGCGTTATGAGAAATAGTACCACCGATAATTATGTTATCAACAAATAAACATTTATCATTTTAATAACTGTCAAACTATGTGCAATAGACTGTTACAGTTTTTATTAATTTATTTTGCAGTAAGTAGATATTTAACTTACTTTGTATGTTATAACATCTTTAAACTGAGTCTTAATAACATGTAAATCATGTTTGATTTCTTCACCAACGTGATCAATACGCTGAAAAACAAAACAAATTTTACAACATGTTCTACAGACAATGTAGCTGTACATCTTTAAGAAGTTTGTATGACTTCCACTGAAGTAAAAAAAAAAAAGCTGAGTAGACAGATATAGCAAAACCTCACTTGGCCACCACCCCAGAATTTTGACAACCTCATTTAAGTGACAATTCACCGGCAGACAACAATCAGTTGTTGAGAAAACAACTCTTTGACCACTTAGAACCAACCATACGATGTTTATAGGGGCATGTTTTTTACCTTTACCACAACAGGATGCACCAAGTCAAATTTGGTAAAATTCTATTCAAAAGCTGAAGAAATGACATGATCATTTGAAGAAAAAAAAACATGTATGGATTAAATGCTACTCTGATATTAAATGAAACCAGTGACTGTACGGTAGAATAACAGCGTACCTTATAGAGATAACTTCTCTGCTGGGCTTCCTTTAATCTTTGAACAGAGCTTCTCTTGTTTCCTGAAAATACAACATACTCACAATTAGGCATAAAAAATGTTTGTTTCTGGTTACTTACATAAACAGGGTACGTAGGTCGGGATTTTTTTGGGGGGGGGGATTTTTTATTATTCTTGAAAGCCGCTGTTCAGATATTTTCACTCAGAAAGGTAAAAAAAGTGAGACCATTCCCTTGGCCCAATAAAGTCTAGAGTCAGAGGGAAAAATAAGGGTAGGTCAGGTAACCAGAAACAAACAATTTTTTATGCCTTACATCCCACATAAGGTTTCAATATATCATTTACAATGTACTGGCATAAGAACTGCTATGAATGGAAAGTCTGTATGATCCAAATGAATCCAAATTAAGGTTTTCCAATCTTTAGAATCGGTTCCTTATTTTGCATGATTAATTTTTTAGAGAAATTCAATACCTACATTTATTTTTGAATTATTTTCCTACTTAATAATGCAAGCATATTATGATATTGTGACAAGACAATAATACATGTATTTAAAATCCTTATTAGACTCTTAAATTTTCAAAAAATGTGAAAAAGCGTTAATGTTTGGATTTTTTAAAGGTACCTATTGCAGCCTATTTCAAAGCATATATAAGTAAATCATAACTGCACAATCTAGACAAAAATCCTGTATATGCAATAATATTCTACAGGATTTCATACAGAAACCTCGTCATTTGGTTTTTTATAATTAAATAAATATGACAAGTACATTCATACCTTTTTCAAAGAATCTATTTGGGTCAGAAGCATTTCTTTCAAATTTTTCCAACTTTACAAGAAGTTCTTCTCTCTTCAAAATCAGTTCAGCCACTTTCTCCCACCTCTCAATGGCCTGCAATGTAAAGATCTCAAATGATAAAATTAAGATTTTCAGAAATTAGATGGTTTAATGTCAGTAAACAAATAGTGTCATGTGCTAGATTAATGGATCTCCCAGCTCAAATCTCAATTTTGTGTTCTCGCAAATCTCCGATATATCCAGCGATTTAATATATAGGGCCATCCTTAAAAATTGTTTGTTTGCGGTTACACATTTTACTCATTCAAAAACCCTAACAGCCCGCAAAAAATTAGCTATTCTGACAAAGGAGTTTTTCATTCTCTATTCTAGATGTTGTTTTTTTCCTTTTCAGTACAAACATAATATGTTCACAAAAAATACTAACCCATCTACCCACTGGTAAAAGTTAAAGTTGGAATGTGTAACCACAAACAAACAATCTTTAATGATGGCCTAGTCAGAACTCTTGGGTATAAATGTAGAAGTTAAAACACAGTCCATGGTGATACATAGAAAACATCACATACGAATTTAATGCATATCCTGATATTTTTTCACAATATATCATTAAGTAGAAAACATATTTTTGAAATATTAAACCTCTAAATGACCATGTATTGATCCCTTAACATAAACCTTTAAACGAACAGGCATTGACCCCTTCACATCAACTTCGTAGACATAAATACAGACAAAAGAGCTTGTTGTTACCTCATTCAATTTAATGAAGAATTCATTACAACTGTATTTGATCGCCATGTCAAGTTTCAGACTATCTGGCATCTCCAATGATGACCAAACCTTCTCCAGACGATCTTGAGGGGTCAGTGGGGCTTCTCCGACTTCACTCTGTAACAGAATCAGTGTTAGCTGATGATACATGCACAGAAACTTATGACAATTTTTACGTATTTAGTCAAATTCTCTTACTTGCATAAAAATGTACAATAAAATTTCGATATTAAGACCACAATTTGGACGTGAAAACAACAGCCTTAATATAGTGGTCTGATTATCAAGTTCAAAAATACAGAAAACTGGTCCAAAATTGACAGGTCATTACAATGAGGTGTTTATCATATTGAGGTGGTTATAAATATATTTATGGGTGATCTTTATTTGGAGATCAGTTTGTTATAAATAATCATTGATGGTGTTTCAAAGAATGGTCTTCATTCACAGGGTGGTCTTTATTCAGGGCTGGTCTGACTGCATAAAATAATAACTATTGTATACTTACCTCATCAGATCTGTCGGTCTCAATTTTGCTAAAATTTGTAAATGTAGTAGTTTTTGATGCTCGTGACTGGGTTACATCTCTGAAAGAATAGAGAAGAAATATGAAATCATTTATTATACGAACTGCATCTTGATTCAGACGCAGGAAATTTTATGGGTCAGTATAATATTTCCTAATCATTTCTCTTATAGAATACTACTTTTTCCATTTCACAACTACATCTATTAAATCTAATACTGATAATTATATCGATAAATATTCTATAAATAGATAAATTGATAGATGTTGTATGTTGATATTCAGTTGATGAAGATGATGATAAATGATAACAACCAGTTCATAATGACAGATGATGATGATAAACAAAGAGTGATGATGGTGTGTTATGACATCATAAATCATGTGCACTGGAAAAACAAATAACAAAATTTGTCAAATTTTAATCTATCAATGGAAACGTAATAAGAAATAGTGCAATGCCATAAAACTAGATTTTCAACAACTTACTGTGCAGAAACCTTTTCTTATTTTTAGCAATAATGACCTTGACTCCATACCCTCAAAATATGTTCTCAAATTATCTCTCCATTACAATTAGCTATGCCTGTCTGCCCACCCGCCTGCTTGTCTGCAAATTTACCCCAATCTAATAGCAAGGTTTTTTCTTTGAAAAACTGGTTAGATATGTGTGAATTCTTGACAATCCACAGGATAGAATAAATAAAATGGCCTACTTACTGCCTTGACTTTTCTTTCTTTGCAGAATGCCTAGCAGCAGCCCTTTCTTGTAAAGTTTTAGCTGACCTTTGAGTGTCTGCTGATTTAGGCGCCTTTGACTGTTTTTCATCTTCATCATCTGAAAACATTTCATGAGATCACTATCAGTAAGAATGCCAACATTTTATGAAATCACTATCAGTAAGAAAGCCAACATTTCATGAAATCACTATCAGTAAGAAAGCCAACATTTTATGAAATCACTATCAGTAAGAACGCCAACATTTTATGAGATCACTTTCAGATCTAAATGTGATATTGGCAGTTCCTTTCAATACAGAGTGGCAGGCTCCAACTCAATGAAAAAACTTATGACTTGCATTTAATGACGGTTCAAGTAGATAGGTGTCCATAACAATTTTTACTTCAGTGAATTGGGATTTGGGCAGATGGATTATCAAGAACAGTTTAAAGCCTGTTCCTAACAGTCCTCTCAGTGCTTTAATTATTTTCATACCTTCAATAACAGGTTCCTTGCCGAGACCTCCTAACATCACCGTATTTACATTCCAAAATCCTTCCTGAAACTCTGCTTTCTTTTCTTTCAATTCTTCCATCTTCTTTTCCTTCTCTCTGTCAAGATAAATAATTTTTGTTTAATGAAATAAAAATAAAATTTACAATGAAGGAAAAATGGATAATGGAGGCTACTGATTTACAGGAATAAATGTTGTCTGTACAATATCTGAGCATTTGGTCCATTTAAATACAATTATTAAGAGCATGCGGAAGACAATGAAACTATAACTAGACTTGAGGACTGACAAACTACTGGACCAGACAAAATACTTCTGGCCCACAATTATATTGACAGAATCTTTACCAAATGTCAAAGGAATTTTACTGGACATGAGGACCAGCAATACTCTAATTTTTTGGCAGTGCACTGAGGTCTGACAGTCTTTTACATTGACATCAGTCACAATTTTAAGATGGCTGAATGTAATCATCAAAGCTACCAATTCAGGGTCAGCTGTTGGGGTTATTTTAAATTATTAATCTTAATATCAGCAAGATGAAAAATCAGCATTAAAAAATTACCAAATTCAAAACTAATAGGTAATGTTGCTAAAGCATTAATCCTACTATGGCTACTTTGGAGAATATATAACCAAGTTAACAATCTTATATAGCGTACAGACTGAACTGATAAACCCAAGAACATTTTGTTATTCCATATGCTAATTGCTGAGCAACATTATGTAAAATTAATAAATTTTAAACAGTTGTTCAGAAAAAATTCAATGACGAAATAAAAAAGAGTAGAATAAAACTAATAAACAACCCTTTTTTGATATATAAGATAATCTTACTTTTCTAAGGTATGTTTACTGGAATGGGTTGTCCTGGATTGTGATCTTTTCTGTGAAGTGAGGGTCGTTCCAAGAGTGGCAGGATAACCAGTATGTATGTGACCATCATCGTCATCATCATCCTCATCTTCCTCAGCAGAATCGTAAAAATGAAATACAGCAGCCATGTAGTCGGTCTCCTACAAAATGAGCAATAAAATACACAATGAATACTAAAGGAATAAAACAAAGGACAAGAAATCATAAGCAAACATATTATATTTACCGTATATTCCCTAATAAATGCCCCCGGGGTGTTACATTTTTGAAAAAGTGTTTGTGTCATTCCTTGGATTTAAAACATCTACTTTTCTACTAATTTCTATTGTTCATCTCAGATTGAGATAGTCTGTCATGGTAAGTCACTTATATTTTCTCTTGTCCAAAAAGGGGGGGGGGCGTTTATTAGGGTAGGGGCATTTATAAGGGAATATATGGTATACGAAAAATAGAATCAAAATGAAAATGCAACACACACCATCTTTTTATACTGATACACATTTTATGCAAGTTTCATTAACATTCACCCATTACCACAGTTATTGAAATGTGAATCCTGACAAACAGACAGACAAATGGACAATGCTTTAAAAGGAGCAAAGAACACATTTATACATACACATATCCAACTGACAAGCAAAAAGAAATAAGAGTACCAAACTGTCATTAAATCTATGCCAGTCAAAATTATCTGATGAAGACTGAATGGGAACAGTTCAACTTAGAGAATGGAGAAGGTCTATTTCATCACTTTTTACTAAATCTGGAGCCATTGTACATGGAGGAGCCTAAGAATTTTGCTGGTAATTGAAATATTTTGCTTATAACACTTTGACAAAGTTTGGTTAAAAAAGACAGTACCTGTATAACTTAGAGAGTGAACAGCTATGGTGGACCCCACACACCCACCACAGGTATTCCTATCTTACATCACATAAAAAAGGTTGTGTACAAATGATTAAGGAGAAACTATATCAGCCAAACTTTACCATTTTGGGACAGACAGTGTGAGTGTAAGTACATTTCAGATGTCAGAATGATAGTTTGTTGTTTACCTGAGTGGACAAATACTTCATGTAGTCATCACTGGTTATGGTAGATTTCCACCACTGTAACCAAGAAGCGTAAGTACGGGCCATCTTATCTTGCACAAACGTTGGAATATCTTCTTTCGTCAATAATTGGGACATTTTTGACGGATTTCTTATAACTTCATGAACTTTGTCCATGTTTGGTGTCTGCAAAAAGAACAAAAATACATTATAATATTTTGTAACTGTTGCAGATTATATATATAGCAAATGCTAATAACTGAATTTAAGTTTTTCTTAAAGGGAAAATAAGAAAAATATTAATTTATGAATAAGATCCATTGTTATATAAGGAATATAAGTTATCACCTATTATCCATATTCTAACATAAACTATCACCTATTATCAATATTCTAACATAAACTAGTCAAGTAACACAGCAATGTTGTGAAGCAAGGTTCAATGTTAAGATGGTTAATTTATATGAATTATGAGTTTTGTTATTTGTCAACCTGATGATTACATTAGAATTTGTGGGTGATATCAATTTAAACCAATAAAAAAAATAAAAAATTTTGGTTTATATGATAATTAATGAGACAAAGCACTGGAAAAATCCCAATCACATTACAAAACAGAGCCAGTCCTATGCTGATAGGAAACAGCATCCAATTGCCAGGTACCAGTTAAATTTTATTTCAACATCATATCAGTTAAAATTTTCTATAGAATTCATAATCAGATTTCACACTATTGATTCTTGTTCAAGCTAAATATATCAAGCTAATATGAAAATGAGAAAGGGAGATAATTATAGATACAAAATAATTTTTAAAAATATAAAGCAGCTATTCTTATCATGGTTGCAGAATTTTTCATGTAAAATATATGCAAAATAAATATACCAATAAATAGACGAAAGGTTGTCAGCTAGGGACAACAACAGATACAGGACAAAGAGGATTATCCTCAACACCTTGACATACATAAAGTTAGCTCAAAGTCTCGAAAAAGTATCAAATTGTTATGAAAAGTTCATTTTCAATACATAATACCAAATCAAAATAAGAAGTATTTATCAAAATAGTTTAATGACGACTGTAAAAGAAAGTAAATATGAACAGTTAATATTCAATGGAGAATCAAACTTAGAGATATAAATCAGAATGGTTCACTTGATTATTTGAGGAATATATGATACATTGTTGTCCAAGGATGCTCACAATAGTAATAGACTAATACCTTACAAAATAAACCCTGCATATATCATATGAATTCATCAAATATTGAATAAATGATAGTGATAAATGCATGCAACACAACAAACAAGATAAAAAATCACATCAAACTGTGAATGTCTACAAATTGACAACCTCACACCACTGTTTCCATATTGTGAATAATCTGTCCCTGGTACCTAAAACCCTGCTCATTGTCTGTATCTTATGACTAGTTATTTTCAAATCATGACAATTATATCGACACAAACAAGTAGAAAATTGAACATGGTACACATTAGTAATCTCACAAATAAACTTATATCAATAGCAAAACATAAACTGAAAAAAAAATACAGATATACATAATAAGCAGACTAAAAGTTCACATACATGACATTCAGTAAAAGCTAATAATTATTATCACACTGCTATGAAAATATATTCTCACACATGCATACACATATGTGTCCATACATAAATGTATAAACACACACAGACACACACAACATGAAATCAAACATCAAACTTGCATGATCAAAGCGAATTTTTATATTTTTGTAATGAATAAATTTGACATACATGCAAACATATTCTGAGTTTCTTCCTACAGACAAAATAATATTATACATTTGTATCAATATTTAAGCATTACATATTGTAAACAACTTAATAATCTGAACCAAAATTAGAAACTGCAGAAATTAATGCATCATACAAAAACTAAAGTTATCCATCGAACCAATGTATACCCAAATTACAAAACAAATCATTACAGCATGGATGCATAATTGATGACAAACTAAAAATATGGTATTCATAGAATTTAGGTACACTCAGACAGTCCAATATGTCAGCTATCTGGACATGAATACTTGGTTTAATAAGTTTTATGGAGGCCATGATTTGGTGATCAGAGAAAGTCAGGACTCTCAGATGAACCAATGAGTCAGCTGTACGGACATGAACACTTGGTCTAGAGTGTTTGGTGGCAAAGCAAAAAAACAAATATGCTATGGTGATATGCAAATCAGTGTATGGAACAGAAACTTTCAAATGAAGTAGAATTGAATTCCATCCAGTGGTTGTTGAGAAAAAGTGCTCACAGGCAAAGGAATGGACAGAAGTACAATAGATGGACAAACAAAGCAACAAAATAAACACTAAAATATACTCATAGACTGTGATATATTGACAGACAATTTCAAGAAGATGATGAATATAGTACACGAGAACACACAGCAAGTTAACAAAACTCATAATAAAGTAATCCTAATGTAAAATGTAATCCAAGTATGGTGACCATTTAACTACATGACATTGTCATCATATTACAATAACCCAGGCCAGTCGTATTCTGTACATTAGACTAACATGATAAAAAGTAGAGCCAAGAACTGCGAGGCTCACTTTATTAGGTACATAAGAATTGAGCAGATATTTTGTGGTGGTAATGGATATTAGCACATAAATCAGAATACAATGCTGTTCTTATAACCTTACACAAGAGTGTCTGAGCCATACATGTCATCTGCTATTAATTCATGCATTTCATCACACATTTTTTTATCACTAATAACAACTCACTCAATCAAAAGTTGAGATTTGCCATATCAGCTTCTTATGTTTCATTTTGAAATAATTCATTACAAAATTAGACTTACACAAAACAGAACAGGAACTTTTTTTTCTAATTTCAGTAATGTTGACCATAACTGCCGCAGCCCAATGCACCATGACAAGTTTTACAGAAGTATAATGTATACATTCATAAAGTAAATTATAAATCAATCCATATTGAAAATTATCTTATCAATTCAGACATTGATTTTCCAACAAAAAGGGCATTAAACAGATAACTGAAAGAGGCACAAGAAGTTGCAAAATTATGATGTAAAAAATGATTGTATAACAAGGGACATAAACCAGATAACTTTGAGAGGAAATAATAAGAATTATGATATAAAAGTTTCCACTGTCTGTCAATCATTGAACTGAAGAACAAACCATGCACACCAAGTGACAAAAATCATATAATAAGGCCATTCTTGAAAAAAATGTTTTAACTTTAACAGCAGGTAGGTAGGTAGGCATATTTTTGTGTGTGTTTTTTTTTGTTTTAACAATATATGCTTGCACTGAAAATGAAAAGCTGGAATAAAGAATGGAGATTTTTTGTCAAAATCACTAAAAAATTTTTTCAGTTGAGGGGATTTTTTTTAATGAGTAAATCACGTAACTGCAAACCAACAAATTTCAAGTATGGCCTAATATATACATGTATATATACAAGTACAGGAATATAGTATAACAACAAGAAATATTACAATGTCACAATGTTTCACTACTCAAACATGTTTTCTACACATGATTTACTGCTTACAGTCAACCCTAACTAAACAGTCACCTGTAAATAAAAGCCACTCATTGAGACCAAAATACATCATATTATTACCCCAAGTTAAAGGCCAATGAAGTTCAAGATCTGCATTTGTCTTCCCCAACAATGGCCACGACTGATCCAACATTTTTCTGCCCACCTAGACTTCTGTTCAGTCTCAGTAAATTTTTATCTTGCTGATATTTTGATTTTTATATAAATCAGAACACAAAGAGATAAAAAAATGTAATTGATAAGAAAAGTTCTGCTGACTTACTGACTTAGGGTTTTTTGGCCCGAAGATATTTTTCACACATGTTTGAATAGAGAATTATCTACCAATCACTTAACTAAGTGCGGTATATACTTACAATAATAGGAATAAGTTCAAACTATATTAATAAAACATTATTACACAAGAATTAGTTTCCTATAGTATTCTTAAACATATAACACAAATTATTGTTCGCATTAATTCTGTAAAATCAAATATTTTCACAAATTCAAAAATTTTGCATGATGTTTCATTAAGGCTGAATATCCGTGACTTTTAATGATCAGTTTTACTATGTTGTTAAAACAATAAGAATAAAACATTAAAATAGAGCAAGGATTTCACAATGTTTTTTTTAATATAGTATAAATGAATTCATCCTGAAAATTTCTGATTTTACAGTACCACATTATCTAAGAATTAAACTATTTAATCTGTGACACAAGAATAAATGCAGAACCCATATGCTCTTCCATTGTATATTAATAATGGTGATTACTGGTAAGTTAAGAATCAAATCAGTTATCAACACTTCTGATCCACTATTCACGCGGCATTTAAACTGATGTTACAAGGGTACCAGCACTTTGGTTATAAAACTTGAGAAAAAAACTCAAATCTCAATTTCAATCTAAAAGTAATTTATTTGAAAAGTTATCTCTAGCATATTTTAATCACAAATTCAGATCAATTTTGCTGAAATACTAGTATTATAAGATAAAATTTTGGGGGCCTCTGGGGTCAAGTAGATAATTAAGTTCTCTGACTAGTAATCACAAGCCCCTCCTCGCAGTGAGTTGGAATCCTACCCATAGTTGCAAAAAAAAATAAATCTGTGTTCTTAGTAACATAGTACAGGCACATGTAATTAAACTTTTTCAATCAAAATGCTTCTAAAACATGAATTTCCAGCAGCTTCATCTCAAGCCTCTTAATTGATACTTAGGATAATAACAAACAGCGCCAAGTGTATCATAACTTTAGTTTTTCGTTGAAATTAAAAGCAACATGAACAAATAAATTTCAACAATGACATGTTAAGATTCTGTTGGCAAAGATTATAAACCATTTACAATATGACAATACAATGAATATTATAATTAAGTCACATAAAATGACAAGCATCTGCATGACATTGAAGCGATCAGAATCAGTCAACATGTAAGCTTTTATACCACTCCGAGTAATTCCTGTATGACAGGCTGAAACATAAGACATTACTTCAAATATGATACAAACTTACCAGGTAATCAATTTATAAAAGCAAAGGGGTTCCAATAGTATCATCATAAAAATTGAATTGTAACAGTATTTGTATTCTCACTGATACAAACCAATTATACTGGTCCGAAAAATATTGGTAACCCTGCTAAAATTATCATATCAAAACTTACGGTTTTAAATCAGTTATATGAATTTGTATACAACAATGTTTCTGAAATTGAAATACAGCCTTTTTTATTCCATATACAGGCATAATGAAAAATTAATTCAAAGAGTAAAAACTAAGTTTTTCTCTGATAGGTCTCAATTTAACAGACACTCCATGTGGAAATGTTGCATATGTTACAAAGGTTACTGGGTGATTACCCAGAAAATCTATTTTTAAACTGTTGACTGTCAATACTACTAATAATAATAAATAATGTTAAACCCAACAGAAATAAAGGATAACGTGGCCAGTCTTGATACATAAATGACTGGTCTGATTTTAGACATTTTAACTCTGTACAAGGGAAATTTATTTCACAGTTAAGAATAAAATTACCACAATACTAAATTAAAAATTTACATTAAATTCATCACAGGGCACATTCAATAAATCAAACAAACACACAGGTCCCCAAGGTGAGAAACTTGAGAACAGTCTCAGAGTTCAAATCTCAATTTCATTCTCATGTTAATATAGTTGAGCAGATAAAATTGTTTATAGTTTAGATAAATAATTAATTATGTAGTTTGCAGCGCCTTTTTTCCTTCTATAACAGAGGCTGATATTCCCAATTGCAAAATGCCTTTTTTCCCAATTTGGAGAAGTGCTAGGTTAGTCTTTGCTTATTCATATATCTTGAAGGTCAGTCAACCTTTTTTCAATTTGGCTGAATAGAGCGCATGATTTTCTCAAAATGAAAGGCTATGGCTCCTTCCCAATTTTTGGAAAAAAGGCCCTGGTTTGGATAAAACATCTACATGATCTTTGTTTAATCATAATTAATAAGGAAACATTAAAGACAAAATATAGGATCTTAGCATAAAGACTGATCTCAAGGTTAAAGCCTCTAGCCCAGGGACACACACGTACACACTGAATTCAGGAAACAGATACACACAGACTTACGACACGCACATACAAAACATGGTAAATACAAACATGTTACACATTTTAATTCATACGCTGGGGGCCACGTAATAATGACACAAACACATTTCTGAGACAAAATTTTATAGAAAAAAGTAACACACAGCATGTTAAACAAATGGCTGGCAAAATAAACCTCACAAAATTTACCAGTTGTATAATATCTTCTAGATTACTCTGAAAACAATACACGCATTATGATTAAGGCTTCAATGTTTTCAAAAATATTTTCCCCAAGCTTCAGAATTTTTATTTACCACATATTTGAGTATTGTACAGGTACAGGCTGTGGCCATTGCACTGGATAATTTTTATAATTTTATTTGACAGTATTAAAAAGGGAGGTCTCCACTCTTTTTGTGAGATACAATTTTATATAGAATGTCAACTGTTTTCATCTTGCTGTCAGCTGTAAAAGGAAATGACTAAAATATATGAAACTGGCTTGGTTTTTTTCCAGACAGTTACTTTAGCTAAAATGTGTATGAAACTATAGCTTGCACTGTTTAGACCATGTGAAAAAAACTGTCACCTTTTCAAAAACAAAAATTATAATGGTGATGAAATATGTAATGAAGAATGTTTGTAATAATTTGAAATGACTATTTAGCCTTCCTTGAAGATAATGAAATTCTGGTCATTTAAACAATAAAGAGTCAGATAATGATACCTCAATAGAAAATACAGTTAAACATGGTTATAGTGAACTTGGATATAGTGAAGAATTAAATACAGTGATGAATTTGTTTTTCCTCGAACATATTCTTCTTAATGTCATTGTTATGGATATAGTGAAACATGGATAAAATGAAATAATTATTTTATCAAATTAATTCCTCTTAACTGTGTCTACAGTATATGAATGCGACATACAGTAAAACCTCATAAAGTGACCACTTCAATATTAAACCCACCTTATTATAGATCCACGTATATTTGGACCATTTCAAGTACATCCCTTAAATGTTAACTTTAAAAAATATGTGGATCATATTTTAGTCATAAAGTTGGCCTTAATATCGAGGTTTTACTATGTTCTTTTAAAAAAAACATTTTCAAATATGACCAAAATGTTGAAAACCTTACCAGAGGAGCAAACACATCATCACCTTGAAAATTCTTTGGTGGATTATTCGGGCTGAAAATATAAATGATCCAATGACTATAAAGCCACATATATATGAATATATCCTAAAAATCTTTTAAAATTTCATCTGTATCGTAGTTGGTAGTTATCCTGGTTACAAAATAATGGACAGTAACACTTAAATTCACATTGAAAAGTACAGTGCATCACATAAATATTAGTTTGTCAATATGATCCTATGGATGGTAAGAGGTACAAAAATAAGGTTCTGAAATGATTAAAATGATATTTTATCCACAAGAGGAGTGCTGTAAGATAAATAACCTGCATAACGTAATAATAAGAATTGTTTAGATATTCATAAATGTACCTACGTTTTCACCCACTGCTTTTGGTCCAGTTCTCCCCATGGTGGAAGTGAATTGTCTTTCATAAATGCGGGATTAATAACTCTTTGGGATCGTTTACGTACAAGAGAAGCAGACGCCATGGTACCAGACATATTGACCGAATCTGCAGCAGGAACGACTGACTCATCCTAGTGAAATATACAAGAATTCTAAAATGGTCAAGAAGGTAGCAAAAACTTTGCTACTAAAGTTGTTTGAAGTCAAAGTATCTGAAGATTTAATTAAAACATAGCTCAAAAACAAGGCATATTTTACTACGGTTTAAGTTAAATGAGTTTTTTATCCAAAATACCTAGAGCAGCAAATGTACTACAAAATTATTCCATCAAACACAACATAAGAATCAGTATTAGTAAGTTAACACATCTTCTCAATCAAGTAACAGTTTTAGTGAGTTTAAACTGAACAATCTAAATTTCTGACCCCCAACTATTCAATATAAGAAATCCAAGTACATCAATTATTTTGCTTCAAACTAATTATTAGAAGATTTTTAATAATCCACACATAAGAAAGAGCAATTCCTACATTTCTTTACAAAGAACAAAGCTTTACAACCTAACAAGTATTTAAAAATTAATTTAATAACCCTTTGCCTCTTAATACTGAATTTCCCAACATCAGAAGTAGACAACATTTAAAAACATTGTGGCAAAAGAAGCCATTCCTTGTAATGAGTAATGTCTTCTTTTGCCACAATGTTTTCCACTAAGTCAGAGAGAAATAACCCAATTTTCTTAAATAAATTGATGTTTTGTATATTAGCTTTGAATTTGGAAAAGGGTTAAAAAGAATTAATCTAGAAATGTTAAAGGGGCAGCCAATGAAATGGAAACTTACATCATCCAGTTCCAGATGCTGTGCTGGTATTGTTCGCATGATTTCACCATAGACTTCCTTAATCTCATCACCAAGAAACAGATTTCTATCCAACTGCTTGACAGTGTGAACATCAATCTGTAATAATTCAATGTAAACGCTCATGTATGTAGTTAGCTAAAGAAGCCAAATAAACTAAAATATAACAGAATCATATATTGTCGCAAAAAATCCCAAAGCATCGCTATTTAGGCCCTAAAAATAGCTTGTTTCTGTTACTGGCTCTGAAAAAAATAGGGTTGGTAGGTAGGGATTTATTATTTTTATTACCATTTTTTTTTATTCCAGAATATGACTGACATTATCTTTATTTTGCAAAACTATAATTTGACCAAAAAAAACTGATAAGGTCAGTCAGAGTGGCAGAAACAAGCTATTTTTTTAGGCCTTATGGCCAAACCGTTTAATCTAAGCCAGCAAAAGTAAGGAAGGAACCTGGTTTATAAGTACTTCATAAATGTAAATTACAAAATTCAGGTCAGAGTATTAATTGCATGAGCCAAGATTTGAATGTCAATTTTACTTTGAACTCTGACATTAAAACCTGAGTAACAGAATACAGTAAAACCCCACTTAGCAACTACCTCAATATTAAGACCATCCCATTATAACAACCACCTACTGTTGGCCTGGTCTTCAGCATTCCCTCTAAATTTCAACTCAATAGTAAGACCACCTTAATATTACAACCATTTTATCTGGTTCTTAACCCTTATCATGCTGTATTCCCATTTACTGATAAGCCATATCTACCACTAGATGAATTTATTTATTATAATATTAACCACTATGACTATATATAAATATAACCACCGTTAGTCTAGTTTTTCTCAACAGTGGGGAGAAGGTAAATACAGCATAACCTATTGTTATTGCACCTAACATGATAAAGGTTAATATCGAAGTTTTACTGTAAAGAGAAAAGATGTTACATACCTCCTCTAGAAGATCGTTATAAACAGTAGGAAATCTATCCAGTGTGATAGATGACATACAGACACGCTCAGATACTCTGACATCTGATGCACGTACTTCCATCTAAATCATGAAATATTAAACTTTAAAAATGTTACCACTTAATGGAATTAAACAGAAAGCATAATTTGAGGAGTTTTACGAAGTTATTTACTACAAACCGTGTTAATAATAACATGGCAAGTCTGCATTTGTTGACTGTAAACAAGTGCCAGAACTTAATTCATCAGATATTAAAATATTTACTAAAACACGAACAGTTTTCATTCAAAATAACTAAAACATCAGAAATAATGTGAGTTAATCATAAATACATTTAACAATGGTTAATAATATTATCGCAAAGAATCTCAATTTTTAATCCAATATTAACTTATGTAGTACCAATTTATAATACAATATAATAAATAAATGCAAGCCAAATTACACTAATATGAACATCCATGAGAAATTCAAAGATGTTTAGGACAGTAGTTAAATAATGCAGTGAAAATATAATGTTTATCATGAATATAACTATGAGGAGAAGCAGACAATGAAATGAGTTCAAGATCTCATCTTATCCCTCAAATTGTTCAGAGTACACGCACCTGGTTTGGAAGTTTGGCCTTGACAGTAGCTGGCTGTGGATGTTTAGGTTTTCGTAACGGAATACTGAAAAAAAAATCATGTGCTTTTTCAAAATTAACTCAATTTCCATATTTGATCAATAACGCTTGATTTTTTCTTTACAATCTGTTTTTTTTTCATTCGAGCCATCTAATAAGAGGGCCAATCAAATAATTTTAATGGATAAAGGTCCAAATCATATTTTGTTCCATTCGAAGTTTTGTTCTTAATTCTGAATAATGGTAGCAAATGGGAGCAATCAATCACAATATAGAAGATTTAACAAATACATGTACACACATTATGATAAACTGTTCAAATAATTATTTCAAGTCTTTCGTACCACATACATAGTACTTATCAATCATGGCTACATAATTCAAACTTGCTGATAATTCTAGATGCAACAGGGCAAAAACATATCAAACAGTGTCCCGTATCTTAAGAAAGCTTGAAACAAATTTTTTTCTCATTTTGTGCTCAACCCTAACACTGAAATCAAACCACAACCAGATTGTTATAACTGAGAAAATAGTTTGATCTCATATAAAAACAGCAGATATCGCACAAATTACATTGTCCAGGTATATTTGCCTTCTTGATTACTTATAATTTAAATACGTAAATCTAAAGACTGACAGATATATTTCATAAAGATCTACCTTCTTTGTTCATGTTCCAGACGTTCTTTTTCTTCTAATTCCTTAAGTTTCTTCTCCAAGACTTCTTTCTGTCCATCATGTTTCTGGTTAGTTGTTATTGCCTTAAAAAGCAGACACATTTCAAGGGTTAATAAAAATGTAATCATCCAGTCAATTTGCTTTATACAGTTAAAAACATTGACAAGTAAAACATGCACGATAATGAGTGACCATATATATTATATTTCAATATGGGTCTATCTACTGAGATGAACACAATCTTTCCAAGATAAAAACAATTCATTATTGTTGTTGATCAACCATAAAGCAGTAATTTTTTTTCATTTGATTTCATTATTCTAATATAATGTAATTACGAAGGAAAAAATCAAGAATAAAAATTAAAGCTAAAAATATGCCATAATAACTACGAACACTCTATCAAATTGTTTTGCAAACTAATTCAGCTGTTTTAAAAAACAAATGTACACTTAAACAGGAAAATATAATAATCAAAGATAAAGTTATTTACTTAAATCAGGCACAATCTAACATCCTTATAGAACTTCCTTGAGAGACAGTGGTTGAAGCTTTCTAGATTTAGGTGATAAATGGGACGGGCCAGAATTCCTTGATCATTATTCCTATCTAATACCATGAAATAATAATTTTGTGATATTCAAATACAGTAAAACCTTAATATTAAGGCCATCTTTTGAACTACTTGTACACCATAAAATGATTGTTTTGTATTGTTCCAAAGGAGTAAAACCTTAATATAAAAGACCATCTTTGGGGCCAAATAAATTAGTCTTAATACTGATGTAGCCTCATTTTCAAATTCAATTATAGAGGAAATATTAAAAAACTGAAATTTGAAAATTAGTAGTCATTTGAAAAAGATAAGGTTGTCTTAATATTAAGTAGGCCATTAAGTGAGGTTTTACTGTATGTATGATACCTGTAACAGTTCAGTATTTATATTAAGTGAGGTTTTACTGTATGTATGATACCTGTAACAGTTAAGTATTTATATTAAGTGAGGTTTTACTGTATGTACGATACCTGTAACAGTTAAGTATTTATAATTAAGTGAGGTTTTACTGTATGTATGATACCTGTAACAGTTCAGTATTTATATTAAGTGAGGTTTTACTGTATGTACGATACCTGTAACAGTTAAGTATTTATAATTAAGTGAGGTTTACTGTATGTATGATACCTGTAACAAAGGTGGCATGTCCTCATCAGCTTTGGTATCTTCTTCACATTTACCCATGAGATTTTGTAGATCATTATAAATAAAGTCCCTGGATCCCGGCTTAGGTTTTCTTGAACTATATTCCAATTTTTCCTGAAATTAAATGAATTGCAAAATACTTTCATCAGTGTTTCATTTTGCTGTGCGTCCCGCATCCCGGACGCATAGATTTCACTCGGGATGCAAAGATTTTGAAAATGTGCGTCCCTGGGACCCATACATTTTGGATTCAGAATGAAACACTGCTTCATTATCAGAGACGATAAGTTTAGAGAATGACAAGAAAATTAAAGCAACACAAGGACAAATTAAGACAAGCTCAGTAATTTGTTAAAGATAATTGGTTAAATTCATCAAGTAGTTCAACTGAAGAAAACACTTGACTCACAAAGGGTCAAAGTGAAGATATGAACAATGTTCAATCCATTTGACGAAAGGACCAAGTAAGAAAATTTCAAATAAATCAAGACATTGAATTCATGAGAGGAATTATTTGAATGAGATGTTGACACACTTATTGACTGATGACATGTCTTCTCAATAGCATAAGGTCAGAAAAAAATACTTGTTTTTCCTGTAACCCAACTGATCCTACTTAAGCATCAACCCTCATTTTTCTAACAGCAAAATCCAAAGCATGAACATATTGGGGATGAATTTTGCCTCCAAAGTACGAAAGATATGTTTAGATTAGAAAAAAATAAAAAATAGAAAAGTTCAGTAACCTAACTACCCGATTTTTTTAGTTAGGTAACCTAAAACGCAACTTTTCCAGTCTTATGAAGGTAATTAGGAACGGATGAGTTAACAGCTGATTTTTAGTGCTGGTTTCACTTGGATTCATAAAATTTCATTTACCTGTGCATTTCTTTCATTGTCTCTCAGTAAAAATTTTATTTCTTGTTCCTCTAGTTTATCAACTTTAACGTCATCGTTAATACCAAGTTCTTCCATCAACGTTTCCCCAAGCTGTATCTCTGGTAATGAGTTACACCTCTTCATAATCACTTTCTGCAGTGATTTTGTTTCTTTTGAAATTCTGAAATGTTTAGAAAGTAAATGGAAGATCAGGAGAAAAAATTAGGGTTTCTGCAAATCCAACCAACCCTGTTTGTTCTGCCAACTCAGGACTTTTTTTGATTGCAGTAAATTTTCTTTTTGCTGAAATTTTTATAACAATTGTTGATTATTCCTCCAATTTATATAAAAAAAACTGTTCTGCCAACCTACACAATTAATATTTTTTGGGGGGATTTTAGAATAAGCCATATTTTTATTTTTTGGGCTTGAAAACAATTCAAGTAATTGTTACTTCAGAAAAGTCACCCAAATCATCGTCAACTATGACAGCTATGTCATTTAACAAAGCATGTAATATTATACACTTTTTTCAGAGTGGTTTACCCCAGGGTTATTATAGATGTAGCCAAGTTTGTAATGTAAAAAATATCTTTAGCTGTAAATATTTTCCTTATAGGCAATCAACAAACAGACTAAACTAAGAAATACTCAAAAGTAACACTCCGCCAATTAATTTATCATTTTCATATCAATAAAATTATTCAGACAGATACAACACGAGTGCCAAACTGTTATGCAAACTATGCTCAATAAAATTATCTGGTGAAGATCGGATGGAAATGGTCAAACTTACCAAAGTGGACAAGGTCTATTTAATCATTTCTTGATAGATAAGAGGCCATAACTCAAGAGGCGACAATAAAAATTTATTTGAAATTAAAGCTTAAACAATCTGACATTCGACAATAAGCACATGATAATGTTACCCAGATGACTTTGAAGGTACTTCCGAAGCTCTGGATGAAGGATGTTCAGACACTGAAATAAACAAACAATAACTCAGAAGTTGTAAGCACAAAAAGAGATGAAAATTGTAAATCATGCTAGAGGTGTCAGATTTTTTCATTACAATGTAAAGACAAAAGATGCAATTTTATATATTACATATACTCTTACAGTCAGCAACTCAACGATACTCCTGAGACCAAAGAGCTTAGTTTTGAGTGCAGAGAATCGAGTGCTTAGATATGAGTGCTGAAATTTGAATGATGGGATTCAAGCATTGAGATTTGAGCACCAATATTTGAGGACTGAAATCTGAAAGCAGTCAAAGGGGAATACTAATACATAAGCCTACTGAGTTAACATAAATGAATCTTGGGTGTTCTAGTTCTAAATGAAACAAAACAGAGTGCAGTTTGACTAATATTTATGAAATTTCTGGCTAAATATCATTAAAAGTGATGAAAAATGAAGAAGCATTGAATTAAACAAGAAGGTTCAGAGTAATGGCTTATCCAAGTTTATTAACTAAACATACATGTCATTCTGATGAAAAATCCGATTCAATTTCAATTAAGGATGACCAAGTTTGAATGTATACAAGCTTTCATTGAAATAAAAAACATTCTGATCATAAAAATTACATCATAACGAGACTTCAATGTTGAAGGCCCAGAACTAAATTCCCTAAACAGTTGGATTAGGTGATAAACAGTGATAGAGAGACCAGTGATAAACAGTGATAGAGAGACCAGTGATAGACAGTGATAGAGAGACCAGTGATAGACAGTGATAGAGAGACCAGTGATAAACAGTGATAGAGAGACCAGTGATAGACAGTGATATAGAGACTAGTGATAAACAGTGATAGAGAGACCAGTGATAAACAGTGATAGAGACCAGTGATAAACAGTGATAGAGAGACCAGTGATAGACAGTGATAGAGAGACCAGTGATAAACAGTGATAGAGAGACCAGTGATCAACAGTGGTAGAGAGACCAGTGATAAACAGTGATAGAGAGACCAGTGATAAACAGTGATAGAGAGACCAGTGATAGACAGTGATAGAGAGACCAGTGATAAACAGTGATAGAGAGACCAGTGATAGACAGTGATAGAGAGAGCAGTGATAAACAGTGATAGAGAGACCAGTGATAAACAGTGATAGAGAGACCAGTGATAGACAGTGATAGAGAGACCAGTGATAAACAGTGATAGAGACCAGTGATAAACAGTGATAGAGAGACCAGTGATAGACAGTGATAGAAAGACCAGTGATAGACAGTGATAGAGAGAGCAGTGATAAACAGTGATAGAGAGAGCAGTGATAAACAGTGATAGAGAGACCAGTGATAAACAGTGATAGAGAGACCAGTGATAAACAGCGATAGAGAGACCAGTGATAGACAGTGATAGAGGGACCAGTGATAGACAGTGATAGAGGGACCAGTGATAAACAGTGATAGAGAGACCAGTGATAAACAGTGATAGAGAGACCAGTACTTAAATTATCCTTCTTCAGTGGAGATCATAACCAGGAAGAAGAATATTGTAAGTAAACTACAAGCAGTACATACCTTGTGATGGAGTCTCTAGTTGTCTGTCAGGCATCTCAGCTATCAGATTACCAAGCTTCACCATGTCAAGTGTTGGCATTGTAGCAATTAACTGTAATAATGAGAGACTAATTAACCACAACAGTAATTATTGACTGAACAGCATAATGTCACATTGGTAACACTGAAAATTAACTATCTTAATACGTACCACAATATTCCCTGAAAAATCCCCACATGTTCACATTTTAAAAATATTATTTTCTTAATTTTCATATTAATTACTGCATGCTAGATGGCACCATGCCTAGCTCATGATCTAAACTTCATCAAAAACCATGATATATCTGTGTCTTTAAGCTTTACTATATGGGGTGAGAAATTCACTAAACTCTCAAGACTAGCCCAGTAAGAGTAACATTTTTGACTAAGTACAAAACTGCTGATCAAAGCTTGTCAAAATAACAGCCCAAAATTGACATAACTTTTTCTCCCAGCATGGCTTTGACTTTTGAGCTATGGACATGGGTCTTGAGCATGCCATACCATTGCATCTTGGCAAACATTTGTGCAAAGTTTTTTTTAAAATCCCCTAATGTCTGACAAAGTCATGATCCAGACAAAAAAGTCAAAACGGATGCACACACATACACCAAACCGCCATTGTGGCAACTAAGTCAAGCTCACTAATGGGGCCTAACAAAAAACTAAATTCCCATACAGAATGTTTCAGAATTTTTGTTTACTTTTTTTGTTTCTTGTTCTGGGCTTTTTAGTCTACATCTCTTTGTCTTAGACTTTGGCCGGCTTGTCTCAATCTAAAAAAAAAAACATCAAAAAAATATAATGAAAATTCAGTATTTGTTTTAGGAATATCTAGTGACATAAAAAAAATATCAGTAATCATCTAAAACAGTAAAATCTTGAGCTGAAAGATGATCTTCTCGCCAAAAGTTTTCACATTTTCAAATGTGTGTATATAAAAATACGAAAACATACCAGGAAATATAGAGGAAACATGACAATCTACTCAGTACAATTTGTTAATTTATGCATTTGAAAAGTCTTTCATTAAAAAGGATAAATTATACCAGGACAAGAAATATGGGAATGATAATCATTCCTTTTTCGTATTATGCACATCTTATGATTTTATGACGTGGTAAAAATTCATTATTTTTTTCTTTTTTAATGTATTTATTGACTGTCTGGTTGATATTTAGTAAATTTTATAGGTTTAATTTGGTAAATATTTTAGTCAATGATATGTAGGTTACCAGAGCTTTATAAGACATCTTTGGTGCTGAACGCTCTCGTTTTTGAGATGCTATCGTGAACTCATCAGAAACTAGTGAGTCTGCTTCATCTTTACCGCGTATATCAGCCACAAGGTATCTTCTTATTTTTAATATGTCCAAACTGTAACATTCAGATACAAAAAATACAGTTATGAATTTTTTGTCAATTTATTAAAAAAAAAACCATGTTACTAAGGTGTTCATGCCAGATTCTTTGATGCTGGCTATTTTCACCATGATGTTTGTCAGCACTTAATGTGACTGTATTTCAAGGATCAAGAATAAACATTGATGATTTTTAATTAAAACATTTTTCAATTTGTATGAAACATTGTAAAAAGATTTAATTACGTGGATTTGATCATGAAACTTAAACAATCCAATATCCAACATTATAAATCAGGCTTGTTGATGCCATATGGAACTAGGAATTATGAAACATAAACATTACATCAATAAATATTAAAACTAAAAAATGGGCCAAATTGTCCATATCGATAAAGTTTACTTAAATATATTAACACACACAATACAATCAGAAATCAAATTCATTTTTTAACCCATTACCACACAATATGCATTCTTTTGGCCTTTTATCCAGGCATCTGTAAAATTTGGAAAATAGTAAATTAACAGCTGAATCAATATAACAATTAAATAGCATTCAATTTCATGACAACTATTTACTTACAATTTATTTGCATCTAATGACAACTGAGCTTTTAATCTACTCATGTTAGCAGGTCCACTAAATATACCTCGACTGTTTAAAACTGAAAATAAAAAATCAGAAAATAGAACAATATGGATGAACAAATGGTTTGAAGTAACTATTAGTGTTTCTTTTACTTTTTGATATATTTTTAAGTAGTAAACAGTATTATCATTGTGGAAAAACTATCATAAATATATTGATAAAGATGTCAGAGACCAGTCAATACACTAAATTCTTTGTTTCCTTCCACTTCCCAAGGATTTATTTGCAATGGGACAGAAATTTCTGGTAATTTATTTAACCTTTCAACACCTGAGTATTTTGTCTTACACAGAGATTTATGAATTAATCAATTACTAATTTGTGGATAAACAAAAACCATATTAACAGTACCATCAGCTTTTTTCAGGTAATGAAGAAATAATTGTTCGCAGACATTAACGATATGTACAGCTATTCTTCTGTTTAATTCCCTATTTTCAACAGGGCTCTGAAATATATATGTCAAGAGATAATTAACAATAAGTTGTAAAATAAGTTAATATATTATAATGAAGCTGGCATGTTTTTTATCTATGACAAGTGATTGTCATGACAGTGAAGATGATGGGTGATTATGAACATTTGAATTTGCAAAAGATCAATTTAGAGTAATGCTGGCTTGTTGTGTTGAAAGCCCAAAATCAGACCAAAGAAAGTCATAAGCAAATCACTGGAAAACATACTGATTCAAAACCTACTACATATACATATATACTGTTATATAAAGAAATCTTAGAGGACCTGAGTAACTTCAATCAACTGTGCAGTGCAAATTCACATTGACTTAAAACATGAACTTAAAACAAGACCAATTAGTATTGTAAAACAACACAATGACGTATGCCAACAAAAATGGCCCCTAAAAAACTTAGAAAACAATACTCATCATAAAGCTATTATATGATAAAGTCAAGAAGCTATCAAAACAATATTGTTGTATTAGTTGGCTAGTTTAGAGTTGATTTTAAAGCTATAAGTTTAACTCACCAGAAAAGGGTCATCAATTTGTTTTCTGATTTCAGGCCAAACACCAGTCACTTCACCCATCAATATTCCAGCCTAAAATATAAGTTATACATGAAAACAACAAGGACCATTGGTACATACTTGTAGTCAATAAAATTATTTCTACTGAAGACTATATCAGAATGTTTTCAGCTAAATGATAAATTCCAAGTCACATAAATTTCAAATGTAAACTAAAAAACGAATCCAGATCCCATGGAGTGAATTAGAAATTTTCTAGTCATTCACTGAATCATGTGGTAGATCAGCTATAACAAGACAATGTAACTAGCAAAGTCAATTCATTGGTTAACATACTCCTTGTGTAGTGTTGCGGTTCGATACAACACATCAACAGTATTTCAGTTTGGTATGACAGTCAATTAACTGAATATGTTTCACAATCAACAAAGCTGATCCTCACACAACTGACATCTTTAGACTTCAATAATAACAATGGCCCATCCACTTAGCTCTGGTATAACATTAGGTCTTACCAGCCAAGGTTCACGAGGCTAAACCTTAGGTACCTTACATGTTCTCTGTGATGAAATGGATGAAGGCATTTATCTAAGGAAATTCATTCTCCAACGCTGATTATTCATGTGGAGAAATTGACAGAACTTACAGAGGACAAGGTTATTACTGGTATAAAATTCAAGAAAACAGGTTAAGTTAACTGCTCAATATATAACTGAAATTCTTCATTTCTTCAATAGTAATCAGAAAAAGACAAACAACTGAAATATATGAAAGGCCGAGTCTAAGATTCATGACTTGCAGATGTCCCTTGTTTCACTGACCAAGCAATACATGTTGATATTACTGTAAAAAAACAAACCAGAAGCTGCTGATCTTGGTAAGATAAGTGTGGAACATCGGGTCTAGGTGATAATCTACGACGGATGTAACCAGCAAGTTTATCAAAAGAAGTAGGCTGAGATTTGATTTCCTCCTGAAATGTCAATCATAATTTTATCATCATCATCATCATTAAATAACAATAATTAATTAAAGCTAAGATTTTTATGAAAATTCATAAGAATCTGTCAGAAGAGTTCGATTTCTTGATGACTTCAATATTGAGTAGGAAAAGGGGACTACTGAAGATTTAATAACATCAGAGGGAAAACTAAAATATTATACTTCATTACATAACCAGATTGAATATGAAGATGCTTTTTATCTGTAGATACCTAATATTAATAATAGTAGGACAATGAAAACTGTCAATTAACTTGATTTGAGATCACTAATTTTGTAATTCATTCTAATATACATACATCAATAGGTGTGATTGGTCTTTCTAACTCAAGCTTTGGCTGTTCTTCTTGCACTGGAATATATAATAAATTTTATAATTAATGGCTATCTATACAAACACTATGTATTATTTAAAGCATTAAATTTCCAGAGTAAAACAAATACTTCCGGAATTTCCATTACTGACGAAGTTTTCAACTTTATTGAAACTGCAATAAGAAATTAAAAGACCAGTGTGAAAATAGAGTGAATATGGGAGAATTTTACAAACAGATTATTTTCTGAGACCTATATTTTTCAAAATTAGTTTTTTTAAGGAACTATTGCAATTTCTACTACAAAAAATGTATGATTGTACTTTTGTGCATAATTTCACTGGAAAATTAAATATTATATAGCAAAACAAAAGAATGTAAATATTGTATACTGTAAAAAACATGATAATAAGACAATCTTTGGGGACCAAACAAGTTGATCTTAATAAAATTATGAAGATGGTCTCAGTCTTAAGTAGAAATATAGAAGTGACATTGAAAACAGGCTTGAAAATAAGTAGTCTTTGTAAGGGTGCGGTTGTTTATGGAATTACCAGTTAGTGAAGGTTTTATTGTACTTACAATCTTCATGAGGAAATGGTGCGAACAATGACAGTGGCCCAAGGACTCCATTGATTCTTTCCTCTACGTCGGTCTAAAACACACATAAATGAATAAAATAAAATATTCATGCATGAAGTGCATCACCTCAGTCTAAAATATTAAATTATTACAAAATATTAAATTATTAAAAACAACTCTAAGAAGCTCATAAACTTCCACATTGAATCACAAATTTCAGGAAATGGAGTATTTTACTGTAAATAAACTGACTGAAACATTAGAGCCACAAACAGGCCTGAAGAAAAAAAAAATGTAGAAATTATCTCTTACATTATCATATGGTGGCCACTGCATAGAGTACATGTTTCCCTCTTTAGTTGGTGGCCTATACTTTTGAATACTAGATCCATCTTTAATATTATCACGTCTGTGATTACTAAATGCAGAAACTGATCCAAGTTCTGAAGGCATTTTCAATCAATCTGAAATAGAAAGTGACCATGGTTCTCTTTAACAAACATTCACATTCAAAACCCCTCCTACTGAAATATGAAAAAAATACAGTTTGTCAATCAAATGTTAATAAAATACATGAATTAAGACTGACTTCTTCTAAGTGTCTTGTAAGAATCCTGACAAGAATTCCTTTAATGGGACTGAAATCTATATTTAAGCATAGAATGCATACACTGGACTACATGCTTAATTCGCTACGGAGTTATTGAACAACAAGGTTGCAGAATGTGGCAAATATGAGGGCAATAATTAGAAATCTATCTCGTAATTTCAATCAGCAGAGCACAAGATTGTTTTTGGTGAGTCTAACTAATAAGTGTTCATGAGAGTGAAACAAATTCATATTTGCCACCACCCTACAAGATTCAGAGCTTGGTCCTTTCCAATCCAGTATGAAATCGGACATCCCAGGAGCCAAATTTGAATGGTTAATTCATGGCTAGAAACTCAAGGCATGGCACATATTTCTCCCAGGCAATTTGCAATATCCAATATCATTTGCTAGCAATTGTTTATGGAATCAGGTGGAATATAGTGGTACTAGTAGGTAACGCAGAGGCAGTCATTAGGTCACTGACTGAGTTTTCACTCAATATAGAATTTATTGACATTGTAGGTATTTTTCCATGACATGGTAAATAACACACCAATGCATACACAATTTTGATTGATTGAGGTTCAAACTTAATTCAGTGTTTTTTTTCAAAAAGATAAGCAGTATATTAATATTCCTGGTCATTCACTTGGATTTAACTGGACAACAGTGTGCGATATACATATATTATGATGAAGCTGGCATGTTTTTTGTCTATGCCACCATGGAAAAATAATAAAAAGGATTTTTCTCGAGTAATTTCACAATTTTACATTTACGAAATTAAATTACTAACCGCATGCACTTCCCAATCAATCGAAAAATGAATCTATCAAATAACTATTTTGTTCACCATAGTTTATACAGCATGAATATTAATCCCATTCTAAACTAATCCGAATACTGGTAAACTTTCACAGTCGCCATTTTTGTTTATCTTCACAACCGACAATTGTATTTCTGTCATTGATCAGGTTGCCTTTATTTCACAGCTGACTTAGACAACACACGCTCGGCTGTTTCTGTACAATCGAATAATTTATGTCAACAAAATGTGTGACAGTAACAATTCCATCACAAACGAGCGAGATAAAAATTTATTTCTAGTTGCTACGCGGAATGAATACGAACGAGTTGCGTCCCCTGCCAATTACGCTCCGTATCATTGAAACGATTGCATTTCGTCATGTCACGTAGGACCGTATATTGGAACATATATTAGTTCTGCGACTCAAATATCTGACTGGCATACTCTAAGTAACCTTCTGCGTTTATCAGTTAATACTCCTAAACATGTCAGTCATTATAAGCCACGCCTAATTATCCAGCAGCATGCCTCTCAGTTTATAGGCCCCCGTTCGTTCATTCGCGGTATTTTTTTATTTATTTATAAACAAGTGATAGAAATCGTCTGAATTTAGATATTCTCTTTTGTTTCTACATAATTAAAACATTATGTATGAATTATTTCGGCTGCATAGATAGCGATTTAGGAAGTTTTTCCTTCACTGTGGATGAAGTACGTGCTGCGCTTTCCACAAGTCAAAGGCGGTGTAGAGGAAGGTCCCGATGTTGGGCTTGGGGAGACGGAATGCACAGTCTCATCTGTCAGCTCCTATCGTTACAATTTCTGCCTACCGGTCTCATCAGTACCTGAGACCATGATAAACAGATCATCATATATGTATAATTATATGTATGTGTATAATGGTCTCAGTCTGTACCAAGGCCTCTACACCACCCATTAGGCATCTCATGACGTACATTCAGGATCAGTGGACGACCAGCGCGACATTTAGCGTAGAATCGTGGTTAACAGTAAACTGGTCCTCGTTCCATGTTGCAGTGCACCAAAGGTCCCTGTACACCACAGTCAACGGGTACCAGTTTAGGTCAACAGACCATTCAGACAAATAATGACGTTAAGCGTAATATACGTCATTTTAACAATTAGCGAATATATTGATATACAGAGTAACAAGACATACGTATTACTTGATAAGATAAGAACATTAATTTAACAATGCCGTGTACACAGCTTGAATGCATAACAAACTGTGCTTGTCGTACGAGGCTCCGAATAAATGTTGAGAATGAATGGTTTATTCCATAAAAAACTATGGGTACAAAAAATCACTGCCTAGGATAACTTCACCCTTAAAAAGATTAATGAGAAAAGGGAAAAACAATGGAGATCATCAAACCAGGAAAATGTTCTTAAATATTAAAAATCTCATCAAAAGGAAAATCAAAGCAGCTTATAATAGCCATGTTGAATATATTTGAGGTATTGAAGATCCTGACGACCATGAGAGCAAATCCAATTTTAAATCAAAGAAGCTGTACATCCTTCTAAAAAACCCTAAACAGAACGCTCAAGGTATCTCTACACTTTTTAATAGCATTACAGGTAAAACAATTCAGAAAACCTAGAAAAGGCCAATGTTTTAACCCAGCAATTTCAGTCTGTCTCCATACCTATCCCCCCCTTACCCTTTCCCAATCATGTCTATCTTATTTCAGAAACAACAGTAAAACTACATTCAGGAAATATCCAACAATGCCAAAAATCACAGTCAACATCAATGGGGTGCAGAAGTTGCTGTCAAATCTCAAACCAGACAAAGCTGCAGGTCCAGATAATATTAAACCACTAGTCTTAAAAGAATTAAGTTTTCAAATATCACCTATAATTACCCTCCTGTTTCAGAAAACTTTAGACTTACGTTATCTACATTAAGAATGGACATCTGCAAATGTAACACCACTATTTACGAAAGGAAACAAAGAAAACCCAGCAAATTATCGCCCTATATCTCTTACATGTATTTTGTGTTAAGTTCTTGAACATACAATTTCTTCAAACCTTACTGCCCATTTTACCAAATATAATATTCTATACAATTTACAGCATGGTTTTAGAGGACGCCGCTCCTGTGAAACCCAACTTTTGCAGCTCATTGGTGACCTGGCACGAAACATGATGAACGACCAGCAGACTGATTTAATTTTACTAGATTTTAGCAAAGCTTTTGATAAAGTTAACCATCTTAAATTACTTTTTAAATTACAGGAGCATGGTGTGGATACGGCTACTCTTTCATGGATAAAATATTTTCTCATAGGTAGAACTCAACGTGTTGTACTAGATGGGGAACTATCATCAGAAGTACCAGTGACATCTGGAGTACCACAGGGGACTGTTCGCGGTCCTTTTCTTCGTTACATTAATGACTTACCAAAATCTATTACCTCTCAAGTTCGCCTATTTGCAGATGACACTGTCGTATACCTTGCATTTAACAACGTCCAAGACTGTCACACCTTACAAGAAGATCTGGACAAACTAGTTAAATGGGAACGTCTCTTGGATATGGAATTTAATCCAAGCAAATGCCAGGTTTTAAACATTACCAGAAACAAAACTAAATTTTCTTTTAATTACAGATCCATGGCCAAATTCTGGAAACAGTCAAAGATACAAAATATGTAGGAGTGGACATATCTAAAGATCTTTCATGAAATACACATATAAATAGAATATCAAATAATGCAAATAAATCTCTTGGGTTTCTCCGCACGAATATACAGACTTGAAATCCCAACATTCGTCAATTGGCTTACAAAACCATAGTTAGACCTCAGGTTGAATATGCTTCGTCTGTTTGGTCTCCTCACACTTTACGCAATATATAAAAAATTGAAATGTGCGACAAAGAGCCGTCCGTTGGATGAAGTATTCTCCCTACGACAGTGTCACCTCCTTGCAACAGGAACTTGGTTGGCAGACCCTACAAGACCAATCGGCAATCCTCAGCTAACTCCGCTTCGCTCCATACTAACCTCGGATGTGATTGGTGGAGGAATATGCATCAAATCGATGCATTTCTCCGCCGGAACTGCCTTCTCACTCAATTGTTCTACGCGTAAACATGGCCGATGACAGTGACTTCTTTGAAGTTTGCTAAAGATTGTGTTCATGTTGACTTCGATTTATAAGTTAAACAGATCCAGACATTGAAATCTTTGTACGACGGATTTGTACGACAACCATTTTTAGCGCTATTTTGAAACGAGGTTGAAAGTCCCAGTGGATGCCATCGTATTACGTCCGAGGTCAATGTCGAGAGACATCCGAGTAGTTCCGAGTGCTACAAGACAGACGACATGATGCTAAACTTATTATGTTTTATAAAATTGTCCACGGTTTAGTGGACGTATCAGTACCATCATATGTTGAGCGCCCCATGAGGATCACACGTCACATACACCCCCTATCCTACCGCCAAATACACACCACTGCCAAACAATACACATTTTCTTTTTTTTCCAAGTGTTTTGGTGATGTGGAGCAATCTCCTAGCTGTAACGGTAATGCAGCCAGAACTTAAGGGGTTTAAGCAGTCTTTGCTATCCCCTTCTGCCCCTTGAATATTTAGTGACATGCTTTATCTGTTTTTAAACTTTTAAAGCACTTCACCGTATGATTAACCCCATCATACTTTATCCGACTCACTATGTTACTTTGAAGTCTCCTTTCAATGCTTTTTAAACACTTTTGTCTGCACTGACGCGCACCTGTCGTTAATACCTGCAAGGGGAGTCTGACAGATTAGATTAGATTAGATTAGATTAGATAGATAGATAATATGGTACATGTAATACATATTTATACCTTCATAGTAAAAAAAAACATGGATTCTCTTTTTTATGTCATTTCTTTTTAATGTTCTATAGGGTTGAGGTCTGGAGACCTCGCAGCCCAGTCCATCCTGATGATTTTGGAGGTACGCATTGGTTACTCTGGCTCTGTGAGGTCTGGCATTGTCGTCCATTAAAATGAAATCAGGGCCTACTGCACAAGCATATGGACGAACGTATACATCTGAAACAAGTACACAAAGTACATATCAAGGTGCAACCTACTTTTCGTGGGTATTGCTTTTCCCGTGCAAATTGGCAAGCCTGTATAAACAGACTATTGTTCATAGAATACACAAGCCTCTTCGTGTGTAATCTTAAAAACTTCAAATTACATTAACATAAAATGTTTGTTACTGAACAAATTGTTTGTTGTGTAAATATCATTATTGTAAGATGTATTAGCTACATACTGTTTTGATGTGTTACACGTTTTGTAAATATTTTATGGATATATATATGTATTAGTATACTAGCTATATCATATCTGCTTCAGTCGTCTCATTTTTACATTCTCTTATGTTTACATTATCTTATTAAGTAACGTAAGTAACATTATTATCTTTATCATTTTGATGCGCGCTACATGACCATTAGTTGTTCATGCGCCATAAAACACCACTAAATAAATAAACTAGCTATATACGAAGCGTTTGTTTTATTTTTGTATATAAACAATGGTATATGTTACAAAAAAGAGATTACAGAACATAAACAGGTGTCAATTATCCACAATAAGCACAATTTGTCTATTTTTTCTCGGACATTTTCTCATCTAGAATCTTTACCTACCCCGTAATTAATTGGAAGACATCCAGGCTTTCTTGTCAGACTTGTAATCGGTAGACAGCTCTTACACATTTTTTAACAATCTTGTTTTTAATGACTTCCCAATTACCAGGAGTTGTGTTTTTTTTCGTGTGTGACATGTTGGCATAGACCAATACTGTAAGGCGTTTCTTAATCTCCTTGCCCCCGTGGCATTTGACTTTGATTTTAATTTCCTTACATTCTAAAGTTTTGTCAGGCAAAGCCTGATAAAATATGCCTTTCTCTTCGCCTGGTTGATACTGACCTGTTATTTCTGGCAATCTCTTTTTAAGCTTAAAAAGTCCTGGTCGGTAGTAACTGACTTACATTCACCACTGACCTTTTTACACTTGATTCCATGACGGGTTTTGAATCTTTCTAACCAACCAGTCGAACATTCAAATTCTGTTAGGGGAGTTTGAGTTTATCTGCAAACTCTCTGACTTTATTCCGCAAGATTTCGTCATCAACAGACGCAATATTGGACCTGGCAAATCACATCCACTTAACTAGAGCCTCTTCAATGAGCTCTAGCTCACCACTCAGATGTCTAGATGTTATTTCCTCATTTTTTTCAGGCAAGTACTGGGTGTATTTGGAGGAATTTCGAATTTACTTAGTATCTTTTTAGACATACTGTCCTTTCTACCTCCATGACGGCGTCGTATTGTGTACATAAACTATATGCAGTTAATTTTCTCTTCTTGCCTATATTCGGGACGTAAAAATACTTCGTCATAACGGAATATTCGTCTTAACCGACTTCGCCATACGAGAGTCGACTGTAGTGTTAAATATACTTTGTAGTATATTTTTATCTTTGTTTGATCTCACACTTAAATGAAATCAAGCGACATTCTTTCCTCCGATTTTCACCGACCGCGTATAAATAAAAGTCCAAGTTTAGATAGTGATGCGTCTAAGGATAGAGCTTAGTGTTACCTTGATGATGCAACCGCTATTTATAGAATACTTGATCTCAGCTGCTTGTTAAGTAATACCCTCCCATTACGTCATAAAGCAATAAATTTATACATGCAAAATACATGATCAACTCTGGTACATAATAATTTTAAAAGAACAATTTGGTTTTAAAGCCCCTTCGGTAACCAAAATATTGACGCATTCCTTTTGTGACGTCATTCCCGCGTGCCATTCCACTGGGTGCATTTATTTCGAAATGAAATTCTTCGCTGATGACGTATCGTATGTAATTGATGACGTGTTTCTTGTCACATAACATATATTCTCATAGGCCTCTGCAAACGATTTACATTAAGTAAAGATGAAAAATTCAGTTCAAGGTTTCAATGATTTAATAGTGCGATCGGACTACACGTAGAAAAAGACTTTATGGATCATTTTACATAGCCTCGGGCACGGACTATTCGTTTAATTCGCAGACTTGAGCTCTTAGCGACGCACAGCCCCATGACAAAACAATTTTGATAATTTCACTCGACTGATGCCTATAAATGGATACCGTTTATAAACCAGCCCTAAACGATTAAAACTACGAATTACAGAAAAACACTAAAGAGCGCAAATGACATATTTTTAACACACAGAAAGAATAAAATAAATGCATTTTTAGTCCAAAAAAAATCGGATCGGCGGATTTCGGGTGGGTCGGTCGGAAGCGGCAAACAAACAATATTTTAATACTGGCTCGGATTATTGGACATATAATAAAATGCCCATCTGACAAACCTTCCTCTGTTTCCAAATGTTATACAATTCAGTTAATATTCCCTTTAGTTTTATACTCATGAACAAGTCTGTAAGATTTATTCAAATTACTTTCTGGGATTCCTTGGTATTAGGTTCATTAGTGTCACGATTTGATTTTATGAAATCATTTATCCTACATATGATTTTTTACAAACAGCTGTAATTTCAATTCATCAAGTCAGGAAACAGTTCATTTTTGTTCGTTGAAGTAATGGTTTTAGTGGTTTTCATTGATCCATCTGGTCTTCATCTGTTACAATTGATTCTAATGCCTTTTCTTTTATCATTGAACATTCGCCTTTGATTAGGCAATCAATGTTTCAACGTTAACAATTTACTTAGTTAAATGAATGAACACAGTACAATACTAGTATATAACACTGGGGTAGTACATGCCGACAAGGAAGGCTGCCTACCTTCTCATATATGCACAGTACAGAATAGAATCAGCCAGGTCATATGTTATCAATTTCTGAAAGGAACTATGTGACTAATATAGAATGAAACAAAGAACACAAAGTTATGATTGGATAACAATATATATCCACTAGTGCTAGGCTTGAATGACACATCTAAGTATTTAGTACTGGCAAAGTTCACAACCCAAATTTTGGAGTAAAATCTTTAAGCTATGATATGCAATAAAATATTACGATCATCATTGTATTGTCAAAAAGCCATTGACGAAGAGAATTAAAAGTTTAATCGACATGTGTATGATTAGCCGCAGTTTTTCTCAGAAAGTATGCGCATCTTGGTGTTTAATAGTAATTCTGATTGGTCAGGCGTACTTGAGTTTTAAATTATTGAACTTAAATGTCAGTCAAAATGCAAAAGGTGATAAAGAAAATGTTAAGATTCACATTGTTTTTAACCTCTGGAAGAACAAGGATATTGACTTTTTGGTGTTCTACTTTTTGGATTTTGTTTCTGAAAATGTATTAAAAGGTATGCATAACGGGTGAGCATTGACGCGTAGCCCTTCGGACATATGGAATAACACCCAGTCTCATAATCAGACGTTTTTATTTTGAATTTAGTTTATTTGATCTTTGTTTTCTGCAAATTTAGTGTGACATACAACTGAGGGGTTTTTAGTTCATGATAGTCCATATAATTATGACAGTTGCCAATTCAAACTGACCATTATTCAACGCCTGAGAGTACTCATAATACAAAACATACCAGTGAAATAACTCTATTTTATGGAGTAAACTCCGAATGGCTGGAACTCCGGATAACTGGAACTGACTTTGTCAGTTCCGTCGAGTTCGAGAAAATGAGAGTCCACTGTGCTCCTAATGAACTTCAATGTTTAGGTTTCGGAAAAAATGTAATTCGTACTTATGTTAGAGACAGCAACTCGTAGATATATCTGGCACCTTTTCTAAGTCACCTTTCCTCTGTCACTTGTGGGGTTCCACCGGGGTCAATCCTGGACCCTCTCCTTTTTCTTATTTATGTCAACGACGTGTCAGCTGTTATAAATAATAAACTGCTACTTCATGCAGATGAATCCGCTATTTTAGATAAAGGCAAAAAAAACAGAGCCACAATAGAAAAAAAGCTAAGTGAAGATCTCCAATCTGTGAGCATGTAGCTTATCTATAATAAGTTTCTTTATAACTTTGAAAACTGAAAGAATTCTTTTTGGCTGTAAACTTTAGTTAAAAGTTCAGTTCGACTTGAAATGTTCCCCGTAATTGTTCATTGATTCATGTGTAAAATATTAAGGTGTTACACTTGATCAGTTCTTTTCTGATGAAAATATTGCCCCTTTAGTTTTTAAAAAGCCAACGAACGTGTAAAATTCCTCTATCGAAAACGTGATTTCCTTACTAAATGGACCAAAAGACTCATTGCAACTTCACTCAAACAGTGTCACTTTGACTATGTTTGTTCTTTCGGTACAACGGCCTGAGTAAACAGATTAAAAACAAACTTCAAGTTAGTCAAAATAAATTCATTCGCTTTGTTTTAATTCTAAACCACATGGCACAAACAGGTCATGAACAATTAATTTCTTCATTCAGTATATTTTTATTGCTTGTACTATTTATATTTTGAGATCCGCCTCTCTATGTTAATTCTCTCATTAAGAGGACCACAATGGAAATAAGATCTAGCATCTTTTTTCCTTCCGAATATTGAGAGCAAAGGATTGCAGAACAATTAAAGACAGTAATGTTGGGGGTAACTTATATATAGTAAAGTTGGAATAACATCCAATACAACATCATCTGGATGTCTGTTTATCATAAACGTGTGAAGCGTACCACCACTTCGATGGGTTGTCTTGGTTATGACTGATGATATGCGTAGTACTTTGTCAGAAAATGAATTTCAATGGAGCGTTTGATTCGTTTTCGGATATCAATATTAAAGTCTCCTACAATAATGATAGGAAAATTTCAAGGTTTTTGTTGAAATAATTTGTCAATTTCTTGAAGACAATCCATATATGGTGTTTTGGATTGTTGTGAATAGATATCACGATAATTCTAAAATTTGGATCTTGTACTGCTGACAAACAAACCATTTGATATGCAATGTTAACATCATGGAAATGGAAATGTTTGATTAATCTAATTCTAGGTCACATCAGTAGACCTCCGTCCGAGTCTGCGTCTTGTAGATTTTGAAGAAGCATCTTATCGGATGGCACTGTAATTTTCTATATGAGGATGAAGTCTGTCAGAGTGGGGCATAAAACAGAAAACAATGTTCTTTGTATTAAAGTAGTTATAATATGTAGTTATTTTTTGTCCCTTTTCACTTCACCTTTCTATTTTTATAATGTTGTCAGTTTTTAACTGGTCATTCCTTAATGTTTGCATTTCATGATGACAGCCATTTCTAAATATTGAATTTTAGTTTGATCCAACGCAGTTTTAACATTTTCTCCTGACCTAATGGTCTTCTTTCCGGTCCTTGATGATGTTGCTAATTCATTTTTGTTAAAGACCATGAAGTACAGACTTTTGATACATTCAGTGATCTCTTTGTCACCGCTTGAAGAAATGTGTTAAATACTTGAAAGGAGATCCTTATCTGGATTAGAGGCACTTGCAGTATGTGTACCCATCTCTGTGCTCATCATTGACTTTACGGTCTCCTTCATTTTTTTCAAGTCCTTTTCCAGCTTTGATACCCTCCTCTCCAGCGCTTTCCTCCTACTGAAAATAACAATTTTTCTGAAGGTGAGATTTTATAACTTGGTTAGTACTGTACATCAAACAGGCATTTATCTTCAATTTACAATAATGTTTAAAGAGAATTTGGATAAAAATGAGGCACCGAAGTAAAATGACTTATTTTTTTGCCATACTGTGTGTGAGAATAACAAAACATTTGACATTTAATCCAAAATAAACAAAGTTCAGTTATTAATGTAATTTCAATACTACATTTAAATAATATGTCAAGTCCACTGACCATCCCTCAGGATGTCCAAACCTGTAATTTCTGGTCTGCTTGACGTTTCATTTCGTCGCAGGTAAATTAACACAGGTGAAATCATATTAAAGGATTAGATTAGCGGAGAGAAATAGACGTGATGATTAATACTTAGTACGCTAAGTTAGAAGCACATGCTAAATTCTCAAAATAATGTCTTCTTTTAAATTGACTAAATGTTCCGTGAAATAAACCGAGTTGGATAAATAAATGATAAAACACAAGAATCGATAAGTATAATTTATTATGACGTACACAAAATTTTATTCTGTGACATACTAAAGAATGTTGTCCGTAGCGTTTTCATGGTTCATGGATCCATGAGTAAAACATTAATGTGTTA
Source organism: Lutraria rhynchaena (assembly GCA_008271625.1). Lineage (NCBI taxonomy): Eukaryota > Metazoa > Mollusca > Bivalvia > Venerida > Mactridae > Lutraria > Lutraria rhynchaena. The sequence goes on along the minus strand of VIBL01000005.1, from coordinate 4,053,643 downwards.
CACTTGATCAGTTCTTTTCTGATGAAAATATTTTGTTGATTTTTGCACTGCATGACTCAATTTCTAGTCAGGTGAAAACAAAGAGCGATCCTTGATAATTTAAAGTTTTCTAATTTGTTTTCAGCCAAAGATTTCCCACGATCTTAATTGGAGGTGTAAAGTTCTTTTGGTCTTTGCTTAACTACTTGTTTGATCCGTTTAGATTGTACAAAATCATATGCCATTTTTAAATCCAGTTTTTCATTTGCGTTAACAACATCCTTATCATTTTCCTCATTTTCAGACATTTCATGACTTGATTCGGTGTGAGCTGTGAACATTGTTGCAAGTGATGTTTCAGAGGAGACAATAACCTTCGGAGAAAATGTAAATGTACTGGCTTTCCTGAAAGCACCACTTATGTTTTTTACGAGAAAAGTTTTTGCATAGGGTTAGCTGTGAATTTAGCCACATGATAACTTGAAATATTTGGCATACACATAATGTTTACATTCGTTATTGTAATGAATTTTCATTGGAACAAATATTCCAATATCAAAAGGTTGAATTAGATGGGATGAGATGGTGGAAGAACAAACAACAGCACATTATACTCCTTTGCCCAATTTGTTAGAGTTCAAGACAAATGGACCTTGTGTCCATTATCCAAAACCTAAACTACCCACCTTTTCTTTGATTAACGGTGAAACATAATTTTCAACTGAACTGGCTTATTCAATAATTGTCACATTTTTTGGACCTTTCTGAGACAACAGCCTCTTCACCTAACCGGTTTTCCTGGGCTGCATTCTAAGCAGTATTACCTTACCTATCCACAAAGAGCCGGTAACGTCTGCACGTATGGAGGAAACTCTTTATAGAAGGGTTTAACCTGCTGCGACTTGGTTTCGCCGGGTTTAACGTCCAGTGCACTAACTACTGGACCACAATCGCGGTTGGTTTAATGTCTGCACCACTAATAATTCTAGAGGGCCTATGTTCCGTTGAGAATTCTGATTCATCAATGTTATAGATCCTTTCAGAGAGCTGTCAATTGAATTATTTTCTAGTAAAATATGATGGATTTTATCAAAATACTACTTAATAACCTCCTCTGAAGCACACTTAGCCCTATTCATAGACAGCTTTTGGGGTTGACAATATTAAGGTCATTCCACCTCTTAAGTAAGGAATGTACCAATCCTTGACTCAGAGGGAGGGGGCTTTTATAATCAAAGTCTTGTTAAAAGATATAGCAGTCTGCCACAGTGTGTTGAAGTTAATATTATACCCATACCCTATTGATGGCATAATACTATACCCATATCCTATAAATGATATCAATCCCACATGATCTTTTAACAACCTCTCCTCTTCTTCAGTAAACAGGCGGTTGAAACCAACTTACAGTCAATTTCAACAATGCGCTTGGTTCTAACCCTAAAGGTACATTATATATATAACCCATACTTCACCCACCTATCACATACCACTATCAATATCTGCAATGCTGGCATAGTATTTCTTTTTACCGAACAATGCTACAATATATTCGCCTCCAGTGAATAAATTAGTCGCCTTTTGGGGGAGAATGTAGTTGTTTAAGTTGACTAAGCTTTTAAAAGAATCTCCCTACTGTACAATTGCGTAACGTTGACATTGACTCTCCATATTTCAATGTGTACACCCAGGTACGTGCTACTCACATTAACCTGTGTAACATCGCGCATTGAATGTTGGACGAGGAACTACTTTGACCCAAAGTTTTTTTTTCAAAATGAAAGCCAAAATGTTATATAATGAGTGGTATAAAATGCGTTCATTTAAATTTCTGTTCACAGCAGAAAAGATCATTGGATGGTTTCGCAACCAAAGACCGGCTATCGGCAATGAGTAGAAGTACAGATCTGGAAGGCTACAACAACTGACGCCAGTCCAACCATCACTTTACCAACCAACCTCTCTGTTGGGCTCTTTCGTGTTAATGCTCACGTATAAGCATTACAAAATAGCTTCATCCAGCTTTTCTTCAGCAAGTACCCTGTTCATGGCTGCAACGCACATCCCATGTGCCTGGATAGCTATAGTTGACTATGTTCAGGCCTGCTACAGAATGGGGTTGTTGTCAGGAGATAACTCCTAGCAATCGCACGAACACCGTACGGCAGTCTTGCAAATTCGTGCGGTGGACGTTTCTTAATTCTTACGATAATCTTGAGACTGCTTTGAGAATTTGTACGGCAGCCTCACGATCTCCGCATGACAGCCGTGCGAACAAACGGCTTTGTTCTTTATTTCGTACGTTCAACCTGCGAACTCCGTACGGTTCGTGAGTCAACCGTGTGGACACCGTACGGAAATCGCATTGCAATCTGGCGGTATGTGCGACGGGTGCGAATATGTAGCGATAGTGTCTGCGGCGGGAACCGTACGGAACAAAAATCGCACGGCTAATGTGAAACAGGCTTAACTGGTCAATAGTCATTAATTCAATTCAATCCATCTAAACCCGAAATTATGCTTATGTCTTGGTTACAAGTAGAAGTGTACATGGCCCGATTCTTTTACTCATTCAAATTTCGTTGACACAGGTTTGATAAACATACATCCAAAACATAAGTGTCCAAAAATTTATTTTGGCATTCGAATACTAATATGGAGACCTGCCGTCTTACCTAAATATTCTTTTTCCTTATTCTTTGAGAGAACCTCGGACATTGTACATTAATTTAGAAAGTTGTTATATGTACGTACACTATATAATCTATATAGTTACATGTATATTTATTATTTGCGAAAATATGAGGTTTCGCGGATAGAATTCTGCCGGTATTTTGACCAAAATGACCAATCAGCCTCCAGGAAACTTTAGGCCATACTTGTTGTTCCTGTCAACGGCAACTTGATCAATCCGAAAGAAAAACTTGAAAAGCTGATCTCATGCTATAGTAATACGTCTGGTTTAAAAGACAATACAGATTTCTGATGATGGCAAGTACGAGTGTTTGATATGTAACAAAATTATCAACAAAACAGCGAGTGCTTACCTCAAAATCAACCGGTTCAGTGAGTAGATTCTGTTGATATTAATTTCTTAATAGACTTCGTTTCGGGCAAAAGTCCAAGACTTTGGTCAAGTAGAAAAAAACATCTACTTGCTATCTTTATATTAAAACCTGCTTAAAACGAAAACGAAATCAAAGCAGAATTATCTCCCCGATGCCCCGTTTCTCCAACGAATGCTACTAAATTTGTTGTATTCGCACTTGTTGCCAAATGATACGGACAGGAAAAACAGGGAAGACCTAAAAGAGTTGCTTAGTCCAGTTGAAGAAGCGACTGTAAGAGTATCTGCCGAAAGATCTGCAACAGCAAGTTTGATTCTGCCTATGATTGAACGGTTTATCAAACATGACTTAGTGTCAAAGACTTCTGACAGTGCCATGTATGCCTGTCAATCGATATATCGCTGTATCGTCGATAATTCTCTATCGATATATCGATACAAAAATCCTTATCAATGACACTCTACGGACAACGGGCCATCACAAAAGCTCACCTTGCGCACGTTGTGCTCAGGTGAGATAAAAGTCTTACACGAAAGTGCCCGATGTGTTAGATCGATCTTTTTATAATGGAAACCATAGCTCTTAATTACTCAGAAACTCACATACCTAAAATTTAAATATGGCAGTGGGGTAATCACAACAGTACTTAGCTATTGACCGTAATTAAAAATTACCATACGGAAATATTTGAAGCTTGATTTTGTTTCTGTTTTGAGTGTAGTGTATGTGCTAATCGTATACTAAATACTGTTGTTGCTAAGTCCAGTGTTACTAACATAACTTTATAGTTATGTATTGAGTCATAATTTTTGCAACTATTAGCTAAAAATATCATACAAAACCAAGCATTTTCAAGATGAGCCTTTAAAAAATAGCCAGTACAAAAATTGGTTGTGTAGCAGTTTTCTTATAGTGAACACATAATCGTCATGGTCAAACATGAGTCTCACATTTTGTACATGTTTGATTTTTTAAGTCCATTGACAAATGTATTCAAAAGATAAATTGATGATGACAGTATTACTGTGCCACGTGCAGCAATATGGACTTGGAACAAAAGAAATAAGCTCATTGGAAGTCCAGACTTAAATACTGAAGGTAAACTGAATTATGTAATGTGAGCATTGACAAATTCGGGAACAGAAATAGATGAATCTAATGAGGGACTGGATGACCCTCACCATGGTATTGAATAAACAGCATATGAAGAACACAGTACTTTTGACATTGCTAGTACATCCTCTTGCTCCCACTGAATATTTCTCTTTAATCTTCCTCAGATTTGAATTCTGAAAGTGTCCACTCAATTTTGGATGAATCTCTGCAAATAAAAATGACTGTGCAGATTACGGTACTGATGATCAAACATTGCTCAAGGTGATGAAAACGATTCTGAAGATGAACATGACATAGAATACTCTAATTTATTTATATATTTATACTTTATTAATAAGAGAGAACACAATGCCTATCGTCTGCTGTCATGCGTCTTGAGGAATAGAGTTCATTGTGCTTTTAAAGATGTAGTTCAAAGATCAAAAACAACTTTCCGAGATTCAGAGATTGCAAACTTGGATTACAATGAAACCATCTCTTACACTGATCTATCTCCAGAGTGTGAAATACACTATTCAGAGCCTTGACATTTTCACTGAAGATAAAGATATCTTCCAAAGTCAAAATATCATTTATGATGGTCTGTTTTACAAAGGATTATTAGCAACACGAAGAAGTTCAGACAACCACAATAAAGTTTTGTTTTCACGATGTTAAATCACAATTGATTGCTCTTCTGGTAACAACAGGTAATATAGGACCATACAAATTGTGCAAAAATCATATAATTGTATTAACTTAAAGTTAGAATTAGAACCATGTCTACTACTTCAAAAGACACAATTATTCTAGAATTTGTTCCAACTCAAAACTTTTCAAAACAAATATGCATTGATGTCGTATTCAAATAATCATTGCTCTATTATTTTTAGGAAATGCAGATAATCATCTATAAATGGTTCAAACAACAATCGTTCAAAATATTTGTGTCCTGTTGGGTGTGACAAAATATTAATGACTGAGTGAAAGAGTATGAAAAAGACCACTTCATTGGAAATCATGAAGAGATTTCTAAACAAAACTTTTCAAAACAAATATGCATTGATGTCGTACTCAAATAATCATTGCTCTATTATTTTTAGGAAATGCAGATAATCATCTATAAATGGTTCAAACAACAATCGTTCAAAATATTTGTGTCCTGTTGGGTGTGACAAAATATTAATGACTGAGTGAAAGAGTATGAAAAGGACCACTTCATTGGAAATCATGAAGAGATTTCTAAACAAAACTTTTCAAAACAAATATGCATTGATGTCGTACTCAAATAATCATTGCTCTATTATTTTTAGGAAATGCAGATAATCATCTATAAATGGTTCAAACAACAATCGTTCAAAATATTTGTGTCCTGTTGGGTGTGACAAAATATTAATGACTGAGTGAAAGAGTATGAAAAGGACCACTTCATTGGAAATCATGAAGAGATTTCTAAACAAACGTCCAAACTTACGCCCCCAGGAAATATTGAGAGATTGGTTAGAGACCTTGAAAAGATATTATAATCATTTCAAGGCTACAGAGTTACAATCCTGGCTCTGTACCACGCATTTCCATGCGTAAAGAATTTTCTCATGGATGAACTTTTCATACTAGTAGGAGGCAATCTATATGATTCTGACAGATGTCGTCACAATACGCTTCTTGAAGTCACGGGACTCTTGGATCAGTTTTATGGGTCTTTCCAAAGGTTGTATGTTGATGGATCGTTTGCACTAAATGTCCACAGTACTGGATGCCGTCTTACGAATTATGTAAAGTTTTGGGGACGCTTAGGGTGTGGAGTGTTTTTTTCCTTGAAGATGCCAATGCAACGCTTCTCCAGGCTGTTAATGGTAAGGCAGTGTAACGAAGCAGGTAATGAAACTCGGGCACATTCAATCATGCATTCGTAGAAAAGGACTAGACCTGGAAAAAAGTGATAGTAGGAAAAAATTCATAATGCTATGAACTGTGATAGTGTTGGTGCAGCTAAGCTTATATAATTTGAGAAGATTGAAAATGAGGTGGTGCCTGTTGTGGCACAGTTGAAGAAAGTTGACAGAATCATTGTTCGTAGAAGACGATTTTACTCAAAACAGTCCAGTCGAAAGAAGAATAGAATCTGTAGTGTTGTTTTGTACGGAAATGAAGTCGGCACTATCAAATACTTATGTAATGACATTGTATATGCCGTTATCCAAAACAACTTCCACACAAAAAATCTTCCTCTAAGAGACATCACAAAAACAATATACTTCAACTCTTTCCAATAGATTAGAGACTCCAAGTGACGATAGTGGCGGGATTATCGTCTCAGAGTTTGAGGACATGGACGATGAGGCGTATCCCTTTTTTAAACCTTTTTTATCACCACGGCGTCAAATAATACTAGTCAATGGAATTGTCGGGGCCTGGGGGCCAATTGTGAGGAAATATTACTGATATTACTTTTAATCAGTCAATATAAACCTGCTTGTCTCCAGGAAACGGTCTTAAAACAAAATCATTTAAATCTCCTTCTTTATATAGTTATTTAAAGTTCACACCGAAGGCAATAAAGCTCGATGTGGAGTTTCTATTATGGAAAATAATAATAATGTTCCTCAGAAACAAATACCTTTCAATACACCTATCCAAGCTGTTGCTGTAAGGATGTCCAAACACAAAGGTATTATTTTATATTATATGTATCTACCACCAAACAAACCAATTAACGAAAACAGCCTAATCAATTCACTAACTCAACTTCCTGCACTATAAACACTAGCAAGAGATTTTAATGGTCACAACATAATACGGGGCTCTGATGATACCAATGACAGAGGAACCCAAATTTAAGATATTACAATTTTTATTGATCTGGCAATTATGCATGATGCCAATGCAAAGACTCTTTCTACATCCGGCACAAAGGTCCTTCTCTTGTTCTATCTCTGTGTAGTCAAACTTTGCTAACAGATTTCATATGGAAAGTTACACTTAATTTGTAGAATATTTATTCTTCTTTATGCCCGTCAAACTATGAACATCCGAAACGATGGAAACTGTCAAAAGCGATTTTTGGACAAAATCCAAATCCTTTGCAACCTTGCTCATAGAAACGGGCGCAAGCGAAAAATCCATCCCTCAGACCTAGACATGCTCCAAGCGCCAAAACAAGACTTGGTATAATGAAATTTGTAAAAGGGTCATCAAAAAACGTAAGAAAGCCCCCAACAAAATTCAATCTGAGACCTACTCATGAAAATCCCAAGTCTGTCCAAATACTGAGAGCAAAGGCACGCAGAACAATTAAAATAGTGAAAAAAAACTTGGAGACAGGCTGTCTCAAAACTGAATAATTGAAATTCAGTTACAAGACTTCGATAAAAAAGATATGATCCGTGAAATTAATGGGATAGGTTCATCCCAACTTAATATAATAATTTATATTTGAAAATTCTTAGTTGACACGATATCTCCCCTCACAAAATTTTCGAGCTACTGCATTTAGCAAAATGTCTTTCTCTGAAAATTGGTCAAAAAAGTTTCAGGCGCCTCAACCAAAGAAAAAAAGCTTAATTTCCCTTTAAAGAACCAAGAAAAATACAATAAACTCTTCACAAGGAGAGATTTAAAATCTGCCTTAGACAAGGGTAAACGATACTTCACTTGGTCCGGACAAAGTCCAACATCAATGGCTGAAATATCTTCTGTCCATACTCTTTTCCTTTTACTTGAATTTTTTAACAATATTGGGAATCCTGGAGAAAAGTATTGGTAGTTCCAATACACAAGCCGAGTATGGATTCTAGTAATTCTAATTATTATCGCCCAATAGCCCTCACAAGATATATGTAAAACACTGGAAAGAATGGTGAACGACCGACGCGTATGATTCTTGAAATATAATATTATTGCCAATGTACAAAATGTTTCCGTGGTACAGTTGTTGTGGGAGGCGAACCAACATTAAGAACAAACCCTCCCAAATCATGAACCACACCTCAACAGATTTTATGCAAATCGCAACCTCAGAGAGCGCACAGTCGTCGCCAAGTTTAGCCAGCGAAGAATGCCTAATCCAGCATTCTTACAATATTCAAAGAAATAGACGACGGGGAATTCCTAACTATCATGACAATCAATGAACCAGAATGACAACCTATTCAACCGACTTGAAAGGGTTGGAGTGTGGAATTGATTCACTTTGAAGTTAGTTGTCGAATAAAACTGAATTGATTGTTTTACTTCTTCAGTTTAGAAAACGTAACACTGACGTTTGGGTTTTGCATAAGTACTATTGTTCATCAATTGATGTCATAATTGTATAAATTATTGAGGTAATTTAAAAAACTGGATACATTTTATTATATCCAACCTTCAGAAGAACACAATGAAACTTTTAGGCCGTGAAAACTTTACACATAAACAAACGTTTTATTCAATTTGCAAATGGAGCAGTCTTTGTATTTAAACACTGACTACAGTATAGCTTAAGCTTTAATAAGTATAATTATTAATACATCTAATTCAGGTCAACCTGGGAACTCCCATCAGTCAGCATATTCAAGATGTGTGCCTTTCCAAAGAACAGACGATTCAAGAGGTGTTTGAAGGAAATAACTTGACTGATAAGTAATTCAGAAACATGCATTCATGAAGATATTATGAAACATATATAATGTCAGTGGCATATACATAATATGACATACAGAAACATTGATTGTAATAAACAACCAGTGTTTAAATATGGAAATAAAAGCTTTAAGGAAAAAAATAGCTGTCTTGGAATAGTAATTCCAGTTGTACTTTGCACATGGTTGAAAAGTTCGCTCGTTCCGCGCTCCAGCATACATAAATTGTCACTTTTGTCCTTTACAGGCCTCGCATGGTCTTTTTTACCTTTACATTGGACTAATACACAAGGTTAACTATATGCATCTTGTTTGTTTAACTTGGTGGCATACTAGTAAAATGACCATTGAAACAGAATTATGGATTCCCATTCACGATGACAACCTCAAGAACCAAGATTAAGGACTCTGACTGAGCCAGGTGTAAAACAATAGGAATCAAAGTGCTCAAAATTAAAGAAGTGTGTAAACATTTAGCTTGGTTTGAAATAGAGACAATTTTAATAAAACTTGAGAAAAGTGAAAATTTCTATTTAGAGGAATTAAGAAATGTTGAACAAAACCTGCAAGTGAAATTTATATTTTACAAAACTAAAAGTGAATTGTTTGATGAATTTCTAAAGAACACTCGTTCGGTAGAGTCTCTGGAAGAATTATCTGTTCATAATGGTAACTACAGTAAATGTACGAGGATTATAGAAAGGGAAGTTAGTAATTTACATTAATTAAGATTGAATATTTTTGAAAATAACAGTGTCAGTTGAAGCAGTATGAGTTCTGTGAAGGGAAAAGTTGGCCTTTACAAAATGAATCTTGAATTTAAAAGAAAGGAATTGGAAATATTAAAGGAAACGGCAATCATGAAATAACAACGAAAGTGATATTTGTGGAGTCATTCTGTAACTTGGGGTTCTTGGGGGAATGGGTTCACTTCCCAAGTTCCAGTCAATGAGTAAAACGGTTACAGCTTCATACATTTATTTTAGTTCATTTATATGCAGCACTGAAATTTCAAAATAAAATATATTAACAAACATAGTATAGCATTGATAATATGGACATTTCAGTGGCCATTATAAGCGAGATAATAAATAATTACACAAGACATAAAAATACAAACAAAAGACACACAGACAAGTAATAAAATGATATAAGTTTCGTACCGATTGTGGATCTTGCTGACAATGAATGTATGAACCAAACCAAAACAACACGCATTCAAGTGATGATGGATTTCTGCAATGTTAAAAGTAAGTGCACATAGAGACATCAGTGATTAATTCATTAGAGCAATAAGATGAGGTAACATGCTGCCATCTAGAATTAAACTTTATACAATGCGCGTAATGTTATATAATAAACGCAATTTAGTAAGAAACGCGAAATATAGCACGAAGTTAGTTATAATTCCTTTTGGTACAAATAATAGTTAAAAACCAATAGGAACAAAATTACCAGCGAATAATATCGTATAATAAAATAAAAGTAAAAACGCACATATCTCAATGACACAATTACGGTAACAAAGAACTAAAAAAATGGCGCCAAACTTGAAAATTCACAAATACACAAGTAAGACTAGCCGGACCATTATTATCCAACAATTATCATCAAATGCACATTTGTTGCGCAAAATAAACACAAGAACATAGGAGAATACCAAATACAATACAAACCAATAAGCAATATGAGTACAAAAACAAATTGCAACAACTACAGACATCAACTAAGGTGTTGCTCCTTCAAAACCTGTTCTTCAAGTGAGTGAATACAAAGGTGTGGTCAGCTGACCAGTATAAAATCACTTGACCATTACTAATCCCAAGAAGACAACTCAAATAATTAAATCAGTTAAAATAGAAGGATAACAGGGCTTATCTCCCCTAAACTGTACCCTGTTACAATTCTACAGCCATTCATAGAGAAAAACAGTCATCTACGACCCAAAGTTTGCGTGGCGGGGAGCAAATTCAAGTGCTCAGAATATATTACATCTAGATGTACCACATTACGTAGTGATATATCTATAGGAAAATCCAGTAGCAACACTGTATTAGATGATATGTACCTGTCTGGACAAGAGAATAAGGTAGTAAGAGTTTATGCTATAATAGACGATTAAAGTAACCGAACGTTAGCAACCAAAGAACTGTTTAACCAGTTGAATGTCAAAGGTGAAACCACTCATTATACGTTATCGTCCTGTTCTGATCGTATTTCTAAGTATGGAAGAAAGTCAAGTCGTCTTCATATTCGTTCTATTGATTGTTTAACAGATTTCAAGTTACCTCAAGTGATATTCCGAGTGAGATATCAGAGATTCCTACATCAGAAGTTGCTAAAGCTTATGAACACTTATTTCATTTTGCAGATAAATTACCCAAACTAGATCCAAATCTTCCAGAAGCTCATCATATAAAGGATCATATCATTTCCAGAAGGTTTCACTTGGGTAATAGTTGGTGAAGTTTGCTTAGGACAGTTGCATTCTCCCAATTCAGTTTTAGTTAATAAGACTTATGTAATGTCAGATGGTTGAGCTACATTCATGACGCTTTGTGAAAGCAACTTTAATATTAAAAAACATTATAGTGCTAACTTATATGAACCACCTAGTAATAACTCTAAAAATGTCATTGGAGATTCAGTGTTTTTTTTTCATTCAGTTGACTTTAATCATGTTGGATTGTCAATAGAAGACAGGAAGTTCCCTCAGCTTAAGAATGTTTATGTTCAATGAGATAAAAATGGCTTCTTTACTGCTCCCTTACCAATTAAGGAAGAAAGACCTAAGTTTATTAATAACAGTTATTTTCTCCCTCGCTACGCTCGTCCGAAAATAAGCCATTTTTCGCTTAAACAACGACCAAGGTGAAAAAGATACAACAACACGGACGTTTTATGGGATGCGGTGCGTTACTTTTCGAGTACAAAGAAGCTAAATTAGCAGTGGAAAACGTGTGAAAGATCAAACGTTCTTATTATCCTAATTTACTAGAAATTTCCAGACATTTCTGGACATTGTTTTGAATGTAACTTTCAGAACTTGCACTAGATTTCCATCTGCCATGCTTATTAAATGAAGTGGAATCAACTGAATCGCCGCTTTTGGCAAATGCCGAGGCTCCTCCGCTACGCAAACTATGTAACTCAAATAAAGTCTTATCTTCTCCAACAGCGCCTAAAGCTTCGAGAAAATTGTTCTGGCTCTTGTACAGGAGAGTCAGCTATAACTGTTAGTAGACTTGTTGAACCTAACTTTAGTGAAAATGAACTGATCCGACGAAAACGTGAGCCCAACCGCATGGATAAACTTAAGTTGCCAGGATACCGGACAGTTTTGTATCAGTTTTAGCAGTAATAAATTCGGCTTCCTTCATTAATAGATCACTTTTACTCCGTATTATGTTAACAGTGATATGATTTTCACTAAAATATTTCATTCTGAGATGACTTAACTTATTATACCTAAGAAAACCTGAAAATCAACAATGCACATAATGCATAGTGTCAAGTTCTTTAAATTACACTTGCTTCCTCCGCAATGATCCACGATTTTGGCTGTTTCTTACAAATAGGTACAGCTAAAAGTGTCCTTGAACCTTGAAATGTGAATTTCACTAAATCACTTTCACAGGGGCTATGCTCAATAAGTAATAACTAAAGTTGCCACTTGATACTATAGTAATAAGCATCAATGTAGGAATTGCTCACTCCTTGATTCAATATAACACTAAAAGCAAACTAATTGAAATGTCTTTCACTGGCAGAAAATCCAATGAGTAAGATTTACACCAAGAGACAAACCTTTCTGTTATACTTTGCTCTTGTATTCTTGGATTTTGAAGCTCTAACGATGTCCGGTATCCTTTTGGCTGCATTTCCAAGATAAGATGATTTTCAAAAAGTTTAACATCGGTCCAAATACTGTCTTTGCATGAACCGGCCTTTGTATCTGTGGTTACGCATAGCTGCTCGAAGATTGGCTGCATCTTCAGAGTTGTCAGCCAGAGGACTATTAGTATACTCGCGAACAGTGTCCCAGCCATGTTTATCAGCTATCCTCAAAATTTTGTTCTCTGATTAAGAGTTTCCGTCTCTTTCTGAAAAATAGGTCTAATAAGCTCGGGGCTGAGCTGACAGAGCAAACCTCTCCAATCTGTTTCAGTCTTTGAGTCTAGCTGAGTTGAACTCAAACGGAAGTTTATTGCCTTCGTTAGAGAACTAAAAAGGCAATTCCGTAGCAACGCTTTTGCTGGTTAAGCTCGAAAAGCAGTCTTCTAATTCGTCTAAAAATATATTCCTTTGTCTATCTAAAGCAATGTCTAATTCTCTTTCGGAACGATTTTCTGAGTCTCTAGCGTACAGAACAAGCGCCTTAACTATTACAGTAACGCTCGTCGAATGACTCAAAACCTATCTATATTTCAATACACACCTGCTCAGCTACACACAACACGATAATCTCGTGTAATTATTCGGACTGCATAACCGTGACGAAACGGCTGAAGATTTCTTAAGACCAAGAAAAATAAAGAAATATCAATGTCAAGCATGGCGTCGTGCAAAGATTTTAGATGTCAGCTTACAGAAGGATCTGGTCAAAAGATAGTACATTGTTACCTTCATGGATAAAGTCTTAGACAGTGGTGCCGCTGAAATTGCTCCTCCAGTTGGTAATAGCGAGTGTTGGTATTTGCCTATATTTGGGGTTACCATCCCAAAAAGCCGGTACAAATTAGAGGAGTTTTCGACTCGTCAGCAGTTTATAAAGCTTCTTCTTTCATCAGTGTTTTGATGTCAGGCCCTGACACAATAAACAATTTAGTTGGAGTTTTGCTTCGATTTTGCAAAGACATGACTGCTTTCTCAGCTGACGTGGAGCAGATATTTTATAGATTTCGTTTAACTGAAGAACACCATAATTTCCTTCGTTTTTATTGCCATAGGAACAATAACCCTAATGATATCCTAATAGAATATCGTATTGTGTTATGTTTTTGGAAATTGCGCCTCCCCAGCTATTGCATCCGAGGGGTTAAGAAAGACATTTGAGAATGCCGACAGCGATGTTAAGATGTTAGTTAATAGAAATTTTTATGTGGATAATGCTTTATCATCCAAACCAATCAGTGATGAAGCAGTTGACTTGATCAAAAGGACACAAAATGTATTACGAGAAGGTGGCAACATCCTATTACATAAAATACTTCTGTGTTGAAGTAATGAGGGCCTTCCAAGCAAAGGATATTGGGGAGATCTGAAATCTTTAGATTTAAGAACAGATACTTTACCTACTCAAAGAAGTTTAGGACTTTCTTGGGATCTGAATTTGGGACTGGTTTTCTTCTTGGCAAAACAAAAAATAGCACCAGCTAAAGGACACAATATTCCAAGGTTAGAATTATGTGCAGCTGTTTTAGCTACTGAACTTGTTGGAAATCTCATTGGAAATGATGACATTCTTTACTGTTAGCGAGGTGTGTAATAAAACACGAAGATTTTTACATATGTGAGCAACAGAGTTGAACGTGTATACCGATCATCTGAACACCTGAACAGTGGAAGAATATCCCTACAAACAAAAATCAAGCTGACTTTGCTACCAGATGCTCGACAAAGGTCCCTGATATTAATGACAGTATTAGGATCAAAGGTCCTACCATGTTACATAGTCCGACAGTTTTGGATGACAGAGAGTTTATAAAAAATTTTGAATTGTTAAACCCTGATGAAGATTGTGAATTTCGCCCGGAGATAGTAGTTATGAAGACAACCACAGTGGACAGTTTCATTGCAAGGTTTGAAATTCTCCATTTCATTTTTGGCACTCTCTGATTCGAGCATTGTCACTGCTCAGGAAGTATTTTTTGAAATATAAATTTCAAAGGGAGACTGAAAACTTTATCATCAGAATTGTGCAAGAGACTGTTTACAATACAGAGATAAAGCTACTTTCCAGGTGGGGGGGATTAGATCCCAATTAGTACTGATCATCACATTTTCTAAACAAACTACACATACACCCACATAATTATGACAAATAATCGTATCCCTTGAAAGAAATGGTTAAATTTCTAATTTGTTAGTTTTATCTTGATTCTAGATTTTCTTTTTTTTCCGGTACCTTATAAAGAAGATGTTACAGACAAAAATAATATGATCTTCGTATAGCCATCTGGATTTGCGTCCCTTTAAAGTAAATTTCTATCGTTTATATTGATCGTTTTCTTTCACTTTAAGGTCCCCATCTTGGCAGAGGGTAACATAATGAAGGATACATATACCAGACTATAGAACAACACATTTTCTTGGCAATATTTGACCACAATAAAAGACCATTTTACTAAATGACTCAACAACCTCGACCTGAAGAGACTTAGACATAGAGTTTCTTTTGACAAGATTGAGTGTTTATTTTCACAACATTTATGAACATAGGCCATCCTTGGGAAAGACAAATTCGGTCTTTATTGACAGATCGCTTTGATTCGGATGTCAATTTGTTCTAAATTGTCCATGACGCTTTTTCAAAGAATGGCCATTATTCACAGGGTGACCATTATTCGATTTTTGACTTAATTTATCACTCTTGTTTAATTTTGATTGATTTCTTTTGTTCATTCTATGAAGGACCGCGGCCGTGGTCCAGTGGTTAGTGCGCCCGACTTGTAATCCGCAGATCCGGGTTCGAATCCCGGAAGCGGCAGGCCCTATCCTTCTATGAAAATTTGACAAAAATGTCGACTTTCTCCATATGTGGAGAAGTTGCCGGCTCCTTTTGGAAGGGTAAGTTAGTACTGGTTAGTATTCAGTCCAGGAAAACTGAAACATTACTGAAAAATTGTTGAAAAAAGGCGTTAAACCTCAGTGACAATATGTCACATAAAAACAAAACATCATTCTATGAGGAAATGTAATGCAGAACGTTAAATATCTTCCATGAAAAGGGAAGCAATTCTTATTGGCATGAAACCTCATGAATAGAAAACTAGAGTTTTGTTTCCGGTTTGATACATTTGTTATGACTGTGTACAATAAATAAGGCCACCAAAAGAAGTATATAAACATTTCAGTGAAAAAATGGCTTGTACGAACATGCTTCAAGTCCAGTTCGAAACTAATTAATTCTATAACAACATATTGTTTAATTCAACATTAAAGTTAATATTTTCGTTATCATAGTACTGAAGGTACTGGCGTTTCGCGGAGATTTTAAAATAAACGAAACACGTATTGCATTGTAAAAGATTCGACTTATTACATGGTAATCGTCGCTGTTTTATCATTAAATATGTTGACCCTATGTATTATAAAATTCCATATACATGTATATATCAATGTTGTGGGGGTCACTAGATGAAGCTTCACTGTAATAGTATCAAAAACTTTAATTCGATACCCAAAGCAACTTTCACTTCACCTTATTATTTTATATACTTACCAATGTGCGAATTTTTCATAACAAATAATTTGAATTTTGGAGATTGCATGAAGCTAGAGCACAGTCCGCAGTCCCGATTCTTATTGTGAATAGCATTCTATAATGTGACTTTCAAATGTTAAAAAAAAATCACCAAGACCCATTTTTAATGAAAAGAACGGAGTTTACAGTTTGTTTTCTGGCAAACTATGAATTGCAGACTGCTTTCCAACTTTATGCTGTCAGTTTATAGTTCCTATTTCTGAGAATAAAACACAACTTCATACTGTCAGTTTATAGTTCATATTTCTGAGAATAAAACAACAACTAGCCATGAATGTACGCGCCTTTAATTAAAGAATTCAGCCATACTGTCGGAATAAGTCTTAATAACGGAAGAACTCAATTTTGACTGTGACCTTGACTTATCTTCGCGAAATATCCTTCCTTTAACACTCAACCTGATATGTAATTTGCGGCGACTTTATCAAACTTCTCAGAGTCATAGACAGTTTTACAATTGATTATTAGATGTTACCGTTAAATAATTGGTGTAAAAAAATCATTTTATTGAACACGCAATATCATCATAAAGTTACAAAAATTCGTACAAATCTATATTTTCTCGAGTTTGTTTCATTCGTAAACAAACAAAATTTTCGGAAAAATGATGCACAAAAATAAAATTGAATTACTTTCCGAAAATAAATGAATAAGGGGTATTACAAAAACTTGGTACTAAAAAGGAAGCAGTCGCTTAATAAGGTTTTATTATATACAATGTATGTATATACTTGAACTTTAAAAAAGGCACTGGAAACAACGTTTTTATTGCTTAACTATACAAAGTATATATATCTAAACCATTTTTGAAGTCAGCCCCTAGTTTTCTTTTTAAAAATATTCAAAGCGAAAAAAGATCAAGTTTAAAACACACGCACATGAAGGTCAGAAAAATATTGTTAATGATTTCTGTTACTTTTTGACCGACCTCCATTATAACTAAATACTGGTATAAAGGCGATATCACCACAAGATACAAGATTTATTCTTAGAAAACACCAATCAATCTACATAAGGACTCTACTCTGATACTTTAAAAGTAAGATTTTTATTATATCAATATGACTTCAATATTACTTCTCAAATCTAGATTCTATATTTAGATATTTCGAAACAAAGATGATTTATGATATTGTACATAAGTGTAGGTTATTTTTTATTTTTCATTTTTGCTATATTTAAGAACTATTTTTTTCTAAATTATTTGAGGACTATGAAGAAATCATAAAATGGACAAAACAAGAAAATTAAATCAAACTTAACAGTGGAACATTTCTAGTATGACAAATGCTGTGCGTATTTTAGTGTGACAAATGTTGTGCGTATTTTAGTGTGACAAATGCTGCGCGTATTTTCTATATAATTACCAAAATGTCCAAGTGTGTTTTGTGGTACAAAATTCATTTGAATTCTTTGCGTGCATTGTTTTTATTTTTTATCGAAAATAATATCATATATAGGCAGTCATCGGATTTCTAAAACAAATCATCACGCCAAAGTTCGCGTTGCACAATCAGATGGTTTGATTGATTGTAAAGTAGCTAAGTATTAAATATTCTTAAAATTTAAAATGTTGTATTTCGAGCTTTCGATAATAAAACTTACATACCGTGTATGAATTATGATTATACCTTTAGTATGTGATGAAAATCTAACCTACTTAATTAATTGAACAAAATTGGCAATTATTGTTGTCAAATTCGTTATACGTCAAATACAAGAATTAATATGGTCTTTCCGGAAGTTAAGACCTAGAGGTTTGACATGAGTCTAAACGGATCACTTCGCATTGTTTAGACGACACGCAAACGCATGAAAAATAAGGGAATCACTCTTATTGTTTCAGCAAATATGACTACAAGTGAAAGCACGTGGTACAACGCTTCCGGCATAAACAGCACAACGGGAGGATACGATATGACTGAAAACATCACTAGATCCGCTCCAATGACGGTGTCAGGGGAGCTCACACAATTAGCTGCAATAATAACAACGGTTGGGTTCGTCACGGTTCCCCTCTTTGCCTTGTTTGGTATTGTTGGGAATATATTTACTTTGTTGATCATGCATCAACAGTGTTTTCGGAAATCTTCAACAAGTGTACATCTTTCAGCATTAGCGATTTCCGACACGATGTACAACTTTGTAAACCCATTCACGAAGTCATTTGTCAAAGATATATTTAGACAAGACCCTAAAACACTGTCAGATGCAGGTTGTAAAGTATTTTTCAGTATGCTGCGGAATGCTAAAATAATTTCTTCATGGATCGTTGTACTAATCTGCTTGGAACGGTTTCTAGTCATCTGGTTCCCTCTACGAGTGAGACAATTGTATACACGTAATGTGTCAGTCGTGGCGGTAACGTCTGTCGCCGTGACTTGCATCACGTTCAACACGGTATGGAGTATACAAGTAAGCGGCATTGTGGGGCAGATATGCCTTCCATCCGTTATGGCGTACAATCCTGAGGTAGTAACAGCGTTTTTGGTCGCTGGTACAGCGGTTTATAACATCATACCAACCGTCATCCTGTTGTTACTGACGCCTTTAACGATTCTTAAACTTTTTTCCGACATATGTCCTGGCGACGTGGTATTCATACAACAACAAGGAACGTGGATTCCATTCGCGTCACAAGAATGACCATCGCCGTTACGGTAGCATATATCATTCTTGTTACGCCAATTTCAACGGCTCATTCCGTCGCATTCTTTCAAAATGACAACATTTTCGAATCGACGGATCCTAGTTTCATCATATTTCGCGAGTTTGCGCAAACTCTAGAGCAGTTTAATTACTGTATCAATTTCTTTCTATACGTTATCTTTAATGCGTCGTTTCGACGCACGTTGTGTGGACTGCTAGGATGTCGTCGTGAAAATAGCCAACGTGCTACAAGTCGTCTAGAAGCGCATGCACTAGGCAACAAGTCGTCAGAATCAGTGACAGACACACCTACAACTACAAATAGTGCTTCGTTCCTGTCAGTTTAGAGACTAATTTTAAAGACATGGTAAAAATGTAATTGTAACTGAAAAAATATGTCAATGTTGAAATGGGTTTTGCCGAATTCTTTGTTGTAGTTGTCGATGTAAAAAATACATACATATGAATAAATTTCCGTGTAACTGATATGAACATGTTATATCATAGACGTTGTACATGTATTTCCGACCGCTATTCGCGCGCACGTAGCGTGCATGCATTGCAAATTTTTACTTTTTGTTAAAAAAAACTCTTGACTATGCTGAACAAGCTTCACTGAGACACGAGCATTTCCTAATTTTGATTTTTTTAAAAAAATGAAAATACATGTACATCGTATCACTGATCAGACTTGGCTCGGCACTTGTTTGATGTTCCAGTGAGTGTAAAAAAACGGTAAAAGTCCAAGCGTCCACGTTCTGGGTGAAAACCGAGTGGATCTCAATATCAAGTTTAAATATAGAAGAAATATCGATAACCGATTCTAGAATAACCGATTATTGTGACAATATTCTTGGCGTTTTATCGTGATAATATTCGTAGTGTTTTATCGTGATGATAATCATGGTGTTTTATCGTGATAATATTCGTGGTGTTTTATCGTGATAATAATCGTGGTGTTTATCGTGATAATAATCGTGGTGTTTTATCGTGATAATATGTATGGTGTTTTATCGTGATAATATTTATGGTTTTTATCGTGATAATATTCGTGGTGTTTACATTGGAGTGGTCCCTGTGAGATGCCTTATTAATCAAGAGAATTCTCTGCATGAAGGAACAAACATTGAATCTAGCTGGACCATTTTAGTTGATAAGGCAATGTCTATATGACATACCATCTGATTACATGAATAACACATTGCACAAATTACGTTCTAAGCTAAATCCCGTCTATGAGCTAATCAACAAATTACGTGAAAAACGAATTTCATACAGACAAAATATCACGTAATGAAGTTCACTAATGAGAGATAACAATCGTAATCAGACATTTTTTTTACATTTTGTTGCCTAATTCGCATTATTATTAACATTTTAATCCACTGATGCACATAGCTAGCTTTGACACGCAATAGATTATTTGTATTGACGTATCATTAAGTTTTCTAATGAGTACTCTTGTTTCCATTTCAGTGCATTTGACATTTTTTAAAAATACCTTTTTACTTTACACAATTCGAAGTAAGCAGGGAATTCCACGTAAATGTCGAGTTTTTTTCCGATAAAAGTACAATCCATGTATATTGTTGACAGTTGATCGACAGAAAAGACACAGAAAGAAAATCTAAATTCTGAATAAACAGAAAGGCAAGGTATGTGAACAAGCACAAATAACAAATATATAAGGTTTCTTATTATTTCTTCTATTTATTTATTTATTATATTAAAGGACGTTATCGGCGTCCGTGGTCCAGTGGTTAGTGCGCTGGACTTGTAACCCGCAGATCCGGGTTCGAATCCTGGTCGCGGCAGGTCATATACCCTTCTATGAAAATTTGACAAATATGTCGATTTTCCTACTTAAGTGGAGTAGTTGCCGGCACCTTGTGGAAGGGTAAGTTAGTACTGGTTAGTATACAGTCCAGGAAAACTGGTTAGGTGAACCGGTCGCCATAACTAACTGAACAATCGTTGAAAAACGGCGTTAAACCCCAGTGACAATATGTCACATAAAAACAAAAAAAACAAAGGACATTATTTGTGAGGTTATTGTTTTAATGGGTGAATAAGACTAACCCGATAATACAGGGGTGGTTAATAATTTTTAATTACAAACGGTCAGTTACTATTTTCTTATTTTTATACAGTCAAGCATTGATGTAAAGACAATTTTTGGACCAAACAATCTGTGTCTAGATCTAAGTGGTCTAATCTTTAAGTTCGAGTATAACATATATATAAACAACTTGTAAAATAGTGGTAATTTATGTAAAGGTTATCTGAATATTTCTAAGTGAGCGCTTTTTACTGTATCCAACAACATAAAGGCCATATAGACAAAATGGAAAACATTGAAATGATGGACCGGCGTATACTTATCATTCATGATATCTAGGTCAGTGTGTCGGTGTACCTACACGTATAATTAAAACATAAATTAATATTTAAGCAAGATTTTGTCATCTTCCCTGTTCATTCGATTGTCATAAATATGTAACAGTGTCCACGAAAAAGCAGTAAATAAATCTTTAAAATGCAGCATTTATTGCTGACATGAAAAAAAAATCTATTCATATTTTTTTAATAAGGAATAAAATCTCTATTTCCGCAGAGAAATTATTTTAAAGCAATACGTGTTTTAAACAGATCAGAAACAACATACAAAGCGATTCGATCATTCGGAGCCTCTGTTGTCGAACAGTTATGGTCTCTGACTAGTTAACAGAAGTAAAAGCAGAGCCCCCTCCACCACTGTGAGTTTGTATCCCATCCGGGACCGGACAAAATTCACTCGTGAGGAAGCTACCCAGCTAGCTTACGGAAGGTCGGTGGTTCTACCCTGGTGTACGTCCGAGTTATTCGTTCACAGGAAAAGTCGCCATAATTTAAGAACCCTGGGTGTCGATGCGATGTAAAACCCCAGTGATTTTAGATAGTTAAATTATCTGAGTACAGTCATATTTCGAATTCACTATTTCTTAATTGATTTAGTTAAATCGTCTGTTTGTTTGTTTTGTGATTATTTCAGTTGTTGCATCTGTTGAACCGCTAAATCAAGTACACGCATCTACGTAGTTTTTTTTCCTCGTTTTTTAAGCAACATCGTGCATTGTCAATCAAAAAAATTGTTTGCCTCAAAATACACGTACGTGTTTTATATAATTTGATATCAGTATAGCCTCTGGTATAAATCAAGTAAAATAGGTTCGCATTATTTTTACTGTACAAATTTGCTTACAGTGTCGGAATAATTATTCATGCTGAAGCGACAAAACAGCGTCACATAAAATAATCATAATATAGAATTTCTATTGGTCGTACATTAGACTGCGTGGTCGAGTGGTGATGATCTCTGAATGCTCACTAGCCCTCGCCGCCGTGAGTTCGAATCCCGCCCGAGACCAGAAACATAATACACTTCAAGAAGCTTACGCAGGGTCGGTGGTTCTTCAAATATGTACGCCTAGGGTCTTTCTACACCTTTTTTTAAAGATGGGAAAGTCGCTAAATAACCCCAGCTATTAGAGTAGCGTCAAACCCCAGTGAAAAAAGGATGGTCATATATGAGATGAGGAGTTGAAGATCGGACATAGGCTAAAACATTTAGTTACCCACGTAAGATTCGCCTACGACAAAATTGTTCTATGCTTGTTTAGTGCTAAATAATTAGTGCTAAAATAGATGTATAATCTTATACCAAACAACAGCGGTAACTAATCTACGACATCAACATTTAATCCAAGCTTAAACCATGTCCAACAAGATCCAATTAATTAATGTTTTGTAGTGGTAAATACCGTCATAGCATCAAAGTTCACCTTAAAGAAACAAATCAAGGTATTGTTTATAAGTCTGACTCATTTGAAAACACAAATTTAAAACAAGTGACATTTATGTATACAAGAAAGCATGTAACATTTCATTACCAAACAATGACGATGATTAATTTGTAATGTGTTATCAAGAATAAAGAGTTTAAGTCTGCACAGTTTTTTTTCTAGTCCCTGACAGAAATCAAGACTTGTGTGTTTGCATTCGGCTATTTATCTTTAAGTTGTCAAAATATAGAAAAGACCAATTTTGAAATGTGAAAGTGCAAAAAGTAAAAAATAATAATGCATAAATAGGCCAGGAAAATGAGTTTTGAGGACGGATCTAGGACCGGAAACAAACATTTTATTGTTTTTGTCGGGAGAAATACATGGAGTGATAAAATTGATGTTTAATTATGGTCTATCATTATTTTACGAGGCATATGACACATCCAACTTAACAGTTCGCGTGTGCCCAGTGATATAAAGTAGCTTGTATAACGACTTGTTTTATAATAAAATAAGGGCGTAGAGATGTACACATTAAGATAAGTCACAATTTGTCTCTCACTGTTATAGTATTTATTTCACTGATTTTTACTGAATTTTACTGGAATTTAAACTTTTGTGGACACCATAATATGAACAAAATTGATGGATGTCACGCCGACATTACCAGGTAAAAAATATGATGTTGTTATTGTCTTTTATATCATCATCAGTATTGTTGATGATGTTTCTTTTGTTGTTGTTGTTGCTGTTATTCATGTTGTTGTTGTCTTAATTATTTTTGTAGCTAAAGTTGTTGCTGTCGCTATTGTTAACACCAAAATCGGAATACATTTAAGTATCAAGCATTTAAATCTATGATCTCACTTTTTCTATAGTCACCCTAAAATGAAAGGAAATTCCAGATTTCAAAACTGAATAAATTAATTATAAATCTAGTCTTGAGTATATTTAATCATTTTCAAATATCAACGCCGACAGTACAAACGTTCTGCAATGTTGCAAATTGTCGGTTATTAATTAACAGGTGTTTTGCATAATAAAATGCAACCATTAAAATGAATTATTAAACTTTTTTGCCACATGCCAAATAATAGCTTGGAATGAAAAGTGTTGGCGAGTTTATTCAACGACATATAGAGTTATTAATATATAAGATGTTTCAGCGACGAATTTTGACAACGTCTAATTAATAATTCTCTTGAAGTAATATTCCTTAACTGGTTTTATTTCATTTGAATTTAACGCATTGTCTTCATACATGAATGCATTCAAATATTATTTTTATTATTGTGGTTACAATAAAAACGACATAGTGTAATATCTATTACCTGTACAAAAAATGATCTCTTGGTTCTAAATTGTGTTGGTCGGCGTAAGTACAGTGACAGCTGTATTCTGTAGGAACAAAACGTCACTTGATAAAAGTTTCTGATGCAATGTCTATTCTTCGTGGTCGTAGATGGAATTACTTACAAAGATGCAGACTCAGTATTTATCAGACTTCTTGACCACAGGGGTGATTTATTTGTGGACACAAAACACAATCGCTTAAAAACAGAATCATACTAAAAATTGAACTACTTATCATCGCCACTAAAGAGAGAACATTTTCGCAAGTATTTTAAGGAGAACAGAGGATTGGCCTAAACATACAGGATTAAGTTTATTTACTTGTTAGATTATCAGCAGCATAAAACAATACTAATGGCTTGGACATCTATCATTAAAAAGGAAGTCTCAACCAACATAAGTACCTAAAATTACATCAGCATTCAATTGAACTATAGACTCACGTATGATAAAGCAAACATGCTAGTTAGCAAAAGATGCAACGATAATGTCTACGGATTTAACATCCTACTTTCATGGGATTAACTTTAATAATAAATGTCCTATAAATAAAAAACTGCACTAAAACACTATTAACACTTGTACCTCATCAACTTAGAATTGAGACGGGTCGCTATGGTAACCAACGGATTGATCGCAATCTTCAGACATGCAACATTTGTAATTCTACTAACATTGAAGATGAATACCATTTGTTATTGTTTGCCCATTATACAAGAATATTCGTAAACAATACATTAAATCTTGTAAATGTGTTTGTCCAAGCTTTATTTAAGTTAACACTACTAAATAATCAATCAATTAATAAAACTGAAGCAATCAATTAATAAAACTGAAGCAATCAACCTCGCTAAGTTTACATATCTTCCATTTTCCTTACGACATTCTTCTATTGAAACGAACAACTGATTGTTTGATTTATTTAGCATCTGTACACTAGGTTCTATATTTTCTTTTTAATATTACAACGTTTTGTTTACATTGTTAATAGTATTTGAATAATATTCGAGATTCGGTGTGTCATTTCTTTCCATTACATATTGGATCTTCTTTGACTTATTAAGACTGTTAATAATCTCCGCAGTTGCATACATATTATATCATGCTAATTTCAGTATTTATTCATCTACTTCCATATATAATTACCATATCCTTTTTATTTCTTTATTCACAATGAAGAATCGATACTTATGAAGCTTTAAATTGTCCTATTTTCTTATTACAATTACTTTGTTTATTACCTTAAATCAAATACAACAATGTATACTTTTCACGCGTATGCCATTGTTATTTGCATATGATTGTAACAAGGTACCTAGCGTATACGTTACTAAATAAATTCTGTTCTGTTCAGTACGAAATTTAATAAAAAGTCAACCCAAAAATATTTCTGTATTTATATCATAATATACTTTATCACCAAATAAAAGGCTTACCAGCGTGTACATTGACAATCTAAATCTGTGTAATGATTACATCTAGCAATGAAATGTAGACGACCATTTGAGCTTATCACAGGACAAAGTTACTTTTGTCCATTATTATAACAATAAATCGTATACAGTAGAACACGGTTATAGAAAACTTCTGGGGACCCGAAGGATTATTTCACTGTTTTCATAATTATTTCATTATATCCATTTCATTAAAGTATAGTAGGTATTGGTAGGGAAAAAGAAAATGCTTCAGTATCTGAGTGTTCGTGCAAAAAAATCGGAAATCACGCAACACATTTTGATCTGGTGCGAGATCGCACGCGTCCGAATATGTTTAGGGACGACCTACCGATTTTCTAGAAAAACCGATAGCGAAACAAACATAGGCACGCCGTTATTGGTGCGTTGTTATGACGTGTACGACAAACCAAGCTGTTTTCGTTCATTCTGGATAGCGACTATGCTTTTATGTTTAAAATCGATAACTACAACTTGACGAGTTTGATTTGTATGCGTATACGTATGTTTTTTTTTAATTTTCATACACCCCAAAAATGTCCAGATTTCACACCAGAAGTAAGTGGGAACATTGGTTCACTCTATTCGAGCCCACTATTGCCGCGTTTCACTGTATATATTTGATTTTTATAAATACTTGTACTATATTCATCATATAAAGTTTGCCTATTCATTATTAATTTATACCAATAACACTATTGTTACTTTTAATATAAATAAATATCCAATTTTCGCCTCAAATATTGTGAGGATATTTCGAATAATGTAGTAAAACTTCGATTGAGACAAAAAAGAACGCTCTTAATACTCCAGTGGCTTCTTTTTCAAGTTGAAATGTTGAGGGACAATTGAAAACCGGGCCGAAATGAGGCGTAAAAATAGGTTTGTTTCCGGTTACCTGAACGACCCATCTTTTACCGTTTTACGGCATCCAAATTTTAGTGCTATATTGTAATTTTCACAACAGTGTTGCCGATTTATGTAAAAAAAACGTAAAGGAAAAAATCCCTACCTACCGACCCGTATGTTTTTTGGGCTTCTAACCGGAAAAAAAATTGTCTAGGCCTAAGTAGTCGCTGTGATGGGGTAGTGTTAGCATTGAAGTGGTCGATGAGTGAGTATCGTGTATAATTCTGTATTAATAAACAATAGATTTATTTCTAATAACGTCACCAGGTTAAAAAAAACATTATCATGTATAAGCCTTCTTTAATCAACGTCTGATACGAGCAAGGGTAATTATAATGAATCATTTCGTCGACATTTGTATCAAAGTTGTTTGAAGCATTAATTTGTATTTCAAGGAAAATCAATCAAAGGAATGTCAAGGAAACACATGTTATATAAATTGGTAAACGTGTGCATTACATTACAAAATGGCTCGTGTATAAGTTTGGCTATAAATCAATTATATAAACATTTAAGGTTACTGAGTATTTTTGAAGTTCATACAAAAATTAGACATTTTAGAAATTATTCGTGCAGCGTGATATTTACCTTAACTTCTAGATTAAGTTAGTGTTTTGTACTAACCTTTTTCTGATATGTCTGAATTGTGTGTTTTATATAATATCATCTGGCCCTAGGCTCCAAGTTTAAAACTTAAGACAAAATTTAAAATCAGTCTCCAAGATCAAATCTCTTATTTTTTCGTAAATTTACTGAATTAATTATGAAAAAGCTATGATTATATGAATAATATAAAATATGCTGACGGTTAGAACAAAATGGCGAAACACGGTTTCAATAAAAACAAAAAGGAATTAACATCCGTATCTAACACACCCATACAAAAGTGATTTACTCAAACAAAGCAAAAATATCGTCCGAAACTGTTCGAGAAGTTAATTCAGAATAATATCTGTTTCTGTAAATCATTTTGTTTTAAGAATTTCTGTTTTCATAAACTTCTCATAAATCGTACATGTTATCTATAGAATCACAATTTATGACAAAAGTGCTGTACTGTTTATCATGTAATTTAGTTTTATTGTTGTTTTTATTTTGGTAACATATTTTCGTCATTGTTTTTACGATTATTGTCATAAGATCCGTTCATGAATTTTCACATATTTCGTGAAGGACACCATGCTAAATGCGTTTGAATTTTACTAATTATACTTAAATTAGATAAAACAATAGAGAGGTATTTTGCTGTATCTGTAATGCATGTGCAGCCATGCAATTTTGCGAGACCGACAGAGAAATATTACGTAATTAGGCGAACTTTAAATCGGGCCACAGAAGAGAAACAAATAATTCAGCAATTTGTCGTAGAAAACTGTCCATAAGAATGACACGTGTTATAAATACTTGGTAATTAAATATAACAAATGTTTTTTGTCCCATCCAGTTATAAAGCTGCAGTGTTTAGGCAAATTAGGATAATATTTCTCGTATGTTAATTTTCCTGAGTTACGTATAGTTTTGGACCGTGTGTACTTACCTTTAAGCTAAACTCGACGTTTGTTATGGACGTTGTGAAAATGTAATACTTTTTGGATGAAAAATTCACACGGATTCGTGAAAAAAGGTAGATTGTTATTCAAATACTTTATTTCTTGTATTTATTTGGTTCATATCATGTAAACTTTGTCCATCTCCTGTCGGACGTGTTGAATCACTTTCTTTTGTGAAGGTTTAGTAGAGATAAGTGACTTAAGTACTGCAGGTCTGATGTTGATTATGATCGTGAAGTTCATAATTTCTCTGTCTAAAATAGTTTGCAAACATATAAAGTCTAAGATGTCACGTTGTTTTATACATGTGATGGATGATTATTGTCTGATATCGATAATAGTGTACCAAAAAAGTTCGCAATTAAATGTGTTTATTTTTTTTCTTTGTATCACATGATTACCCGAATACTGTAGATAAACTTACACGTTAGCTGACAACGAGAGTAAATTAATTTAATAGTTAAACTCTTATCATAGATACTACTAATAATTAAATGCAGTAAAAACCTGAATTAGCGACCACTCCAATATTAAACTTAACCTCTTCATAATGACCCCTCAGTTTTTGTGGGTTTTTTATTTTAATTCCGTCTTTATATCAAAATGTTGAAATATCTCAATGATAAGACCATTTAGGTGGTTCCCAAAGACAACATTTACTGTATATAAGTGCATATAGTTGCATAATATTACTACAGCCGTGGTCCAGTGGTTAGTGCCCTGGACTTGTAACCCGGAGGTCAGGGTTCAAATCCCGGTCGCAGCAGGTCAAACCCTTTTATGAAAATTTGACAAGAATGTCGATTTTCCTCCATATGTGGAGAAGTTGCCGACTCCTTGTGTGAGGGTAAATTAGTACTGGTTAGTATACAGTCCAGAAAAACTGCTAAGGTGAACCGGTCGCCGTATATAACTGATTTTTTTTTGAAAAACGGCGTTAAACCCCAGTGACAATAAGATGCATACAAACAAACAGACGAATGAAGTATAAGATATCATGTTTAGAGTAAATTTGTCATTTAACACAGAAAACAAATGCCCGTTAAACTATTGAATCCTACAATATTTATGAATGGTAAAATGCAAAAACGTAAATATAAATGGAATTATTTAAATTTTGACCTCTATTATAATTTCAACATACATTTTTTCTCTTATTTGTACCATTTTCTCTATTTGTCATTTTGACATTTTCTTCATTGATCAAATTTTCTTTAATTGCCTTCAATCTACTTGTATGCGAATACTAAAAATCGGATTATTGTACAATTTTCACAACGCGTGATTTGAACTGTTTTAAATATTTGCAATCTTCAACTTTGTGACGTGACAAACATTTCTATCGATTTCCGGCAAACATCTTGCTAATTAAGACCTTTGATTAGTTATCGTAATACATGGATCAATAAATGGTATTGAGTAAAATAATTCTAAAAAGAAATGCATCTTATTATCTCTGCATATGACTTCTTCGTTCAATATAATAACTCTTGCGCATGCAAAGTTCTACAAAGAATGCATTTAAAGAGTTGGAACATCGAACAATTTCATGATTACGGACACATTCGTCATGTTATGAAAGCTTTAATTCATTAGGTATTTTATCCATAAGATCGCCCATGAATTTCCTGAAAAATGTGTCTGGGAAATTATGATCTTATGGTTCATCTATTAGTTTTCTATATTGAATGGCGTTTCAAAATTTATATCTAAGTGCGAACGAGCTACTTAAAGTTTCGTACCTCTTATGACGTCACCAAATAGTGCGTATCGCTGTATTAGCAACAAGCAATAGGCAACATGCTTGCTCTGTTCAACTGACCAACACAGCTGGCCTTTAAATCTACATTTCATTTTCAATTTAATTTTCTTTCAATTTTACCATTTTAGAGCTTCAGTTTTAGCGTGGTTACGTCTAATTATCCGCATCGCTTTAACCGAACTCAAGTTAAGCACTGTGATACACAGTGAATATCAAATGAGTTCCAATTGAGGCTAACGTATTTTCTCGTCAACTGGGAGGCGTGTTAATTTTGCAAATAATTTTTAACAAAATCTTTTTAAAGTTGGTCTGTGAAGTTGGTAAGATTTGCCTACATGACGGATTTTCAGATCGGGGTTTATTTGAATTTGTGTTGCTTGACGATATGAACAATTATGCGATAAAAATGTCATCCGTCAATGCTAGTACTCGATAGAATCCAAAATACAAATTGATGCGAAAGATTTTATAATTCATATTAATTGTATTCATGTTATATGTTTTAATCGTGGTTCCAAAATTTAGCACAAACTTCAACACTATGGTTTATTATGTAACCATGTAAACTATGGTTTATAAAATGAATATAAAGGTACATTAAAGGTATATATTATATTTATGATTCAGACTTTATTTTAATTTGCACTACAACAGAAAGAAACGATAAATTTTGACAAATCTACATTTACGAGGCAGGATAAGACCTGGTGTAGTTAATGAACCTTCATAAATGTCTTAATTTTGTGTTTTGTGTGTGATCTACATAATTAATGTACAGAGGACCATTTGCACTAAGGTGTTGAAATAGCCATACTTAGAATGAAACGATGTATTAAGTATAGAATTTCAAGTGCTTTCAAATAAAGCAACACCTGTGAAATATGACTTGACTAATTGTCTGAACAAGCGTTTAAATCTTCACAAGTGTTTTCTAAATGTTTGCAAGCTATTTTAACTTGTTTAAAGGTCCAATCTGTCACCATTTCTTGATAAATTATTTCTATTTATGTAAGAGGCACTGATAGGACGACCTTTACTTTAACGAGGATTGTCTTTGAAGTACCGGTGTAGACACTAACGAAAACCACACGCTGTGTTTCCACTAACATTCCATCCAAATATAAGGTCGGTCGAGCTAAACATTAGGAATTGTTTATGCGTAATGTTACACTTTGAACCTCGTTTTTTCGAGACGATTTTGGTGGATTGCGCCGGCTGACCGTAATTTAAAACGTGTAGTTGAAATATTCATTGTTTTTTGGGGTTTTTTTCGCGATCTACCAGTTACATTTTTTGTTTGATGTCCAGACAATTTCCCCTTACGAGGATCCTCCATAATCATCCTACTGACGACTTCCACGCATTATGCGAAAGTCATTAGTAAAAACATATTCATTATGATAATGTATAAAAGACACGTGAACGAATATAGTTCATGCACTGACCTAGGACAAAGTAATACCTTCCCATCGTATGTAATGAATGTGTCCGAAAACCACTTCTGTGTCAGGCTATGCAGCGATGATATAAAATCGTGTTGAATAATGAATAATACTAACATTATGTTTATATTATTAGCAATTATGAAATCAATTTAAATTTTATTTTATGTTAATACACGGTAGAGGGTTATATTTTACGCAATCGAAACTTTAAAAATTGAGCAGATAATATTTAACCGTCATTCAATGGAGCTTTTAAAATTGTAAACACAACTTAGAGAATACAGTTTTAATATGATATCTGTTCCGAACGATAAAAAAGTCTGAAAATATAAGAAAATCTTAAAACATGGTATCCTTAAAACACAATCGTTTTTTTTCAAGCGTACGCCATACATGCATGTATTCGTGTTTTTTTAAAGTATTAACTCACAAATAAACATGACAGGTGCGTGTTAAATATAACTTTACTGCAAAAAAAGTGCATTCAAGTTTAACGCCATTTATTATATAGACGTCAAATGATGTTTTATCCTTAATTAAATGAGTGAAACATGTTTTATCATTATTTTGAACACATTGCTTATAGTGTTTACCGCTATAGAAACTTGATGGGAGACAGCATTACTAAAACCACAGGTGTTTTTTAATTAAACTATTCATGGATTAAGAGATGCTACTCCATTATGTTGCATGGGGATACATGCATTAAACGAGGTCATACCGTCAGACATCACAATATTTCTCAAGTCTAATATATAGCTTTTTAAAATAATTCATATTACAAAAAAAATATATAAATGAATTTAATTTGCTGCGTCGTAGACAATCATTTTGAAAGTTATTGCGCGTTATGCTAAAACGAAGTTAAATTTTCATTAAATTATAAAAAAAACATAAAATGAACTTATTGTCTTTTATATCTGAATTCTAGGATTGCAACTTTTATGGTTTTCCTGTGATTTGACCTGGTGACCTAGTTTTTGACCCCAGGTGACCCATGTTCGAACTTATCTTAGATATCATTAAGACAAACACTCTGACAAGGTTTGGCAAAGATCTAAATCCTAATGGTGACCCTTATTTATTTACTTTTATTAGAGTGTTAACAACCCCCAGGTGTGGACGCCGGACGACGCACGCCGGAGAGAGATCGATCACCATATGCTCAGGTCATACCATTCTATGAAAATTTGACAAGAATGTCGATTTTCCTCCACATGAAGTCGCCGACTCCTTGTGGAAGGGTAAGTTAGTACTGGTTAGTACACAGTCCAGGAAGACTGGTTAGGTGAACCGGTCGCCATATAAAGCTGAAAAATTGTTGAAAAAAGGCGTTAAACCCAGGCGACAATTAGTCACATAAAAACAAAACAAAACATATTCTACATAAACGCTATAATCAATGTATTGAAAGGATGATGGGAGGACCCATACTCGTCATGTCAGTCGAGGCAATGAGCGTGACGTCGCGTGCAATAAATTATCTGAAATCTACATTATATTGACATGACATTCACGCAACATGACTTACACAAAACATTTGACATGTGGTTATGATATAAACGCATATATTATTGGCCGAATAGCTAAAGCTAAAAACTTGTTCAGAATATCAACCAATTTGAATTGATTGATAACTGTGGAGCAAATATCAAAATTAATTACATTTCGCAAAGATCTATTATTTTAAAGGTACGACAAAAAGATATTTTACAATTTGACTTTTGGTATCTTCGATATTATTATATGCTTAATACGAATTGTTTAAATCTATTGACAGATAATACGCGTACATTGGCAAGAAAAGGATTCACAGAAACAACCACATTTAAAAAGCCCCACTTTCATAAAATCTCATCTGACTCAAAACCCTACCAAAACACAGAAACACACAAAAATGAGAGACACTGCAATTTAAGAAAGATCACAGCTTACATAAATTATTCATATCGAATTCTCAAGTTCTGAACACAGGAAACTATTAAGCTAATTGTTTTACTTTACAATAAAAACCAAACAAATCGTAATTTAGTAAATACAATCAATGCTTGAAAGAAGAGTTTAACATAAGATGTATCGCATACAAGATTTAATTAGAATGTGAAATGCGACGACATGCTTAATCATTTTCATGAATTTTACATTTTATGCGTGTTTAACTGAACGGTTTATTAACAGAGCCTATGATATGTCATTTCAAAGTTTTCATTTATTAACAAATGTTCAATATAATGCTGTATAGTGCTCATTTCGATTTACGAATATATAGCTGAATATCTAAAACTTATTTGTTTTGCATTTTTGGATTAGGCTGATTTGTTTAAATTAAATGTTTACTAAATGAACAGTATTTAAGCTGATTTAGGACGGCCATAGTCCCTGCATCCGGGAAATACTCGACCACCAATCAGTATTTTTTCTCCACGGATTTCAAAATATATAAATGTCACTGTATTCCTTAGTTTTTTAATTAGGTTATTGCGTACATATTTCAACACGTACATGACACAATACAGTGTTAATGGTTATAGTACGGTATAAATCATACATGTTTATTACAACAAGTTGGCATCCTTAATAAAAAAAAATGGTGCGTGTTTACTTTTTGTAAAAAAGAACAATGGATGAATTCAGGCTGATACATTACACATGAGTACCTTAATTACCATGTGTTTGATATTACAATGTGTTTGATATTTGGTATTAAAAGTGGAAATAAATGAATTCAGTCACCGCGGCATTAGCAGGTACAGCAGATCTTGTTAACAGCAGACATTTTTGTTTCACGTACCGTAGATAAATACAGACGGACAGTTATTTTGCATGATTGTCATTTTTATCACCTCATTCCATAAAGAGCGCAACCGTCATACCATAATTAGTTAATCTATCAACTATTTCGAGCTCAGTACACCTGAGAATGTGACCTCTTGACCTAAACATGTGTTGTTGACATCAACTTATGTGTGTCTGACATCCGTGTGATTGACCGCTGTCCGACACCCACGCGCACCCACGTGCTTGGTCTTTATTCTGACCTGGTGTTTAATAAGAGAATTTTCTGGCGATTTACGTAATTGAATTTAACATTAACACGCAAAGGTCATTCTTAAAAAATTGTTTTTAGTTACGCGGTCGACTCTCTTAATAACCCTCTGAACCCATTTTTAGCGATTTTGACAAAAGATCTTCAATAAGTCGATGAACTAGGAACGATTGTCGAACAAAGATATTGAATAAATATTTAAACATGTTAGTAAAATTTCAACACCCTACTATTTCTAATTACAAAATTATCAAAAAGGAACCAATAGGTCTTAGGAGTTTAGTTCATTGCACAATCTATAAAAAGTTTCTGTCTAAGCCACATCCAGATATAAAAAGTTTCTATGTATGACTCATCCAGAAATAAAAAGTTTCTATCTAAGCCACATCCAGATATAAAAAGTTTCTATCTAAGACTCATCCAGGTATAAAAAGGTTCTATCTAAGCCACATCCAGAAATAAAAAGTTTCTATCTAAGCCACATTCAGAAATAAAAAGTTTCTATCTAAGCCACATCCAGATATAAAAAGTTTCTATCTAAGCCACATCCAGATATAAAACGGTTCTATCTAAGACACATCCAGATATAAAACGGTTCTATCTAAGACACATCCAGATATAAAAAGTTTCTATCTAAGACACATCCAGATATAAAACGTTTCTATCTAAGCCACATCCAGAAATAAAAAGTTTCTATGTATGACTCATCCAGATATAAAAAGTTTCTATCTAAGACTCATCCAGGTATAAAAAGTTTCTATCTAAGCCACATCCAGAAATAAAAAGGTTCTATGTATGACTCATCCAGATATAAAAAGTTTCTATCAAAGACTCATCCAGATATAAAAAGTTTCTATCTAAGCCTCATCCAGGTATAAAAAGTTTCTATCTAAGCCACATCCAGAAATAAAAAGGTTCTATGTATGACTCATCCAGATATAAAAAGTTTCTATCTAAGACTCATCCAGGTATAAAAAGTTTCTATGTATGACTCATCCAGATATAAAAAGTTTCTATCTAAGCCTCATCCAGAAATAAAAAGGTTCTATCTAAGACACATCCAGATATTAAAAGTTTCTATCTAAGACTCATCCAGATATAAAAAGTTTCTATCTAAGACACATCCAGATGTAAAAAGGTTATATCTAAGACACATCCATATATAAAAAGGTTCTATCTAAGACACATCCAGATATAAAAAGGTTCTATCTAAGACACATCCAGAAATAAAAAGGTTCTATCTAAGCCGCATCAAGACATAAAAAGGTTCTATCTAAGACTCATCCAGATATAAAAAGGTTCTATCTAAGACACATCCAGATATAAAACGGTTCTATCTAAGACACATCCAGATATAAAAAGTTTCTATCTAAGCCACATCCAGATATATAAAGGTTCTATCTATTCGGACCACTTTTATTTTCAATTTAATGACTCAATTCCTGAAGCGACGGCAGATTCAGAAAAAAAACCACTTAAACTAATTATTAACAAAATGTCCATGTACAGAAATAAGTGATTTATTCTTAATTAATATCTATGTTATCATAAATATGAAACATAAAATGTGATAAGAAATGGAAAATCTCGTTCATGTATCAGAACAAATTAGATGGACACTAGCTGACTGTTATGGTACTTTTTATGGAGATTTAATTAAAATACAGTGCAACCTCTCCAGAGCGGCCCTCTCTTGAGCGATAACCTCCCTTTAACAACAGCTTGCTTTTTCCCCACTGTATGATTTGACTATTTATTCAATCTCTCTAAAGCGGCAACCTCTCAACGACGACATAATTTTGCGTCTCCCAAAGGGTGTTGCTTTGGAGAGGTTACGCTGTAATATTATATCGGATGTATTTGTTGTTAAAGTACATCAACTCAGTTTACGGTAAATAAAATCATTGTCTTGATGTAATGGAAATGATGCATTCTAAGTTTTCATTTTGTCGATTTGGAGTTAAAATGCCGTTATGAAATATTTCAGTTACCACATGAAGAGTTTTGTCATATCTTCGGTAAATCAAAAGAAAACACAACAATTGAAGTAATTAGATTTTTGGTTGATATAAACGCATTGGCCCGAACATGAACATTTTACACATGCTTTCTGGCCTAGGATAATTACTAAATGTCTTTTTCTGGAGGGTGGGTTAGTTTTTTTCTAATTGTTTTTCTAAACATGCCAGTCGTATTGAGGAGGTAAGATTCGTCCCCAAATATTACGTACTTTGGATTTTTCTGTAAGAACCTTTAGTGTTGGTCGAATTTTTTCTGGACTTAGCGAATAGTAAATCTTAATGGTTGAAATAATGCAGCAAACCATTTTTGTCATTATCAACTTAGAAAGATTATAAGACAAAATATGAGATTTGAGCTTGGAGACCAAGGCTTATGACCTCGAGCTCAGGTTATTTACTCTGGTATGGTTTTAATGGAGGTCGTTAATTGAGTTTGTACTGAAATTTATTTTAGATATCAAACTTTTTCTTGTCAAACGGGGTTTACCGACTTGTATCATCCGGTACACTACAGCTGAAACTACTCTTCTCGCATCAGCTGGTCACAAATTAGCATCAAAGTTTTCTGTCAGAAAATCTCTGTCATTTACATTAATAACGCCGGCTGAATAGAAATGGTTCAAAGGAAAATCCAAGTAATGATTGATAGAGCAGCAGAACTGAGGAAACAGTTACAAAATTATTTTATGTGAAGCTCGTGTACTTATTTTTGATCTTGTGAGTTATTCTAATAAGACTTAGTTCAATAAGTCAAAGGATCATTCACCTTACTGTGGCTGTACCACGTGACTCGATCGTACTCATTTGGTCACGTCGTATAAAAAGATATGGGTATATATTTAATTAAGCCATTTAATAGCTCTTCGTCTAACAGTGTATTTTCTGTGATCTTAATATAGCATAAGGTCGAGTCCCGTCATGACGAAATCGCTTCATTCGAATTTTTCGTTACCTTGATGCAAATGTTAAGTTCTGTTTTTTTTGTCCTTTTTGTAAAATAAACAGTTTCACGATACTCATGTAGTCGATATTTCCATTATGTAAACGTTGTTTTAGGTTCCCCGAATATCGATGGCAATGGGACTCAACTGTTATTGTCTTACAGTAATTATAAATTTTAGTATTACATGGGTTAACATTTTCCTTCTCTGATTAAACTAAAAATAGTCGTGTTTACGGTTACCGCACCGGTCCTATTTTTTGCGCTGGCTTTAAGGTTTAAGGTTACTGACAGCAAAATCCAAGGTACTACACTATTTGGGGATGAATCATACCTTTAACATAATCGTACCTCTAACAAAGTCGTACCTCTAACATAAAGGTATGTTTAGAAAAAAAAGCTTTGCAGCCTATCTCCTATTGTGAGGTAAGCGTAAACACAACTGTTTTCTAACCGTACTTAGTGTCGCTTACTCCACCCTCCCACATAGTTCCAGATTATACATGTAAATGTAGCTAGACGATCTATTCTGGGGTTCTTCGTTTGTATCGCTGATTTAAATCATTAACCAGGTAGGAATATTTTACGTGCCAAATGAGTTATGTCAAAATGTTTTATGTGTATGTATATGGAGAATTCATGTTAGTCGCATAGCTTTTGTTCCGTGTACTTTTTATGTTACAGAAGTTAGGAGTAAACTTGAAAAATAACGTACGTAAGAAAATCTACGAAGTATTTATAGCAATATTACTGAGATACAAGCTGACCATCGTTGAAATTGAAGAACTGGGTCTTGAGACTTCAATTATAAAGGAATCGAATTTATGAAATTATAAGAAATCCATAAGGTAAGTTGGTAAATACCTTGTTGGGTGTATTTTTTAAATTTTTTTTTAAGATTGAGAAATTCAACCATAGCTTAATGTTTCAATGTCTAGTAATTTTCAGCAAAAAAGCACCATGTTCTACCATTAGCTCTGGTTTTGTATTACGTGAAACACTCTATTTAGATGTGTTTCATTATAATTTAGGATCAAATTTTAATAATTCGTACCCTGGACATGAACATAATTCTGGATCTCTTTTAGATATAACGAGAACCAAAAAATGGCAAAGACATCCGTTTATACCAAACAAAATATCTTCCTTATATTCTGTGTCCTGACTTGTACTGTGTTACATGTGGATAGTACGCACCAAAGATGGTGGATATACGGCTGTCAGTGTTCTAACTGGGAATCTAGACAGACTGTGAGAGAAGTTGTTATGAATTCATACCGTGGACTTTTTGTCGGCAGAAGCGATCTAAGGACTCTACCCGTTGTCAAGCTGCATAAAAATCCGGGAGAATCAAGTATTACGTCATATGTGGCGAATACCCTACCAAATATCGACAGATATATGAATCGTCGGTGCTGTTCGACGTAAGTAAATGGTTGATACAAAGTAGTGGGCATAGCTCTGAGAGGTTTTAATGATCTATAACTAGGCGCAGCCCCAAATAGTTTCATAGACTCCTCGCGTAGTGAAGGTCCAAATAATTTTAGTTTCCAATCGAAGTTCTAAATTATATCCATTTGCCTATAATTGTGTGGAAGTTCTAAATTATATCCATTACCTATAATTGTGTGGAAGTTCTAAGAGAACTCTATGGCCTATAATTGTGTGGAAGTTCTGAGAGAACTCTATAGCCTATAATTGTATGGAAGTTCTAAATTATATCCATTACCTATAATTGTGTGGAAGTTCTAAGAGAACTCTATAGCCTATAATTGTGTGGAAGTTCTGAGAGAACTCTATAGCCTATAATTGTATTGAAGTTCTAAATTATATCCATTACCTATAATTGTGTGGAAGTTCTAAATTATATCCATAACCTATAATTGTGTGGAAGTTCTGAGAGAACTCTATAGCCTATAATTGTGTGGAAGTTCTAAATTATATCCATTACCTATAATTGTGTGGAAGTTATAAATTATATCCATGGCCTATTATTGTGTGGAAGTTATAAATTATATCTATAGCCTATAATTGTGTGGAAGTTCTAAAAGAACTCTATAGCCT
Organism: Lutraria rhynchaena; assembly: GCA_008271625.1. Lineage (NCBI taxonomy): Eukaryota > Metazoa > Mollusca > Bivalvia > Venerida > Mactridae > Lutraria > Lutraria rhynchaena. The sequence continues at coordinate 4,014,379 of VIBL01000005.1, read as the reverse complement.
ATCGCTCAAAAAGACTCTTTAATATGCCGTTATGATATTGACGTTTTCTTCGAAATTATAATTCTACATATTTCCTATATTCTTAATGAAATAGACGAAATAACTTTGCTTCATGAATATAGATATTTTATCAGAGTTTTTGTTCACTGAAGTTTATAAAATCTATTTCTCATTATTTGCAGTGATTACGGTTATGAAGTCTTTAACATTACCACAGTCGATAAACAAGAGTACAAAGTCGTCCATTTTGACAAAGCTTTTCAGTTCGTGCCAACCGGTCGTTGTCGGTAAGTATTTGCAGTATTTAGTCACTTGGTAAACCGTTGATGCATCTGTGAACACAAATATCACAGTATGTTACAAAAAGATACGAAATTGCCGAAAAAGTATTTTACCTATATATAGTGAATCACGTAGGTGTATACCGTACCAATGTACATTCTGTTTATGTATAAGATGATGAAGTTTTATTTTGTGAAATAATTATTGAAACATTTCTTGAATAGAACTAAACTATCTTTGAGTTCAGCCGATGGTTTATGAACATTTTTACGAAGTTTTCAAATAACAATCCAAAAGTTCGGAAACTGCTTGCAAGACAATCCAACGAGCCAAAGTAGATTACTGTTTTATTGGTATAGCAAAATAGCCTTTTTAAGGTTACCCGACCGGTCCTATGTTTGACACCGAGCACAAGTTTCTAGCAACTATATCCAGGTACGAAAGAATTTGGGGACGAAACGTTCCTCCAGAATATGAGAGGTGTGTTCGCACAAAACTACATCTCAAATATTCAACATGGCACAAGAGAAAACATAATAGAAAATAATATGCTAAACATTACCTGAATTACATACTTAAGGCCTGGTGTATAATTAAAGATTAAATAAATGAGTATACATAACTGCTTATGAAGATACCCATATAGTGTATATACAATGTACAAAGTTCTCAAAGTTACTATTTGATACACCAAAATATGAATATTACGAATAATTGTAAACAAGACGACACAATGACGAGAGTTAACATGGTTAGGTATATCTAATATTATTTCTAATATCAAATATTTTTGGATATAAATACTTAATTTCCTTATAACATTTCTATTTTCGCTTGAAAAAAATTTAATTAATTTAAGCATACTAGGGTTTCTTCTACAATATTAAGGAATATAATTGTTTCTTAGTTCAGAATATGACTCACACTCAAACAAAAATGATACTCATCTTCGAACAAGTTACAGTTTACACAAATTCTACCATTTACAGGAGTTACTATCGGTTTGTTCCATTTACCAGTTTCTATATGTAATTTATGAGAGGACATCCTAAGTTTAGCAAAGTCAAATCGAAATTCGGGTATGTTTAAGATATTTAAACACTGCTATGTTCTTATAAAATAATGCCCTGCTTGAGTCATTCAGTCTATATGTATACAATACACGTACTTGCATGCTTCAGAACAAACAGTACATGTAGTAGAGGCGGTGAATGCATTCAGATGTATCGGCATCATTGGATGTTGGTTTGGGATGAAAGACTCAGCACCTGGCCTCCAGTGACATTTCTGCCGGTAGAAGTGCCATCACATTGTCAATGTGTAAATGTTGGAAAAGCGTCCACAAGGCGTAAGAAAAGAGAGTACGTATATGTTACTATAATAAGAGAGTATTATATGTGTACCATCGCAACAAAACAATTATGATTATGCCACCTTTTAGGACCAAAGAAAGGCATATTAATATGAAGGCAGTCTGATTAACATTTTTTCAAATAATGAAGTGTTTCAAAAACCATTCTGGAAATAATTGATCGTTGTATTGATTTTGTAATAATAACTTCCACCCAATAATAGGCCATGGATATAATTTATAACTTCCACACAATTATAGGTTATAGATATAATTAAGAACTTCCACACAATTATAGGCTAATGGATATAATTTAGAACTTCCACACAATTATAGGCTATAGATATAATTTAGAACTTCCACACAATTATAGGTTATATATTGTAGTGGTACCTTAGCGAGGTTTTATTGTGCTTAATGATAAAAATGTGAGCACGTTGATCTTATGGAAAGTAATGCAATTATTAAATTTGACAAAATTACTCGAGTCACTTAGATAGAAAGTTTGGTTGCTGTGAATTTCTGAAATATAGTTCAAGTATGCCTTACATAAACAGAAAATCCCTTTCGGCCATGTTCACTACAATTACGTGTGTTGCAAAGGGGATACAACTGCTGCATAGTGGGTTGAACGTAGGTAATGATAAAGCGGCCACGTATGAACTAATCGCAATTTTACCTAGCTGGTCACTAGGACCATGTGGCTCAGGCTGTGACGGTCATAAGACAACACAGATATAACTATAGGTGTTGATTATATTATTTTTTTTGTTGTTCCAGGTCATGCGATAGGGACATTTACATGCAAATGAAAAATTCACAGAACGATATTCCGCTTGGGTGATCTGCATCAATTTTTTATTATAATAAATCTATGCAAAACTGGACGAAGTTATTGACATAGCGAAATCAAAATCACTTCGAATTTTATCTTGGCTGACGTTGACGAAAGCTTTCATATACATCACGCTTATGCACACATTGAATCATTCATAACTAAAACGTATGTAAAGCCGTGCTTTATTAAATTTTGACTGGATCAGCACTTTTGAGACTATAATTTATGTTCTGATAAAGACTTCTTTGGTTCAGTTTGTGAGCTGGAGAATGCAGAATTACAGATTCAGCTACAAAGTGTTTGAAAAAAAAACTGAGTCAAGCGGTGTGCATATTTTTTACTACTCGTGCAAATGTACTTCATTCTCCTCATCTTTGACCAGCTTCAACGCAAGATGTACACAAATTTTGAACACTACTATGTTTGTAGACGTACTTGAGTTAGTGTAAATGTGACGTCTGATGATAATGTACGGTAGAATAGTGACCAACTTTCAAAATATCGCAATGGCGCGTAAAAAAATTTCTTGCCATTGTCATTTTTTTCTGGACAGCAAAAGTAACCTTTAAAAGTAACCCACACAGAGAGAAATACATTCATAAAAGGGAAGGTACTTAGCGTACATTTTTGTGTAATTATTCTTAAATTTCATTGCTGTTGTTTAGTGTACGAGTGAATAAACTTTGTCTCTGCCTACGTAATCCTTATAAGGTTATTTGGCTGGAAAGATAATCACGATATGCGTAGGAAGCTCGCATTTTAGTTTCGCTCACAATGTGTGGATGCTATTGTACTTTATGATGCATTATCTTTTGATGCAGTTATGATAATTTATTTTTATTATATGTATTATGTTGCTTTGTTGTTTTGTGGCTTTCCGGGACCTTTGGATAACCCCTTCAATGTTCTCATCTGCCCAGCACACCGTCTGAGATAGAGACACATGATGGATCAGAGTTAGACGAGTTTTGACGATTTCTTTCCGGCAACAAAAAACTTTGTTTATCCTAATTGAGCGCGCGAAGTAATTATGTGACATATATGCGTTATATATTATTATGTTTGTTACGCTTGTATAACTATTCTTTTGTAAATAAAGAGGAAACGCTAGATTTGTCCTTTTTCAAACTTTCATTTGTAAACACAAACATATCACATCAAGCATACATGAAGTATAACCCCAAGCCCAAACTTTTTGCTGTTGTTGATATTTGTTCTTTTAACATCCAACCCGACAAATCCTAGTTTTTGGCGTCCAACCTAAAGTATTTGACAACACAGTGCAAAGCACGAACGTATTTGTGGACGAATTATAACACCTAAGTACGTTTACAAAAAAAGATTAGAAAAGAAACGTTTGTCCTTTTTTCAGGTCAAGTTGATTTGTAACTGTAAACATTACTCACTTTTTCCACGCTAATTATACGTATATTCCTCTGTGTGACACTTGAAATCATTAATCACAGAAAAACCTCACCTAGCGACCACCTCGATATTAACACCACCTTTTTATAACAATTGATTAATTTTGGACCAGTTTTTGATATTGTCTCTTTATTTTAACTCGATAATAAGTCCATCTAAAAGAATTAAGACCAATTTATCCGCTCAAAAAAGGTATCAATATCAAGGATTTCCGGTACAAATATTCTTTAAATTCAAGAAGCGGGACCAGAACGAAATATCAAGTCCTGAGGGTAAATTCGTTATAAAAACGGTTAAAACGTCAAACAATTTCCACTCAAAAGGTAGCGAATTAAATAAAGATATTAAAATACAGTAAACTAAGTATTAAGACCACATTCGGGACACATATTGTCTTAAAATTAAGCGGATCGTAGAAATTCAGCCCGAAAATGCATTTTATATTTATAATGAGAAGTCCCGGTGTTGATGTAGTCTCTAAGTGAGCTTTTTTGCTGTGTAGCACAATTTAAGCAATAAAAATAAAATTTTCATATAAACTCACTGGCGTAGTTTTCGTTATGAGGGAAAAAAACCTTGACAAACTTTGACTACTTACAACAAGAGTTACTTCCCGTTTCCATAAAGACCGTTCTAAGTATGAACGAGTCTAAATCAGTCGAACTGGAATAAAATAAAACATCTTCGAAAGTCGTACAATAGAGGAAAGACATTTTCTGCTACTGCCTAGTAGATATACACAACAGAAATCAGTTTATGATATTGAAGCCATTTATATTGTATGGATAGGATAATTCGAAATAAGTCTTATAAGTCCTCATCAGCTATAACTGTTAATATGTCGACAATGTAAGCATATATACGATTATACAGACAAACATGCGAACAAAAGAAAAACAGAAACGAGAGAGGTGGGATGAGAGAGAGGGAGAGAAAGGTGAGGGGGACAGAAGAGAGAGAGAGAGAGAGAGAGAGAGAGAGAGAGAGAGAAGTGGGAAGCGAGGGAGAGGGGAAGGGAGAGGGGGATAGGAAAAGAGGGAGGAGTGGGGGACGGAGACGGAGAAGGAGAGAGAGAGAAGTATGGGAGGAGAGGAAGGGAGCGATAAGGGAGAAAAAGATAGAAATAAAGTAGAGATGGAAGGGAATGAGGGAAGGCGTGAGAGGAGAGTGAGAAGAATGAGAATGGAAGAAGAGAGAAGTGGAGGGAGATGAGAGGAGTAATGCACTGAATTCAGCAGTGAGACAATGTATGTATTCAGTTCTGTTGCTGCCAATTGTTTTGCTATAACACGAATTAAAAAGCGCAGTCAAATTCAATAGGTAGGCAGTTAAGTATTTCCGATAGATTAAGACCAACCTTTGAAAATAAACAAAGTGGTTGTCAGCCTTTGCGACAGAAGTATACGCGTAGATATGAATACACATACATCCCTGAAACGAAAAAGTTTCAATTAATAGGTCGCTAATTAATTACATACAGTGTACAATTCATTACCAAAATACATTATCAGATCACCGTGCCACGATCAAAGATTTTAACGTGGATCAATTTTCAATTATTTCCAGGGTGTTAACTTTGATTAAATTGTTGATAATTATTTAAGACATGCTCGATAAATTTATTTTAACATAAAATTTAGTACATGGTTGCAGTGTGGTTTCCGTTCAAACCGATGTAAATTTTAACTAATAATTGATATTAGAACGAATTCCTGAAGATTAATGCGTACCTGGACAAGGATTCCTTCTCTATTGATAACAATCTGTTCGCTTAATTGAAACATTTATTTAGACTAGGTGACATTATTAGAATGAAACTAGGCCCAAACACTATACGCATGCATACATGTATATGTATACCAGTTTTCTATACTAAAGTAATAATTAATTCAGTATTTAGCTAACAGCTTGTAGCTGGAGATTTAGCGGATCGCTTCAGATGTAAAGCCAGCCTTTTCTACCGCATAACTTCAAATCGTGCGTACAGCTTTTAATGAAACTGTTCACAGTAGATGGTTGATTTACAACGTGAAAATATGCCTGCTTAGTCGTTCCCATGTTGTACTGAATATTGGTAATGAAACTGTTGGATTTCTCAAATTCTTTCATAAGTTAAACTTATCGAATAATTAAAAACTATTTTGTTGGATATTTAACTGTGACTGAATTATTTATTTAGTTAGATATACAATTGCAAGGAATTCACGCGTGGATTAGAAAAAAAAACGTACGGACGGACACTCATGTGATAGCTATGATTTTTAGTGTAAGGAACTAGCGACTGTAAGTGAGGGTCTGGAGAGGGATCTAAACGAAATGAGAAATTGGGTGATGTCCCCTTTATTACTCCTGGTGGTAAGTAAAACATATTGACCCCTTTTAGATGTGTTGAATAAGACGACTATAAATGATACACTGTTGTGTCTTCTACATTGACAACTTAAATATTCACCCGTCTGACGGGAAATACGATCTTCAAATGCACATTACTTGAAAACACAAAACATGTATTGTATCGCATAGACACTATTATATGTTCTGTTTTTATAATGTACGTAGTTTTAGATAGTTATGGGATAAATTTAATATGATATCACTTAATTATACTGAGATATTTTAATGTGCAAGCTGTTAGTGCAATTTAAATTATATTGAAATAGCAATTTTGAACGTGCAATTGTAATGGCACGCATTTGATTTGGGCATCAATATCTTTTATTTACTCATAATACTTTGGAATGAATTTATGTTTATAAGTGTTTAACGTTCGGGATTTTGAATATCGTTAAAATTTGTTAAAAACCTGTGTTCATTATCAGAAAAGAAAAGTATCATAATCATACAGTTCTTCCGACGATAATTTGTTCTGTTCTGTTTTACTCTGCTCTGCACTACTCTGCTATGTTCATTTCTGCTCAGCTCAGCTCAGTTCTGTTGTTTTTAGTTCTGCTCTTCTCTGCTCATGCCTGCTCTGTTCTGTGCTGCTATGCTCTGTTCTGCCCTACTCAACTCAGCTCTTTATTGCTGTGCTCAGTTTTGCTCTAATTTCCTCTAATCTCCTCTGCTCTGCTCTGTACTGCTCTGCTTTGCTCAAATTCTGCTCTGATAATTAAGTATAACTTCTTAAGGAAAGCTTTTAATACGATGAAGTAAAAAAAAGAAAATAACAGTTTTTTTTTTTGCTTTATAGGAAATAATAAGATTTTATTGGACTTGACTTACATCGTATATTATTCAATGCGTGATGATATGTATGAATTCGAAATTTCTAACAGTGATTATGTTTGGGGAAACCCTCGATTCGTTTAAAGTTTAGCATCGATGTATATATAGACCTCGATATTAAGACCAGCTTTCGCCAAAAATATACCGCCTGTATACATCTGTATTGTACTTGTCTCATTATCAAGGTTGAAATAGAGAGGTCATACTGTAAACTGCTCCGGAAATAAGTGGTCGTTATAATGAGGAGGTATTCATGCTGAAACTGTCGCTAAGTGAGGTTATACTGTATCTACATGCTAACATGATAATAATATAAATAGTCGCCTTATTGACACATATTTAAGTAGTATAGACGTGTTAACATAGTTTTATAAAGAAGAACACGTGATCAGTGAACGTTCTATTAATGGTCAAACGGATTGATGGCGATAACCCATAGCCATAGATGAATCTTACTGGGGCAGAATGACCGCGACCTTGCATAAATACTGTAAAAATATCAATGCTGAGGGTCAGACTAGTAATCTACTAATTGTATCATTTTTCTTAATATTTAAACAATTTGATAGATTTATATTTCCATATTTAGGTCAATGCATACGTTTAAAATACATGCATGTTTATTTTGATTGACTTCTAACCATTTGTATATTATGTTTTAAAGATTACGTAAACTTCAATTTCGTGATCCATTTAGACTAGGAAGGAGGTAGGCACCTTCTTGCACTCACCCTGTCAATTATGTTGCTTAATATCTACAAAATACTTTCACAAATAATTTTACAATCAAAATTCTACCAACAAGATTCGTCAGTCTCAAACCATGCCACATTTTGTCGTATTAATCAGAGTAAATACAATATATTACGCGTATATTATTGATTTTTCATTGACATGAGTCACTTCCAAAATCTTAAATTAATATCATATGTTAATGATGCTGATTGTTTTAATACTTGAGCATTGGCGATAAGGCTTTAAAAATGTTAGTTTGCTGTTCTGCTACCAAAACTTTCAACAATTGTTAGATAGGTAGTCATTTTTATAAACATTATATGCTTGCACTACAATCAAAAAGTTGGAACAAAGAATGAAATTCTTTTGTCAAAAATACCAAACAATGAGGTACGGGTATTTATGAATGAGTTTGTCGCGTAACATATAAAAGACACTCTGTAGGAGGTTTTATAGAAGACAGTATGTAGAATGTTTTTTAGAGGACAGTCTTTAGAAGGTTTTATAGAGGACAGTCTGTCGAAGGTTTTATAGAGGGCAGCCTGTAGAAGGTTTTATAGATGGCGGTCGGTAGAATATTTTATAGAGGAGGATCTGTAGAAGCTTTTATAGAAGACGATCTGTAGAAGGCTTTATAGAGGACGATCTATAGAAGGTTTTATAGAGGACGATATATAGAAGGTTTTATAGAGGTCGATCTGTCGAAGGTTTTATAGAGGTCGATCTGTAGAAGGTTTTATAGAGGGAAGCCTGTAGAAGGTTTTATAGAGGACGATCTATTGAAGGTTTTATAGAGGACGATCTATAGAAGGTTTTATAGAGGTCGATCTGTAGAAGGCTTTATAGAAGACGATCTATAGAAGGTTTTATAGAGGGCAGCCTGTAGAAGGTTGTATAGAGGACGATCTGTAGAAGGTTTTATAGAGGACGATCTATAGAAGGTTTTATAATTTATAGAGGTCGATCTGTAGAAGGCTTTATAGAAGACGATCTATAGAAGGTTTTATAGAGGGCAGCCTGTAGAAGGTTGTATAGAGGACGATCTGTAGAAGGTTTTATAGAAGACGAACTATAGAAGGTTTTATAGAGGACGATCTGTAGAAGGCTTTATAGAGGACGGTCTGTAGATTTTATGCAGGAGGATCTATAGAAGGTTTTATAGAGGACGACCTGTAGATTTTATATAGGAGGATCTATAGAAGGTTTTATAAAGGATGGTCTGTAGATTTTATAGATGAAGATTTGTAGAAGGTTTTATAGAGGACGGTCTGTAAATTTTTACAGGAGGATCTGTAGAAGGTTTTATAGAGAACGATCTGTAGAAGAATTTATAGAGGACGATCTGTAGAAGGTTTTATAGAGGGCAGTCTGTAGAAGGTTTTATAGAGGACGATCTGTAGAAGGTTTTATAGAGGACGATCTGTAGATGGTTTTAATAGAGGACGATCTGTAGATGGTTTTATAGAGGACGATCTGTGTAAGGCTCTATAGATCTGTAGAAGGTTTTATTGGTAGGTGAAGAATTTCATTCTCTGAACACTGTTTTGAGTTTAATATAATCGTTATACTGTCGTTATGTTGTTTACACTGCCAATACATAATTATGCTTGTAGCGATGCCAAGTAATTAATATATGAAGTTTACCAGAATCTGTACATATTGAACAATAGGGAATTTGTGAAGTCAAACATACTATAGTTGTTTCTAAATGATACAAACAATTATTTCTATGTTTACGAACAGCCTACCAGATTTTATGTTGACTACTATTCTGAGCTACAAAGAGACCCAGCCGGAGAATTTTTGCAATTAATTACCGTATCGTATTTTACATATATAAATACTTTATTTACACAAACGCTATTTGTTAAAATCATGGATGATGGTTTATTATGCTACAGTCGCACCTTTCTAATCTGAACCCTCTCTAGTCCGGACACTACCTCAAACATATCTAGACGAGTTTGTCCCGGCCGATTTTTTCGATCTACTTTGATCCAATTTTTGATCCGGTCTTTTTCGCGTGGTACTGAGAGGTAACAATGTATAATACTGTGTATTGAGTGCTAGCATAACTCAATGTTTTGTCGAGAATTCATTGAGAATACAGATAAAAGCCCGGATGTAATGTTTTCCCACGGTTGCTATTACTGAATACATTTTCCTTTTCCTTTGCCGTATGTTTCCGCTCGAGGCTGTTGAAATCCCCCCCTTTATTCATAGACAAGACTACAGCTTTTTTCGTCTATTTTATAATCTATTCTTAACCCTAAGCTATTCTTTTGATAGAGATACAGAAACGAGATATGAGGTAAGAAAGAAACAAATCTAGGAATTAAATTTTAGCCAGCATCAAAATTATTCTTTTTTTTATAGATTTAAATTATCTCAATATCCGAAGAGAATTTACAACTAAAAGGTTTACTGAATATGAAGATACCTTCATATCTAGCGGTACTGTTTATCATACTCTCACGCGCAGACTGTTATAACACTAGCGAACGGCTGGTTGAATTCGTAGCCCGGATGAGAAAAAAAATACTGTATCTCACCGGTACCCTTTGAACAAGTGATTTATAATTAAGTGATAGAAATATTCAATCAAATGATCGCAATTAACAATGTTGAGGCAATGAAACTGTGATTTCTGTTAAATACTCTGACCGCGTCAATCTCTTTGATAACAAACCGGTATAAATCCATTTTATCTTGACATGACATGACTTGGCTTATCACTATTAACTAAATGTTACATTCATGGCAGGGCTCAATGAATAACAAATATATTTTGATTCATTCACGTGTCCAGAAGGCAAACATCACTCCCAGCTCTGACATGAATCCGGCAATAATGGATAGTTGTATCACCATAATGATGTAATAAATTGTACTACTGTTCAACCAGTCTATTTGGATAATGTCCGCCTTGTTTGATCAGTCGGTAAATAAGAATATCAATGACCTAATAGTCGTTAGTCTTTACCTATTTTATGTAACACCCATTTTTCTTACACCAGTATCAGCTGTGAACGATTACTCACATAGGCCTCTATATGAACATTTCGTTCAGTTTTTTTCTTTTTTGTGCTTCAAAAATGTGTCCTTAATAAAAATCTCGGGTAGAGTATAAGTGTGTATTCGTCGTATTAAGCATAAAATTATTGGTTTGTGGTTACGGGGCCCAAACTTACAGAGCCCCTAAAGTGACACTTATATTTTGACTTGTAGCACTCTTGTTTATTTCGTATTTTGTACGGAGCCCCTAAAGTGACATTCTACACTTATATTTTAACTTGTAGCACTCTTGTTTATTTCGTACAAACTCACCGTGTAGGTAGGTATTTATTATGGTACTGTTTTATATTTGTACTGAGAAATGCTGAAATAAAAAACGGAAACAATGGTCATAGTAGGTAATTACTTTCTCGTCGGGGAACCAGCGTGTCCTTTTGTTAACAGTGTCATCTACCATGTTCTATTTTGCACCAGTTCTATATCGGAAGACTGAATTGGGATTTTAAGAATAGCGGTCCTATAAAGAGTGTATTATCACACTGATTTTTAACGCAGTCAACTAATTCTCCTTCCATCACCGATACATGAAGCAATCGTTTTCAATGACATGTGTTAGGACCTGTTATTTCTGGCTCGGCACACCGGAACTGTGGTTACTTTTGTGGTACCTCTTTAAGTCATTAGCATGGTTTAAAACGATATCGTATGGTATTTACAATATCCGTATCAACCATACAAATTCAATCGGTAAACCACACACTTGTGGGGATGTTCAATTTTCTTAATTAGTGCCTCGTGTTAGAACATAATCCGCGTACAGTTCAGTAAAACTACATCCTTATGGAACATTTCGCTACACCAACTTGTATCAAGAAATGTAACACTGAATGAGGTAAACAATAAAACATGCGTTGATTTGAGATATAGAATACGGTTAATGTCATATGAAAGAATACTTTTCTAAACGACTGACTTCTCTGGAAGTGCATTGCGTTTGATAAACTACTTCTCTTGTACCGGTCTGGCTATTTCATAGTAGTGTCCAGCAAAAATCAGCAAAAATATTTAATTATTCTTTTCCGGGTTGTACGCCTGTTTACAACTTCAATTATGTTACGGCAGACATCAATTTAATAATTTTCTTTGAATTGATACCAATCCTTCTTATCTTGTTCCCTGTAGATAACTTCTGACCTTACCATATGATTGACATGGTGAATGACCAATAACATTAAAACAAACATCTTCAACCAAATCTTCAAGGAGAATATGTGCCGCTCCCGGGGTTCGAACTCGTCTCCGAGGTCCGTAGACTTAACAGCCCTTAAAATTGAAGTATTTGACGGCTTTTAAAAACAATTAAGCATGCTAATTAAGACATTTTATGATAATAAGTGATAATACAAACATTTTTACTTATCTCAGTCTGAATCTCCCTGTATTAACATCTCTGTTGACATCTGAAACAATCGTCTTAACATCGTGGTGGTTTCATTTTGAGATTGAAATGTAGAAGAAATATTGAAAATTGGTCGGAAAATAAATGGTCGTTAAAATAACATAGATTAATACACAGGTGGTCGTTAAGAGAGGTATTATTCCATTTTTTAAATGGAGAGCTTAGCTTTTTAAAACAATGGTTAACTCGTCGAAACCTTGATATAACCGCACTCAAATGAGTATGATTTATACAATGATTTTACATGAAACAGAGAACGATAAAGTGAGAAAGAAGGTGGTGGAAGGAGAGAGAGAGAGGAGGGGGATCTCATTAAACACAAAATTGAATGCGCACATATGTGTTTGTTCTAAAGTAAGAAAAAAACACACAAGAACGTTCATCTGGATGAGCGCTTCTCACTTATCCATTTTAATTACGCTTCAAATGATTGTTCATTCATGCAATAGAGCCGAACCAATTTACCAGTAACCTGTGTTCATGGTTTGATATCAGATCAGTGAAACACGCTACAAAACCAGGGGGATGAGTGTCTGCGCCAGGTGTTAAAGATGTGACTCACAAGTCGTTAAGCAACACATGGAATCCATTTTGCGCGTTGAAAGCGAAATAAGTATTTTTGCTAATAATTTACTCATACACGGAGGCTCCGTACCAGCCGCTATGTTTGTGTAATAATGTACTATGTTAGTGTTATAATGTACTATGTTAGTGTTATAATGTACTATGTTAGTGTTATAATGTACTATGTTAGTGTTATAATGTACTATGTTAGTGTTATAATGTACTATGTTAGTTTTATAATGTACTATGTAAGTGTTATAATGTTCTATGTTACTGTTATAATGTACTATGTTAGTGTTATAATGTACTATGTTAGTGTTATAATGTACTATGTTAGTGTTATAATGTACTATGTTAGTTTTATAATGTACTATGTTAGTTTTATAATGTACTATGTTAGTTTTATAATGTACTATGTTAGTGCTATAATGTACTATGTTAGTTTTATAATGTACTATGTTAGTGTTATAATGTACTATGTTAGTTTTATAATGTACTATGTAAGTGTTATAATGTACTATGTTAGTGTTATAATGTACTATGTTAGTGTTATAATGTACTATGTTAGTGTTATAATGTACTATATTAGTGTTATAATGTACTATGTTAGTGTTATAATGTACTATGTTAGTGTTATAATGTACTATGTTAGTTTTATAATGTACTATGTTAGTGTTATAATGTACTATGTTAGTGATATAATGTATTATGTTAGTGTTATAATTTGATTATTTGATATAAGTAGGATAATTTGATTTAGGCATTGTATGTTCTATTCTAAGAAAGTACAAAATATTAAAAAGGAAAAGACAATGATGCAATAATAATTTCCTCGGCCTAGGGAACTCTCTATCATGGTATTACAAATAATAATTTCCTCGGCCTAGGGAACTCTCTATCATGGTATTACAAATAATAATTTCCTCGGCCTAGGGAACTCTCTATCATGGTATTACAAATAATAATTTCCTCGGCCTAGGGAACTCTCTATAATGATATTTACAAATCATATTTGTGAGCGTGTAAGTGTATTAAATAGTTAAATCACTACATCATACTGCACTTAGGACTTTTTGATGTTATTTCAATGTTGCGAACGTGAAATCACACGTTAAAGTACTCCCATCACATTTTATACGTGATCTTAGGAATGCGACATATAAGCCACTATACCCGGTGTATATTGACAAGTGTTTAAAAGCTAAATATTAAGTTTCAATTAGGGTAGCGTCGTATTTCTCAAATCATTTGTATACAGAAATACGACAGATAGATTTCAAACCTAGCTTAAGTGACTGGGGTTAAATTCCAAAATCATATTAAGAATCATACCGACCAACATCAAGTCTGCTTTATACACTTACGGTAGGAGAAGCATTTAAATTTTTATATGTTTAAAATCGAATACCCGACCGTTTTAATTAGAAATTAGAAATTCTGTCTACTTGTGTTTCGTAAGGCCAACTATTTAATTATATTAGTTTCTGGTGACGTTCTAACAATCCAATCTAGAGGAATGATTTCAAGTACATGAGCACTTAGAATTAAAATATACGCGACTGTACCAATTTAATTCGTAATGTTAATGTTAAAATGTTAAGTATGGGTAAATGTTAAGTATGGGTATTAAGTCTAGCCTAACGAAACTCAATAATTCACATTTTTTTTCAATTCATGATTAATACCAAATTTTTCGGGTCCTTCGTGGTTGAATGGTTATGGTTTCTGATTAGTAATCACTAGCTCCTCACCACTGTGTATTTAAATCTCACCCAGGACCAAATTTCAAACATGAGGATGCTGCCCAGCTTGCTTACGGGAGGTCAGTTCATGAAAACCAAAACTTCACGTTTAAATAGCCTTTTTACATTTGATATTTAGCTGATGGCAATTAATTTTGATTGACAATTAATGTATATAAATGCGCAGATATCCGACACGCTGTGTGTATTGACATTTTTATGAATATATTAAATTCTTTGTTGAAAGTTTATGATATGTACGTGGGAGGCATTGTTGAAATATTTAAATCAAAATTAGACTACTGTCAGCTGAAGTGTACCTGTGTATGTACTGATTGTATTTATTTCTGATGTTTTGATACAAGCCGTGAAACTAAATGATAGCAAAACTATTTTGTACATCATAAATTAAAATATTTAATCATAAACTAAAAGAATAATTTTTCATTGCTTGGCCTTTATTCAGCGGTGGTCATACTAACATTATTGTAAAACCTCGATAATAAGACCACTAATTGGACACAAAGCTTGATCTTCATGTTCAGGTGGTGACATTATCAAGTTAAAATATAGTAAAACTATTGTAAACTGGCCCGAAAATAAGTGGCCATTATATCCAGGTGGTAGGAGTACAAATGTCGTACGTTGAAGTGGTGTTCTGATAAGGTTTTATTGTACACATGTGTGGTTTAAACAGTCGAATACTGATTTATAACACAAATTTCCAGAAAGAGAAAGTGGTAGATAGATGACTTCCGAAAATGGCAATACAAGATAATACAAGATAATTCAAGATAATACAAGACAATTCAAGATAATACAAGATAATACAAGGTAATACAAGATAATACAAGATAATACAAGACAATTCAAGATAATACAAGATAATACAATGTAATACAAGATAATACAAGACAATTCAAGGTAATACAAGATAATACAAGGTAATACAAGATAAAACAAGATAATTCAAGATAATACAAGGTAATACAAGATAATACAATGTAATACAATGTAATACAAGACAATTCAAGATAATACAAGATAATACAAGGTAATACAAGATAATATAAGATAATTCAAGACAATACCAGATAATACTATATAATACAAGATAATTCAAGATAATACAAGATAGCGAACTATTTGCCATCAAATCCCATGTTCGAGTGATTCTGTAATCATGAAACTAAATAGGTTATATTTATAACCAAACAACAATTCCATTCATAGCAGTTTAGAGCTGTTTTATGATGAATTCTTTTCAGACTCATGATCAAAGTTCTTTTATATCTAAGAAAAGATAAATCTTTCATCTCGTGTTATTCGTCTTATGATAAAAATCACACGTTGATCGTGAAATACTAAAATACGTAACATCACAGAAATATTTTTAGCATACAAGCATTGTGGTGGAGTTGGCGAATGTATGCCCAGATTTAGACTTAATTATTCACGGTGGTAGAATTTCATAATACATTACAACATCAAATTATTTAGATATCACATATAAACACCGTTTTTCGTTAGTTTTGTTATAAACACTGATATTGGTTGAAACATTGAAAGTATCAAACATGTGAATAATTGACTATGATTTATCAAATCTGTCGCTTAAACAAAAAACAACGCATTTTTTTATTATTTTCCTCGTCTAGCAGGTATTTTATTGTCATCAAAATATGTATTTTTTCTATGGAAATATAATTATGAAAACCATGACTTGATAGTTGTTTTACTGCAATCATTTGATGAGATTTCATTAGGAAGACAATGCAGACTACAAAAAACAACGTCCCGGTCGTGTGCGGTTTTCAGAAATTTTACTTTATAACTGTCAGCGTACAAAGATCGCGTCCAAGCATTTAAAGAACACCAGTGCCCCACGAAACCATATCCTGAGGTACAATGTATATCACTAATAGTGTTTTGCATTGCAAATATAACAGGTCAAGAAATTACTTATATTTTATGAAAACATAGAAATCAACAGACTTCGATGTTTCCCAAATTCCCAAGATGTTCCAAGAATTTCTCTAGCCAAGATATAAATTTCTATCGATAGCTTTGCTTATCTCAAACATTATAGGTATAAATAATTCGCTTTATATACAGCCAATGTTTATGGCTTATCAGATGATCACCTTATCGTGTATGGTGTATATTTTGACACTTGTTACTATAAATATTTACATTCATGATTTAGTGTAGATTCAAACAAAGTAAGGTTGTTATAATCGCATACTTAAAGTACGATATTACGCACTATTAAGACCGGGGGGGGGGTATGGGTAAAAATGAGTATAACGCTTACAAAATAGGAGAATTTCATCTAACCCGACCGACCGTCTTTTTTTTACTGCCCACAACATTCTTTCGACCAAATATTTAGTTGTGTGTAACCTATGGACGACAACACTAATTTAGTCAAGTTGGATCTCGTTGCTTAGTTTGAGATGTAATAACAATTTGTCAAGAATAAATTGTTGGTTTTCATTGTTAGTATCAGTTAAACTGAGGTTACTTATACCGAGTACTGTTAGGATGTCTCGACACTTAAATTTAAAACATGTCTACCTACCGACCTATCTTTTTCAACCTGTTATAAGAAACAAACCTGTTCAGGCCTAATCAAGTTTGAAATACAGAATACATATTGGAAACCGGTCCGAATGTAAAGATGGTTGTCATTGAGTGTGTCTGGACCCGAGATTTCGTTGTAGATAAAATGTTCTAATTGGGAACCAGCAGCCTTTCCGAACTTAGCTTGATTCGTTTATTGTGTATGAAAGGCTGTGATAAAATGCATTTCATAAAAGGAATGCACGGACTATTTTCGATTTTGAAGACCGTGTATTTTGGGGAAGGTGTACACATTAGCATAGCAAGATTCGGACCCATAGGGCTGGTTTGGGGTACAATTTGGACTTTTTGATTATTTTTTAATCTCATTAGTAAACTTTTGCACCGATTTTTCGGTATTACTTTAGAATATCATAATAATGCAGAGAACATTAAATTATGACTTCTTTGATCAAAATTACAATAAAGTTATTTATGTTTACTGTTTTTCACATTAATTGACATTAATCTGTGTTTATATGTATATTTGATTTATTTTCATTCTTTGGAATAAAACCTATGTTTTATGCTTCACGATCAGTAAGCTGAAATACTGTATAACGCAATATATCTGCGGTGTCAAATGTTAGCGTTTTTTAACATGTTTTGAATTGACGGGGTCATAAATTGGCGCGAACGCTCCCAGACCGCCAAATTTAAACTCTCGTTGACAATAACACGGGGCCATGAATATAAATAAAATGGTGGTGCTTTGAATTGGCTGTGTTTTGAATTGGCGCAACTGACCCTGACCGCCAATATAGCCAAAATAAAACCCCCGCCAAAACAAGTACTTATACAGTATTCTATTTTCTTTTTAGTTAAAGTAGTTTTATCTGCATTAAAACATTTATTCCCTTGAAATAAATTTTATCGACAGCTAGTGGCGTGTGGTTGTAAACATCTAGTACGTAACTGAATGTAAAAATGTGATGTTTTAATCATCATAAATATATTTGTCAAGGTATGTATCGTATACCTAACGTGTCGTAGCTTTTTTGCTTTTGCAAATAATATTAGCAGACCGTCAGATTAATGGAATGGATCCTTCATGTGCACCATAAAAGTTAACACCCGATTATCGACCACGTCAATATTAAAACGTTGTCAGGAAGAGGTAATATTATCTAGATGTAGAATTGGTCATTTCCGTTCAACCGATTCTTGGCTCCTCACCAGAGATTGAAAGTCAGAATGTATTCCAGGCAATGTACCACAGACCTGAAGCAATTACTAATTATATAAAGAAAGTCGGACTTTATAATAAACTGTGATACCTTTTATACACTTCTTTTTAACTGTGTATACATGTATATATACTATGTATAATACAATGTAAATGAGATTAGTCTCACAAACTTTAATTTTGTTGCTGCACATCAATTTTAACCAATTTATATCAGTTACCCCCCATTCTTATTAATACATTATCCTTTTATGCGATGTATGTATATTTTGCTTTCCCTTTTATTTAAATGCGCGACATGACTTTTAGTTGTGGATGCGGCATTAAACGCCATAAAACATTAAACTATCTTCATAATGAAGATCCCTTACCGACAGACCGACTTTCTAATATTCTTATCACAAACACTTGTATTTCATCGTAATAAGAGTTCAAGTTGACAAATGTTTAATGAGCAGTGATGTACCAGTCTTATCACCGATTTTATATTCTAAACTACCAAAAATTAATTATGCATCAAATTTTATTAACCAACAAAGGGAGATAATGAATTATGTTTTTTTTAGTATTCCAAGGACATAATGGCAATATCTTTACATTTTTTTCAAACATTGTGGTGGAATCATTGAAAATATCTGGTAGTAACTATCAAAGAAATAGCGATAATAGGAAGTACTTTTCTTATAATACCAACATTTTGAGTCACATAGAGCATATAAAAAAGTACGGTATTATTGACATAATACCTTAAAACACCGGGTCTGTATGCAGACTCAGGTAACATTTTACATAATCAACTTTCATTCATTCATGGCAAGTAATTAATTACTCCATAAGAAATGCTCATTTCTTCTGCCAACATTTATGCAAAATTATTTGTAAGAGAGAAACGCCATAAAAACTGTATTAGCACTGTTTACCCCCAGTTAACACAAGTTGTGATGATAAATACTTACAAACTGTTTGCCAAGACGGTAAAACATTTTTTATCTGAACATAAGAAAGCGAAAGATGATATGTACTTGCTTATAAATATATCATTGGATTAGTTTCGCTTTCAAACGTCTATATGTTAACATATGAAAAGTGTACATGTTTCATTTATTGCAAAACCAGTTAACATAATTAAAATTCTTTTTGCTGTTGAATCGTCAGTTATTATGTCTTGATGTACACATAAGATAATTAAAACTTTGTAATGAAAAGAAATATCTGTTGAGAAACCTGTTGAGAAACGTCATGAATGGGAGAGATTTGGCCGTTAGATATGAATTGTTTATTCAATTTTTTTTGTCTGTAATATAAATCAATAAATTTGTCCAGAGCTCAAGAGTGATCTTAGTTCGAGCAGTGGGTTTTATTTACAGGGGCTGTTAAGTCAGTGTTGACAAGAATTCATACAACTGAATGTAAGTGTACATATATATGATGTAATACTTATATCAATGAGCCGTTACAAGCTTACATTGTTGAGTTACGTTATGATGTTTTCACACCGAATCTTATGAATGAATCTCTGATTATTACGATCTTACGTCGCTGCGCATTCCCATTTCTGACGAATTCACCTCAGTCTAGTACACTGTCGAATTATAAATGCTTGAGCGTAACACGCTCCATCATATAACACTGAAAACAAAAGCTTTACTAAGTAACAAATTCTGGATCTTCCGAGTAGCGTGCTGAGAGCTGAGTATTTGTTATTATAATTAACGCCGAGTTCATTGCCACGTTGATAACGGTTACCGTGTGGACAAAGGTCTGTCTAACATACATTAACTGCAACGATAGACTTTAGGAAATCTGTCCATAAAACCAACTCTGCACAAAGGCCATATTACTGTACTCCGTTGGTTAACTTTTTCGCAGGTTTGACTGTAAATTCTGAACACTATTTTGCTTCAGCACTTTAAAAGCTGTGGTAAGTTTCATTTTTGCAGTGTTCGTTATTACTTTCATCAGTTTGTTATTAATATCAGAACAATGCAATGAGTTATCTGTTACACTCGTCTGTCTAATGTATTACGTTTTTTTTCTGGAGACACGAATTCAATGCATCCTCATTAGCCGTTCTGCAGATTGTGTTAATCTAACTGACGCGGAAAATGCATCTAATGTTGAGAATACTTGTCAGTTTAATTATCAGAATTGTTATTGATAACCTTTCCGTCTTCGTTAGGATTATTTTACTGCAAAAGAGAGATGTACAGATATTTTATCATTCACGTTAAAACATTGTCGATCGGATGTTGTAATTTAACAAACACTCATATCGTCAAAGCAACGCAACGTTTTCAAAGCAGGATTCAAATTTGTCTGGTTTTGCTGAAGAAAAACATGAAGTGGTTTAATTTTATAACGATCTTTTCACGTTTTCATTGCAGCACGCGTATGTTCGCTTCCTGGCGTGTGTTCGAAAAGGAATATTCTAATTGATAGTTTTTTTAAAGAGATAAAGTAATGTATGTAATTCGGTCACTCGACCTGTATGTCAAAGTTTCTATTTCGACAGCTCAAACTATTGAAAAGGGTAGCAAAGGACAGATCCAATTAAATCAGACAGTACGCCTCTTACAAAACTTTTGGAAGCAAAGAACAGCGTTAATTCCTATCTTTGTAGTTGATGGGCAATACTTAAGCATTAACTGATTGCAAATTAGCGAACAGCAATGAAATAGTGCTCACATCACATATTGAACTGTTAGGAATATCGTTCATCTGTTATAACTAAGAGTTGGTTCAGGATACAATCACAGATATCTGTAGATATTATACGTAGGCTCAACGGTATTATATTACAGCACGCGCAGTTATCCTTCTTTGTAAATGATCGCTCGTTGATTGATTGGGGTGTAAAATGACTGAACGTAAATAATAGGAAACACTACAATGCATCTGGAATCCGTTTAAATGCATTCTACGTGTTTTCGTAATCTCTTGTTGAAATATTCAATTCCGCTTGTGTCAACATCTATCCGTAACCTATCTTCACAATGCCTTTGGTTATCGACCTGGTATTTTTACAGAATCACAAGAGAAATGCTGAAGCAACTAACCGAAATGAAGTCAGTAAAAAATTGGACTAACTTTGTTATTGAAGAGCTATGGGAAAATTCGTTATAATCAATACAAAGCGACTTCATATAACCGATTTTACACCCTCACACTGAAATATTTTGGTTTATTGCAGATACACTAAATGTTTTTTTTCTCGTTTTTAGATAATTGCGGAGTGCACCGGAAGTCATTGGAGTCAATGGAGCGCCTGGGGCCAGTGCTCTCGTACATGTGATGGTGGTGCTAGGTATCAAACCCGTCGCTGTATGAAACGGAGGCAGAATAAAATCAGATGTAAAGGCGACACCATACGATACAGCACGTGTAGCAATGAAGTAATTTTTTACCTGTTTAGTGCAAAAATAGCACATTATATAGAAGTGATTTAGAAATGAAACAAGACATTTCGCCCAAATTTTGTGCTAGTAATTAAAGGCATGTAGTAGCACTAATACCTGTAGTTTATGTTTATATCCGGTGTACATCGGAACCACTTATTCACTTCGTGTTGTTTATAACTAACTCACCATAACTTAGGGATATTGGCCTCGATAACCGTACATGAGACTTACATTCCAGTGTTAGCTACTAATTCTATGTCTTTGTTTGGAGAATTTTCGCTTGAGTCATGATGTATATTTTCAGCCATGCCCAGAAAACGTTCCGGATTTCCGGTCTGAACAGTGCGCAGCGTACAACGACGCATCCTATTCTGGTCACGTGTTTCGTTGGTTAGCGCATCACGACCCTGAAAATCCGTGTGCTCTATCTTGTATAGCTGAAGGTACCCAGACTGTTGCAGTTCTGGCTCCTAAAGTACTGGATGGTACGAGGTGTGGTCCACAATCATTGAATATGTGCATCAATGGAAAGTGCGCGGTAAGTTTAAATGCACTTCTACTTATTTGGTATTCCTAAGTGACAGCGTTTGAGGTTAAGGTAAAAATCCTGATGGTGCTAGTAATTACATGGAACTAGCTTTTGTTACTTTTGTTAATATTATTAAGGGAAAGTAATTGATCGTTGAAACAAAATGAACCAGTCATTATCGGCAACGTAAAATGAACCATATATATATATACATGTATCATTATTATCAGCTACACAAAGTGCATTACATACCTTAATGAAATTTATTGAACTTGATCTTAATCGTTTTATAGCATGTTTGTTGAAATACAATTTTCTTCGTACCAATCTGAGAGTGGTTAATATAACTACTTGGCTACTTTAATACATTGGTTTCTTGTTTTATATGGTAAGGCATTGTTTCATGAAGTTCAATAAAAAACTTTGACACTTATTTCAGGCAGTAGGCTGTGATCACATGTTACATTCCAAACTCGTGCTAGACACTTGCGGCGTTTGTGATGGTGACAACAGCACGTGCGCCAAAGAAAACAAAAGAGTGGCCGGAAGATATCGATGGATACAGACAGGATATGGGGCTTGCTCTGTCACGTGCGGTGTAGGTACAGATCTTTTATCTGTTTTCTGTTTATCATCACATTTTACGTGTCAGTAGAAGTTCTGGTGGATTTTACTCCTCTCAACAATATAACAGTTCTAATTTAAAAGCGACTGACAGTTAACCTAATCAATGTTCAAGTACAATATGTGTGTTCTAGTACGATATGTGTGTTCTAGTACGATATGTGTGTTCTAGTACGATATGTGTGTCCTAGTACGATATGTGTGTGTCCTAGTACGATATGTGTGTCCTAGTACGATATGTGTGTTCTAGTACGATATGTGAGTCCTAGTACGATATGTGTGTTCTAGTACGATATTGTGTGTTCTAGTACGATATGTGTATTCTAGTTCGACATGTGTGTTCTAGTACGATATGCGTGTTTTAGTACGATATGAACGATATGTGTGTTCCAGTACGATATGTATGTTCTAGAACGATATGTGTGTTCTAGTACGATATGTGTGTTCTAGTACGATATGTGTGTTCTCAGCAAACGTCAACTTCTCCTCGAGAATCGCCAAAATCAGTCGTGGGGCACTAGTGTCTCAGATATAATATCTTCAAACGAATCGTCACGTAGAATAAGAGCCATGCCCGACGTATGAGCTCACGAACCCAAGGGTAGACCTAACTACCTACATATCATGAGTGGGAAGGTGTATAACACATATCATGACGAACTGTTACGACATTACTATCGTCGCTACCCGATTCAGTTATAAACAGTATATTTATTTATATATAAACAAGTATGCATCTTCTAAAATACGGTCCTGAAAAAGATTCGAATTAGCCACAAGATGAAACTAAGCTATTTGAATATATAGGTACGCTAAACATCGCAAAAAAATAACATTGAAAAAAGTGTGTCCTATTTGATTCGACAAATCTGCTCAAAGTGTTTGACCTTTAGATAATTACATAGGCCATAATTTGATTGTTAAATCAATTCGTAAAAAAAAATAACTCGCTTTCAAGAGGTTAACATTCTTTTTAAAATTTGATTTAATTACTCCTTTGATTTAAAATAAGTCGGTATTTTTACTAAAAATTGAATTCTATTTTACATGAGTGGAAAACGTTAAGTCCATTTACAGAATCATGGTTATAAAAGTAACATCAAAGAAATACACACCCCTGTATGCTGATGTCGAACAACGCATCTTCCCTTCAAATTGCAAAGAAGCGACTAACTCTTGTATTTATATAATAGCTAACATCGTAATGGCTAAAAATGATAGACAAATAAATGGGTTTTTAACCTACTAGTAGACATAAAAATATCTATATATTTTATTAACTAAATTGGCCAGGGCAATCTAAAGTGTGTACCGAAACTGATTTCTTGTCATCTAGAAGACGTCATATTGGGCGCACATCTTGATGTATTAAAACACGTAATATTTCGTCAAATATTAGAAATGGACTTTACAGTAAAACATGTGAGATGGTCTTATTATCAAGTCAAAAAATAGAGAAAATATAGAAAAGCGTTCATAGAAATTAAGTGCTTCGCATAACGAGGTGGTCGCTAAATGTTGTAATTAATAAATAAAAAACGTGTATTACGTCAGAAAATAATAAGACCGGTTACTTGACCAAAAACGACAATTAATGATAAGCTTAATATAATACACAGTAAATAAACGAGTATGTTATAAAATGAGGCCTTTGATCTTGAAGGATACGTTAGAAGCAATCCTATCGAGAATTTCTCTGTCTACAACTCAATCAAATCAAAGTTAACGTAAACGTATAATCGGGGTATATCAGCTATTTCCAATTAAAGTGGTATCTATTAATCAAATGATAAAAAATTCTCCCAAACATCTCACAGATACAGGCATGTCTTATAATTGTCAAGATTGTTTCAAAGATAAACTTTATTAACAATATCAGAGAAAACCGAATTCCACACGTAGTAGGGGGTTAAAGGGTGTGATAGATGTTTGATATGGATAATGGGCCCACCATTAATTTTCAAACACCAACAATAATAACATTATTTTTTGATTGATTGAAGTATAGAAGTATGCCTTCTAGTTGATTGATATTTGCTGTGTCTTAAGAAAATAATAATGTTCACCAGTTTTCTGACGATTAAAACTGTTACAGGTGAAACAATATCTTTGTTTTTGTATGTAAAATACTTAAAACGGGGCATTTTTCCCTGACGTGAAATAATCATTTAGATATTACAGTCGTTTATAGAATCATTTTATCATTGGGATTACACTCAGGATTTGTGATTTATTAATTTAATCAAGAGCAGACTTCATTGGATGGTTAATACATTTTATACTTATATATATCCATATCAAACATCTACATATATACATACTATTGAATATTAAGGGTTTATTTGTAGTTAAATCACTTTGACATTCGCATTTATACAATTTATATGGCATTAGTTACATCTTAGACATGATTAATTAAGTTAATATTAAGGCGTTCATAAGATAATACAAAAATGGCCCCTTTGATTCGCACAAAAACCTTTAGGTTATTTTTGTAAGTTTTCATTATTATAATGTCAATAATTAAGTATTTTTATAACGACCTTGTAATTGAGCTGAAGACTATCATATTAATTATTGACAATTTTGTTACTTAACTATACAATATTTGCAGCGGTTTCATAATGGCCGAGTTTGACAGCCAATCAGAATGATCGAATCTCGAATCTCATAGTAGCCGAGTTTTTTCATAAAGACATTGTTTATTCATAATGGCCGAGTTTTGTGTTCATAATGTCGTGGTTGACATCATATCGGCCCTGCATTTGAAGTAAAACGCGCCTATTATTGAATAGTTAATACAATAAACCTGAAAAAAAGCAGTTGTGTGTAGACCCTTTGTGTTCCCGACTACCGGCAGACGCCCTTTTCAGCCAACCCCTTAAGTTCGAAATACAAAATTCTGAGTCCGAAAATATTTTGACGAATCGTCTACAAACTATATGTTAAGAAAAGAAGAAGAAAAAAATTTTGACCTATCAACATTATATATTTTACAAGTAACCGAAGACACGACTATCAATTTAGTGCCTCTTCAAACTGAAGTCGCTGAACATTTAATAAATGTACTTACGTTGTTTTTTTTTGCTGCGCTAACCACCAAATTGTATTACTTTGTCTTTATCGCGGATTCCGGAAATATGAGCTATCAGATAAAATAAGAGCGTGAGATAGCAATGATACATTTGTTTAGATAATGTCAACGTATTATTTAAGAGTTTCTACGATTTTTTACTTGTTTAAATATACTCCCTATCTAGATATTTCACTGGAAGAACATGATTTTTACCAGCTGAAAATACAGGTGCGGTGTCATAGAATAGGGAATCAGATTCACTATGCTGGAGTTATACAGGCAGATTTATCCTTGAAATATTTATCAGTAGCATTAAATTCCGAATTCCAACAAATAATCTCTTCCAGTGTGTTAATATGAACTTGTTAAGAGTGATAGATTATTCGAGATAACTACATATTTAAAGCGGCCGCTCTGTGTGTTGTAATTGACGTGTTATCATATGTATCAAAATTAAAATTTCCAGGGTTGCTATGCTTTAAGTATTTTAAAGCGAATTTAATCGAAACAATAATTCGTTTGAGATATTTACATAATAAAAGGGATCTTCAGTGTTTTTAGTTAACATAGTTTAACATGTCATAGAGGCCGCCTGTGAGAAAAGGTTGATTCGTGTAATATTAACACTTGCAGTTTCAAAACCATTTATAGTCACTGCGGAAAGCATTGTAGACTAATTTTATGTATATTCAGACCTGTGTATTAAGACCACCCATGCGAACGAAATTATTTTTATCTTTGTTTATGTTTATTCGTTTATTGAAAACAATAATTTTCTGACACTGTTGAGACACTTAGTGGACTCAGTGTTTCCTCACTTGCAAATTTCCTTGTTTCCCATGTTGTGGAAAAAACATGAGGTAAAAATACCATGGTTATAAGATGAACATTCTGGCGTTAATGTGTAAATTATCTATATTTGTGCTTACATCATTTTAATAATTTTTGTCTGAAAAAGTGTACATTTGTTTATTTTCTGTTTATCTTCAGAAAATGGAAGTAATAAAGCTATATATTTATATATTACCTCTATCATACTATGCTGATCTGTATTCAAGCCGATTTTGTGACATTTCGCATTGCCCTATTGTCAGCATTTTAGGTATCGAGGAAAATAAACAATACTAATTTTTTGAAGTACATACGTCAAACATAAATAAGAATGCGATAAAACAGCCACATTTTGACACAAACCATTTACAAAAGGTATACATTCCATATTTTAAAAAGGCCAGAAAAATAATTCTGTTGCCGGTTACCCGCCCTGTCCTAATTTTGGGCACCGACAGTGAAGTTTCTATACGTTTATAAATCATTGCTCCAAAGTACGAGAGGTATGTGTGGAAGAAAAAGAAAAGTTTTGAGGGACAGTAACCGCGGACACCGTTTTTTCTCTAGCCTTAAAAATGTTTAGCGACGAACATATACGATCAACTGTCTGTATTGGATGGTACGACTTAATTCCACACAGCCCTGATTTATTAAATAGTCTAAAACCAATTTATTTATAATAGACGCATTTTGTAAAAAGCTGAAAATCGGAAGTATTTCGTGGGAGTTCTTTAATGCCATAATTGCCAACTATTGACAGCTTCACTGGCATTTCAGTTCAAAATTGATTGCTAATATCATAACGGTCTTACTAAAATGTGCTAAAATAATCCGAAAACGTCCGAAATATTCCGATAATATCCAAAAATATTTCGAAACAACAACTTTCCATTATATTTTATCTCTGTTATTTATGAAAATTCTTGATAACTTGTCATTATTTCCATAATCCTGTATGAAAGCAGACGACTTATTCTGTCAGTTTCCCAAATTCTCGATTTCCACGTGCGATCATTAATTGTCTAGAATAGCAATAAATTAGTATGTCGATATTTTTTAAATCAGGCACTAGTAATTCAACTTACCAAGCAAAGTGCGCTATATTTTCATATCTTATTTAAGAATTTATATCGAACAAGTGAAATACACTTTGGTCAGCGAGAATTTACCGACAATCTTAAATCTATAATTGCGACGACCACCTACTTTAACCTCAAGAACTTTTGAACACTCGCTGACGTAACAATCATCATGTGATAAACCAAACACCCCGTCTTCATAAACAGTCAGTTTTTGACGTCTTCATGAACAGTTTGCTGTCAGTTTTTGCTGTCTTCATACACAGTTTACTGTCAGTTTTTGACGTCTTCATAAACAGTTTACTGTCAGTTTTTGACGTCTTCATAAACAGTTTACTGTCAGTTTTTGACGTCTTCATAAACAGTTTACCGTCAGTTTTTGACGTCTTCATAAACAGTTTACTGTCAGTTTTTGACGTCTTCATAAACAGTTTACCGTCAGTTTTTGGCGTCTTCATAATCAGTTTACTGCAGTTTTTGACGTCTTCATAAACAATTTGCTGTCAGGTTTTGACGTCTTCATAAACAGTTAGCTGTCAGTTTTAGACGTCTTCATAATCAGTTGGCTGTCACGTTTTGAAGTCTTCAGTTTGCTGTCATTGCTTGATATTTTTGTCGTATGCTTTCTGGACGATTTCTTATCTCTGATTGATTCAAAATTCAGCAAATAAATTATGTCAGCGTGGTATAAAAATAAGCTATTCATTTGTGCAGCGTGACTTTTACGTCTGTGCTTAAATTTGTCACGTGGTATGCAGTAAAAACTTGATATTAAAATCAGCTTTGGGACCAAATATTAACGTTGCCTTAAAATCGAGTTAGATAATGACTTTACTGAAACCCAGTAAAACTATACAGTAAAACCTTATTTTGTGACCACTTCAATATAAGGATCGCCGTGTTATACCACAACTATTCTTCGGTTAGGGTGTCAATGATTTCTCAGTATTTCAACTCGATAATAAGACCACCTCGATATCACGACCGATTTATTTCGGCCCGAATTAGAGTCGTAATATTGAGGTTTTACTGTATTCCATAATGATCAATATAACACTGTGGTTTACTGTATTCCATAATGATCATTATTACACAGCAGTGCGAGTATGGTGATACAAAATGGTTGTATATTGCTCATTGGTATTTTTTTATTAAACATTAAATAATTTGTTTAGCAATTTATGAATTTAAGTGTATACTTATCATCCATTATATACAATTTTACACAATTCTAATTTTACATTTTTACTGTATAAATTTCATCACGATGACTAGAAATATTAAGGAAGATTTAAACGATTGTTATAGAAATATTTTTTTAGATAGGTGTTAAAGACAAGCGACTGCTGTGTTTCGATTCCGCACACGGACGTGTAATGGATTCCACGTATTGTGACAACCTAATTCGACCTCAGGATACGAGATCTGTGTGCAGACCAGGACCTTGTCCAGCCGAGTAAGTTTTCACATCACAAGAAATGTAAAATATTGTTGAAATAATGCGTGTGGCTAGCTTATTACACTCATGTCAATGCCGCGTTGTCATTAAATGTTGCAGCAACAATGAATTATCTCCTATGACTAAAGACTTGGCCGCATGGAATAAAGGTTGAACCAACGATATAGTTGCACCGCTTACGCAAAATACCAAACTTTGGTATACATGGATGATACAATTCGTTCTGTACAAAATTGGCCAATATACATATTCTACTGTAAAAATGAAGTTCAAATATCAGAATTATATCAATGACTAAGTGCTGATAGTACTTTTATTAGTCCAGGTTACTTGTTTTGGTATATCCGAAACACATTCGACAAGTGCTACTTCAAAATTATCAGCAGATGTACACGGCCACATAGACTCCGTTTGTTTGGAACAAACCAGTTAATCAATGAACAATCCTTCTCCACGTTTTCATGTTACCAACGTTTGCAAAAACAAAAAAAACTGTATCACAGATAAGAATCGACTTCAATTAACCATTAAATTGTATCAAGTGTTGTTTTGTGTGATCTATTCTTCAAAGCATGTTTTGCAGTATAAAAAAGTAAAAGCTTTCAGCTAACGATAAGGAATGCTGGATGCTATTGTGATAAGCATGATGTTTAGTTTATATCAAGTGCAACGTAAAAGCATTAAACATTAATTAATTCATCGAGAACGCAAACCGCGCTGAATGATGGACGGCCTTTGTTTGCGAGAAATGTCAACTTCTATTCGGATCATTTTCATCTTCTAGATTTGTACAGTTGTGTTTTATAATGCCAACGATATAAAAGTTAATTATGTGAGTGCCGTGACTGAAATATGGTTTTGTATTTTTTTTTCTAAATTAGTTTCTACGATCTATTAGGGCCATTATAGTGTCATAGCAAGCACCCTGACCTTGACATTCACTGACATCTGGTACATTTTGAGGATGTTGAACAATGTTAATATTCCTTTGAAACCGTCGACTAATGTCATCTACTAATTTTGCACCACCAGATGGCGTGTTGGACCGTGGCAAAACTGCACACGTGATTGTGGGGGCGGGGTTTCCTGGCGTATAGTCACGTGTATACAGACATTTGAAGATGGTACCCAGCAACTCATGAGGGATCGATTTTGTGATGGAACCAGTCGACCTTCATCCCGAAAATCGTGTAACGCACATATTTGTCCGACATGGTATGCTGGTGAATGGTCTGTGGTGAGAATTACCTTTGTCCTTGAATTTTAATGAAAAAAATAAATTCGCACCATTGTATGACGCACTATGCTTATCCGATATACCGTACTAAAAGTTCGTATTTGATAAGATTTTACACGATCTTTTCGCGATATTCCACTCTCCGAAAATCGGCTGACATGTCCAATAATCCGGAAGACACTTTGAATACGTAACGACACTACATATTTCAATCATGAACAAATTTTATGTCATCGGACTATTTTGTTACAACAAATACTGAGCACTGTGTGTTGTCTATCGAAAATTACCACAAGCATTAGAAACAACTTTGTGTGCAAGGGAGAGAACTGTTACCGAGTTATTTGCGAGTTTATAGTGAATTAGTTCCCTTTAAGTAAATTGGAAAGCGGCTTTATTGGGTTTAGAAACAGATATTAATGAAATATTATTTTATTCTAAAATTAAGTATCACACAGTTAACTTTGTCTATAGATCTATACAATATATATATATTTTTTTTATTATTTGTTTTAAACAAAGTACAAAATGATAAAAATATTCTGTCAAACGTTTTAGTGTAGTGTAAGCTGTGGTACAGGGATCCAGAAACGTGAAGTGATTTGTCGGCATGTTGGTGAAACATATTGTCGTGAAAAAGACAAGCCGAGAACCAGCAAAAACTGTACAACAGGAATATCATGTTATCTTAATGGTAAGTTGGTTCCGAAACTTCTTGCTGTCAAGTGATGTGTACACTAATTGAATATTTGTCTATATGAAACGGGTCGTCAGAGGCGAGACGATCTGAACCAACCTGTATCGTGTTTGCTCTATTTACATTATATATTAAAGTGTCTTAAAAATGACCACAATTTAAAGTCCTGTATTTGAAGAAATATTGGATGGTCCTTGTCTAGCTCAAATATGGTTTATGTAATATTTCAGGAGATATCCAGGAGAGAAATATTGGTGAGTTTAGAACAAACGGTGATATACCACAGGGGGACCAACCTATCACCAAAGAAGACTTACATGAACCAAAGTAATGTTACAGCAATAATATATAATACAAATATTCAAAATTTAATTTTGTATTTTTTCTCAAACACACAAAAACAGAAAATGTGAAGGAAATTAATGGAATATAAGGATTTGAATATCGTGTAAATTCGATTTACTACAAACACTATTTGCAGTCATAAGCAAATACTTGCTAGTTAAAATTATTACCATGATAAAAAGCAGAGGCTACTTATTATGTGCACCCAAACCACACCCCCAAAAGAAAATCAAGGCCATTTTATGCAGTAATATTACGACTTTTGAAATGATTTATGTTGCGATTGAAATATTGTTTTAGTTATACAAATATCCTAGTAATTCATTTATTTAGAAGATCGTATCGGCGTGAAATCAGAATTTCAATTCGAATTTCAGGTTTGTGACGACAACTTGGGACATGTGTAGCGCCACCTGTGGGGAAGGTGTAAGATTCCGTTTTGTTCGTTGTAAGGTGTTTCTACCTTTTATGGAGGAATTTGCTGATTTACCGGATGAAGATTGTAACGGTATTACCTGTCATTTAACCCTGCACATAAATATTATTGAGTATGATTGTTTTGTTAAAAAAACTCATTTTTAAATAGTTTTTATTAATAATGCTTATCTTTAATATACACATACGAGTTGTCTCATATTAAGATGATAATTTTAGCTGCAAAATTATCTTCATTTATCACCACTTTAATTATTATTATTATCATCATAAAATGAAAACATTGCTTAGAGATAAATGTTTTAGCACTGTGTTTTATATATGCAGAAACTAGTCAATATGAAATAGCCTTCCAATTGGTTGAATTTGAACCAAGCTATTGTTATTAACGAGTAATTAATTGAGACTAAGACAGATGTTGATGGCAGGGTACAAATATTAGACGCAACGTTTATATCACATATTGAAATTAAACCTCAATATTAAGACGACTTAAACATCTGAGCATTGTGGTGATCTCACACACAGATCCGAGGCTGATTTTTATAACAAGTGGTTTTAATATATTAGTAGTCTCCAAGTTAGGTTTTACTGTGGAAATATTTTTTATTCAGAAACAAAGCCAGCCGAATTTGAGAAATGTAACGCAGCTGAGCCGTGTTATGATTTGTATGAATGGGTGCAGAGTGGAATGACGAAATGTAGCCAGTCCTGCCTCGGAGGTGGGTCAACATTTTAAACACTTTAAACATTAAGACGCAGATTTTAAGAACAATTTCAACTTTTGTTTCATGGTCGACTATTTTATTAAACAACTCATTGAACATCTTTCCTAGTAAAGTATGCCCCCAAAATCGTAGATCGTGTACTAAAATATCACAAGGCGCTCGGTTCAATTGTAAATAAGGCATAAATTATGTAGGGTAACTATCAAAGAAATGGCGATAATTGGGTAATATTATTCACATTTCTGAGAAGTATTGTAATAAATCATCTCAATAACCAGCTCCCTTTTTTAGGGATCCAAGAATCCATCCTAAAGTGTATGACCAAAGACAATCGAACGATCGTCAATGACTCATTTTGCATTGAGGCTCCGCACGTGCAAGCAGAAAGAAGAATCTGTAATGTCCAGCCTTGTCCACAAAGGTAAATCAATCAATGAATTAAATAGACTTGTCTTTCTAATTTACTCCAATGATTATAACCCTAATTAGGCCAAAATCAGTCTCTCTATGAAGCGGAAAGGGAGAACAAGAAACAAGCTATATTTGTATTTTTAAAACAAAAATATGAAATTTAGAAGTTCCCTTTGGTAGAAAAAAGTTTTTAGATCTGAGTTTTTAGTATTATACTGCGTTGAATATTATAAAATTACAAAATATTAAAGAATTATAAAATATCATAAAATTATATGATATTATAAATTATGAAATATTATAAAATTACGAGATTTTATCTACTATCCTACAAGATCAGAGGAGATATACTGTTTGCAAGACAGAAAAAGCAACGCACATGTTACGCTTTCTTGAGCGTTTTCAATTGACTGTTGTACTAAAAATGCTCTTACACATTTTACATATGACCATGAAGGTTAAACCAGACTATTGCGATTAATCTTTTTGCTCCGTAATTTACTCATATACTGAATCTATTCTATCAAATATTTTACAGGTGGGAGATTGGAGAATTCGGAGAGTGTTCTAAATCTTGTGGCGGAGGCGTGAAGACTAGAGAAGTGAAATGTATTCAAGAAATTGCTCAAGGTCCGGTAGTGATAAACATGCCTGGTAGGAAAGTCTTTTTAAAGTATTCTTTATTTTACATATGCCCCTACCAAACATTTCCATTTAGATACTTAGATGTATATTAAATTCCACTTTTCTGAGCTGTGTTACAACAATAAACAAACATCATTTAAGCAACTTTGACCGTGCTTGTGGAAATCTCTTTATAGAGTTTGTTCAGTGATTAGTGTGGATATTTCTAGACCCGTATGAGAGTTTGCGATCGTTTATCTTAATTACATGAATCATAAATGACACTGGACAGAACGTTGTCTTTTAATACAATTTCCAACATATGTGTTTTGTTATTGAAATACGCGATTCTTAAGTTGGCTTGTATAGTGATATTTCAAAAATATTTGAAAAATCGATGTTTATAAGAACTATCTGGCTTGTAAATAGTGAAACAGAGATATATAATTTTAGCTAAATGTTGGTTTATTGTATATTTATTTTTTTTCAACATTTATCATATTATTTTAAGACTTCATGTGTGGTCAGAAGACACCGGACAGAGCGTCACCCTGTAATACAAAAGATTGTCCTGCACAGTGGACTGTTGGGAGCTGGTCGCAGGTAAATAGTTACAGACATGATACAGACTTTGCTAAATAAACCACAAACAATATTACTTACTATCATAAGTGGTCAGTTAATCAGAATTTTCAAACTTCTGATGCTAACATTGCCGATGGTGTTCTGTCATTTAAATACGTGTATCCATAAGGGTGGAGGTACATGCATTAAGCAAAAAGTGAATGGATTTGATTACAAATAATTTTTAGAACTGCACTTGAGATTGGTCGTATAAAATGGTTTACGGTTATGAAAATCACTCTTTTTCCTTGGCGTTCATTCAGAGGTCTGGACAAAGGCTAGTTCAAAGGTATATCCACAAATAAATCAGAATTCTTATCCGTTGAAATGCCGGATGGAAAAAACGCACTTTTCTCCTTCAAGATCTTTTGCTGATTTTATTTTCAGTGTTCGGTGACGTGCGGTTATGGAGTGCGTGTACGGCCTCCTCTGTGTCAAAGAGTTCGTAACGGGAAACTTACGAATGTGTCGTTGTCAGATTGTGACAAAAATCTAAAACCGGGAACGGAAATGGAATGTAACATGACTGCTTGTCCTGATCCGGTCATAAAAACGAAAAATATTAAATTCTTTCAACTGAATAAAATAAAGAGATTAAAACTTGTTGTGGGGATGGCCGCAAAGGTTCTCCCCGAGACGGATATTGTTCTTAAATGTCCTCATGTTGGGCTAGATAGACAAAAGATAACATGGTTTAAGAATGGTTTAAAGTTTAAACGATCTAAACACGCGCGGGTGTCACGATCCGGTGCGCTCAGAATGCGTGACGTTCTACCCGGACGTGACGATGGTGTATATAGCTGTTTAGTTGGAGGTTTAGAAGCTAACGTGACAATAGAATTTGGATCCAGCTTTGAGGTGTTACAAGCTACAGTATATCGAGATAAATTTTTAACTGGGCGTGCCAGCAGTCAGAATTCACTTTTGAATAAGACTATTTGGTATATGGATCCGATTGATCGGAAAAAGAGACCTTTGACTTTAGTGTCAACCGATTGGTCACGCTGCAGTGTTACATGTGGTGGAGGACTTCAGTCTAGAAATATGAGCTGTGAAATCATTACTGAGGAGTATTATCAGGTATTGCCGAAGGAGGAATGCTTCCGAGGTCTTCCAGCAAAACCGGCAGCCATTCAAAGTTGTAACATGAGTCCCTGTGTAAAATGGAGGACAGGTGATTGGTCCAAGGTAGATATCTAAAAACTATGTTTTTATTTTTTTTATCTTTTGCACAAAATTGGGAAACATTATATACGTATACAAAACGGATAGGAATCATAGCGTTTTATATCATGGTACGGTTTCAGTATATTGAATGTTGAAATCTCACGTTTCCCCCAAGTCACATGTATGTTCTACAAACCGGCACGTGTTATTTTCTATCTGGAATATATCTTAAATATCAGTCCTTGATCACCAACTGATGATCTCAATTTGCAAGTATTTATAGTTTAGCCATTCCTTTATGACAATCTCATTATCTTTTTCTAGTACCAAGCCTTAATCGTTTTTAACAATTAATGAGACATGATTATAGATAATATTTTTCGACCTCGTGGCCTCTAATTATATAATTTGATGCGCAAGTTGTTTATGATCGTTCGTAATTTGTTTCATTAAATGAGAAACCGTTCACAAGTAACAGTGGCTACTTTCAATGTTTTATATTTCAGTGTTCAGACGAGAATTGTGTTCGTCCACTGTATGCCATACAAAGTAGAGCAGTAGATTGTATTAATGAGTTTAATGAGACAATTACAGACGATAAAAATTGTAAAAATCTTGGATTTCCACCAGATAAACTACAGGACTGTTTTAATCCTGATTGTACAATGACGTGGCAAACATCAAAATGGTCTGAAGTAAGTTTAACACAATAGATAATTCAAAAGATGTGCTCATATTTTCATATTCTGATTTTATTTTGCTTTTCATAAAAAAGCGGTCTGTGCGGAAAAGCCCTTGGATTTTTGACACAGCTTTGGTTTTGACCTGTTTTTATACTCAATATCAAAGTCGAACATTTCACCCCCTTCAACAACGATCATGTATTGGGTCTACATGTAAAACAATTACCATTATTAATAATAATTTAAACTTTGATACAATCTCAATGGATATAACACTGATTAAAAATCCTGTTTGAAGAGAGGACTTATTTAAAACAGTTCACGTATTTTGATACTGACGTCTATTATCACCACTTTCTACTAAAAATTACACGTTTATAATTTGTTCGGGATTACTTGTTATAATACAAGTAATATTGTTCCAGCAATAAAATAGGCAGGCGACTTTATATATAAAAGAGTTTATTATGATTCTGCGAGGTCGTAAAAACGGCGAACAAAGACAACTTTTGGGGCCAAACTGATCAGTAGTAATAGAAGCATTTTTTGTTAGATGTTCCTTACATCAAGATTGAAGTTTGAAGTACTTTTGGTTTGACTGCATGAATAAAACCCGCGAGGGAGCATAAAGTAATTTAAAGTAACTAATGCAGTGCAACCTCTCCAGATCGGCCCTCCCTTGAGCGACAACCTCCCTTCAACAACAACATGTTTTTTCTCCACTGTACGATTTGACTATTTATTTTACCTCTCTAGAGCGGCAACCTCTCACAACGACATAATTTTGCGTCTCCTAAAGGTTGTTGCTTTGGAGAGGTTGCACTGTACATGTATGATGTTTCAGTGTATCGGTCAGTGTGATGGAGAAGGATATAAGACCAGAAGTTTGACATGTATATGGAGTAAGAGTGGAAAGATGACACCAGTAAATACATGTGACACTTTGCAACAACCTAAAACTACTCGCAAATGTAAAGTTAACCCATGTGACGGTAAGTATTCATTAAATTGCATTTCCCCCACCGCAACCCCTTGGGAAAAGGTTACCATTTAAATTGAATCTGTATTGAGTGTTTTGAGTTATTTACCTGTGATTGTAAAATGATTGAAAAATGACCATCAAGATGTTCTACTTTTATACATGTTGATCAAGTTGAATAATTATTATTCATACATATGTAATATAGTTTTAATTTAGAACATTTGATCACCAGCAAGTTATTGTTTGAACTATAAACTTCGTTTGTTATTTCGCAACACAAAAATTATCAAAAATGTCGGTCCCTGGTCGAGTGGTTATGGTTTCTGACTAATCGCTAGCCTTGCTAGGAGTTCGAATCCGAAATCAGAAAAAATCACACGTGGAGAGCTGCCCAGCTACCTAACGGAAGGTCGGTGGTCATATCCAAGTATAAGCCGGATGTCTTCTTTCCCAGTTAAAGGTGGAAATGTTGACTTGCCCAGTGGAAAAAAATATTAGATATATGAATATAGCTGCCATTACTTTTATTTCATTAACACGATTGACAATAATTTCAAAATATTTCTTGCATTAAATTTTCTCTTGACAAGCGATTGAAACAATTCAGTGTAAGTCACATGACTTGACTGTTGTGTATTGTTCGGGGTCCATAGCATGCGGACTTATTTTTTGATTTTGAATTTCAAGTGCTCTTCACGTTCCTGTACATGTATATTACACGGTGTGTTGTTCTGGACACAAGAAACGCTTCAGATTCCATTCCAGAAACCATTTTTATCTTTTTTCCAGTCTGTGAAGATGAAAGTGATTATTGTAGTATTATAGAACAGATGAACATGTGTGATTTTTCCAACTTTAGTGAGCGATGTTGTCTCACGTGTAATCCAGAATACTATGATGAAGATTACGACGAGGCTCCTGAAGAGAGCTGATGACATTTACAAATAGTTTAAAGCCTAACCGCCATCTTCACTCGATAGTTTGTTTCACGCATTTTCATTGGTTACTTTACAAAGCGCTTTGTCCAACCAAGAGTGTCGTAAGTGTACAATCAACGCCTTGATTTCATGAAGTATTTTCAGACGCGCAGTCAACCTATACGCCGGCAGATTTCGTCGCTATTTTAAGAAGTGTTAGTTTTGAAAGTTAGTTTTTGCCGTTGTTCACGTACGAGTTAAACACTTCCTTTTCAAATTCCAAATTCCATTTTGCCGCTATTTTCGTCTAGCTGACAGTTAGTTCTTCTTAACATGCTGACTAACCCTTTAG
Source organism: Lutraria rhynchaena (assembly GCA_008271625.1). Taxonomy (NCBI): domain Eukaryota; kingdom Metazoa; phylum Mollusca; class Bivalvia; order Venerida; family Mactridae; genus Lutraria; species Lutraria rhynchaena. The sequence continues at coordinate 3,975,737 of VIBL01000005.1, read as the reverse complement.
TGTCTTGCCATATTCTAGTAAGTGTGCTTATTCATCTGTACATACATGAATGCCATTATCGTGTAAGTGTTCTATAGAACATAATGTTTAAACAGTGGTCGAACGAGTGGGTGATAAACTTAGTGTTCCCCAATTCAACTGTGATTTCAATATTAACCTCTTTATAACTCACCGTACAAAGATATACTCCAACAATGTATTAGTTATACAGTATGTATTAACTACCACGAAAGGACAATCAACATTATAATATGAATTATACTATACATTATTATACACACATATATTACTTCAGTCAAATCTGACATGATGGCCAAACGTACATAAACACTAGACAGTAGTCCCTTTCTAAAGTATCATACCGATGGGTATTTGGGTGATAGAAGTGATGTTCATCTTACCACGTTTTGCTGTTCTGTTCTGGTGGTCGCATAAAAGACTGTGTACTGTATTTAGTGACTTTCACCACCGATTTGGCTGTACATTCTTGATGCATCTTATCTTAACACACATTACCACAATGTAGAAATACTTTCATACTCGCTTTTACTAAGATATATGTCTAAGTATGTTTTCATTGGTTTTGTCAAACACATGTCTGTATTTATGTTTTGCTTTTATTAGATGAATAATGCGGTACCTAAAATGTGTTTTCTTTCCATGTGTAAGACACATGTTTATTTTGACCCACTAAATACCACGCCAGAGAATAAAAATATGAATTCATGTGATGAACAACAAAAGGTCATGAAAATCGCCAGCGCGTATTCTAAAGATGAAAATCGCCAGCGCGTATTCTAAAGGTACGTGAGTCATACAATAATATTGGACAGATTTCAGAAATTTTATCTGTCGATTTAATTTTTGACGAACTGAACGCAAAGGTTTGTCAAGCGCTGCTGTGTGGATAGAACCATCGGTAAGCTGTTGTACCAAACCTTTACACAGTGATTATTTGGACGATATAAAGATCAGCTGGTGATCAGGTGATGTGGTTCTTACGCTGTCTTTTTCAAAGACCTCCGTTTATATTACTAACAGTGATGGCATTAACACGTGCTTTTTTTTCATTTCCAATTACATACGTAGTATAAAAGCCTAACAGACACAAAGCACATAAAATGACTTAAATAATACAATGAATTATGCAGACTGTTTGAATCACTCAATAAGTAGCATCTTCGTGATTGTACGATAACTTGGAATTCAAGAATCGCTGTATCGATATTGTCAGTGATTGTTATCGACAGACTGTAGAACACCAGCTTATACACAGGTTCTAGAAAAGACAAAAATAAGTCAGTTTCACAACATTTTAACTCCATACAGTATGATCCAACTAAAATAATTTATCTAAATTTATACTATCCAGAACCTGTGACCTCCCTTTAATGGTACATTAGAACATTTATTGACATAATCGATAAAAATTACTGGTTTGCATTTACGCGACCGACGCATTAAAAAAACGACCTAAAATATTTAAGAGATTTTGACATTTGTTTCGTTCTATTGCGAGCTTTTCGTATTCAGTACAAGCATATAATGGTAAAAAAAGCCACAAAAAACTACCTACCCACCCGCTTTTAAAGGTTTGGGTCGCGTGACAGCAAACCAGCAGTTTATTGAAAATTGTTTTGTGTACAGAATAAACCACACTTATGTGAATAATATGTAGTACTTACTTCGTAAGACAAGTAGACCTGTGTCATCCGTAGATTTAATGACGTCAAACGTCCCCTCTGGATATTGTGTTAGAGTGTAGGACATACCATAATTATTGGTACAATTAAAACTTGATAAAATTACTCCATCCATTTCTGTTAAAAATATGTAAAAAAAGAAAATTGTGATATACCGTAGTCAAATTTTGTTTCGTTACGTTAGTACATGCTTTTTACCCATATACCTTGTCGACTAAACTTTGCCAATTTCTTCAACAGTTGAAAAAAAATGCAAGATTAGAGTATTTTGTTTGTTTAATGTGTTTGTAATTAGAAGCACCTGCAAGCCGGTCTAACACTAATTGTCAACCGCCGTTCATTACACATTTTATGGCAAATCTAACATATGATTAAAATAAAAGAGGAAACTAACTCATAGGAACACGATACTTCTTATATTGTCACTGGGGTTCAACGCCGTTTTCGACAATTTTTCAGTTATATACGGCGACCGGTTCACCTAACCAGTTTTCCTGGACTGCATACTAACCAGTACTAACTTACCCTTCCGCAAGGAGCCGGCAACTTCTCCAAATATAGAGGAATATTGACATTATTGTCAAATTTTCATAGAAGGGTATGACCTGCCGCGACCGGGATTTGAACCCGGATCTCCGGGTTACAAGTTCAGCGCACTAACCACTGGACCATGGCCGCGACTGATACTTCTTATAACAAAAGACGAAAAGATATAATTCGTTCATAGCATGTTTTACTGAGAGCCATGGGAGATAAATGAGGAAACAAGACAGTAATGAGTAATCTACCTTGATCCATTCTGACGTACAGTCGCCTTGGGTTCGGTAGACAAGTCAGAGCAGTGACATTCATGTAGACAAAAAAGTTAGCCTGAAAGTTCAATGTAGTTATTTTAAAACATATGCATCATTATTTCGGTATAAAATCCCTTGTTTCAAATTTCATAGAAATATACATGCATGACTGACACCTGATGATAAATGGCCGACTTGCTGGCTGGTTGGCTCGCTCGTTCATTCGTTCGCCCCTGTGTAAGAGGGTCAGAAATACAAGAGGCTTGTTTAGAAGAAAAAAGGAAAAGTTTTGCGACCTTCTTTGCCTATTTTTTGTCAAGTAACCATAAATATAACTATTTTTCTTACCTACGAATCTATTCATATGTATATCAGAGGTGGTAAAAAATGCTGTAGATAAAGGTTCTATAACACTAAAACATAGACTGTTCTAGACTGTGCTTTGAAGTTCAAGATAACATTTGTCATTATCAATTACCAATATACTAGTATTAACTTTCATTATCTTAAATGGGGAACAAAAATTATTATTACCGTTTGGAACACTGAATCTGTCACGATTATTTCTAGAACGAACTGTCTGTCCAAAACTTCGGTAATGTCAAATGACCTTAGGAGTGAGATTTCACCAGTATCTGTGTTAACGTCAAATAGCGCGGATGTGAGGTTTCCGACAACTACAAATGAAGAACAAAAACACAGTCAGGAATAAGATTTTATGGTTTGACTTCTTTGCATCGGCTTGTCATTAACAATGGCAAACTAATCACTTAGAATGGATTGATTATTATGCCGTGTTTATGTATGTTTTAGAAATTCTAAGTTTATAGTCAGCGTTTTGATCACAAAAGAACACAAACCGTCTATGACAATACACTCGTATTTAAAAGTTTACCTGATCCTGGTGTGAACGTAATATTAACACGATCATCAGAACAACTCCATGTATCCAAAAACTGAAAGTAGTCATTAATTTACCTATTTATGAATTATAAATATATATTATAGTATACGTATGTTGTTTCATTTTTACTATGTAATTGGCTAATGTGCATCTAGACAGGTGTAAGCTTTAGTCATCGCCAAAGCAGTTATCATTTTTATCATTGAACAGCGAGATTTATTTATATTTTTTATTTATTATAAATTATTTACAATGTATTATAAGCTAATTAATTGATTGATTAGTGAAATAGTGAAATAATGATTAATTCCAGGAAACTATTAATTGATTAATCAATAATTGAAATGAAATGATGAATAATTAAATAATCCATGAATTAATAAGCTACAAAATGTAGTTAAATATCGGCATAAATTTATGATTGTTGCTAAAAATAATGAATGCCGTGAATAAATTAATACGAGAAATGATATTATAAATAATGCTAGAACACTAACAAAATATCGCTTTGCAATCATAAAGACAGTTGTAAGAATAATTGCGATGACTTAAGCTTATAATTGATTTGCCGGAAATCCATTACATTGTCAAATAAATAGTAATACTTCCAACTACGTTTATATTTTATTGAACTTGATATTTATATCCTCTCAACTAATCCATATATTATATCATATACAAAGCCTGTAGACTTAAATAAGTATGTTTTGCTTTATACAAATCCTGTTGTTTTAATGTAATATGTTTTACTTCATACAAATCCTGTAGACTTAAGTAAGTGTGTTTTACTACATAGAAGTCCTGTTGTCTTAAAATAGTATGTTTTACTATAAACAAATCCTGTAGACCTTACATAGTATGTTTTTCTATATACAAATCCTGTAGACTACAGATAGTATGTTTTACTGTGTACAAATCCTGTAGGCTATAGATTGTATGTTTTACTATATACAAATATTGCAGGCTAAAGTTAGTATGTTTTACTATATGTAAATCCTGTAGATTTAAGAAGTCCATTGTATAGGGACAAATACATTTACAAAGAACGAACAAACGTGTAGATAGAGAGATGAGGAAACGAACACTGTCAGAAAGTGCATTTTTTACGCCAAACTTTCAGCAAAATCTTAGCATATTTGATTCATCCTGCATTAAAGAGTGAACCATAAAGAATATTAGTCATTTCGTTGCCATTATTTTTTCATTGCAATGTCTGAGGTGTTCTTAGATAAATTTGATGTGTTAAACACTAGATATGTCGAATGCGAAAAGAAATGTATACTCTTATGTTGTCTCCAGATGTAGCCATATTGGAATCTATCGTTTCTGTCCAGACACTACTGAGGGTACAAGTTGGAGGACTATCAGGATCGATGTACACCGTATATGTGGAAAATTCCCCTAACCTGCTACCTGCAGTTCCACCTGAAAGAAATTGTTTTTACACTTAATTTTTTATTTTATTTCGCTTAGTTTATACATATGTAAGGTGTGCTGAATGATTTGCGTGTGTGATAAATACTATCTCGGTGCTGTCACTTTTTACATCCTACGCCGTTTCATTTTGTGTAATTTGTCACAGAAAAGAATGGGATGAAAACATTTGTATTGAAAAAATCAGCGAACTATTTGTACAGAAAAAATCAGCGAACTATTTGTACAGAAATCAGCGAACTATTTGTACAGTGAACTATTTGTACAGTGAACTATTTATACAGTGAACTATTTGTACAGAAATCAGTGAACTATTTATACAGTGAACTATTTGTACAGTGAACTATTTGTACAGCGAACTATTTGTACAGAAATCAGCGAACTATTTTTACAGGAATTCAGACCCATTCAAATCATACATACCAGAAGTCAATTTGAGACTCGGAGTATAGTTTGTGTGTATTGAGAACACAAAAAAAAAATACCAACAAAGAGTAGTTGCATAAAGTTGGAACGCAGTCCGCGATTCGCATCGTGAACTGCGAACTGCAAAGTGCATTCCAACTTTATACGACCACAAAGAGTGCATAACTTACAAACTAGTTGTACTTCCACATTCTAAATGGAGATACTGACATAGAACCTGAATGTAAAATGTGCAGTGTTGGGACCCGTTTGAAAAATAGCATATTTTTATCTCACAAATGCACACCTTACTAAAGTTCTAACTCTGAAACGGTCCCATGTTCTGAATATGAAATCATACTACAACACTAAAATACTATCTTGGATTTTCATTTCACGAAACTGGACTTGTAACCCGAAGATCCGGTTCGAATCCCGACCGCGGCAGGTTATACAAAAATGTCGATTTTCCTCCACGTACGGAGAAGTTGTCGGCTCCTTGTGGGAGGGTAAGTTAGTACTGGTTAGTATTCAGTCCAGGAAAACTGGTTTGGTGAATCGGTCGCCTTATAAAAAATTGTCGAAAAACGGCGTTAAACCCGGGTGACAATATGTCACATAAAAAATTAAAAACGTTTCACGAAAGTTTATATACAACAATTATAGGCATATTTGTTATCGTATTAACATATTTACTGTACTGTTAATTAGTTATATACGGAACATTTATTGATCACACAATTAAAATGCTGTAAAGACATACACAATGATGGCGCATTTAAATCGCGACCACAAAACCTACACAAAAACTTAATTTAAATATAAACTAAATGTTTTATTTATTTGTCATTCTGGAAATCAAATAAACAACCCTGGAATGATTCTAGTATGATGTTACCACAAACCAGGACAAAAATATCCTGTCAACACCGACCTGTGAAGTATTTAATGGGTCAATATTTACATTTAATAATTCCTCTCTCTCTCTTGGTTTTGTGTATTTAAATGTGGACCACACAAACTGTGTCATTTAACAATAGCAACAGAAATACAAATTGAATCGATGTTGACACAATATAATTTCATCTGTGATCTGTTTTAACATATTAATTATCCAAACGCTTCTGGAAGTTCAGTCATGTTATTTTTCCATTTTAATACAGTCATGAACAAAATCCTCTGATAAAAAGATAATTTCTATACGGGGAATCAAATAAGCTGTGAAGACCTCCTTCCAGAGAGTAAAATGGTCCTATTCGGGGCATTAAAATCACTGGCCAATGTTTGTATTGGAAATGAAATAGTTGAGAGTCTCAATTCACAAATAGTCCAAACAATAGCTAGACTTATACACACGTACTTCACATAGACGTCATTTTCTGTATACATATATAGCAGTAAAACTGCTTAGGTGAACAGGTCGCCGTATATATATATATACTCACATATATAATTGAAATATTGTTGACAAACGGCGTTAAACCCCAGTGACAAAAAGTCACATAAAAACAATAAAAACAATACATATGTAAAAATTGTTTCTCGTTAAAATGGTCGTATGATATTGTTACAATATCTACTTTACTGAAGCTGTAGTGTTGTATCAGAGCAACAAGCATTTTTTTATTTCAAAGTTAAAACTTAAGAGACTTGACTCTAGATTCATTTCTTTTTTTTGAAGTTCAAAAATTCTTCTCTTTAAATAACAATCGTTTTATTATTGATATTATCTAATAAGAATAAATTAAACTTGATGTATCGAAGATTTCATTTTTTTTAAATATTAGTATAAACCACAAAAATCGCTATAGTCGCTAGATACATGAAAATATATATAAAAAAAATGTTCGCAACACAAAAGCATAATTCCATAATATATGACAATTTATATTTTTTGTAAGATTCCATTATCATATTTTTTCCGAGGTAATGTTTAATTAGAATGTTTAGTCTGTAAGAATTGATGAAAAGAGCCGTGTACCACTTACTATAAGCTGCAATAATCAACACATATTCGGTTACAGCAAGAGGGATGTACTTGGCGTCCCTTGATAACGTTAATTCACCAGTTGTTGAATCAAGTTGAAACATCGAGTCTGTGTTACCCGCTAGATAAAAGAAAATACAAACCGTATAATTATGTTGAATCATTGTAAAAATGAATACTATGATTGTACGGTACAGAACAGAATATAGATTTACTATGACTGTACACAGTACTTTCCGTATCACGACCGTGGTGTAGTGGTTATTGCGCTGGACTTGTAACCCGGAGATCCGGGTTCGAATCCCGGCCGCGGCAGGTCATACCCTTCTATGAAAATTTGACAAAAATGTCGATTTTCCTCCACATGTGGAGAAGTTGTCGGCTCCTTGTGGAAGGGTAAGTTAACACAGGTTAGTATATAGTCCAGGAAAACTGGTTAGGTGAACCGGTCGCCGTATATAACTGAAAAATTGTTGAAAAACTGCGTTAAACCCAAGTGACAATAAGTCACAAAAAACAAAAACAAACAAAGCAGAACACAGTACATTCTACAAACACGTTAACATTTACTATATAAACTGATTACACATAAAACAAAACGAATATACATGAATTATCTAAAATCAAGTGATATGTATGCGTATATAGGTGTATACACTGTCTACTCCATTACGATATCGTATTCAATAGAATGAAAATGGACCGTAAAAATTGTTGTATTTGTCATATAAATAGTGTATATCAATAAAACAATTCAATCCATTATCACCAAATTTATGATAAATGAATGTAAAAAAGTTTTATTGATTTAACATGATATCTAATTAAGACATTGCAGTGCGGTGTTATTTAAGACTGAATTAATTGATTATAATATCCTGGATGCATTTCTATGCAAAAGTTCATCATGGAGTTAATGCGTTAAATATCCATGAAATTACGCTCACTTCGTGTGACTGTATGAAAGTATGAATATTCTAGTATTTTTTTAGCATCATTATTTTGTATTCTCAAACGCATGTATTTAGAAACAAAGAAAATAAAGTGTTCAAACCTGTCATATTCTTTTTGCTCAAGTAAACATATTTGCCACACACCTAGTTTTGTTTAGCCTAACAAAGCGCGAACGCAAAATGTTATATTTTGCGAGTCGTACTTACAGTATATTTCAAAGTCGATAACTTGATGTGGCGCCGTGGCGTCTTCGTCCGTGGCGTTGATTGTGTAAAGGTGTAAATCTAAAACACATTGTAAAACATTCTCATATTTTTTCACAAGCAATCGTTTGTTAGCTTATATTTATATCTTCTACCATTATACATTTCGAACAAAAAAAGAAAGTAACTTAATCTACGAATGCCACGTGATTATAAAAAGTTATTCACAAGTTACAATATGGAATATCTCGAAGGGGGGCATTCGTGGTTGTTGAGTGTTTATGTTCTTTGACTGGTAATCACTAGTTCCAATCAGGTTCTCGAATCAAACCATGTATCAGAAAAAGTTCACACGTGAGGAAGGTGTCCAACTAACGTACGGAAGGTGAGAAGTTCTACCAAGGTGTCTTCTTCCACCGTTAAAACTGACCGTTGGTGCGGCGCCAACCCTAAACAAAAGATCTCAAAGAAAAACTAGGACGAAAGACAATGAATATATTTCATCCATGAATACATTTCATACCGTTTGAAGTATTCGGACTAATGTACGAATATAAGGTATTGTGTCAGCCGCGCTCAAATCACAACCAATTTTTTTCACTAGACCGTTATATTAAATGGTATAGAGAAAGGATTATGAGGGTTATTTAAATAAACATTAACACTTATCGTTGTGATAGAATAAGTTGCTTATCATTTAGATAAAGTACCTTTCTTTTCACCCCTCTTCAATGTCATGTTGCTAGGGAGATTATAAAACGTCGGTTTTACGTCGTTTACATCACTAATTGTTATACTAAATGTCACTGAATATGTTGCCAAGGGAACGTCCGTATCAATTATTCTGAAAAAATGACCGGCTTAACGATTTAGATATACAATAAACCATAATTCTCCTCTATATAACATGGACATACAAGATAGTTCATTGAGTTTATAGTGAGGTGGAGTAAGATGTGAAAGTTGTTACTGGGGGGATTTTTAAGTAGCTTATTTGAAACAAGAAACAATTTGTCAAAGACCAAAACTATTACCGTATAAGTAATGCGCGTACGCGTCCTTAGACAGTCTACAAATCGGGACCGTTTATGCTTAGAGACAAGCTATGGCATTTACATACAGCATCGTAACCCTCATCACTTTTACTGCCATGTTCTCATGTAGTGTATACCAGTCTTCATAAGAATTATACAAGAATACAGAGTCTACTGTAAGAACTCATGTGCCAAGAAGACAATTTATGACCCCTCCTGATCTCCGTACTAAACAATTCCGAATACTCACGTGACCAGAAGGACAAATGCTTTGATAACTTCATAGTCGAAATTGGTCACCAAGTCCAAATAAAGATAGGGTGGTTCGTCGCTCAATGAAAATATCTGTATGTCTGTCGCTAAGTTTACAGGGTTGTTCCCGGTAGCTGTGTACTGTAAGTAAAACGTCAGGACTGGTTTACGAAAAAGTCAACAGTCGTAGATCAATTACGAACTTATATTTGTTTAGATGAAGTATTATCCATTAAAAATTAGGGCAAACGTTTTTTTATATTTGGACAAATGTTTGTAATTCGCTAAAAATAATATTTGGCGAAAGAAATTTTGGTGAATTCATTTATAATCCTAGCAATTTCTTTTTATTATATATTGTGATTGTTTTAAATCTATAAAGAAAATTATAACAATAGGCCAGAAAAAGCCAGTCATGTTTCATGTTGCCCAAATCGTTTTCCCTTATTTCTTTGGCGCCTACCGTTTAGCGATGAATAGTACCTCCAAAAATTTACAAAAAGTTTGTTTAGAAAAAAAAATAGAAAACTTTTCCGACCTATAATTATTCTTGTCAAGTAACCCCAAACATGAATATTTTTCTGGCCTTATAACACAATATCTTTATGGTAACGTCCATTTGCAGAGAAGGTGAACAAAGTCCTGAGCGTAATTTTTTAAATTAACTTACTGAAGGCAAAATCTGTAAATTCAAAGATCCAGTGTATGTTAAGACAACTACAGCTACGCTTTCATTCAGATGTCCCGCGGGTTCGTTCTCTGGAAACGCTAGATTTATGACACTCCCATTCGCCGGTGACGTCATATTGATCCCCTCTGCAAACCGATAACATTCTACTATACAGTCAAACACGGTTGTAGTAAACTCGAATACAATGAAGTATTTTTTTCATAGACAAGCCCTTCTTTATTTCATTGTTACGGATATAGTGAAATATGATACAACATGGTTAATATTCTAGTCCCCAGCAATTCACTATGACCGTGTGTTACTGAATAAGTATATTACGTATAATTTATATGATAAATTCATCCTTCCCGCTGGAGTGTACGACCTATTTATTGTTAAACATATGAACAAATGCCATCAGAGTATTATCCCGCCTGTTAATCAAAGCATGACCGTGTATGCATAAGTAAACTATGACTTCACAACGTCATCAACCATATTTCTATATTTTTATCACTTAACGTAGAATGATTGATAAGACTGAATGACATCCATTCATGCAAGAAAAATTAAACATCATACATCCGTGCGAGTTCTCATTGCCTCATATTGACTGGTAATATACAATTAATGAAACACATATTAATGATATCCACACAGTCCGTATGTCAGATGCCACTTGTCAGATAAGCTAACAGGAGGGGCTCACGCCAATGTTTTCTTGTTTAAAGTATTACCATATAAACCGGCAGCTAAACATTTTTTTTATATTACATGTATATTCCATTGTGAAGTTTGTAGATTGGTTACATTTTTCTGCTGAGAGAATAGTCTAATTATGATGTTTGTTCTCAATAGTAGCTGTCTGGGAGACAAGAAATTGAAACATGGATCTATTTAAGACATTTTCTTCATTCATTGCTAATTTATACCTACACATATCAGAAAAAAAGAATATTGGGCTCTCTCGTTTTAGTTTCAAATTACTCATATTGGTAACTAACTGGCCGCTCACATCGTACAATATAAAATACGGAAAATGTTGATTTGTCAAACACCATGAATTTCAGATATAGTAAAAAACGATCGCTCACTGAAAATCTCATAGTACTGCAACATGTAGCCATAGTAATCCCCGTCATCGTCCGCAGTGGAAAAATTCAGTTGTACATAGGAACCGACGACTTCCAAGGGAAAATCCGTTGGTGTGTATGTGATGGCTGATCTACAATCAGTCAACACCAGATCCGTCACAGTTCCACTCACTAAAATATTAAGAATTATTTAATTATTAAGTGATAGTTATGTATTCACGTGCTGCTCTAATATATAACTTTATCCTTCTGAGTATTGTATATTTTTTTACCAAAAAAATGTATTCACGAATAAACAGTATCAAAAACTTGAAATTAGACTTTTTGGGACTTTGGTTAATCACTCGAATAAAGTTGGTGAACAGAACAGTTATTTCTATTTACTCATTGTTTTGTCTCTTCCCCAGTGTCATATGGTTTCTCTCAGCTATTATTATCATTTAGCTGTCATTGCTAAAACTTATTTGCAAATATAACAACATTTGGCACTCTCACTTTATCCTGGCTAATAAAAATTTACATAGAATATATTTCGAATGTTTTTTACACATATCTGAACAAATGCAGAGCTACAAATGAAATGTGGAGAAGTTGCCCGCTCCTTGTGGATGGGTAAGTTAGTACTGGTTAGTATACAGTCCTGGAAAGCTTGTTAGGCGAACGGTCGCCGTATATAACTGAAAAATTGTTGAAAAACGGCGTTAAACACCGGTGACAATAAGTCACATAAAATAAAAATGACAATGAGGGACTAGATTATTGTCGTAAGTGTAGTAAAGGTAATTATGATAATTCCAAATATTTTATGAGCTCTCCAAAATCCAGATAAGCTACCAGTTGTCATTAATCATAAAATCTTTCATCGATTTAATGAAACACAGTTTGCATAATTTCATACTATCTGTTTTAATGAACAAGGTAGGCGTACCAGCTGATATCTCTAGCGAGCCATTTAAACAATTTGTGGAACTAGCTATATCCATAAAGTACAGATCAATGCTGATTGAGAAGTACAACGTCTCAGGATAAATCTTGATCAAACAAAGAAGGTTCCTGAAGTTGAAAGAAATAAACTTAAAGCAAGGGAATACCATTGTGTTATATTATGAGAGCAAACTGTTTGTACATAATTCCTCATAGAAAATATTCTGAATGACCAAACAAGCGCAAAGAGCTGATTAACAAAGTCGACATGGTTTTAGAGAACTATGCGTATATAAAAAGAATATTCGAAAACTCTGAGCATTCATGAATAGAACGATTATAATTTCTTGGGTTTAACGACGCACCAATAAACAAAGGTCATATTGTGACATTTCCAAATTTTGGCAGTGAAGGGAGGATCCAGGCTGATGCCTGGGTAGAACCACAGACCTTCATTAAGCCGTCTGGACAATAAAGACACACTATGTACATCATGGTACTTTTGTGCGATAGATCAAATTGAAGAAGCAATTGCATACAAAGCAACAAAAAGGGGATTATTTACGGTTCGTAGGGATCTGGTAGATTAGGGGACATCAAGACTTTGTGTTCACGTGTTGCTGTCAGCGTGGTATTAATGCTGCACTCTGGTTGATTAACTGTAAATAAATAAACCAATGACGAATAGAACATACCAAACATAATACAATAACTTATCGTTAATGATGGGAGTCGTATAATTTATGTATGGTATCCGGAACACATGCACTAATGTTTTAATACATGCACTTAAAAAGAACCGCTTCTAATACCTCGCATCAAGAATGAATTAAGAGTCCAGACCTTGTTTGTAATACACAGAAAGTGACTCAATTAACTGTGACGCAATAAAATCATACTTTACAAAAGACGATAGATTATTTTGTATTGTTGTTCAGTTTTCTTTCACTAGGAAATAACATCGCAGCCAGGGTCATTTGGCAACTTTTAGCTTTAACGGTGGAGGAAGTGCCCGTCCGTATACCTGGGTAGAACCACCGAATGTCAGAAAGCTAGCTAGGCAACTTCTTCATATGGTCCCGGGTGGGATTCGAATTCACAGCAATGGGGAAAATGTGATTATTGGACAGTGACTATAGCCACTCGACCACAGAGGCCCTTTTTTCACTCTTTAAAAAATCGACTAGAACATTCATCACGCGCACCTGTATCATTTGCGAAAAACAACATTCGGAATCCGTTGTAAACAAAGTCAAAATCGGAAACGAAGGTTATGTACAAGAAATTCGTAGATGAAACCAAAGCGTTCACGTCATCATGATTCACGTTACACAACCTGGCTACTTCCGGTGACGTATTGTCTTCTGTGAAGATAAAATAAGTAAAATATTATATCAATGTCTGTGATGTGGGTAATGTTTACATTCACATAAATAGTATGTTATTGATTATAGAATAAATACGCGTAATTAAATTTACTTTAAAAAAAATAAAATGAAGTACACAAATACGAAATATGACAATAAAAAACCTTGTGTAATATGAAGATTGATACCTATTTTTGAGACTGGATTATATCTTTAAAATGCTGGTACATCATGTTGTTTTAATGTATTACATACAAGTCATCTAATAAGAGTTAAAATGACTACCCTTGTTAATGTTTGTCATGTGTTCGAAATCCACAAATTATGGAACACACGTACATGCAATGCATCGCGAATGAGAAACAAAAGCAACAATAAACAACAACAACAACAACAAACAACGAACAACAACAACAACAACATACAAACAACAACAACAAACAACAACAACAAAAGTACAGCAAGTGAAAAAATACACATACTAGTGGATTTCGACTACAAGACACATTCATAACATAAATTACGTTTACATGATTCTGTAAGTAAAGATTTTCTTCAGTGACTGTTTAATATTTGATGTACACAGAAACTCCACTCAGCGATCGTTTCAAGTTTTAGATCACCTCTTAATTATTGCTTATTTTCGGATGCGTGTTCACTATTTCCAGACGATAATGGGACCATCCTTATATTATAACTGGATGTTTGATCCAAAGGGTTGTCCGAATATTTAGGTGTGACAGTATGTTTCAATGTTCAACCCATTAGCAAAAGAGAAAGATATAATAAAATAGTTTTAACATTTAAAAAGCTTTCGAAAGAAGTTTGCACTCTTGTCTCATACGTACCACCATCAAATATCGTCAGATAATCGTATGCACATGGTTCAGAAATTCCTTCTGAATCCATTTCTTCAACATTGATGATAATTCTATCGTTCTCAGACGGTGCTGTTAATAACCATGCGCAATTTAGATCACTGGAATACAAGAAATTGTTTCCAAAAAATTGTTCATGTATTTTCGTGTATTAATTATTGGGTTCAACATTCAAATATCAACATGAACATTATCAACACTCAAATATCAACATTCAAATATCAAAAACTTAAACATCAACACTCAAATTTCAATACTTAAACATCACCACACAAATATCAATACTTAAACATCACCACACAAATATCAAAACTCAAATATAGACACTTAAACATCAACACTCAAATATCAATGCTTAAACATCAAGACTCAAATATCAACTCTCAAATATCAACATTCAAATACCAACACTCAAATATCAATACTTAAACATCAACTCTCAAATATCAACTCTCAAATATTAATACTTAAACATCAACACTCAAATATCAACTCTCAAATATCAACACTCAAGTATCAACACTCGAATGTCAACTTTCAAATATCAACACACATATCAAAACACGAAAATCAATACACAAATATCAGCACTAAAATACCAGAAGTTGGACATTATTCTTATGGGTCTGATTCAGAGAAATGTGTATATTACAAGGGTTATCAGGCTCATTTGGTGCAAAATGAACTCAAAAAGTAGATTTTAGCCCATCAATTGAAAAGGCTATTGTTTTAGATAAAGATATTTATCTAGCTATATTCAAAGCCATATCTGACACTTGTAGTATAGAATATTAAGTGAAGAAAGTAATAATTAATATACATGTAACACTTACTTGTCGTAGTTGTTGGGATAATTTGGTGACGATATATACTGGGGTGCAGCTGTAGCATTTACTTGGTAGGGTCTTGTCCCATCAGTGCATTGACAGGTAACTGTTAAATATAAAAAAAAAACATGAACATAGACTCTTTTTATGTAGACATTTACGGGCTTTGAGAGAACGGGTTATCTTAACTAAAAATCTACATAAATGTCAGACGGGCTCAGTTTGATTGGTGATGTAAACCAGTCGAATTTCGTATGTTCAAAGAGCTAGAAATATTCGAGACTTCAATAGTAGTTCTACATATTAATGAACAATACTCGTCTAAAGAGAGTTGGCCATGATGATAGTTGTCTGTACATCGGTTCAAATGATAATGATCGATAGTAACCTGATTGGTTCTTACACAAGTTAAAAGAAGTCTGGTATTGAATACAAAAGAATGTTACACTAAGTTTTGTGATTTAATTCTAAACTAAAAGGAATCCTAAGTTTGATAACAATTTTAGAATTTGGTAGTTTTACTCTATACAGTTATACATTGCACTATCAATAAATCAAACGTGTATGTTACATTATAATACGTCTATATATAGTATTTCTACTCACCAAAAATCTGAACACATCCTAAAATAAAAAGGGGAAAATAAATCCTCAAGTATACAGACATATTTGTACATTTCACACTGCATTGGATGAACGAATTAAACTGGGATTTACGTTTTAAAGGTGATTCAGTGTTTCAATTAGAACGCCTTATCAATGATCATCGCTTATTGTGATTTTGTTGAATATGTCAACGAGGGACCTCGAACCCTTTGTTTTGAGAACAATTTTAATCAGGACTGATTTAACAAATATTCAATAATTTGTGCCAGTACAGACTTTATATTTTGACACGTTTATACTTCGTTTAAGAAAATAAATACAATAGTCATTACTATTTAAATGTGAAGTTTTAAATAAAATTAATTTAATAAATTTGGTATTTTATGCATTCTACTTAAGGCGCTGGTATTCAAAAATTCTGTAAGTATACCTTTGTTGCTTTAACACTGACTTGGCACTAAGTGTTCGATACATCATTGATATTCAATTAATCTTCCCTTTGACCAGTATCATCAACACCCCCAAACTTACCACCAACACACTATAACTACTAAATCATCATCATCACCATAACCACTACCACCACTGTCATCACCATTTTATCATCATCATCATAATCACTCAAACACCACTATATCACCATAATCACCACATCATCATCACCACATCATCATCACCACTACAACTACTACCACTACATCACCATATCATAACCACTCAACCAATACCATATCAACATCATCACTACATGATCATCATCATAACCAGTACCATCACTACCACATCATCATCATCATTATCATCATCATAACTACTGTCATCACTACGACATCATCATCATCATTATCATCATCGTAACCACTACCATCACCACTATCATCACTATCTTCAGTATTAGATTATCACTTTCATTATCACCGAACTATCACTACCACCATATCATCATCATTATCATAATCACTACAACCAAAACCTCCACCATCATCATCACTACCATCACCACCACTACCACACACCACATCATTACCATCACTATCATCAACACAAACCACGTCATCTTCTTCATCATTATCATCACCAATTTTGATAGCCAGATATCATAGTTAACTTCGCCACTAATACCATTATCATCATCATCATCATCATCATCATTGTCATCATTATATTAACAATGATTATCTGCTATCATTCTCACTTTTTCTGGTTCGTAGAAATTAAAGCATTGTACATTAAATATGATGGTTTTTATTACTTATTTTATTTCCAATTTATAAAGTTATTTAGTTAATAGCCATGAGTTTATTCCAATTGTAAAATTATTTATTAACTTGGCATCAAGGGGAGTAGAAAATGTTTGTTATCAAAATACTCATCTTTTGAACCAACATAATGTTTGCATGCGAAATAAACACCGCAAAAGTAATATTGAATTGAACAGAACAAAATGAATATACAATAATCATTCATTGTGATGTGCCTGTCAATAGAGTAGAGATATTATATCATACCTGGTATTCAGATGCGAATATTGATTCAACTACATTTTGAAGTTTTTCATTACATTTATATGAATATAATTATGACCGTATCATATTTACCTTTCCCAAGTGTGATTGATAAGACGGCTTTTCAAAATCAGCATATTGAATTCAAATTGTTGTCAAAAGAATTAATTCAATATAGATAAATATTAAGCAACACATAAGGGTATTTAATAGGAGTACAGCTGAAAAGGACCAATCGTTCCATTAATGTGAATAGAAGGTCTCTAACATAAAAGATCTTTAGAATGTCATAATGACAACCATTTCGGTTAGGCAACAGTGAACATTGAAGGGAATAAATTTAGAAAAGATGGGATGACGTAGAAATCTTTTCAGTTGATAATAACTTTTTAGTACCGCGACTGAATCAACATCGATCGATCGATAGAAATATTTGAACTATTGATTATTATTAAAGTGTTCTTGGCTTTTTCAGATTATTTTGTTGATACGAAATAGCGAATTTGATAGGAAATTTTATATTTTTCTTATAAAGTAGACACATAGTTATGTGATATTAGAACAATACTGGAATATGTACTTTTCAAAAGAAGGACGATTACTTTGAAAATGTAAGTATAAAAAAAAACCCGTAAGAAACGGTCAAAAATATTGAAATGTAAAATTTATACTTGTATTCGATGAAAAACAGGCCTTCCGCTTCTGACTCATTAAAACGGAAATTCAATCAAATTATATAAATCATCAAGATCCGAAAACGACACTAAAAGTATAATTTTGGACTTAACTGCCATGCTCAAATTGGCGCAACTCATAGTTAGTAAACCCCACCAGTCCCAACCTCAGCATTGTTTGAATTCGGGACCTCATTCTTTAGATTCAAAATTTCTACTCATTTATTCATTATATATAGTGATATAGACGATGTGGTATAATTATGTACTTCAGTGCCACGCTCAACTCATACCTCAGCATCCTTTAAATTAGATTTAAAATTATTTACACATTTATTCATTTATATAAAATGGTGTGGTTTGGGTCTTATAAAGTTAGAACTTTATATTACTTTTGTATTCAAACCGCGGATAAATCGCGGACTGCATGCATGTTCGAATTGCACACTACGTTCCAACATTATTCAACCTTTTTATGAAATTTTACTCAACAAACGCAGCTAAAATTATGATCGTTGATCGAAATGATCATAAAGTTGTTTTTCATAACAAGATATGATTTAAATATATATAAATATATATATATTGATTAAAATGTAGGAAATTTATTTATCTTGCTTATTTGCAGAGTGTAGACTACACATTATGGCTGTATTTGGGACAGCGTCAATATGGGCCAAGGTGGCACTCGTGCTGATTGTCATCGCTCTCATACTTCAGATTGTTGGCATAGCAACAAATTACTGGATGCAAATAGAAACGAACTCGGAATCAGTTGCTTTCTCAGTTGGGTTATGGAAAGCCCAAAACTGTTCAGGGAGCTCTGGTTCGTCTTGTGATACTGTAGATATACCAAACACATATACGAATGGTACGTATTGTATTAAGTATTCAAATAGTTATACTAATGGTATGTATTGTATTAAACATTCGACTGTCTTTTATCTTTAAAGTGAATAAGACCGTTATTCTCTTTCAAAAGAATTGTAAGGGAATACCAATACATTTTCATTGTGTCAGGGCGGGATTCTATGCCACCATGTACAAACTAAGAAAATGGTTAATTTGTTGTATACATAATATGAATACACTTTGGTATAGATCATTACACTGCTCCTAAATGATTTCTCAACTTCAGAAGGATGAAGCAGAAATTTCAATTTTTATTCTGGAAAAAAACCGTCTACATACGCGTATCTAGTATTGTAAATCAAAGTGTTAATTTGGTCTTACGACGTCATTTCAACTTATCAAAATTGACGATTTATCGGAGAAAAGCTATACAATTTCTACATCAGAGTTTTTAAAAGAACAAAGCACTTATAAGTTACATTTAGTATAATATCCTTGTTGCCTGTAGATACCAGATGCCAGATATTAGTAAATTCTAAAACAGTTACGTTGTGTTAAATAAACTGGGTTTGGGAGTCGCAACTCTAGTATAAACATGTATATGATAAATGTGATTTGGGTCGTGTAGCCATTTAGGATCAAATTTAACCGAGATTATTCACTATTCTCACAATGTACTTTCCCCTTTGAGATCTGTCTTGTTAGGACACCGTGTAAATGTACGTGCATGCATATATATTTGCATAATTTGAATAAGAAATAAAAGAAGACAAACCAATATAGGGCTAGTTTAGAGTGTGGGTTCATAAACCAAATAATTGATTTGTTCGTCCTTTTTGGACTAAATGAAATGACTAGCATCCAAGACTTAATTACTAACTTTACAAACTACAAAAAGCTTTTCTATATTGAGTCCAACGAGATTTAAATGGGGAAAATAATTTTGATTTAATTTTCTGATATGATTTCATATCATCTTTTACAGTAGAACACATTTATTTTCTCGTTAATGATCAGAGTTTATATAAACAATAGTTGATGCTGTACGGGACCACATTTGTAACGAGTAAAATAAAAAAAGGGCAACGATCACATTCGTGATCAAAATATGTTGAATATATTGTATGCGCTAGATTTTCGCTACACATTTAATCACCTGTAAAACCTGCTACATACACTTGTAGTCACCTGTAAATCCTGTTACCTACACATTTAGTCACCTGTTAAACCTATTACCTACACATGTAGTCACCTGTAAAACCTATTACCTACACACGTAGTCACCTGTAAAACCTATTACCTACACATGTAGTCACCTGTAAAACCTGTTACCTACACATGTAGTTACTTGTAAAACCTGTTACCTACACATGTAGTCACCTGTAAAACCTGTTACCTACATATGTAGTCACCTGTAAATCCTGTTACCTACACATGTAGTCACCTGTAAAACCTGTTACCTACACATTTAGTCACCTGTAAATCCTGTTACCTACACATGTAGTCACCTGTAAAACCTATTACCTACACATGTAGTCACTTTCAGTCATTGAAAGTCCATAAAGAATTGAAAGTCTGTGTACGCGCGACTTCTAATCAAATGCACCCAATTGTTCGGTTATGATTTTGTTATTTGAAAAACTCTGTTTGTATTAAGTCTTTCTATTCCAGATTCCTTGAAAGCAACACAAGCATTTCAGATTATTATCATGGTATTTATCTTTATTTTACTGGTTGTCACGACAACGTACGTAGCTACAGAACGTTTCAGAGAAATGCCAATAGCAATTTTTGTTGCGGTTTTGAGTTTTATCACAGGTAAATGTATTCTCAGTTTAATCATGGAATCATTGTATCCCTTTAAATAAATCTTAGAAGGTCATTAACACATCATTCATCAGGTGATTTTTTTCAGATAAAAAATAAAGGATTTTGTTACCTGGTCTGGTTAAAAACTTCGAACTACTCTGAAATTCACAGATCTTTTTCGTAAATGAAACACGAAAAGTGTCCTTATTTACATAAGTGTTTCAAGTCGACTTGTTTCTTGTATTGCAAATGTTGCCTATAAACAATGCAAAAAACCTTCATATCCATTTCTTTCAGTCGCATGTGGAGTTGTGTCAATGATAGTATGGCTTGCCCAATTGCCGGACACATTTTATCCGGGATATTCCTTTGGGGTTGCCATAACAGCGACAATTCTAATGTTCTTCGCTGGATTGTTGATGATTCCCGACATTAGGCAATACAGCTCTCGCAGAAGACCGAACGTCATGCAGGTAAAACCAGAGGGATACCGAATGTCAAAGGTCAGCGAAGCACGCCACCAAACACCATCTAACAGAAAGTTTGCCAGTATGCAGAACGATACACACGTGCGTCATTACCACAACCCCAACAGGGAACCGTACATCCGGAGTCCACCTCCAACGTATCGGACAGCTATAAATGACAGCTATCCTACAAAACATTCATATGGAAGGGATGCTAGGTCAGACGTGCAAACTCCGGATTATTGTCTTGGCAGAGTCAGCACGAAAATTCGACGTTATTAATACAATTGTAAATGGATCATGATTATGATTGCCACAAGTTCTGACTAACGTTG
The DNA here is from genome assembly GCA_008271625.1 of Lutraria rhynchaena. NCBI lineage: Eukaryota > Metazoa > Mollusca > Bivalvia > Venerida > Mactridae > Lutraria > Lutraria rhynchaena. The sequence continues at coordinate 3,954,059 of VIBL01000005.1, read as the reverse complement.
CACCTTCTTCTATCTTTCAAATGGAAATAGACCATTTTTTCTGTCGTGAGTCATGAACAAAAATCGCTTGTTACATTTGTTCAGTACGGCTTCCAAATATTTTTTATTACAATATGGCAGTGTTAATGAGGCTTCAAACTATGGCGAAATAGCATGAAACGACTGACAAAGAAAGTGAAAAGTATGTTTCAAATTTTAGATAAATGATACCCAGAATACGTACCATGTCGACCAGTGATACCAAGTGTTACTAATTGGAGTATTAATTGAACAATGTAGACACGTGCACGTATTTTTACACCAATAGAATAAGTGCTTAATTAAGATTTCTAAATCTTTAGGTATTAATTGAAGTCAGATATTTGTTGGCATGTCCTGAAAAGTAACAATCTAGCTTCATTATCAAATATATGTACATTATTAGCACATCTCTGACAAGTGGTAATTTTACCTCTGGTTTCTTGACGAGTTTTCTCTTTGAGTTTAGTCTTTTTAATCAGTGTTTGTGCAGATTTAATGAGAATGAAAGAAGTCACGACGCACACTGAGTGAATAGTGTTATTATAAACATGTTTGAAAATACAGTGCAACCTCTCCAAACACCCTTCTGGAGAAGTAAATTATGTTGTTGCTGAAAGATTGTTGCTCTAGAGAGGTTGAATTAATAGTTGTATCGTACAGTGGGAAAAATCATGCTGATGTTGAAGTGAGGTTGCTACTCAAGTGGGGGAGTCGCTCTGGAGAGGTTGCACTGTATTCTTCAGCAGCATCAAGATAACATGATATTTTGTGACTTAATTGATCGCGTACAGAAGATATTTACTGATCTTTGAAAAGTCTGTTTATTTGCATTAGGAGACAAGTTGATTTTTTTACATCTGTCAATATTTATCCTGACTGTTATCAAATCAAATGTTACCATAACTACAAAGTTAATATCGTTACAAAAAACTTTATAGAACAGTAAATATTTACATCGTTTATACTTTCTATGTCTTCCTGTCGCATCTTCGTGACTTTGAATGTATTTAATGAGCTGAAATCATGTTCTATTCTAGCACGGAATTATTTGAAAAGATCGCACTATCTATGAAACTATATAGAACGGAAAAATATTATGAGCTTCATTATACACTAATGATGTTCATAAAATCATATTAATAACTCATCTTACAAGACATTCCCTCTTTTTGATTTCGTGTTCTATTGCCTAATTAGTACCAAAAGAATTGACGAAATGATATGTTAAGAAGAGATTCAATGTTTAAATCTGAAAACATGACATTTTTGGTATGCGAGGTATAACATTAGTACCATTATTGGTCTTAAATTGTCTATTTATGTAAATAATCGATGGGTTTATTAAGGGTAGGAAAACTTCCATTAAAGTACCATGCCATCATTTGATGGCACGATAATTAGCTTTTTTAAAATATTTATCTATTTATCCTTTGAACGATCCATTGGAATTACAGTGTTTAATAATAGGTATGAGATATTTGTCTCCATTTATGATTTATATATATGACCTAATCAATTATCACAAAAAAGAAAGTTTAACATTTATAGGCTGTTAAGTCCAGGAATTGTGGAATGGTACGTGTGAATAGGTAAGCCATGGCAGCCATTGCATTTCTTTAAACACGGTAAAACCTCGATGTTAAAAGCAACAAAACAGTCACCTAGGTGAAGTGGTCGAATGTTGGAATTGAAACTTAGAAGAGATGTTGAAAACCAGGACGTAAATTGAAGGTCTTCATAATAATGTGGTTATGATATGATACGGTCTGTAAGCTAGGTTTTGTTGAAATCACGTTATAAATGAACACACTTTAAATTTGCTGTACGCGTAACATCTTATTTGAAATTTTAACATATACATTTAGTATTTATTCATAATTTGACGGATGTCCGTGAAGTATACATATTTTATATCAACATCTAAACGCGTCTACCGACACGCTTAAATACAAATGCAAAATACATTCAATCGACAGCAATGAATACTTGTTAACATAAATCTGATTTATAATTCTAATTTAAACTGGTGGTAAATCGTGTAATATTACCTTAAAGTAAAATCGATGCTTTCAAATTCATGTTTTTTTATTCCTATGTATTATTATTAACATCCAATAAATGCTTGTATAGAATGAATAAAACTAGGTTTCTACGAATGCAAGTAGACTGGAAATCATACATGTACACCACATATTGTGCTTCTGGCGATGAAACCTTTTGTTTTAAATTCTACATTCTCTCAGCTAAAAGGAAGCATATTTAGTTATTTCTTATAAGGAGATAGTCGCCCAATTTGAAATAATCGGGGACCCGTTTCATAGCTTAGCAAAGACGGCAGTTTTTATTTTTCTTTCTCACGGTGTACTTAAAACATTTATCTTTGGCAATATTTTACGATACATCCCAACCAATCGGATAAACACCTTTTATTTTCATGCAAGGAACTCAAAACCGCTATCATAGCTAAGATACGCCTATGAAACAGAACATAAGAATTTTGAAGTTCCTTACCGAGATCAAGTAAACGTTGACCGATACCTGCCGTGTTTTGTTTCAAACCGAATCAAATACATTTCGTAGTGACCTCACAATGTATCTTCGATTTATTTTTCAGTTGTTTTAGAATTAGCTTTATACAACAAAACGTTTGAATTCATTTGTTTTAATTTCTACAATATATCGTCGCTATTTTGAATGCACGCACGCACCCCCTCGCGCACACGCACGCACTCATAATGCAGACCTCAGGCGTACCCCCGGATAGAACCACATACCTCTCGTAAACTAACTGAAGAGCTTCCTCACATGTGATTTTTTCTGGTCACTCACAGCGGTCAGGAGCTTCTGGTTACTGGTCAGATACCATAACCTCTCGACAGCAAAGGCCGCCCCTGTTATGCTCTTTTATTAAACATGTAAGTACAGACAAATCTGTGAACAAAGGTCAAAAAGTGGGGTTAAAACATGGGTTTATAAAACCATTTAGATCGTTCGTTGTTAAAGTATATATTTTTTCTCCCGTGTACATTGAAATATAGTTAATTCATGAATAAACTTTTCATTAAATGTATTTTGATTGAATAAAATAGTAATTTGACAAGAAAAAATACCTCGTCAAGATCTTCCATTTTCAATATTTCCACTGAATTCCAAACACTAATAGTATGTAAATTTTTCGTCAGTGTAACTTTTCGAACTGTATGACCGCACCGGTGAAATTGAAGCTTCGTTATGACCAAGTTGGTGTGATGTTACGGCGTCGGTAAACTGTGGGCCCATAAGGGAGATTATGTCTTGGATGAAATGAGCAATATCCAAGTACCAAACAGTTTTTCATATCAATAAATGAGCTTTTTATGTTGGCTGTTGTTCACGTGATGGCATTTATTCATTGGTGGCTGTTAAATTCTGTAAGACAATATTTCTTTACACAGAATTCCCAGATAAATACACAAGTCACGCTATTCATTTGTGCACAGGATTACATTGATTTGTTTCTTCAACTGATGTTTTCTCTGTTAGTGTTATGAAAAATCATTCATCGTTTTTTTGTTGTCTCCCTTTTATTTGTACTTTCATCAACACTTTTGTTATTCAACAGATTTTCACAAATTGATCAATGTTTTGCCAAATACTGGGCCGCGTCGTGGTCCAGTGGTTAGTGCGCTGGACTTGTAACCCGGAGATCTGGGTTCTAATCCCGGTTGTGGCCGGTCATACCCTTCTATGAAAAAATTGACAAAAATGTCGATTTTCTTCCATATGTGAAGTGGCCGGCTCCTTGTGGAAGGGTAAGCTAGTACTGGGTAGTATACAGTCCAGGAAAACTGGTTATGTGAACCGATCGCCGTATATTACTGAAATAATTGTACCTCATTAATGTAGATATCAAAACTCCGTATACCCATACTGCTGCACAAACTACCAAATGATCATATGAACTCAACAACATTTAACGGTAATACAAAAACTTAACGCGAGGCTATACATTCGTGCAACTTTAATTAACGATTTGCATAATTATATCTTGTTTATAACATCATCATAAAATTATATTAATAAACATATTGTTTGTGACTAAATAACTCAGGACGGAAAGACATTTTAGTATCAGCAAGTTCCATGTAATGACGTCACTTCCTTTCAGAATTAATAACGTCACTTCCTTTCAGAATTAATAACGTCACTTCCTTTAAGAATTAATAACGTCACTTCCTTTCAGAATTAATAACGTCACTTCCTTTCAGAATTAATAACGTCACTTCCTTTCGGAAGTTTCATGACCATCACGTGGCCATTGTACTATAACATCGAAATAAAGTGACAAGGAAGAGCTTGATATGGTTTTACGTAAACACACGGACAGTTCTTCCTTTGTATCCAGAGAACATCTGGATGGGCGCAAGTATTTACAGCAGGTTGAACACATCCACCTTCGATTGTCGTACAAATCATTTAATATGCTTCGACAAACGATCGTCTACAATCACAGATCTCTATGTATCTATGTCACATTGTTTGTATAGAAGTATTTGTTAATCACTTATTTCACCATAACTTATCACATCACTATCAAATGCCATCGGTAAATTTAGCAATTGACATAATTGTCATATCAGATGTGTTGTTACACATGCTGGAAAGGACGCACCCACGACAAATTAGTAATCGCATATATCCAACGCAATCCTTTCATTCAATAAACGAAGTTTGATTTCTTTGGTGGAATAGAAGTACTTTGTGCTATCATGACATCACGCAGATGACCACAAATTAGTCACGCTAAACATCAAAGTAGGTCACGTCTTAGGGACGGTGTTCACGTAAGATTAAACACTTAAATTATATCTGTGGTCATTCGAAGTTTTAGAAATTTCATTGGAGATTTTTTAGTATTCAGCGAAGGTCGATATCCCAGTCACCAGTGTACAAGTTATCGTAGGGTCTGAAACGTAAAACAATGAATAAATAATTACGACACCGTTAAAACACCCAATAAAGCTTTTTATGTTCTATGAATATTTTTTCAAGCTGTCTAAGAGCAATCTTAGTTTAATGTATTCAGTTAAAAGTGTGCTGATTAGTAGAGTTAAACTATTCATAGATTTCAAACTGATACTTAACCAATGTCAATGCGAGTATGTGAGTTGAAATTGTTTTTGAATTCATTCAAATCGTAGGTCTGCATCATTCAGACGTTTGCGTTTACCAATTTGTAGGAGGCGACGTCTTGATGATGCAAATTATTATTCAAAACGCCAAAAAAAGCAAATGTCTGTCTGAACTGGACGAGAAGTCAGGTGAAAAACACGGAACCACCGCTTTCCGGGTAGGGAAACAAACATCTCAACGAAACTGATCATTTAATAACTTTTTATTTTTATTATTCAATAATCTCATTAACATCATTATCAAATTAAAGATGATCCCGTAAGGTCCTTTGCGGTGTATTTAAATACTCCATAAATTAACTTAAATCTAATCATAAATCCCCGAAAAATGAACCAGACTATAGATAATTACCGGCATTCCATGGGCCCGACAGAGAATAGTCTCAGTAAATAAGATCTTTCTTGGTTTGGCTGTTGTGTGGTTGGCACTAAAATATACTCCCCGGGGTCCAAGAAAAATCGACCTGAAATCGAAAATATCGTTAAGAAAAAGGAACAAAAAAAGAAAACGCTGAAAAGCTAGAATAAAGAACCATAAAGAATAATAAACAGTTTATCAACATCCCTAAAAATATTATGGGTCGTTGAATTTTTGAATGGTCGTGAAAACGCAAACTATTTTTTTTAAGGATGAACTCAAGTATACACTACGACAAACGCTGCTGTTGATTGATTTTACTTTGCCCAACTTATACCTGGTCAAATTGTTTGATTTTTTCAAGAATTGTTCTTATTTTGTTTTTATAGCTCTTTAGCAATTTTGATGATCTTTTTATGTTCCAGTAAACTTAATTTATAGTACATAAGTCAGAGATATAGAAACTTCAGAAAATTTTCATAGAAGGGTATGGCCTGCCGCGACCGGGATTCGAACCCGGATCTCCCGGTTACAAGTCCAGCGCGCTAACCTCAGGACCACGGCCGCGGCTCCAAAAGTGACTACATTCTCATGTTTACCTGATGTCTCCCTGTATTCAGCATACGTCTCCTCATTTTCTGGCATTAATGGATCTGTCTGATCAAAGAAGGATTTACCGATCTTGCCTGACACTGACGGGTATCTCTGTAATAATGTTAACAGTACTTGTACAAATGATATCCGAATACATACATACATTATTCCCTTACACGAGTATCTGGTATATACATGTATTGCTTTTACAATCAACAAAGGAACTATCTTAGACGTTTTCAAAACTTTAAACGTAAAAAACATCTATTCGAATGTATTGTTGGCAATTTTATAACATTATAAAATTTAAAAACGATTGAATTTACCTGGAATATCTCAAACCCTATAGCATACAGCCCGACACCGTCCAGCTTGTGCTGGCGCTTATAAACCTGCAGAAGTGATACAACTAGTGGAAGACGACCATTAAAGCGACGCTGTACTGAAGCTGAGAATGAAAACAAAGAATTAATAAGAAATAAAGTATGTAAAGAATGCGCAAAATGTTAAATGTAGTAAAACTCGGTATAAACCTTATTCAGAGACCTATCCAATATAACGCCTGTCTCATTACAAATAAAGCTCAAAGTTGGATCGGATTATCCAACTGCTTCCATATTTAAGCTCGATAATATGTCCACACTCATTACTACGACCATATTCATTTGGTCCCCAAACATGGCGACAAATATCGATGTTTTACTGTATTGTAAAGACATTATAAGCGAGTGATCTTTTGTAATGTGCTTAGAAACTTCATATATAACTGTAATCATATTGTTTTTACATGGGTCTGTTCAAAGTCTTTGCTATTAAAATTTAAATCATTTATACGTGAAGTCTAATCAAGCCATTGCATGCATTACATTCATTTTGCTCATGTTTACCATTGGGATTCTCCATACAGGATTTCAAAACGGAAAAGGTTGATTAATCGTGTAATTAACATTGAACAATCATTCATTGCACATACACACGACAAACTACCCTTTGAAATGCATTTTCAAAATCACTCAAATCATGTTCGGAGAGGGCGTGTTTTGTCGCAGCATTAAGAGGAGAAATCAGTATAAAATCGCTGTGTTATGTCAGTGATACATAACACACAATATTAATTTGTTTCGGGAAAATATCGGGTTTGTTTTAATGAAATCATTTACATTGAACTTCGCATGCTCTAATAAAAGCTTAAAATGACATTTTTGAAAAGAGACCCTAATCCACAAATATTGACCCTAATCCACAATATAGACCCTAATCCACAAATATTGACCATGACGTAACATGTTGCCCGTAATAAAAAGAATAACATAAGTATAAGTTGTCACTAATTCACAGGTTTTCAGCCACAGTTATACGTGACGTGTAAAAATATGTAATATAAAATATTGTAAATGCAAACCTTTATTTTGCAACGTTTTCGACTCTGTATACAAAAGGGAATGTTATGTACCCTGCTTTACGTCTCTATCCCGGTAAGGGGATAGAAATTACAAGTCCTTTTTTTACCAGTCGACCATGAAGGCCCTTTACCATTTACATAAAATCTTTCTAGCATTTACGTATTTATCTACATAATGACATTGATAGGCAAAATATTTGGAAAGTGTTAAAGAAACATACCGTCTGCTTGTAATGTAATGATGTATTGTGGGTTGATCATGAATGACGGACACTCCAACCAACCACCGGCGTTAAAACCTGACTTCCAGCGTCCCTTATGGCTGATCTGATACTCTGTGGATATAATAAAGACGAAGTGGGTTAAACATTACCTATAGATAAAGTCATTATTCTTAAGCATGATTTTATTGATGAAAACGATTGTACAAAGCCAAAATGGGTAATAATATTTCCTTCTCCATTCTGCTGAATTTCACCGTATTTCATAATTATGTGTTACAGTATAAGGCTTTATAGAACGCCCACTCACGCATTTTGATAAAAAGATTTAATAAAACAATAGCATTATAAAGAAATAAAAACGTTAAAAACCTATATGCGTGTACATGTATGAGTGTACCTGAAGCAATTGTCATCACTTCTTTTATCAATAGATTTGTCCATCTATACAAGTAAACGCACAGTATGAAATCATCCTTAAGATTTATTGATTTGTAGTTACGTCACTGACTCAAAAACCGCGCGATCCATAATATAATATTTTAACGATTTTAATAAAAAAAAATTCGTCTAGTATTAAATATTTTTGTTTTCCGTACAAGCATTAAATGTTATCAAAAAACCTGACTACCCATAGTTAAAAGTTTAGGTCACGTAATCGCATACCAGAATTTGTCATTTTTAATAATGGCCTAAGTCTTATAAAATGGCATACCAGCTTTATCGCTAATCCCATCATGGTCAAAATCTGGAGACAAGTTGCATATGATCATATTGCAGTATTCTTTTCTGAAATCCTTGTAACACATCCAGAATTCCCCATCATCCTGTGAGGTCAGTTCTAACTCGATTTTAATATCATTTGGAACATGCGCCCATTCATCAGAACTGTAGGAACAAACAAAATTCATTAAGTGTTAAATAAATATATCAAAAATAGTCGTGTTTCTAGTTATTGAGTAAAAAAAAAAGCGTAAGCAAGTCGCAAAACTTCGCTGACATCATGATAGGTTACGTATTTTTTATTTTGTTCTTAGAAACATTGGCCTCAGTGCCAAATAATAAAGTGGGTCGGGATTTCCGGAACCGTGACTATTTTTTCTCACCTTATTAAGATACAGTATTGCATAATTATAGAATAGTTAGTATCAGTGAACTTCACCTGTATGTATGTACTCTTGTGTACAGTGGAAGGATGAATTTTACCCGCATGTATGGTGCACTATTTTTCAGTGGTATTTGTCTATGTAATTGCATAATGCGATGCTTGTGATCAGTGGTAAATTTACCTTTGGAATGACATGCGACATTGGTAAATTTATTGTTGGGCTGACATATGGGGTGTTTGTGTTCATTAGTAAATTTACTTTTCTAATGACTTGGCATGCTTGTGTTCAGTGGTAAATTTACTTTTGGAATGACATGCGGCTTTGGTAAATAAAGTTGCTTCCCAGTGTATCGATTTGTCTTCAAAGGAGTCCATCTTTAATGCATACAAGCATGAAAGAAAGAATTGACGTAATGATTATAAATTTTCTTTCATCACGTGCGAGGAAACGTTTCATTTTGAAAGTTTGCTTGTGTACATTCAACAGTAATTAACTGTAACATCAGACATTTTAATAATGTTTAAAGATATAGAGACATGTCTGGAACTTAAAGCAAGGACTAAAATTGGCTGCCATCTGACATTAATTTAAAAGTAGAAACATAAATAGATATGGCAAATATAAATTAAGACCACAAGTGAAAAGAAACTGTCTAGATCCAAAGACCATTTATTTTAGTCTTAATTACAACACAAACTATTTCAGTTATTCTATTTTTTTCTGAATGATGACCGCCGCTAATACATACTGTATTTTCATTCCCAAAGACGGGATTCATTACCGTTGGCAGATATTTTTTTCACTTTTAGACAGTGGTCACCTGTAATAAAGATCATCTATTTGTGCCAACAAATTTAGTTTTTTGCAAACATGATGCTCTGTCATAAGCAGTTAAGTTTCACCTTTGAAAACGTACTACATCTTATAAAGAGGATACGTTTTTACTACCAAAGGGAGTGTTTGTTTCTCTTTAGAATAAGAACCAGTATTACCCGTCGCTCCAAGAGCCTTCCCATTCAGTGTCACCCCAAGGATTGCGGACACGTATAAGCTTAGCAGTCGCATCTAAATACTGTACTTCTTCAACTCCTGTGATGACGTACGAATGATTGGAAACCATACCCCTTTTCTCCATGACCGCCTGTCCCTCTTTATCCTAAAACAAAAAAGTAAACATGACATCTAAGCACGTTTCTATGGTGATTCGCATTTTTGAGGGTTCCTTTCTGATGTTCTTCAACATTGTCGAAATAAATGCGTCCAGTGCCCAAAGAAGCCGTTTAAATGTTTCGGAATGTTGCCATAATAATGTTGTCATAACCTCTAGTCAAGTGGCAAATGTGTTCATTTGGTTGGTGTGCCTTTACACTATTTGACTAAGCGTAAATGCCAAAATTTAATCACAGAGGTTTGGGTGCACCAACAAATTCCGGAAAGTTTTGGAAAATTTAAACAGAAATCGTAAACAGGAATCGTGTATATTCTATTTCTAAACTCTGTTAGCTGAATGTACATGATGTTATGTTGATATTGACCTATAAGTTTACATACATTTCAGTCGCCTGTCAATGCTTCAATGTTGTATTAAAGATTGTAATGTGTACTAGAGCGTATTGTCAATATACATTGAAAGTACGCTGATTTGCTGCCATAAGAACTGGACCACCTGTACTGATAACGAGGTTATTTTGTGACATAAAATTAGCGTACATTCTAGTACGTAATAAAAAAACGTGTTTACAAATGAACAAAATGAAACAATGTGCTGTAATCCAGAAGTTTTAAAGCTCTCACCACGCTAAGGCAGCCAATCACAGCGCCGCTTTGGAACGCAGCCCGGACTAGATAAAAGTCGTCTTCTTTCAAATCAGCCGGATTGTACCACTCAGCAAGTCCGCCCGTAAGATCAGTGAAAGCGTCAGCTTCAAAACCGTATTCCAAAGCTTCGTACGATCCGTTTAACCTGAAACATTTTAGCAATTGTGTTATCTATTTGGTAATTCGTAGTCACACAATCGAAAATTTCCAAAAAGTCGAATTTAGGTAAAAGTATCACTCAAAAATATTAATTTTGTTGATTATTTTTAAGTAATGGCTTTTACTAGAGAGTTAAATCAATTTCGTCCTACACCATATTACAATGTATTAATTACAATATTAAATCTACTTATAAATTTCATTTAATGATGACATATTTCTTCTGTTTGTTTAATATCATGGCGTTTCACAATCCGGAAACAACAGTATATGTTTCGGTAAAAAGCGACATCACAATCCACGATTCATTTTGATATAATTTTTATCATCATCCCGATCACAAAAATAAACTAAATTGAAGTTAAAGATTTCTTCTCGATGATTGAAAGGAATAAAAGAAAGTTTCGACAGGTATTTACCATGGCATTAACCCGTTTAGCATCTAGTGTTTATGTTAAAACCATTTTTGTTTCCAAAATAATGTCAAATTCATCATTCAAGTTCATTAATTGACCTTTGACAATATTCACAAAACGATTTCATAGTTTCTCTGAAGTTCTCTAAATAACGACCCAACAAACATTGTAAAGCACAGTCGATTGTCATAGTTCTTGATATTTGCAATCAATAGTCACGTGATACCAGATAAAATCTCGGCTAATCACTTCTAGATTTTATGACATTAACAACTGTATTGTTAAATTTAAACGATTTTATTGGCATTAAACTGAATGCTTGATAAAAAAGTGTTAGACATATGATATTTCTATCTGTGTAAAAACAAATATTGTTTGGAAAAAGTTATATACAAAGCGTAATCCCGTGCAATCTGACAAATGTCTCAAATACGTAATTAGGTTACAGTTGGCCGCAAAATAAAACAAAATCAAAACAACTCGAATTACTCAAATCAGATCTTTTTGTCAGATGTCATGCTTTCACATTCACTATCGTGGAGTTTATTTACAAATATTTAGTTTTGGTGTTTCGTGTCAACAAATGTTTAATGAACATCTCGAGAAACCCATACAGTTCTATTTCCGTTTCAACCTAGGTTACAGAATTTGAGTAAACAGAACAATTTACTTTCATTTGTAAGGCTGCATGGTATCAGGATTGATCATAATTGGAGTTTGACCAATTTCAATGAGTGAGATTTATTGGGAATAAGATAAAATCTTGACAAGAACTCTTCAAACACTTTATTGATTCAGATTTAACGAGCCTTAAGCCTACCACGACTCTCTCCATCAAATAAAGCGGATATAAACTGTCCCCTGCATAGAGTATCACAGAAATACCGTACCAAGAACTACTTTATTGTTACATCTACATTGATTAAGTAATTGCTAGTGTGACGTAGAATCTAGAACATTCTCCTTGATGTCATTTTAAAGTAGTTTAGATCGGTTGACAAGTAATAATAGAATCGTAACTAAATGAAGATAGGTAGTGTTTTAATTGATGTTTCCGACAAAGTCTGATTGAATATGAGATCGTCAATGATTGATAGGAAGAAAAACAACGCGCAAGAACTCGCGTGAATTCACCTCAAGTCACTGACACAAGTAACAACACAGGAACTCGCGTGAATTCACCTCAAGTCACTGACACAAGTAACAAAAATTGAACTCGTGTGATATCACCTCAAGTCACTGACACAAGAAACAACCCAAACATTCCCGTGAATTCACCTCAATTCACTGACACAAGTAACAACACAAGAACTCGTGTGAATTCACCTCAATTCACTGACACAAGAAACAACACAAACACTCTCGTGATGTCACCTCAATTCACTGACATAAGAAACAATACAACAAGGTCCTGACCACAAACTTCTAACACCGATGAAATGTTGAACGCTAATTTATTTAAAAAGAAAATTAAGATTTAGAAATAACAATACTGCCATTGTTTTCAAATCTAATTTAGATTTTTACTGTCGAACTGGACTTATTGACTATCATTGACTGCCAACTAGTTTCTAACTATATGGGAATTCTGAAAAAAATTGCAACCTTTTTAAAATACTAGTTAACTTCAACAAATGGTAAATTACGAGGAATTTGTTCAACTAGCTTACGGAGGGTGGGCCTTTTTTTCAAGGTGTACACCCGGGGCTATTCATCTTTATAGCTGGCAAAGTCGCAAAAATGACCCTCAGCTGGTTGTTGATTTGACGTTAAACCCCGAAAAATTTGTTTCATAAAAACACTTTTAAAGCATTAGACATGATGTTTGTATAACGGTATTAAACAGTTCGATTTTGTTAAGATGGTTTCCGGTATGTATGATTTGTATAAGTTTTCAAAACGACAGTGCACCTATTTCTGGACTTGATACAGAAAGTCGAATTTTTACACCCTGACAAACGTTGTCTACAAAACTGGGTTGAATATTACAAAATGCGATATGATTTAGCTGGTTGGAATGGATTCTCTGACGAATTGAAGAGAACTATATGATGGTTGTATGAATATCACGAGTGAGTGCGAAGTTTTGTGAGAATTGTGTTAATTAGCGTTAAAAGCAACTATCTAAGATAGAGACATCTTTAACCCGGAAATGGTAGACGGAAACATTTTCTCGTTACATCTATCACGCTAGGTTTGCACTTATTTAAGCGACAGCTGAACATCAAGTGTGTCCGCGTTCATAAGTATGTTGTCATGACAACTACGAACGCATTGTGAAATAACAAATGTCACTATTTAATGTGATGTCGATTTTCCGATTATAAAAGTATGCGAAGCGTTATAAAATGATCGAATATCGAGTTGAGTGCAAGTGAGGTATCAGATTTCAATTTTAGGAAACAGCAATCCATAAATACAATTTGTTCTAAATATTTCAAAATTTGGCATTAAACCACTCCAAACTGAAAGACCTTCCTTGAATTGTCTTGACGATAATATCAAATTTAATCAAATGTGACCATTAGAACACTTATATTCCAGCGATATTTTTTTCTTTTTAATATGCATTTTAAAATTGATAAAACTCTTGCAAAACACAGAGAAAATAAAACAAACTAGATTGGTCAATAATTTATGTGTTAAAACTTCTTTTCATAAACCTTGACATTAAGGTCATTCGTGGGACCAAACCAACTGCAATTATATTGAGCTGGTCCATTTCCTTGCTGTAATATACACAGAATAACTATAGAAAAGTGGAAAAAATAATGTGTGGTCGTTACAAATAAACTTTATACTGGAATTGATTTTTTATCTACAGGGTTTAACGTTGCACCAACAGTCCTGGCTATCTGACGACTTTTTCAGTTTTAACGGTGGGGGAATAATCCAGGCTTACACCTTGGTAGGACCACCGAACGTCCGTTAGCTAGCTGGACAGCTTGCTCACAAGCGAAGTTTGGTTTTGGTGGGATTCAAACACACAGCGGTGAGGGGTTAGTGATTACTAGTCAGACACGATAGTCAAGTGAACACGAAAACCCTTTGCATGCAGTGGTCTTTATATGAACGCCTATATTACTTTTACTTCAGTCATTGCGTTGTCATATCATTGGCTACCAGCAGTAAACAAATGAAATTAAGTCTTCACTTAGTAAGAAACTTGCTTACTTAGCGTACGCCTTCTCAACTAATGAAATCCAGAATTCCTCGGGGGCGGAGGAGTGGGCGAACAGCACTTTGTTGTTTACTGTGGGCAGAAAGTCATCTATATAAACATCCGTCCAGTCACCGAATTGCCAAAATCTACATCGAAACCTTCCATCATAATCCCGCCTTCCTATTGTATAATCATCTGGTATTATCTGCTCCAGAAATTACAAAAAAGAACTTTGGATGATACAATAAAATATTGTACAAATACAGTAGAACACGGTTATAGTGAATTCATAAAGATGCGAATAATTTCTGCTTTATATTTACAATTCACCATAACATGGAAATAAAGAAGAGTGTGTTGGAGGAAACATTTGCTTAGCTGTGTCCGATTCTTCACTCTATCTTGGTTCACAATAACAGTAGTTTACTGTATATACATTCAGTATTCATACAAATGTCAAAGAAACGGGCTTCATAATCAAAACAGCGTCCATGGAAATAATTGTCTACAACTTACATTAATAATACAGCAGAATAATTCATCAGAACTCGGCACAGATTCTTACACATAAGGAAATAAAAAATAAGTAAATGGTTATCGAACTCATGTCTACAGGATCAGTGGTCTATTACATCATCCATATTCATTTTTTTCATTTAATTTAAATAAATTACTTCATTTTGTATGCATCTTTGTATTAGAAGAAAAACAAATGAATCTCAAAATACATTTTATACGTAACAGGTCAAAACTAAAAAAAAGTTGATTGCTATAAAAAATATGTATATTAATGGATATATTTAGATTATTTAGATGGCTATGATTGATTTTTCCATTAAAGAACAGTCTCTGGGGACTTTCTCAAATGCCAAAGAAATAGTACACGGTGAATTTACACGTGATGGTAACTTTATACAAGTATTCTCTATTCCGTAAAATAAAATTTCATCAATTTTATCAGTGAATAGTGATTCGTAGAGCATCTGTCCAGCTTCTCCGATTGAAATCATCGTCATGTTTTCTATTATGTTCGCTTTGATACTATTGCTGGTGTTAATGCACGATGATTAATGAATATAATGTCTTCTATATTTTCCTGAGCTACATAGCACAGTTATTATCTACGCATGTTATACTAAACATGTGTTTATCATGTCTTTCTTGGAAGACTTGTATTAACTACGTCATCAGAAGAGAATTGTGTAAGAATTTGGGGAATCCACGCAGGAAGTAGATAATTTCAGGGGTACCCCTTGTTTTTTTTTCAAGCAAAACGTGAGGCTTAGATTTTAAGGCACAAACAAACGTCTGTTTCTAGTTATAAACTATTTACAAGTACTAAAAATGAATCCACAGTGTTTAGCTATGAGGTATCATACGAGGACCTTATTAAAGGGCCACCGAGACTACGCCGAAATGTTTCATACCTTTGCTATAAGCTGGGGTTTCTCGGCGATGGCTGAGAGCGTGGACAAGAACCAGCAGTCATTCAAATCACCTTGTTTCATATCATGCCGACTGGTCCCATCGGAAATCAAAGTGGCGTCGGCATGAATGCTCTAAAAATATAAAAATAGAAGTCATTATCTTAACCACAATACTTATCATCGAAAAAAAAAACGAAAAATACGTCATTAAACGATTGGTAACTACAGTCAAACGGCCGTTTTAACGGCCACAAAGCGATAAAGCGAACCTTGTGAGTAACGGCAACCGTATGATATGCGCGATATATTAAGATTATATTTTAGTTTTAGTTATATTTTAGTTTGTTTCAACTTACATGTTGAGGACTATCAACTACACAGTGTCCCTTTCCCTCCAACTCTCCCCTCTCTCCCACTCTCTAGCCCTCCTCACTCTCTAGCCCCTCCCCCATTCTCTGACCGTCCGTCCGTCCGTCTGTCTGTCTACTCCTCTCTTGTTCTCTCTTGATCTACTCGGCAGAGTTACATACATCGGATGATTTGAAGCCAAGTATTTGCGAAAGAATAAGATGGCTTTATCTGACGTTGAAAAAATAAATACACAGATACAAAAAATAGAGACACAGTCATGTATTATTTTTCTGTATATTGGTTACTTACTCCAGGTCTCTTCCAAACGACTTGTTTTGTCAGTGTTTTCTTGGTGTATATCGACTCTGTTGATGCTGGAAAAGCCGAATCAACAAAAAGACCGTCAGGGAAGTCGGATCTTGAGGGTTTCTGAGTAAAAATAAAACATAAACAATTTGCACATTGAGAAAAGCAAGTAGTAGCAAAAAACTTAATTGTACTCTGATAATTATAAAATTGATTATTCAAAGCGCGTGTTTTGTACTTATTGAGATAGGGTTCATTAATATATGACATGGTTTACAACCTAGAATATAATACATGAATATCAGCTGTTTGTGTTTTATGTCTCCTAGCAATTAATGAGCATTTCAGTCTACTTGTTTCAAACCAGTATGTCAAGAAAGTACATGAGACTATTCTTTTGTTAATTATTGCTTTCGGGTATGTTGCAATTAAAATAAGGCAAAACACATTAATATGTCCCAATATATAATAAACCACTGATTAAGTGCGCTTTATTTCTGACATTTCCTGTGATGGTTTATTGTCTTTAACTAATATCATAAATCCACTACAATAGAAAAAGACAATAAAAATATAATAAGAACAAGAAAAGGAAAGGCTTAGTGATGTCACTTATCTCAGTGTAAAATTAATGTCACTTATGTCAGGTATAAAATTTATGTCACTTATATCAGGTATAAAATTAATGTCACTTATCACAGTTTAAAAATAATGTCACTTATCATAGTATAAAATTAATGTCACTGCTCATAGTATAAAATTAATGTCACTTATTACAATATAAAATAAATGCCACTTATCACACTATCAAATTAATGTCAGTTATCACAGTATAAAATTAATGTCACTTATCACAGGTATAAAATTAATGCCACCTGTCTCAGGTATAAAATTAATACAGTTTAATGTATTACGAGTATCGAGCGACTCGAATAATGCTTTTCGCCTTTTCGCTAATCGTCTTTAAAATGTTTAATAACTGTATGTGTGTTAATATGACGGAGTCAATATACAATACATATAATGCCAGAGTGTTAGAAATATAAAGTTGTTACCACATGCAAACACGATATGGCAAAATTTAAGCTATTCTCATGTATAACTTTCACAAAGCAGCGAGCCAAATGATTATTCTGTATTAATTCATGAATAATGTATTCTAGTTAGCCTATCTCGTATTTTATTCTCAGAAACACTTTCAGAAGCGGAGCAATATGGTAATTATCTGCTATTTAATATTTATCCATATGGTATTATATTAATATAGGTATATAAGTTATGTACGTTTTCCTAAGGCCGCCTATATTAACAGGTTTGTACATATGAATAGATTTACTCCTAGCATTTTTCTGGTTCCGTGAAAGTCGCGGCAAAAGTTCTTTATGATTAAATTTGAGTTCAATAGAAATTCGAAAAATGTTGAGACATGAAATTGTTTAAATATTCAAAATGGCTAATAAAGAGGGAAATCCCGGCATTAAAGGCCAGTTTTAAAACCCTGAAAGGGTGACTGAAAAGTTACGTTTTTTTCTGATTGGTAATTATTAGTGAGTTCGAATCCCACCCGGGACCAGTCAAATGTCTCATGTGATAAAGCTGTCGGCTAGCTCACAGAATGTCGGTGGTTCTACCCAGATGTATACCTGGGGCTTTCCTCCGCCGTTAAAGCTGGAAAAGTAGCTCAATGACCCTGGCTGTTGAATCAACAATATCTCATACAATAACAAAAAAGAACCATGAAAACGCGGCGTTAGTTCTGAAGTAGTCAAATATATATCTAGTCTATAAAGGCTAGAAAAAAAGTGGTCTTATAATAAGGATGCCGTAATGTTGGGATGATCGCGAAATGTTGATTTACTTTGTTTGTTTAGGAATCGTTTAGCGATTGCATCTCATCAAATCAATATCCCGTTGAAAAAGAATAAATCAAATGAAGATGTATATGAAATAAATATAGTGAATTACTTTTTTTCTTTTCAGTCGCGTGATAACATTCTACCAGCATTTAACCTTACTATGAGCAGAATCTCATTTCATTTCAAAGTTTTTTTAATTACAATAAATTGTTTCATCTCTGGATTGTCCTCGCGACTATATCCAATAGCAAATATGGTTCAGTGTTATATAAAAATTAGACTCAGAATATGACTAATTCAAATTTTTACATTTTGAAATATTCGTTTCTGAATCAAAACGTTAGATCTTATTTGTACTTCAGCTCAGTTGATATAAAAACGCTTTCATCTGAACTTAATGAAATCAACAACCGGGTTGAATATCGTTTGTTTGACAAACCTACCGGCGGCATGTCGTTTAATCGAAGTCAGATTAATATTATAGAATGTAGTATTTGCTCCTAGATAAAAAACAATCCCAAAGAAGGCACGACTATAAATGTCTCTTCGATGTGTTATCCATGGACCAAGATAAGTGATATCTACAAATGGCAGTCATTTATTTTATTCTATTGTTGACATTAGTTTATACTTGTAGGAATCGATTTACCGTCATTAGTTGTTCAAAATGTACGGCTGTGTTTTTAAATCTAAATTCCTCCAGGGGAGGGGGGTTGTATTAAAACATTCAATTCATGTACACAATTTAAATGATTAGAATGTAACATATTGACCATAGTTAACGGGAAATATGGCGTAATGGCGTATCATAGTTAGAAGACAGAATGAATTTACCCGTAAAGGACACACAGCATCAGTGTTCAGATTTTTTTCCAAACAGCCCGAATTTAAAGGCCTAACATCTTCACATTAAGTAGTTATCAAATATCTTATAGCTGACTTATAGCTTTTTTCATATGGTGAGGAATTCATATAATTTATGCTTGTTTTCCTATTCCATAATATGCTATTTTAGTAAATATCATAATACATGCTTATATGTGTCAATATTTTGTATGCGACATCCGAATTGAAATAAAGTTTAAACAAAGAGCACAAACCCTATTTCTGTAGTTTAAGAACTTCGTGTCTGTCTTCTTCATTATTACAATAGCCTATTTTTACAACATGCCTTTTTGACATTCCCTCTGAATATTACATCGTTAATGAGACCATTTCGATAATGTTTCTTATTGGCCTCTACAGTGATGCTAATACCGAAGTTTCAGTAAACGTAGAAATCGTGAAATAAATGTCACTTACCCTGCCTCCACCACCCGTGAGAGAGAGTGTTATGTTCGTCCAACTCCTGGGGGTCCGTCTTGATGTCACTCGGTCCGGGGTCGGCCATCTCCGCCGCCCGTGAAGCCCTCGAGGTAACTTCCATGCATTAATCACTTTAATTTGTTTATCCTTTACTGACGCGGAACAACCCATATCATGGGATTCTACAATATGTTTTCCTGGTCCATAATTTAACTAACATTGTCATTATGCAACACATAATCCTGTTTAAACACTCAGTATATATTTGCGCTTATCGAGTTCATCCGCTTGTCCAGAAATTTATTCAAGTCATAATTACGTGGTTTTCAACGCATCAATGCCGAGTTTCTGTTTAAAGCATCGTTCATATATACATAATGTCTCCATACCGCTGTCCAATCAGTTCACACTATTGGTTATTTACAGAGAAAATCTCTATTTTATACGAGACTAAATGCCCGCGTCATAAATATTCCAGCCATTGTCTGATATTTATCATTACCATAAAGACAGTATTACAGCCGCAAAACCAATATCCGATGATTTTCAAAAGAGTCTGAAATTTCTAAAGGTAAAATGCTTTGGAAACTGACCTTGCCCTGAAATATGTCAATACGGCACAATCACGCGCTGTTGTTTGCGTCGATAAGTTGGATTCCGCAATCGATCTGAAAGTTAGTGAGTCGATGTAATCAAGAATCCAATATTTACACGTTGAAATTAATGGGTCTTTGCTAAATATCTAACTGATCAGGACCACCGCCTAGTGTTCTCCTTATAAGCTCAGTGTATGCTATAGGTACGCATTTCGCAACTGAATGACTCATGTTTGTTTTATTGACACATTCTTAAAAAAAACATTCAATTTATAATGAGTATTATACTCGGTATTTTCTATTTTTGCCTGTCTTTGATACTGGAATTTATGTCGCAGTGTGGATAAAGATGTTAGATAACAAGCGTCATCCGGATTCACTTACGACACCAAGAAGTTTTACAGTTATTTGGTGCTGTTGAAGTGAATTCTGATATAAATAATTCACTCTTAACTACAACAAAATTTGAACGAAAAGTTTAAACCTAAAATTTTCCAAGATGCTTTAACATAACATAATATAATACATGTGTGTATTTAATGGACGTAACGCATCATACATATTATTACAGCCGAACAAACAAATAAACGAAAACATTTTCATAATTACCCACGTGTAGTGCATCATCATGATTTACTACGAAAACACTTTTACTTCACAAAAAGACCAGTTTTAATGACGATGTTTGTTGTTTTTTATGTGACTTATTGTCACTGGGGTTTAACGTCGTTTTTCAACAATGTTTCAGTTATATACGGCGACCGGTTCACCTAACCAGTTTTCCCGGACTGTATACTAACCAGTACTAACTTACCGTTTCACAAGGAGCCGGCAACTTCTCCACATGTGAAGGAAAATCGACATTTTTTATCATATTTCATAGAAGAGTGTGACCTGCCGCGACCAGGATTCGAACCCGGATCTCCGGGTTAGAAGTCCAGCGCACTAACCACTGGACCACGACCGCGGCTAATGACGATGTAAAATACATCAATAATATATTGTCATGTCATGTTATGCATTGTTTGCACCAAATCGTCATAGCGTTCATAGATGTTAGAACTAGTTAGATTGGTAAAATCATCAAATGTTGAAATAGTTGGCAGAAAAAAGACAAAACCAAATATTTCTTTTTTGCTAGTTTTGTGAGAAGCGTCTTCGATGTCTATAAAGCCGTGGATACGTTTGTCCTTTTTATGGTTTTACACCTATTTCAACAGTACTTGATAAGTAACAATATTTCAGATGTTGAAATTAACTAATGAAATTAACGACGAATGACCGTAGACGTAAACTCGTCAAAACATCAGTTCATAAAACAAGGATTTCCTACCACGAACCTAATTCTCTCTCCGTACTGAGCTGAGTGCATTATTCAAAACCCCGTAGACATTAGTACTTGATGACACGACTGCATGAACGCGTTTACCTATCTCTGATTATGTGGGAATGTATGATTTTTTTAATACACTGATATCGATCTATACGACTAAACATCGAATTCTTTCTGGTCGGTCAACCATGTCAGTCCACATTTACCCATAGATATCTTGTATGTTGGTACTTTCATCATCTAGAAAACGCTCGTTTGACACCAAACCCGTACACATGGCAACATGAAAATGATAAATAAGAAAAGAACAAGATTGATATAAAGCTTATTGACAATACCATGCTGAATTACAAACCATATTGTGTTATTACATATTATTCATCATAATAACGTCAACCGATTTCAAACCTGCTTTATGACGACTATACAAATGTTAAACAATTTCCTATATTTTTAAAAATATTTCCACGCATAATTTATGACGTCATACAATACGTAAATGAACGTTGTGTTATTGTTTTGTTTACTACAGTCAATCTTCTAAATTGGATACGTGTTTGATAAATAACAGCATCGGATTGACTGATCCATTTCGAGCCATGCACTAATCATGTTTTAAGTGTGAACTCGTGTCCCAAGTTGAAATAATTTCAGGAAATTCCAGTTAATGTTATTGAATAGAGTTATCATAGTCCTGGGTCTATATCGTCTGTTATAGAATTCAAATTTATAGACAAATTCGTCACTTTGATATAATCGGCGTTTGAAAGCCTTTTTGTGAATGATGACTCGCCCTTGATTCTTCAGCCTCGCGGCACAACGTTCTTTTATGGCTGCATTTTATGACAGTTGTTTATTTTTGTTAGTTTGTACGGTGTTGGTGGACTTACCTATCTACTTGGAAGGATCTAATATTATCGTATTTTTTCCCAATGATATTATATCAAACCCTTGTTGGCCTGCTATAATATCAAAATATACTAGTAGTTCTTGCACAGCCAAACTCCTGGTCATATTATACCTATTAGTAAATATAGGAACAAATTCATTCAGTTTCCTTTGATTCTTACAACGACTTTTTTGTTTTCTCTTCTGTACAAACATAAGTTATCTATCAATCCTTGGATCATTATAATTGCCTAGCTACAATGAGATATATAAATGAAGCAGTCAGTCTGTTTTTTTTCGTAGAAAACTGTATGAGTCAAGTGTCAATAGTTTACATCGGATATATTGCATACTGTGTTAGAATAGTTTTCAATTACCATAACCCCGAAAAGTTGTGCCTGTTGTTAGCTTTAATTTATATTTCCGTGTTCAAATCGATGTTTCTATTCACGGCATTTATCCAACAGCGATATTGTTGATTACAACACGGTGACAAGGAACTCTGGACGTCGTGTTGTTTTTATTTTCAGCAAGGCATAACGTGCTGTAATTTGTGGTCGTCGGTGCTTACAGCTTTCCCTTAACGCAATCAATACATACAATGGTGAGAGCTGATATGTGTGATTAAAGAAAAGATGTTCATCAAAGGCTTTAATCAATTTAGAAAGTACATTCGCATACAATTTGTAGTCAAATACATCATTAAACGTTATTATAAACGATCACAAGAACCTAAATATGGAATTTCATTCCGGCGTCATGACAACAAAACACAAACAAGGACAAGCTAATTATACACTGGGAGCTTGCAATTTGGTTTATGCGATCGTGTTAAGCTTTCCATCATGATTATGAAATACGACCATCCTGAAGACAGTAACGTTTGTAAATATAAAGCAGTGGCTTTCCTCTGCTTAGATATATTCACATAAAACATAGAATAGTAACTTATCAAACCTATGGACATAAAACTCGTTTCTCGACGTATCCAATCCTGCGATTTATCTACTGTGTTTGCTTCACCTGCAGTCATCAAACTGCGGACAATGATTTAAGATGTCCTTGAAAATTGAGAAAATGGTCTTATCAACATTAAAAACTGGTAAATGAACAACACTATGCATTCAAGTGGGAGTCAGTTGACATCACCCGTGCTTCTGTGTTACCTGCTAAATGTGTAAACAAGAATAAGCTTCCCCATGTGATGTTTATATTCAGAAGGAGGTAAATATGATGAGTACAATAGCTTTGCGTCAATGCAATGAATGTTACTGTAACATATAAGCCATGATTTTTTGTTGTTGTCAACATTGAAAACATTGATTTACCTTCTTTAATATTTGATTCATCAATCCAATTTAAAAATGGCAATTCAACTATTGGGTCGCCTAATTCCAACAATTGTTAAGATTTTCATTGACGAGCCATTAAGTTTGGATAATTCATTCAGGCAATTTCTATACAAAAAAACCCATATATGTCTAAAACGTTTGTGTGTAAATGGTCTCTGACAACAAATAATCCACTACAAACATTACTACAGTCATTAAGTTGCTCATGGTCAATAATGATTAAAGTATTAAACGTTCATTAATCATTCTGTTATCTTCTTTTAACAAGATTAACCTATATATAGTATAGTACAAAACACTGAAACAGCATAAAGCCATTCTGTTTTATTATTTTGTTAAGCGTCAATCTCATTTTGCAAAATCTAGCTACCTATTAAAAACACAAACCTATTTTGAAAGCACAAATCAATTTTCTTGACTTGAACAGGAACGTCATATTATACATATTAAAAAAAACAACAGTCAACTGATTAGTTTAAACTCAGAACATTAAAGTCTAACACCTCTGGTTCTGATTTTGCGAGTCACTGTATCCCACACAAGAATGTTAAACGGCAATTTAAGGATTTAAAAAGATCACAATTTAAAATAAAAGTCTACATAAAACATGATTTGCAAACTACATCCATTAATCTTGGATACTGTAGAATCCAATCAAGAAACCGTGACATTGAATGAAATGGTGTTGTTTTATTTTGGCTGAGAGAGCTGAAAACCTAGGCGTATTGGACGATTAACAAATTTAGTTTATACTGATTTATTTTTAGCTCGATTGCGAATCAAGCAATTCTGTTTATATTAATCCCGCTCGAGTCCACATCCTGGATACTACACCAGTATTGCGTCCGAAAAAATGGGATTGTGAAGTTCATGAACGAAACCCGTCGAAGCCGGGATTCGAACCCAGGTCCTTCGGATCAGAGGTTGGACGCTCTACCTCTATGCAACGATGCCTCCCTTAACAAAATAATACAGCAGAATGGCCTAGCAGCTGCTCACCACCAAAACACTTATAATAGCATAGTCTTAAAACCGAGATATCTGTGCAATATTTTCTGAGCCTTCTTTCCCTGATTAACCGGAAAATATACAGTTACATAATTGTATCGTTAGATAGAAGATTTGTCTGAATATTTAATCCATCTTCCGAACTAGCCCTCCAATGGTCGGTACAAAATATATTACATATATTCATATGGAAAATGTAATTTGTAAAATAAGTAAAAGAGTTAATTCATTCTGATATCAAATGATTCTGATATCAAATGACCTGTTTTATGATGCAAAACTACCTACGACCGATGTCATAAATGTGGCTGTTGACCAATAGTTGTTGTAGAAATAGATAAATGTGATACATACAGAATGTGAAATATGAAGTAAAATATTAATACGTGTGTGGCAAACTGTATTCCATGGTTGATGAATCTAATTAATGGACTTGTGGTGAAACTGAAGTGCCGTAATCAAACGCACAAACGATATTTGATATTCTGGTTAATATTGTATTTGTTATAAAGTGAGGGGGGATAGAAAACATCCTTTCTTATGATGTAATTTTCCAAACTGTAGAGAATCAAAATAGATTGAAGCTTTGAATTTGGTTTCATTCGGATACTGGATACAATCTCCTACCAAAAATCCTGAAAGTAGATTATACAATATCACATTTAATAATCCATTCTCCATTCTGACAATACTTGTCACATGGTGGCTCTATCCTTGCGGAAGAATCTGATTTTATATGAATAAAATAAATAATACGATATCAAACTAATTGAAAATAGTCTTTGGGCACCACAGGAATTAATTTAAGAAATAATCTCATAGATGTGTGCTTAATAATATGTAGTAATCAAATATTGTAAATAAAGCGTTTTAGCTGCGCAATTAATCTGGTGTTTCTTTCATGTTGGGATCAAACTATCGTCTGTTCATTTACGTAAACAGGTCATTCAAGATTAATTTTATGCTTATAAGGAGTTCCACCGAAGTTTAGCATATAACGTAAAATATCACTTTGCAACTGTTCAATATTAAGACCATCTAATTATAACGAGCACATATTTTAGCGAAACTACAGTGTTAAGACCACCAAATTATATCGGATATTTATATTGGGGGATCAGTGCAGTTTGAAGACCAATTAATTATGACGAGCACTTATTTTTAGCGAAACTACAGTGTTAAGACCACCAAATTATATCGGATACTTATATTGGGGGATCAGTGCAGTTTGAAGACCAATTAATTATTTTTAAACACTTATTTTTGGCTTTAAATATTTTCTCTATATTTCAACTTGATGATCAAACCATCGCAATGTTAAAATCGTTTCTAATGCGGATTTGCTATAAACCGTTTCAGCAGAACTACAGACTGTGTCATCTATTTTTGTACGTTCTCATGTGCTGGACTGGTTTTGGGGAAGGTAGTTTTTTTGGGAAGGTGGACTTTTTTATTTATACAATTTTATCCATGCTTATGATCCCAGAGGTTGTATTGATGTCGGTGTTTCACTGGAGTTCGATAATCATCTGCTATAAAAATACTCTAACAGAAAACGTACAAAGACGTGATCCGGAACAATTTAGAATTAGAATGTCCAGACATAGAATTATTTAATATTGGTTCAGAGATTTAACGGCAAAATTGTGTAATTCTTCAGGTCCATTGCATACGGCATTGTACTTGCTGGTTGGTAATTGAAATAATTCATGTCGGATTTTTTTTCTACAAAATAATGCGGATTTTGATCAAGTCTTATTCCCGGATTACCCACAAAGACGGGAGTATTCCCCCACAAGGATAAAAAAAGATGTTAAACAAGAAAAACTGATTGAATATATGTGCGTGTATGTACGATCTTAAATATAAACATGGCAAGGCCAGAGTTATATTCTGCAATACACAATTCTTCATTGGCAGTAAAGAGCAATAGCGTAGTGTCATGTGAAGCCGACAACGTCTGTGATTATATCAAGACTATTTTACAATCATTGTATGGCTAGCTTGTATGATCAATTGAACAAGAAAACATCTTAGGTTACAGTAAGCATCTCAAAATATCTTTCAATCAATGTTTTGTCATTTACATTTCTAACATTTTAAAATCGATATCATATCATTAATTCCGAAACGCCTTTAAATCAATAATTTGCCAGTAATTTTGAATGTATTTTAGTCTTTTTTGCTATTAATGTCGAAACATCTTTAGATCAATATGTTATCATTTATTATTTCAGAAATGAATAAAAATCGATGCTCTACCGTTAATTTCGAATTTGTTTAAAATCAGTACATCGTACATCTCAAAATTAAATGTGTACCCACCTTTATATCATTAATTGAACATAGTTTCGTGTATTGTCTTACATTTTGCAAAGTCTGCTAAATATTGAACTCTCCGAACGGACAACGTGATAACATCCATGTTGACCTAAATCATAGCCGTAAAAAACTTGGAATGTTGATACTGGTCGGTAGAGTTAGCAAAATTGATCAAAACATCCAGTGAATGTTATTTTCTCCGTGAATTAATCAGGAAATGACGATCTTAGAAAGATTATTGATTCTGATCATTGTGTAATAGTCGGTCAAATTGACTGACACAATATTGTGCTTTCAGACAGCAGATTAGAATGAATTTAATTCGCAAAAAGCATTTTGTATATAGAATAGTTGACAAATGTTCAGTATAGATCCAAAATGTGGATCTTTTACTTGATATCTAAGGTCTAATATAGA
Organism: Lutraria rhynchaena; assembly: GCA_008271625.1. Taxonomy (NCBI): domain Eukaryota; kingdom Metazoa; phylum Mollusca; class Bivalvia; order Venerida; family Mactridae; genus Lutraria; species Lutraria rhynchaena. The sequence goes on along the minus strand of VIBL01000005.1, from coordinate 3,926,466 downwards.
AGGACTTTGTGTTGAAAATAAATGTCGTGTTTCAACTTTAAATGCCTTCTCAATCTGTTATTTGTAATGGATTGTGTTTAATAGCAGGTGACCGTCATTAATTTTCTAACTAGGCTGTATGTTATGATTCATTCATCGAATAACACTTCAAAAAGGATGAATTGCTCAAAATTAGTCACACAAGAAAATACGAATAGAAACTATTCATAAAATGCGTATTTTATTATTTATACATGACATTGAAAATAGGTGGTAAATAAATAATAAATATTCATAACATTGCATGTATATACAATTAATATCAGTGAAAACAAAAATACAAAAATCATTAATTACAATAGAAATTACTGTGAAATGTGATCTGTTTTTATCAAATGCTAGTACAGACGGTTAATAGTAATAGTTTTAATATTGATTGTCAGTATTTTCATTGTAGTATGATTTGTTAAATCGTGTTCACAGAATTTCAAATGCTCCGTGCACAATATTTCGCGAACACCCTTCTGAAAATAGATAATGCATTTGACAGGATTCTGTAAAAATGGATCATTTTAATATTTGATGTAATGGTAGGGTCACGTGACAATTGTTGGTGTCCATGAAACAGTCTGGATGTTTTTTAAGCAGTTGATATACTAACACCTTCCATAAAAACCAGATTTGCTACAGACAAAGGCAGTACCCAACGGGAGACTGTTTGTTCTCCGTTTGTTCGTGTTATTGTGTTATCAGTGCGTTTTGGGTTAATGGGGTTGCGGGGGAAGGTCTTATCTTCCGTAAAATGAGATTTTTGTTTGTTTGTTGTAAAATTCTATTATGAAAGAACACTGGCAATGCGTATTACATGTTTTAGAAGTGATATTAGATTAATCAGGCATACCACGCTGATCTCGCCACTGTGAGTGATGTTAAGTGTAATTATGTGTAAATGTTCGTTGTCTTATAAGAAAATCAAGTTAAATATTGTATTTTATTGCTACACAACACGCACCAGAGACACGGCCTGCACTAATTATCCTGTCTAGGACTCAGTTTGTCTCATTGATTTTTTTTTCATTTTTATAAAACTTTTAAAGGCGAAATACAATCTTTTAGGACAAAATAGATTCACATTACCCAAGGAAAATCATAGCTATACAATACACTACTAGAATTTAGCCGAAATCTGTAGCATTCCGAAGAAACATTTATGAAATGAATGAAAATGTGATATTTGGGGGAAAATAATTTTTGTAGTAATTTATTCAATTTTCTTAAATTCTTATCCCTCAAACAGTTATGATCACAGTTCACGTAACTACTTTAATGAGGGAGATATTAGGGAAATACAATCCACTTAACTACCTTTAATGAGGGAGATATAATCTGTTTTGTATCTTAATCACATCGACCGTCGCGTATCACCATCAAAGTACCGAGCAACAGTTGATTGCTGTTTATTCTTCATTGTGACAGATTTCACAAATATCGAATGAATTTCTTTTTTAAAACCAGACGAACATTGTTTAAATTTGTCACAGATTCGGCAGCTATATGGCTTCAATTGTTGTTCAGACGACCGTATAATTGTTCGGGCAAAAATCACGTTTTCAAGCAGGCGACATCTTTTTTCTAATAGGAAACGTTTTGAAAACGGCCTAGCAATCCAATAGAAACCAAGTCAAGTATTTTGTGCCATACATTCAGAAGTATTCAATGTTCTCTTCATTTTTTTCCAAATTTTACCTCTTCATACGGCGAGTTGAATATTCGGGATCGGTTTAGTTGTTAATGTTGGCTGATAAAGTAATCTGGCGGATTTCAAAATCTGATTCTGTTTCCACACCGGAAGTCGGTAAAAATCGAGTCTGTTTATCTTCAAATTCAGCGTGAATTGTTTATCAGATAAGTGGGTCTGAAAAGTAATCAAAAGAAAAATTCTATAGTTTAAAAGTTTGATTATTTCATCCAATGCGGTCACGTGATAACAAGAGTCAATACTTCGGTTATGACGTTACAATGATTCAAATACCATAGATACTCATGATACAAACATATACAGACTATTAAATTAAAAACTCCTAAGGCTAACATTTGTATCGATCAAATGGGTATTTTTAATCGCTATTAGCTGAAAACAATATTATCAGATCTTGAACACCATTAATTTTATTTTTCCTCAAACATTCTTTGTAAAGTTAACTCACAAAATGACGCGGTAAATGGAATGTAATAGATTTTCTTCAGGTGCTTAAAACAATATTTATCCACAGCCATTAACACGATGCCCCGAGACAATTGTTCTGTTGATGATGAAACGTGTACTTATTGATGTTACCGATTTAATTGACAACAACGTGATAATTGTTGCAAATTGGTATTAATTGCTTGGTTCATTCAAACGTTGTTAAACGATATGACACTAAAATGAGACAAAATGTATGTAATTGTTCCTTTGTGACAAACAATTATAGGGTAAATTCTAAGTACAAATGTACCGAATTCATTATGACGGTTAGGCAATAAATTTATAAAATAAAAACTGATCTGATTCAAAGGAAGTGTCACAGAGTCCAAAAAAAAAAACGAACGTTGGTTATTGTTGAACGGTATTGTGTATAAATATTTGGTCATGAAAAACGAACGTTCCAAACTAGCCAAATAATTAATCTCACATCCTCTATATAATATTTTTGCACCGTTAAAGACACAGCTATGATAAGGCATCACTCGAAAAGCTTAAACAGCATTCATTTAATTCGTTAGTGTAATCGAAACATCCAAAGTGACAATAACACTCGTCGTAAATGAAACTGACTTTTACAACCAGAAACAAAATACAATTTCAAACTAAATCGACTTTGCTGAACCAAAGTAAACAAAAAAGAGTAAATAAATATCATTAAAATTCAAAAGGATCTACTGAAAACATGTTGTGTTTTATGAAAACGGCGAAATAATATTTTGACTTATGAGTACTCTGGTTATATGCGATCAATATTATGTCACTGTTTTGTTTTCTCGATAACATATCAGAATCTACAATAATGGCACTTCAAACTGTCAGCTTGATTTTGCATTACTTTTTTATACAGTTTGTTGGCAAATATTTTCGCAGACTTTTTGCTCATTTTTATGCTAAAAAATGTCATCATACACCGATAGATCATTATTAATCTTTTAAACTGAGTTGAAGAATCCTGTTATAATGCAATGTGTCTAAAGGGCTACTTTTACATGCGATCTTTGTATCATTTTCTTCATTTTGATGACTGTCTAGTTCTACTAGCGAACTTACATGTTTTCTTGTGTCGTCAACATCGTTGGGCAATTCTTTCTTTAACAAAACTTTGTAATTATACTTAGGTTGGTTCAAAAAGCTTGTGTCAACCATCTGTAATACAACAAATATATCAGAAAAAGACACAAGCGACACGATACTGAATAATACATTATGCATTACTGTGCAATCTCTCCAAAGCAACACCCTGGGAGATGTTGTTATTGTTGTTGAGAGGTTGTTCCTCTAGAGAGATTCAATTAATAGATAAATCGTACAGTGGGAAAAATCATGCCGTTGTTGAAGGGAGGTTGTTGCTCAAAAAAGAGGGTCCCTCTGGGGAGGTTGCACTGTATACGATTGGTCAAATACCGATATATTTAAATCAAGCAATCTTTTTAATGTATATAGTCACTTATTCTAGCAACACTATGCATTTTCTGGAAATCACAAACGGCCCTGTACTTTTGTCAACATTACCCAGGAGCCTCTTTCCAGCTTCAGGAAATACTTGGTATAAATGACACCAACTTGATATTAAATACGGAGAGTGTTCGTTACTTTGATATAAAATACCAAAATGTGACAGACATTCATAAATAAACAAGCAGAAAAGTAGAGATAACATTCAAAATTCAAAACCAATCATTAATTCCTGGAAATATTCCAGATGAATCGTCAGAGAAAGTGGATCTTCGTACAAGGTGGTGAAATAATGCATAATTTACAGACTATTCGTATTTCAAACGTAACAAATGATTCTGTTCACTTTGTAAAAGTTCTCAAAACCTCTTATTTCCATGTCGTATATAAAGTTTAGTACTATATTTAATCCGGGACGTTTTACGAGGGACATTGATAAAGTTTCCAGACGGGACCGATGAAAAGGAAGATATGAATCATAGAATATAAATAGTTAGCTCATATACATTTTGGACATTATCCAGGATGTGCATTTTTTTCTAAAGAGTTTTTATTGTAGGCCTAATTTTGGCAAAAATGCTACGGCCGCAGTCTTGAAACTTTATGAACGAACCTCATATTTCACTTACGTTTTGGTTAATGTCAATTTTAGCATTGTCCTGGCGAACCCTTTTCCGTAAAACTTCGTACGTGTGTCTTCCCTATAAATACAAAGCCCATTTAATTATCAAGCTAAATTTAACATGTGAAGGTTGTATAAATCCCTATTTTGTACGAAACAAATATTGCAAATCAAAACTTAACAGAAAATAATGACTAAAGAATTCGCTTTAGCATCAGAAATCTCACAAATGTTTGTTCGTTGACTGATGTACTGAGGGACCTTTATCGGCTATATGCCTTATGAACCTTTCAACAAAAATGTTGACAAAATTCCTGATAGTTTATCATTCGTTTGGTCTTTCACTTACCTCTCGACATATGAGGTGCGATGGATGGTGGTTACCGTGCTTAATAACGTAATAACTACAAGTCATTTGTTGGCTGTACGTGTTCTGCGGTATACCAATACTTTATGCGTTTTTTGTGTTTCTATTCCAAAAGCCGAATAAAAACAGAACGTTTTGAGCATGCAATATTTTGTTTCATCAAGAATCGTGCTATGTAAAAAACGTATTACATATAACTTAATAACTTAGCGTTATCCACGAAGCAACTTACGGAATATCCAAGGGCATTCCATGTTTTGAAATGTTTGGTAAATGCTGTGGGTTCACTCCTCTGTGACACAACCCATAAAGACACTGGAGCGTACATTCTCCCTGCCGGGTCTGCCTCGATATATTCCTATCAAAGTGCAAAGATAAGAAAAGGATTCTTAGAAGAAACACATACAAATCATTCCACCTTCCCCAAATTACTATCTTCACCCAATTGCCCAACCACAAAACCACCCAACGCACAAGACCATATAAAAATAGACAACAAAACACTGTCTTCCGGAGTGTACGGCCTGAGAACGGTCTTTAGCAAACTTACAAAGGGCTCAAACCAGTTTTGCCATCTCAATAATAAACTGCTCAGAGGTATATTTTGAGAGAAACATAGTATAGTAATTTCGTAAATTATTCCTGTCTTAGATATGCTCTTAATCAAACGGACTTCTTGAAGTAGACACGAAATCAAATGAATTGTTTAAAAATGACAGTTGAGAGTTGGCCGTTACGTTTAGAAGAAAACTGCATTATTACCATTGCTATTGTAAACACTTGTTGCCGCATTGATGTTTGTATCTTCTCTCCACACCAGACATAAATCTGAAGTTGTACGAATGTGTTATATATATATGTATGTACAATTAAAACACTATTCTAATCAAGAAGTACACTGGCCTCACGAAGAGTGGCGAGTCATTTAAGTTTTAAAACTGTTATCACAGCTGAGATATGTTTATGAAACAAGCCTCAATACATTTCTGCAATCGAAAACATAGATACACTTATTTATTAATACCAAAAAAAAAAAAAAAAAAAAACGCTGGACCCGGGCAGGTGATTAATATTCCACATTAGTTTATAATGCTGAGAAAAATCAGAAAAAGTGCCTGTTTTTTTTTATTGGACGACATTCTTACAACAAATCTGGCGTCATAAAAAATTGTAAAGATTGATTTAATGTTCGCCTGACATATTTCTTCAGGGAGTTATCGCTATCATTAAAACGCAATTAGAATCACCATAGAAACAGGCTCATATTATTCCGATTCCCCAGACGATTTCATAATTGAGATATGAATTATTTTATCGTTTATATCAAATTAGCGAAGTCAATTTGGTGCCGAAGTGAAATGTTAACTGCTGGAGTTGAAGTTTATCGTCTTCAATGAGTTCCATAAAACCACATTCAATTTGATGTATAAAATATATAATGTCCATTTAGAATAAGCTGCATGTTCTATTTGAAATTCAAAATATGATTAATTAGTTTAAGAGAGTAATGAAAGATATTATGACACACTTGCCTGGTTGTATGTGTCTAAAATGTACACGCCGTCCTCTGACAAATCCTGCAAAATAAGAGCATAGTAGCATGCACCTAATTTTATTAATAGCATACACATGATTGCGTTAATAGCACATATCTAATTGTATTAATAGCATACACCTGATTGTATAATTATTTACATCTGATTGTGTTAATAGCATACGCCTGATTGTACTAATAGCATACACCTGATTGTATATTTGTACACATCTGATAGTATTAATAGCATACACCTGATTGTATTAGTAGTACATATCTGATTATATTAATAGCTTACACCTGTTTGTATAAACCAGCACATCGATAGATAGAACGCAAGCTACAAAGAGGCGTAATGCCTTCACAGCTTCGAGTCATTAAATTTTAAATATTGCTTTCACAAAAGATTTCCGTGTTAAAATCGTTATAAAATTAAATTTATAGCACTGGGATTAGCTCAATAAAATTATTTGGACAATATGATTTACTAGGTGGATTTAAACAACAAAGCCATAAATGATATGGTCATACGTTCAGGCTGATTAAAATTTGATCAAAGAACAACACTTTGAGAAGAGACAAGTATTTTACTTACCTCTTGTATGAAATTGTCTATGTTTTCAAAACATCTCTTGGTAGTATCATAGTATTTCAGACATGCCGTTCGCCGATCTAAACTCTAAAATGGAGAGAAATGGATTGTCTAATTGCTGTCTGTCAGAGTTTAATAAAGGCAGTGCGACCCAAATAAATATAGTTCTTGTTGCATGACGGCGAATAAATATTGAAAAACTATCTCAATTATCCGATATTTGTGTTACAATATTTGTTATCAAAACCACGCAGCTCAGCAGAAATGCAAAATTTGACATCAGATGATTAATAAGCGGTGAATGAAAAGGGATTATTATTTGAAAAGTAGCCAATGTTCATAGGAAAACACAATTCTTATTTTAAATAGGATGACATCAAGTATTGTAATGTTGATCAGAACAAACGATTAATTTCACAAAATAGTCATTAACAATAAGTACAGTTATAAAGACACAAACTACGCATATTCCAGGGCTTGGGTGAAATAGGTTATCATTATCCGAACACTGACGGTACTAATTCGTAAAAATATAATAAAAGCCTTTCATTGATATTAATAATTAATGTTCTACTTTACCCATGGAAAACTTGTTTATCAAACATATGACGGTTTATCAGTGGCTTTGGAGTATTGAAGGTTAGTATTGTTAAAGAAAATGATGTCAGTATTGATTGACGTGTCTTTTATGTTTTCTGTCTTAGAGAAATTAATTGGAATTAGCTGATTTATCAATTTCTACAGACATACATGGGCACATGTGTCTGCTGGTAGAATATATAAAAGTAAAAAAGCAAAACATTTGTCTAGTTTTTCTACGTTTACAAAATGCATGATGTTTTATGTCTTTACCGCATATCAAGATTTAGATTCGAGATCAGCTAGTATATCGTTAATTAAGTGACTATCAGTGACTTTGTTTTATGACGTGTTTATTAACGTGTGAGTTACTTTTACAGTCTGATATATGTTTATTGAACACACATGTTGATTGCTATATATGTTTTCCTCGTACAGCCGCATGACCTTTTATGGTATTTGAGAGAAGAGCGTCAAGGGTCTGTATACACACTGAGCACACACGATTCGATGAATAAATGATAGATGGTGAAACGTGAATATTGTGCATACAGAATATTAAACTAATGAAAGTGGCATGCTGGCTCCATGTCGTAGAATATTGATCAATATTGTTGAAGTTTTGTATTGCAGAAAATCTATCATATCCCGGGGAAGGATAGTTAGTTGTAGGCTGCAGAATATGATTTTGCTGCCCCAAAGGCTATGAAACCATTAAATTTGACTTTCAAACTCGGCCAAGAGCTTTCAGCTTAGTTGGAGACAAAGCTGATCTGTCGACGTTGGAAATTTCTGAGTTTGAGTGCGTTATTACATATTTTGTTAAAAACGATTGTTATTGAATAATGTTTTTAAAAACAAAATCAAATCCAAATATACAATAGAATTAAGAGAATAATGTCAATGGTTACCGTATCTTTGAATTCTTCCTCATATTTGGTTTTTGCGCCAATTAAATTACTGAACGATGCGGACTCTTTACCCTCAGTGACTAGTTCGTGGTTAAACATCCTGAAATACACGAGAACACAATGTCTTTCTGGAGCTGTCCTCAGGCCACGGTTGTTTTTATGAGATAATTATTGTTGTTTTTAATATTTTATGTTCTCTATATTATATTATTGTTTTCTTTTGTTTTTATGTGACTTACTGTCACTGGGGTTTAACACCGTTTTTCATCAATTTTTTTTTCAGTTATATACGGCGACTGATTCACCTAACCAGTTTTCCTGGCCTGTATACTGACCAGTACTAACTTACCCTTCCACAAGGAGCCGGCAACTTCTCCACATGTTGAGGAAAATCGACATTTTTGTCAAATTTTCATAGGATGGTATGATCTGCCGCGACCGGGATTCGAGCCCATATTATGTTATTACATTAAAGTAACATTCAATATGAAGTGAGTATAGCCTATACACACAGTTGGTATTCATATGTTTTTTTTTGGTCTAACAGATCAATACGTACCAAAGTGAAGTCACTAGTTACGTTCAACTTGGTGTTTTTTTTATGGTTTCATTTATAACAGCAGCTCATGTAATTAGGATACAATATAAGTACAAAAAACGGTCACAATGGTACGCTTTAATGGTATATAGGGCGAGAGAAAAGTTCTTCAAAGCTATTTTATTACTTAAAAATGATTCATTACTTATTAATGCCTTATTATTACTCATTAATTAGGCCTACCTTGTAGGACTCAGTATTCCAATGAGGTCTTTTGCTGCCTCTCGTTCCGTACTGCCAGAAAACTAGAATAAAATTGATGGTTACATCAACATTCACGCCAATAAAAAATATTCCAAATAAGTATATTAGACTGTTAGACTGATATGAAGAAACATGAGCGAATAAATGATTTGAAATTCTAAGTATTATAAAAATACACACACAGGGGAGTATTTTGTCTTGACAAACTTTTACAAAACAAATTCTGAATCCCCAAATTTCACATAGAATACCAAACGTCTATTTTAAAATGAATGGATGCAAATTATCTTTAACGAATACCATACCTTTCCATACCAAAGATGTGCATCGTTTTCTGACAATATGACGAAGGAAGCCGATGAATTTAATTGTTTCCACTCGGGAACAACCTGATTAAGAAGCGTTAAAATCTTCATTTATAATCAGCAATGTGATGATAAACTAGGTAAAAATTCAAATCAAAATGCCAATTTACAGTATTTTACCGCGTACAGTGTAGACTTCAAAAGAAACATCGCTGAATGTTTAGTTCAGGGCTACAGAATCTACAATTTACAGTATTTTACCACGTACAGTGTAGACTTCAAAAGAAACATCGCTGAATGTTTAGTTCAGGGCTACAGAATCTAGGGCATTTCAATCGATGCTTTTAAGTCTGGCAACAAGACAGGAAAGCCAAGTCTCAGTACATATTAAGCTGTACTAAAAATAATTTCAAACGCTTTAGGGTATTGCTTTGATTTTCCGCTATATTTACCATTCAAAAAAACATATTGTATTTTGTTAACTCGTATTGATATGTCTGTCAGCGATTAATCAGAAATGATTGCTCCCTAACATAATTGATTAGTTAGTCAATAGCTATTACGTAAAACAGGCCTTCAATTGTCAACATTTCCTTTGGGTTATGCAAGTTTTACTGACCTACTGTCAATTTTACGTAAGCGTTAAAATGAATTTTGTATTGACATTGCACAATACTGAATTTACTATTCCGACAAAGTAAATAAACACGACGTCATAGCGAGTGATTGTATTGATCTCATGGTTTAACAAGTTCATAAAAATGAACTAGATTGAATGTGGCAGTACAAACCTGCTGAATTCTTGTGGCACGATCAGCGAAGTCACGAACACAAAACATTTTCAATCCATTTTGAGCCTTTACATTTTCTTCTCCGTCGTACTGTAAGAATATAAATAATTTGTGCATTATTCGCGTGGTGATCACGTGTATTAAATGTGTTATTCTAGAAATTACTCCTTTTATTATATCATACAATTCTGAGGAGGTTGATTTTCTAATGCAGTATTTTTTTTCTATCTGGTTTAATGTCGCACCATCAGGCAGGGTAATTTGCCCTTTACAACCTTTAACCCGTAGGTCGGCTGAACTTTTTTCGAATTATGTTTTTTAATTCGGAAATAAAGTTCATAGGAAAATGAAAAATAGTTGGCAAAACAAAAAATGAAAGAGACTGAAAAATTCTAAGGTCAGCGAAAAAATAGTTCTATCAGGTTGGAGGAAACCAGGAACTTTTTACGTCTTATCAAATACAAAATGTCTAAGTATCACATCTTTGTTAATTAATCAGGCGTAAATGTGGTGAAAGTAAGTCATTTTGTAACACACTCCAGTCTACTTCCCGGAAAGCCCTGCATTTCTGAGGCGATGTAATTAACAAGCTGACAATCACTGAGTTAGAAGTCGGTCAAATCAACAACACACGAACGTAGCACTCACCACTATCATCCAATCCTGTAGTGCTGTCATAAAATGTTGGGGCTCTTTACCATCAAGAACCCGTATCTAGAACAGGAAATGGAAACCAAAAAAAATATTAAGTTTGTTGACTGCTTGATGGCAGCTAATAACATACCTATATACATTTCCATATGCACAAAAATCTCTGAATATCAGTCAAAACGCGGGTAGAAGTCTAACAGATAAATGCTCGGTGATCCATCATTCAGATGTTCTACTGATCAATTAAATAAATAAACGGGTCTTAAAAGAGAGATCTTTGCACACAAGGTGATGCGCATACACAGGTGAAGATATTATACTCCAAGACAAGTCAATGTTTACTGACCAAGATTATATGGATATTTCACATTACACCGTTGTATTAACGTTTGTAAGGCACCTGACTTAGTGTAAGACGAACACTTTGGTATAGTTTGATGAAATTCAACTAAATGAATAAAAAAAGTTCTATATACCAATATAGCTTTGTTTTCAAGTTCTGTGTCTTTCTCCAATGCAAGTTCCATAACTCTGACCCGGTCCTCCTCTACACTTCGTGCTCCCTATAACAATATATACTGGTGATATTCAATGTATGATTATTAACTATAAATGTTTAAACTTTAATAAACCATCAATAAATACGCACTTATACAGCAGACCTCACGTTACGTTATTATTTCTGTATTCAAGAAAAAGAGTGCATGAGATCATGATAAGAACTTTTGTCTGGTTGATGGAAACACTAAATAGAAAATACACAATGACTTGTCAACTTTTATTGAGATTGTATGATGTTAGACGTGGAATGTTAGACCGATATTTTATTTCTAGACTTGGTTCATCGACCGAGAAACATGACGGCTGATTAAAATAAACCTACTTTAAATGTATCAGGGTCGAATTCTAAAGATGGGCATTTTTTCTTAACACATTTGTGAATTCCGACCAGAGTTTTATTGTGAGTCAACATGAACAAATGAAATAGCTATTTTTATTTTTTTTATTTAAGGACGGATGTTGTTTCCGTTGCTATGGTGTTTATGACGTTGATTATCGATTCCTTAAATGGCTTACCGGATATTGTTAGTTTAATGAATTACAATCTGAAACTTATGTTGATGCGATTGATGCTCGCTTAAGTCTTTACTCTTTTTTCTATTGGTTTTGTTGATAACTGCAGTGAGTGTTGATGTTTCCGCTGGTGGTGGTGGTGGTGACAAATCGATTGATAGTGTGTTTGACACATTTTCATAGTTTTAGTTTTTAGGCATTCATGCCTTTTGAAGAAAGACCTATTAATTTTATCTCATACATTATCGTATACATTTCCTGGTTTACAGACATGTCGAGTTGAAAAAAGTAAACGAAGACAAAACTCAAACTATTGTATGTTCTCTGAAGGTCAAACAATTCTGTACAGAGAAATGTCATCGATTAAATAACTTTAAAAGCGTTTGAACATTTACTGATAAACGGAAATTATAGTTGTTGGAGGCTCTGTTTCATTTCTGTTCTTTGTAAAAATATATATTATCTGTAAGGTTGTCAATGAAATGTCATTAAACAGTTTTGATCGTTTAATTAAAGATCAAAGATAGCTGTTATCCGTATGAAATTAGTTATTACATTTAAAGCAGCAGTCTCGTGGTTGTATGATGAATTGAGCTAAAATCGTGCCCTAGGTATTATTGAAGTTATATTCTAACAAGGGCTTCGGCCATTATTGAATTAAGTTGTTAATCTTAATACCTTGATCATGCCTCGATATTTCTACCTCTGATGTGAGTTTTATTGGATTATTGAGGCGGATAAACATTTTTTTACACTGAAGTCATAATTGGGTCTCTAAAGGATTCATAATTTCATCACCTATTAAGAAAATATGATACAATTTATTCCTTAAATTGAAGGTCAAGCTAAAAGTTAAAGCGGTTTTATATTCAAGTGCTAATGACAGATTTTTCTTACGGCGATTATCAGTATTACAGACGTCAAAGGGAATAAAGGAAAAATGTCTGTTGTGCTTATGAATCGTAATTTAACGTGATAGTCCTAATACACAGCAATAATTGTTTATTTTGTGATAGCTGAGTAGGGTAAACAAGGTTAAATACATTTACCAATCCGCAGTTTGTAAAATATAAGTTCCAATGTCACCCTCAATGGTTTCCCGACGTAGAAGATTTTGTATGTATTGTAACTTTTAACTTACTCATAACTCAGCATTGACTGTTGAGTGTTAGATAAATATTTATTAATCTCGCAGCACACTTATTGTCAAAAATCTTCTTTTTTAGAGTCAAATACACCACCAAAAGTTGTAAAGAAATTGTAAAAACGCGCCAAAGCTCTAATTCTGATTAACTTTGAAGTGTTGATTTCTTATCTTGTCCGAAAAGCTGGTAATCGTACTTTGAATGAGGATCAGTCAGTTACGAAAATTGCTCACTTATCAGGGGTGTGTCGTACGGACGTGGTCAAACGGCAACACATACAATGAAATATTTTATTATCACGTCTGCTGATCAACGAGTATCAAATTATTTCTGTAAGACAAACTATACATTTTTTCACTGCTTTGTTCGAAATAAAAAAGCATACATTGACTTTGTGAACTTTTCATGTTCTTTGGAGTATACGAATTCACCGTTCTTTGGTATTAAATTTTCAAGAAACACAAATATAGAATATTTGTCCGTGTGAAGAAAAATAAAATGATCACACACAGAAGATTAGAGTATTAATTGAGGTCACTGGCCCCAGATACAAAGTTCAGTGCACGATTGAGCCTAGGATCTGAAGTTAATTAGGTTTGTTTCGATGGCTTCTTTTTATCGAGCTAATAAAAGGTAATGGTTTGATGTTCCGTGTTCGGAATAAGTTGAACCTATTAATTGTGTTAGATTATTATAACTGGTGGCTTACAGGATTACCTTGCCGGAGTGGTTGCGAAAGAACAAAGTAAAATAATCCGATAAGTCCAAACATTCTCAAAGACTTAATTTCATAAATTACGGTGCTATCAAAGAGCTTAATTGGCAATTATAAACATATAGAATTGTTCGAGAGGCACTTAAAGAACATTCGCAGATAACTCACTTTCAAAATGCAGCAAAATTATCAGAAGTAGTTATTCTGTAAGGACAAAGCGGGCAGCAGAAATCTGCAATAACGTGGTGTTTCAAAATTAATAAACTTACGATCCAAAAGTAGAGTATGTGCTGATAGTGCGATCGTTCTATCGTTCTGTGCAGAACTAGGAAACATTTGTTGTTAGTGAATAAACCAGTATGGTCCCATAATTCTAGTTTGTTATTATTTAGCACCCAAATCTGAAAAAAATAAATATGTATAATTCAATTAAATTACTCAGAATGAAGGAACAGTTATCTTACATATAATATAAGATATGAGAAATGAGATATTTTAAATTTTGGGAAATAGAGAAATAAAAATGATGATAATGTTTCAATTGAACATGATTAGAATGTTGACGATGGTGTAAGAGTCTGTAATTGTAACGATACTGATGTCGGCGATGGTGATGGTGATGATGATAATGATGATGATGATGGTGATGATGATGATGATGATGGTGGTGATGATGATGATGATGATGATGATGATGATGATGATGGTGATGGTGATGATAATAACGATGAGTGCAATGGTAGCGCTGATGATGAAGAATAAAAACTTCTATCATTGTTAATGATGATGTTGATAATGATGATGTTGACAATGATGATTTACTCGGATGTAAAGTAGAGCCTTACGGAAAAATCGATGTATTCAGTCTAACATAGGATATTATTGAATATGTTTACAAGTACTAACAAGTTACTGATAAAAAACGTAAGTAATTAATGAAAGCCACGGAAAATATCATTTATCAAGTTTTTTTTTTCATTATAAATTGATTTTATCGAAACACGAACTGAGCGCATTAGCTGAAAGCAAAGTCGTGTTATTGGAATCAAACTCTAATGGAGTAGTTATCATGTAAAATAATACGCATACGGTCAAACCTGTGAACAGAGGGCGAAAAGAAATAAGGAGTTTATGCACTCATGTTACTTAAATTCAGAGGTTTATTGGGTCTAAAATATTGATACCCCTGTGTTAAAGAGCAGACGTTGTTTATATGAAAATCTTATCCGTCGTTTCCTAAACACTGATGTTTTACTTGTTTCATTTGCAGTCTCCAGTCCCAGCATTAAAACTGATAAGATGGATTTCTTTTCACTTAAAAAAGATACAATACGCAACATTTCATAGGCAATAGTCGACTTTGACCTATACTTTTCATAGGATTGTAACCATGCTGGATTCACCTGAGTGACAATAATATGATTTTATAGATGTGCAATTAATTAGTTAATTATCAACTTTCCTCTAGAGTGTTTATTGTGAATGGAAACGTATAAAGTTAATTAGAAACATATTAGTACATGATTTCATCTTATTCCGAGAGATGGCAATGCAACAGCACCGTGACAGTTAAACCTCCTCTTCTGTATGATCAAGGTCTGTGTTTGATTTATCAGATTATTTTAATTAAATCGAATGACATTATCACTCTATGGCTATCCTTATATTTTCCCCGGCAACTGAAACAGAGATCATATCAGCGATGGTTTCTAAAGATTGTTATTAACTGATTTTCTCGTACAAAAGGTGGATAGAAAGTCATCCTCAACCACCGACCTAACATGTGACCGTAAAGCGGTTATAATGCTTTACCGGGTGTTTTCTATAGATAATGGAAACTATGAAAAATAAGTCCTCAAAATGAGTGTACGCTGATATATTTACTTGTGTAGTTCCTTTGTAATCTCCAAGCGAATCTTCAGACCAACACTCTTGAACTGTAGCAATAGTTCTCTTGTCACTACGAGAAAAAAGTGCCCGACCTACAACATACAACAACATTTTTAGATAATGCTGGTTCATGGTGCTCCAAATTCAGGACTTCAAGGGCTCTTCACTAATATAACAGTTTTAGTCACAGTTTTAAGGAACTTTCCGATTTACAGATTGACGTCAGAAGGCCATAAAATAAACAATTTAAAAACAGAAAAGTAAAGAACTTGGGGAATTCATTAATGTAAGTTATGTTCATATTTCATTAATAAAAATACGTAGCCACACTAAATTAAAACATGTTTGTAGCGTATTTCTAGTGCGTCACTCGTGCTTTAAATATTTACATAAATGAAAATATTTAGGCAAGGTTTGCAGTTAATGACCACAACACTTACATCCTAAATGCAAATTTTACTTTAATTTTAATCATAAAATGAAGTTTTAGATTTCGGAAAATAAATGATCAATCTATAAAATAATTATGTCCCCTCAAAAACAATTATGCACCGTATAAATAATTACCTATATTTCCAGCGCTGTATCGTTTCGTAAGGGACATGTCTTTCGACAATTTGTCTTTCCAATCACTGAAGCATTGTTTAAATTCGCTCGGCTCATGATCCTCTCGTATTCTACATGCGGAGATATTCGGTGAAAAATCGTTGTGTGTGGCGAAAGACTGCAACGATTAAAAAAAAACAAAATCTTATGGTAGGAAATTGACTGTACGTTTGCACAAAGGTGGATAAATTTGGATAAATTTGAACGAACAAAGATGAAGACAAGTCAGAGCGATACTAAATCCGCACTGTGAAGAACCACTATGTTTTGGTTCAAACAAAACCTCATGGATTATCTGAGTAAAGATTAAATAATATGTTCATAATCGTATTTGGTAAATATTGTAAGAAGATGCTCAAATTGTTAGTGTACAGTCAAATTCTTAGATAAAGACTAGATGTACTTGAAGACTAACAGACTGCAGAAAAGAAGTAATGCAAGTGATTTGATTAAACGATTTGATTAACATACAACCATTGTTCAGAAGATTGTGCTCGTCTACTGGCTGGACTGTAGCTTTATTATCTAAGTTTTTAGGGTTTGTCGTCGCAACCGATTCCAAATTATGCATATTTATCTAATAATCCCAACACCGGACAAGTTTTTTATATTGCGAACCAATTATTGTTAATTTATAGTAGTTTAAGTCTGTCGACATAATGTTTTATCACGTCGTTGTTCAAACTTACACGAGCCCGGGAAATGGCATGATTGACCTCATCTTCCATCGCTAGAGATCCTATCCATATATACAAGGGTTCATTTTGACCTCTATGTAACAGGTAGCAATCCCTCTTTGTAAGATAACGATATTGGAGTGGGCGTGAAGCGGCCTCCGGCATATCATATAGAACCCTGTCTCCAGAGACCCTGAAATATCGACAGAATAATTTAATACACTTTGTAATGGTAAGTCTGTATGTAAAGACAAATAAACTCAGATAAAAACATTTTTCCAATATTCGGATGAATAAATCGCGATGGCACAATGGTTCCACGAACTCTCTGTCTCCTGGATAATTGTTAGGAGTGGTGATTGTGAGTTTGGAATACTTAGAATTCAATGTTCTTGTTTGACACAACACAACAGCATTTAAAATACTGACACAGACTTTACATGATATATATTTATGAATTAAAAGAAAAGTTTGATTTATGCTTTACCTGTGTAAAACGACTTGAAGGTCATCGCTTCTTGGAGTCGCGAGGCCATTTACATTCGTCTCTTCAGACGGCTGTGTAGATATAAGCGGCTCGTCGAATTTTCTTTTGAATGCTTCACTCAAGTGAACGTCTGCCTCATCTATAAGGAACGAATTCGGATCATCGATTTTGCGAAATGGCTACCCATCCTTTTTATACTAAGTCAATTAAGTGCATGCAGTATGCGTCATAAAGAGGGGATTTTATTTTATAGAAAGCAATAATTTTAGCAATAGGACATGTACTGGTAATTACTTCTTGGATAAATAATGTTGACATTTTATTGACGTTTTTGTTCGAGTGTTTAATTAAGCTTAATAAAAAGAATTCGACACCGTAAAATAAACTGAGCCTTATCTAATGTTCCATCGGATCTAAGTCGGTGTATGAAGGTTAGCAGGTACAAATGTTTGAGAAATATAGTCCTGGGTGTAAACTATCTGATAGACAACCCTGGATGAAATAGAGCGTTATAGTTGGAATCCTAGTGATCACCTGCTGCAATGTTTTCAGGGGTTGTAGCCTTTTGAATTCATTGTCCCAAATAATAAGACACCAGTCGATTAATCCTAAAAAGCCATTAAATTCTTAGGTTAACCTGTACATGTTAGACTTAAGTTTTAACTTTTAAATAGCGCGGTATTATTTTTGATTTTCGTGTGAACTGATTTCTTCTTTCAGATTTCATGCATGTTTTCTACTTGTATATCACGTTATTATGTAAGACAGTCTTCCTCTTTGCTAAAGTACGTACCGATAACAACAACATGACATTTTCCTTCTCTCTGTTTGTGTTGAATCTTCCTGGCTATTCTGATACCCTGAATATAACAATAAAAGAACTAAGTCCATTGTCTGAGATATACAGATGATATAATCCTCCATTTCAGAAATAACACAGCAAATAGTCCACATTTAGTAAGAATATATATATATTATGTTTGTATGTTAAACAGTATTGTGTGTACTCTAAGAAGAAATAAAAGATGGCGTAGAGCAGGCCTATAACGAGACAAACTCACATATAATGCAAAGTGTATATTCTTCTGTGCGCCAAAAATTACGTATGACCGTTATGAGTGTGAAACATCCATTTTAATAAATTAAAAAAGCTTGTGGTTGTATGCTGTACATATCATTCTAGGTTAATTTATTTTCAATATAACACAAAAATAAGTATAATGCAGTTGCTATGCTTTAAACTATATGGCAAATGTCTGGAACAATCATTTGGAACCGTAGTTTTCATACAGATCAATAGACGATCAAGGCAACGACAAAATATCATGTTTGTTTGACCACTTTTAAAAAATGTTTGTTTGCGGCTACGCGATCCTAACATAACTATTGGTAGACAGAAATGAAATCGCTAACAAAATGTTTGAGTCGGGTGCTTTTTAATGAGTCGGTCGCTTTACCGCAAATCAACGATTTTTGTAAGGTTTTAGAAATGGAGAGCTATATTCTGGTGAAACATGTAACAAAATATTTATGCGAATGCCGTACCTTAGTGCGTAGAACAAATCCCGTCTTTTCTCCGATCCAGACATAAATACGAGGGAAGCCATCAAGAATAACAACTTTGTCTTCTTGAAGAAGCGCCTTCTTCGGATGGACCTGCCGTTGACATATTCAATAAAAATTGATGGAATAAGATGTCACCTTACTTGAAGAATTACCTGATGTCACGTGAAATAAAGTCACGTGATAGGCGTGTTACTTGAATATGAATTCAACGGAAAATATTATTTACGCGATGTAATAGAAATTTGTTTAATTACGTTTATCAAATTATTGATGCCTTCAAAATGTTACCTAGAGTTGCATGTCTAATTTTGTCTTCGACACGCGAGAAAAGATTGAATTAAAACCATTATGATAATGTCAAATATAATTGAGTCGCTATTCGAGAAAGAAGTGAATATTCACCTCTAAAAATTTTATTTAGGATCACAATATTTTATTTCGTTACATCGAACAAACCTGTTTGAAGTTTTTTTAGCATGAAATAAGACCAAGGATTGGTACTGTATTTGTTAAAAGTAAAATGCTTACACATTCTGCGCGTGCATACTTTCTGCCAGACACAGCGTACATTCTCATTTCGTACGATGCTGCTTTTGATATTCCCATTTTATGTTTCCCCTCGATGTATCTATATACAAATATATGGAATTAAAAATGACTTCAGTAGTGTATAGACGTAAATGAAGATTTTGAACGATTGTTACGTAATCGCTTTTATTAAAGACGGTACGTCTGAACCGTCCTCCAACGTAAATGCTTGAAAATGACTCTGGGAGTTGGTGTGGCATTTCACCCCAGTGATATGGATTCTTAGAACTTAGGAGCCGCAATAAGATTAAGATAACAAAATTAACATGCACTAGTAGAGTAAAAACGTCGAAAAAAAACTAAATAGTCAATCAATAGTATCTGATACATTTTTCAGGGAAAAAAATAAGTACAATTTTGAATGAAAAGAAATTAAGCTTACAAAAAATTACATATTCACATTACTAATTGCGACCATTGCATTGAAATAATGTATTATTAAGGGAAGCAAGTCTGATATCGTTTTCAGTGATGTAAACACTAGTTGTCTCCCTTTATTTATTAAAACGAGGAGATGAACAGTTTTCGTACAAAAGTAGATAAATTAAACATTCGAGTTTTTGCTGTTTCTACAAAAGCATACAGTTGATGACTGGCACGCTGAAGATAAAGCAAATAAGTTCGTACCAGAAAAAATATCGCTTGTTTTTATATTGTTGTCATTCAGTAACACAATTGTAAAAACGCAACGGAATTTTCCGTTGAACCAAGTGTTAGTCTGGCTTATTTTCATCCTGCGGATGGACACAAATATTATTCCCACAAGTCTATCCCGGAATTTATTTACCGACAGTGATTTCGATTCAGAAATTCAATGACCTCATCACAAATATTTGTGTAAATTTTTCAATTAACATTTACAACAGAAAAATAATTACTTGTTTACATTAGCTTATGTGGTGTGGATAAAGGGAAATTATTTACGTACATAATACCGTCCGGGAAATGTCTTTGGAAGACTGTCGATTCATGTCGTTGAACCTGTGCGATAGAAAGCAAGTTCTATAGGAAAAAAATCTATATAGTTTACACCAAACAAACACGGTGGAGAAATTGTAACCGGACATGTTTGTTTTGACTAATTTAATTTTAATTGTCATGACAATTCATTTTTCGAACTCTACTTGTTTATTTAACATACTTTTGCAACACAATTCAAAATCGCATGCTTTTATTGAGTTAATATACACAGTAAAACTAGTTTTATTGATATCTCGCATGAACTAATGGAACGAAATTTGTTAATTCTTTTTTTTTATCATTTGTCCTTATATTTACCTCTCGAGAAAATATGTGGGCAGTGGAAATAATTTTATCTAGTTCGTTCGCCTTGTCTTCTGCATATTGAGTGTCAGCCTGAAAGGAAATGTTATCAAGTGTTGTTTCATTTAGCTTCAGTTACCAATCTGCATCTACAACAACAGTAATTTCTACGCAAAAAATTATCAACTATTATATGAGCATTCAAAACCTATAAATATTATATACTGGTAACTAGTACTTATGTAATATTTGATTCAAAGACGTTGAATTACTGATGATGTGTGAATTTACAATGTAATTTGTGATCAGAATTTAATAATTTCATCGAAGTTCTCTGACAAAACTAGAGTTGAGTGTGTTTAAAAGTTATAATTAATTCTTTAAACAAGCTTAGTTCAAACTATTTGCATTCTTGAAATATTGGTAGATTTTGTAACCCTGTATTCTATCAACAGAACTATTAAGGTGTGTGACCTTCCATCTAGTAGACACACAGAAGTTCGGTTTGATATCGAGACATTATTCGTTTATTCTAACCACGAAATCCTATCCATACTTTGGCTGACTGGTAAACAAACCACTTTTTGTTGGAAAACAAAACAAGTTTTGGTTGGGAAACAAAGCCACTTTTGGTTGGAAAACAAAGCTATTTTTGGTTGGAAAACAAAGCTACTTTCAGCTCTGCGAAGGGTGTCGTTCGAAGACAGGTTTTGGCATATTGTTTTAAACTATGCATATAATTTAATTGAAAAATTTATACTGCTCGCGAGATTTCTCCCGTAAAACAAACGTGACGTAGACTTAAATACCTCCGTGCAGTGTCTACCACTCCAATAATGTAATGTTCTTTCATAAGATGATGAAATCTGGAAAGAAGTTTATGAACAATAATTCAAACTGAAACCATTTAAAACATGTCATAGTAGATCTTACATTAGTTTATAATAAGTTAACGTCCGGTATAGGTCACTCTTCTAACTTTTGATGTGTGCTCATTTTTAATCTGATCAGCTAATGATCCCCGGGTAATGCCGGGTAATAGAATTTATTTCAAGAGATTAGGTCGAGGCTGCTATTCTTTTTCACGGAGGGCAATTATAGTTAAATTGACGTTGAATAACTTACGTTGAAGACAATGTATGCATTTCCTTCATGGAAGAATCCGTACTCATTTTCGTCAAGTCGATTTAATGTCTTACCCTGAAAGAAAACGATAGAGATTGCTTATCTATATGTACGTATATTTTACATCAACTTTTTTTCTAATTCGCAGCTGTCAAAAATAAAATGATTTTGAGTGGCGTTATATAAGATGGTCACGATAAAAACGTGTGATATTTTGGATTATTGGATTCAAATTCTTAAGGCGCTTACTATGTCAACTAAAACGAAAAAATCACTTGGGTGGACACCAAAAATTCAAATACTGGACCGATTGTCCGTTGCCTGCCTTGTACACCTTGTACAAACCAGAATGGTAACAGTTTGCTTGCCCTAATGAGTACCTTAAAACCAAGGTCTATATCTTTAATATGGAATAACTGATACTCGTATGTTTCGTTTTCCAATTTACGTATGTATCAAAACGCATAAAACTGCGCGTAGTTTTCAGTGAGGTTAATATTAGATGAAAAGCTAATTTAAAACGTCCGATAAATAAATGAATGAACTGAATTTACCGACATTTTTAAGTGTCTGACTCATCAGGGGAATCTAAGTTTAAAAACACCGTTCCATTTACTCATACTTCGACTATTCAGCATGAAACAATATCTCGCATGATCTTTTAATCCTATTACGTAGTTTGCCAATTAATCCACAAAAATCTCCCCATGTTAACACCTATCCTTGTTTCAAATACCTCTTCAAGAGTTCATATAACACATGCTTAATATCGTCCACACGCCAGTTTCCATGCAGTCACAATTTAATCGGAAGACATAACACCGCAGTGGTACTAAGTTGGTACTACATGTTGATTATGTGCTCGTATAGTAAAATCTAACTCAGCGACCACTTCATTTTAACAACAACATATTTCTGAATCAGTTTTCAGTGTTTTTCTATTAACTTGACGGTAACTATGATTACATAAACTAGTAATTTTGATTCGAAATAATTCATGGTTGAAACTTACCTGTACACGCCAGACAACGATGCCACACATATCCAGTTGAAGCTCAAGAAATGCAGGTTCCATGTCACAGAATGCATTAGGGGTCGGGCTTCTGGCCCCTTCTCTGATCGAGCTCAGGGCTGTACTTCTTCCACTGTGCGAAGTCCGAGCGCTGAAGATATAAAGTAGCATTCATAGCCAAAATTAAAGGGGATGGTGCTCCCAGGAAGCATGAAGGAATTGTTCCATTGATTCCAGCTGATCAGACAGCTTGCATCGCAGAGAAAGCCTCACTTTCAGTAAGAAGTCACACTTAGATTTCAGAGAGAGATGTTACCGTAAAAATAGTGTTAAATAAAAGATTTATCGAAACAAATCCAAATATTGAAAACTCATGTTGAAGAGGAATTATCCTTTTATGAATAAATGTTTGATTTAAAATGATATAATTATGTCCAAGAAAGACGCATAATTTCTTTAATGAAAATTTAGTAAAAACATGCAGAGATCGCTAACAGAAACATTTATTGAAGACAACATTGATTCATCTTAGTGAGCAGACGACATCTCAAGTCGGACATGTAATCTTATCGATCATACGTCATCATGTCTGTACAACAAAGTCAACCATAAAGATGTTGAAATTGATTTTATTGACATCTCAATTATGTCTACATAGTTATTGTGTTATGAACTTTACAATATTGTGTTGCCTGGTGACTAAATATTTGCGCTAAAAACTGACTTAATGACCACTTCAAGGCAGACGTCACCTCATTATAAGGACCACTATTAGACTGGTTTTCAATATCTTACAGTATGAATTTTAACATAAAAATAAGACCATTGCAAGTTGTTTTTGGTAGTCAAAAGGTTAGATTAATATGTATAAATGAACGTCAATGTGAACTTTGAAAAATGTTGATACATCCAGACGTATTGCTAAATGTATCTGAATTCTTGTGTTTTAATGTGTTGCATTTTTGTAACTGATTTGAAAACATCTGTTTGTTAATATACACCTCCCTGTTTAAAAATTGTGTAAAATAAATGCCTGAATGTGATTGATTTATCAATGAATTTATTGGAATATGATATAAAAAGCGATTTTTTGTGTCCTTTAATTTAATCAAATTAATGTGATATCAAACTTACGTTTTAAAAGCCGTTAAGCACATACTTTATTACTTTAAGGATTTCCATGTATTTTTATATTGATGTGTGTTCGTTCAAGACAATATACAAATATAAATAAATAAACAGATATATGTAGATTAAATCCATTCCTGCCTGTTTATTCCACTTCTTAAAGTGACAGATGGTGATTTTTAATCTAAATGATCTTGACAGATGAAGTGCTCTAAAATAGATAAAAGTTAAAGTCTATGTTTGATCATAAATAAACTTGATATTTACTTTGATATACGTCGGGCAGACACTGGCGTCTTCACTTCACGTTTAAATTGTGAGTATTCGGCAGACGACAACGATATCACTGGAGTTAGACGGTCACCGCCGAGTTGAAACGTCAGACTTTTTCCGGATTTTGGTCGTAGCTCAGTCACGTGACATTCTGACTCTTGGACACTTTTTACGCTGGAAGGTCGAAAACCTGGAAAAGAAAAACACATTTAGATAAATGATTGAATGTATTTCGTACATTAAGCGTGATTATGTACATACACACAGCTTCGATAAAATCCGGATAAAGTCGGTGATCTTTGGACAGGAACCAACGTTTTATTGAAAGAGCCGAAATGATTACAATTTCTTTATCTTTTCATATTAGTAAAACACGTGCATAACTTTAAGGAGCCTCTTTTACCTACGTATTTGTTGTTTGGTTGAAGTCTAGACTTAATTCATAACATAAAGCCCCGATTTACGAAAAACGTCCGTTCAAAGGAAAAAAACGGAAGCTATTAACAATTTATGCCGTATATGTATCATGTTAAATGGTTGTCAATGTCTGAAGGACAAACACTCACCGAACGAATCAATACGTTAAATTATCACTAAAAAGATAAAAAAAAATCTATAATTACGTAAATCATTATATTATCCATTGAAATTGACTAACAGTTTATTTTTCAAAGCACAACAATTCGGGGAGTAGATTATGATACTTGATACGTGGGTTCGAACAAACACTCCAAATTTCTCAAGAGTCTAAAGCAAACACCAAATTAAGCAGGAATATATTTCTAAGGTTTAATCTTTTTATACAACTTACTAAACTTAAGTGTCATGACCAAACATTAATTTCTCATTAGTTTGATTTTGCCACCGTTATTACGCCTTTGTTGACTTATTTTAATGTTTAGTAAAATGTCGCTGTCGTCGTTTACTCAATTCATGCTATCGATGCATCAAAATATTTTTTCACTGGATTTAACGCCGTTTTTTTTCAACATTTTTCAGTTATTAGTACACGGCTACCGGTTCACTTAACCAGTTTTCCTTGACTGTGTACAAACCAATACTAACTTTCCCTTCCACAAGCAGCCGGCAACTCCTCCGCATGGGGGAAATCATTATTTTTGTCAATTTTTCATGGAAAGGTATGACCTGCCGCCACCGAGATTTGAACCCGGATAGCCGGGCTATAAGTCCAGGACATCAACCATTGAACCACGGTCGCAGCTATCAAAATATATGCGAATATTTTCAGGGATATTTAAAAGTTACGATTAAACAAGGCGACAGAAAATTATAAAATGAAGAAATAATCACTTTATGAGTACAGTATGATTTATATAATTGCGTTGATAATTTATGAATTTCGGTATAAAAATGAAGTAAGGACTAAGTTATACTTCTTTACCTTGTACCGTAATTCTATCGCGTTTATTTTTAGTTTTTTCTTTCACAGGGGTTTAACGTCACATCAAACAGTAAGAGTTATTTGGCGACTATTTCCTACTTTTATGGTTGAGGAAGACCCCCAAGTGTATACCTGGGTTGAGCTAGCTGGATAGCTTCCTCGCATGTAAAATTTTTCAGGTCCCAGGTGGGATTCGAACTCACAGTGGTGAGGTGTTAGTGACTACTAGCCTGATTCTCGACCACGGATTTCATTTCTGAAGATTTGCGGGAGTTTGTACTGCCTTGTTTTTAGTACATAAACAAAATCGGTGACATAACTGATTTACCATTGTATTACTTTTTTTATTCAAATACTATTGTGTGATAATACAGTCTGCATTTTAGAAAAACTGAATCCCAAATCTTATCCTATAAATGAACTTAAAGTGTTTTAACGATTTTACTTTTCAGAATCTGTATATACATTTTGTATTTCTACAATAAAAGGTGCATCCCCGGTGATGTGAATAGTTGTAAGTTATATTTAACGCATGTAACAATAGTTTGTAAAAAACATACGAACAAACAATAATAAACTCTAGAAGTCTTACTTACTTTTTAATTTTAAGTCGAAACTTATTTTTGAAGGTCTTCGCTCGTAATCCATTTTAATGTAAAATGAAAAAAAAAACTTAAACAAGATTCCGTGCAGTCGGAAAAGTTTAATACTATTTAACACTTCATACTTTAATCAACTAGTTTTATTACTCAAATGACTAAAACGCCAAGAGTGTGAAACACAAATAACCCTGTTTCGTCAAAGAATTATGATATTCGTATTTGCGTTACGCGAAACGTAATTACAATATTTTCAGGTGATTTAAATTTTGTATGATAATTTGATATACTTTATCGTAGAAATCAATCAACAATCAAACCAATGGTCGTAAATGGCAGCTCCTATTATTTGTATAAATGAGTACCGAGGCGTGACAACATTGGATCATAGCTGGTGTATTTATATATACAACACTAGATTCTATAACACGCTATCCGATTGGTAACTTAGATTGTATTATTCGAGCGCGTGTGACGTATTAAAACAATTAAAATTCAGGGGCTATCAGTTAATGAATAATTAAACGCCTGGCGGGCAATAAATCGATAAATCGATAGATATTTTCTCTATGATTGAGTTTCAAAAACAATTAGCGTAATGAAGTGCCGGAATTTTAAGACACAATATGAAACTTTGAAATAAGGACCGTTTTGTTCTTTAGCTAGAAGTAAAGCGTTAATAAGGGAATTAGGATTCCTTTGTAGCTTCAAGTATCGCTTTATTCAGTTCGCCTTTGTGTCCCACGCGCTTTTGAATTAAAGGATATGAAAGTGTCATAGTATTATGATTTATTTTTCTTTGATCAATAGGAACTCGCAAGAAAATGTGCATTTATAAGAGTTTGAAAGGTGTGTTAAACTTTAACGAGGCGTTTTGTACTTGTTAAAACATTTCATCTACTATTCTAGCAAAGTAAAAATACCTCGTGGTATATTTGTTAATGACAAGAAACATAAAATACTAGGCACTAAATAAATTAAATAAAAGTATTGTTGTTACATTTAAGGATGACCTCCGTCACTCTGCGTTGCATACATGTATATACACACGTAAAATAATTTACAACATGTCTTATAACTACTTGTATATTAAAAACTTTTCACGATGTCTTTATTCTCGGGGATCCTAAGTCACACTACCAGCTTCCACGGTCATTTGGCGACGTTTCCAACTTCTACGATGGAGGAAGACTGATAAGACCCCAGGCTCACCCTTGTGTAGAACCATCGACCTTCCGTAAGCCGGCTGGACTGCCTCCGTACATGTGAAAGTTTATCTAATCCCGGATGGGATTTAAAAGCACGTCGGTGAGGGGCCAGTGATTATCAACAGGGGACCATCTCCACTCGACCACAGAGGCCCCCTCATAAAGTTTAACTTAAGCTAACAACCACTTGTAAATAATGATCAGGCGCTTAAGGCCCACATTTTAGAACATATTGATTCAAATACCATATACTTCGCTAAGAAATAGGGTCATCAAATTTCTCTGACTTATTTGTAAATGGAAAAACAATTTTATTTAAAAGCAGTATATGTGACAATAAAATAAAGTTCAAAATACTCACAGTAATATATAACAATTTCCAGACAAACTGTCACTGTTGAAGAGTTTAGATCAGTCAAGAATGTGAAGACAGATTGACATGATAATCAAAACAAAAGGATCGATAGTGTGGATAATAAAATTAAAGATGACAGAGATGTTTGTTTCCATGTTTAATTGTAAATATTTACTGACGTTTCAGTTTATGTTGGTCAAACACTCCAGGGATGGTTACAATATTTGTGAATAAATTTGATAAACAGAGAGCAAGGCTATATACTATTGGGGTAGAAAACGGTCACAATAGGAATTGATGGTCAGAACAGGGAAAAGCAGTCGGTTACAGGATGAATCGGAGCCCGTCAGATCCCGACAAGGTAGAGACGATCAGAACAGGATAAAGTAGAATAAGTAAAATAGGGTAAAGAAGAGTCGGCCAGAACAGGATAAAGTAGAGACTGTCAGAACAGGATAAAGTAGAGACGGTCAGAACATGATAAAGTAGAGACGGTTAGAACAGGATAAAGTAGAGTAGGTCAGGACAGGATAAAGTAGAGATGGTTAGAACAGGATAAAGTAGAGACGGTTAGAACAGGATAAAGTAGAGTAGGTCAGGACAGGATAAAGTAGAGATGGTTAGAACAGGATAAAGTAGAGTAGGTCAGGACAGGATAAAGTAGAGATGGTTAGGACAGGATAAAGTAGAGTAGGTCAGGACAGGATAAAGTAGACACGGTCAGAACAGGATAAGGAATAGTCGGCTAAAGAACAAGAAAGGGCTAATGTAGAGAAGTTAAGAATAGGATAGACTTTAAACGATCAGAGAAAGATAAAGTAAAGGGTGAAGTAAATCAGAGAAGTCCGTTGAAGAGTAGAAGAGAACTTTTGTTATATAGAGTTAATAAACGAAATAGAAAAAACAGAGTTTGTTTCATACTTAAGACTATCATGACGTAAATACAGTCAGTCTTATTTTTTCCAATAGCTCATTAAGTTTTTAAAATTGTGTATCGCGGATGTATTGTAAAAATTGAATTATTTGCGTAAGTCGCTCGTTGCATTATGTTCGTGAATTGTCCTTACAAACTATAATGTACGTCATGCTAAGATCAAGCTGGGTAATCATATTTATTATACATAGATGCCATAAAAAATAAGCAAAATTCTTCACAGAGAATGAATTGGAATGGATTGTATATAAATACTCTGATAGTGATGTAATGATGCAAAACTAATGTCAAAAATAAAACCATTTGTGAGATTAAAGATGGCATAAATTTCATTTAAGCCCATTGAAGTACTTGTGTTGCGTCTAGTATATACTTATAGATAAATACAGCGCAGTGTTTAGATCAAATAAAACGTTTGAAAATTCCACACGCGTAAAATAGTGTACACACCATTAGGCAGATTTGTGGGCTTTTTATGTGAGGTTTTGTAAACATTTTCAATGATAGTGGTATATTAATGATTACAAAGACGTTTAAAACATGTAATTATTAAAAAAAAATGTCGTTAATACTTAACATGCCTTATGCAAAATGCAGATACGAAAGAAAATGTGTTTCAGACGTAAATATTGAATTACTATCCTGAAATACCAATCAAATTATTTCATTTTTGGAGGGGGTTAGCCGGCTACTTTCAAAAATATTTCAGTCACTTTTTCGGCGGTCATTTAACCTGACCAGAGCCTTTGAATTCAATGCCCGTACAAACACTTCTCTACATGTAACTTCTCATTGAATCACTCGAATTTATTATGAAGAACAAATGACTTGAGACACAGCCTTCAATCTTAGACATTGAAAATATGCCGGCTCTAGGACTCGAACTCAAAGACCCGAGGTCAGTGCACCCTAATGCTTTATCTATAGAGCCAGGAGGATGAACATTAAGTCTGATCAAATTAGTCTTTATGACTTTATGAAGAAATAGCAATAAATACATAATTTTTAATGAAATGTGTTCTAATCGTGCCTAATTGAGAAACATGACGTTTACAAATCTAATCTATTCAGTCATAACCCTACAAAAGTATAGAATCTTCAGAAAATCAAAGACTTAAGAAGGTATGATTTCTACATATTTATGTTATCTAATTTGAATGGCAAATTAATCTATTTTATCAAGTTTGATTAATGTCTTCGCCACTTCAAACTTACCCGACATCGGCGGATTAAAACAAGTGCTAAATTTCAATACCCTCTTTTATGTTACCCGTAAATGTGACACCAGACCAAAAAAAAACTTATAGAGTTAATACGTTAAGCAAATATTATTAAGTGTACCGGACAGAAGAGTCATACAACTTTTATCTCCAATACTTGAAAGTTTTAACAGACTGTAAACTGTTCCCATGATCGAACTACAAGATGCATTAACTAAGTAAGTTACGGCAGATAAGATAAATAGTAAAGAGAAAAAAGATTTTTTCATATACCTCTGAAATATAACAACGCTGAAAAGGACAATATTTGACACCCGGACTTTATCAACCTCTGTTAGGGATGTAGGAATTTCAGTCTTTATATCAGACCATTTAACATCATAGTACACATGCCTGTATGGGGACCACTTTATGAATACTTACCGGATTTTAAAATCATTTTAAAACCCTATCATTAAATAAAATACCTGAGTATTGATAAAATCTAGAAGTCTGATATTGCTAACAATTTCGATAGACCCACGTTTCTCATTTTTTTTATAGACTATCAGTTTGTAAATATTTAATAGCCCCTAAATACGTCTAGAAGTATTAAATACTTAATTGATCAATCCTAGTGCATTCATACAAGAAGACACCGGGTTAGTCAATCCTAGTACATTTGCATTTTCTCAAGAAAACATCTATAGAAAATGTTTAATAAAATGCAAATGATATAACAATCTTTGTCTGGTCTGTTAATTACGTGTCATTAATCAAGGTGTTGTTTGGCTTTAGAAATTCTTTATGATTAAATAATAAGTATCAATTAGAATCGAACAAACTAGCGTCCTTCATCCCTAAATATACCAGACACACATGGTATTAACTAGATTTTAAAATCAGGTTTTACGCATGTTTTAACTGTATGCTCAAGAAGCAGAATCAGGTTTTCTGACAACTGTTACTTTTCGGCTTATCTGCCTGCATGGTTACACTTTCCCCGGAATTTTATCTTATTAAACACGGTGAAGTATTATACGATAAGACATGGTTTTATGTAATCGTAACTCCGCGGCAAAAGTATTTCGCAATTGTTATTTTAGTTCAATATTTCTCTTGATTTGGAAAATATTCTAATCGTAAATGGGTTTAATTCAAACCGATTAAGTACGAAATACGTGTTAATATTGCATAAATATCGGTGGCTTATTTTTATCATGGATTAAACCAGATTTGTCAAACATTCCATTTACATAATTTAGTTTTCTTCCAAACACATTTCAAGTCGCTGCGTGTGTTTATTTACAGCTTTTTTATTTATGTATTGATTTTTACTTTCATGGAGGGGCTACAATTACGAAAAAATGAATGAAGACCCTCAGATGTAAATTATATCGTAAATAACACACCAATAGCATCAGTTGAACTGTTTTGAAATCAAGTATATCACATTCATCGCGACAGCGCCGTTAAAATACCTAAATGGGATACTAAACGGTCCAGAAAATAAAATCATTTATGGTATATGCTGCTTCTATGGCATCATAGTTATGAAAAAGATAAATGTAATATCCTAGTTGTCTTTAGAAACACAGTCTCATTATGGCTCATGTGTCATTGACGGGTGTTTTAGTCAGGGTGGTAAAAGTGAATGATGATACTCATTTGATGTATGTGTAAATTAGAAGAAGCATAGATTGCTTTGATATACAAACAAACGATTAGAATTTAAGTAATGAACACTTTTAAATTGACTCCTATCTACTTTACAGAAATCAAAACGCTTCATTTCACGTATGAGAACTTATTGTATTAAACAGCTCCGAGGTCTAGTGATTATGGGTTCTGGTTATAGCCACTCGGCGATGTGAGTTTGAATCCCATTCAAAACCAAATTCCGCGTGAGGAAGCTGTCTAGCTAGCTTACGGAAGGTCGATGGTTCTACCCAGATGTATAATCTCCACCGAGAACGCTGGAAAGTCGCCGAAAGAACTTTATTGTTGATGCGACATTAGACTCCAGTGATAAAATATGTCCTCATCTATGTAACGTCAAACCGTCCCATAAAGATTATATTCGGGAGAGTTAATAGTGATTTATGGGGCAGGTGGTTTTATTTAGAGGCATTAATTCACACAATCATGATTGTATCATAAAATATGATATGTGGTCTTAACAACCAGATGGTCGCTATTCACAGGTGGTGGATTTACAGTGCAACCTCTCCAGAGCGACCCTCTCTTGAGCAACAACCTACCTTCAACAACAGCATGATTTTCCCCACTGTACGATTTAACTATTAATTTAACCTCCCTAGAGCAACAACCTCTCAACAACAACATAATTTTGCTTCTCCCAAAGGGTGTTGCATTTTGAATCTTAATAATGCTATAAAACTGTCAATCATTCAACAGAACGGGAATGCAGATTATGCTATAAGTAAAATATTTGGGGTCAAATTTAGTATCAATATATTTAATAGTTAGTCGTGCGTCAAAAATTATTCCTATCAGAGCAAGAAAGCAATAAACGGTTCTGAATTTACACGCGGTTACACCAGTATAGCGCCGAATGAAGGCAGTGTTAATGAACGGACAGGTATCATTAAGTTACGCCGTTGAGTCGCGGACTGGCATGCAGCGGTGTTTTAATCCTGGGATTGACTTCCAAAACTTCCTCCTTAATTGCTGCTTAATTTACGTTAAGTGTATAATTATTAATACATTAATACCAATTAAACAGTAAACTACCGGGTTATCAAAGTTCAGTCAATTAAACAAAAATAACATGTTGGCACGATATTCAGTTAACATTTGAACTCCATGTATTAATTATGGTTATGTTTTTATTTCCGATATTGGCGTATTACCGACTAGAAAATCACCTACAAGAAACTCTAGCGTCAAATGGTCGTCAATTTTATATTTAGCATCGGTTTGTTCATTAAGAAATACTTGAAAATTACCCTAAGAAATTTCAGGTTGGAACTAAGATGTAAGAAATGAGGACAATTATATATCGCTATTACCATTACAATCATTTTTATAATTATTAGTGGTGTTGTTGCTATCATCATGGTCTTTATCATCATCATTATCATCATCATTATCATCATCATTATCATCATCTTTATCATCATCATTATCATCATCATCACCGCCACCATTATCATCAGAACATTTGTAAAAATCATCATCAACAATAATGATAACATTCTCCTCATCAGTTACCTCTTAGAATCAAGAACAGAATCAATAAAACAACTCACAGTTTATCAAAAGACGTTCAATAATTTGAACCAATACAAACTGTTGTTCATTTAGATTTCATGTACAATGTCTAAAATACGTATGTATACAATTTCCCAATAGTCGATATTGTACTCAGCTACATACAGGTTGAAGGTTTTAACTGATTCTAGCGATTAATCTGGAATACGTGGGTTAAAACCGGGAGGTCCTATGTCCACACGCGAGATCCATGGAGTGGGTTTTATTTCTTTTCAGAAATATTTTTTATGGCGGTAGCGTGAATATTTGTGTGGTGCCCTTGAAAACAATAAGACACGCAACGAAACAAACGAAAAGTCAAGGAAAATAGTTTCCGGTAAATTAATTCAGATATGAATTAATGTTCACTTATGTGTATGAACCTATGGTTGAGTGATGGCATTTGGTTTCGACATTTGATGGTTTATACATGTGCTTTTGACCCCTGGAAGACAATATCTGTCAGATCGCAAACATTTAATTAAACTTTTTTTTGTCAGACGCTCCAATTAACAAGCCTGTCAGTTTGTTGGCGAATCATCAAATAGATGTATAGAACATTCTAGAATGAAAACACCTCAGTCTGGCTTTCAATATTTCTCTGTGTTTGAACTTGTTAATGAGACAACCGCGAGGGACAATTTTTCTGTGGTTTTAAATGTTGTCATATCGGGGATTCAATGTACGATTATTACCTGTTTTAATTGAGCTCAAATATGATTTCAATGATGATTCATGTAATGATCTTTCTCTTTTAGATCCTGGTAATCTATGTATCGCGGTCCTTAATCATCCCAATTAGTTTACGAAGCTTTATACAAGCACCACTTTCTTACAATATTGACTAATAACAATAATTTGACCATGGTACGGTAAAACCTGGTTACACCTATACTCTAAATGTTATTTGCATTAGTTTTAAACCATATTATTTTGATAAGATATTTAGATATGTTTACAATTCAATGTACGGAAGAAAAAGACGGCCTTGTTGAAAATTTAATTTAAGAGATATGAATGAAAATGTAAAAAAAATATTTATGTCGTAATGAATGTTTACAAATTGATAAGTATGTGGATCTAAAAAACTCGTCTTTCTAAGATAAAATTTTCGGCTAAAAATGAACCTTAGCAAGTATTATGTTTTTTATTCATTATAAACAGTTTGAAATCATATGTTTGTACAAGCGAGACCCTAAGATGATTTTATAGGTCATCGAATTTAATTCTTCAGTGATATTGAATTTGTCAATTTTATACAAAACTAGTAAATCTAAGATTTTATCAAGGCTGGTTAATTGATTTGAAGGATTTGCCTCAAAATAAACCGCAACAAACATAGTATTGTACGTTTAATATACATGTTTAATACGTTAATAACTTGTTAAATTTCGAGTTTGAATCATTTTAATTAGGAAATAAAAAGGGGGATCAGCATAAAGAAATCGGCGAGCAGGGACAATTTCAACCTAATAAAATTGTTTTGAATGGTAAATAAGCCACATTCAATAAGCTGCTTTAATTGTTCATGATTGATCTCCTAATTATCTTACTGAATTCAAACAAGATAATGTGCGCAGAAAATGTACAGTATATTGTATACTGTTACATGTTTAGTTTGCCAAATGTCTGTGTAAGTGTGTATGCACATGAATTCGATCTAGTCGATACTAGTTTATAATCAACCAATTATACATCGAAAATATAATAACCTGTATTGTATATTCATCCTATTCAATTGATATTTCTTTATGTAAACTCTTCGCATGAGGTCAAAATCTTACCATAATAACAACACTGTTAAGTTGAAGTATGTTGTAGTCCGTAGTTGAATGTTTTGCTGATTTCTTAATCATATTGTCTACAGTTCATAGAAACCGGATTTCAGAAACGACCCATGATATCTTATTATAGTTCCATCAGCTGATCAAATACATTATACCAGAGGATACTTTCTCGATTTTGTGACACACAGGTTAACAATTAACCTTCAGTGGTTGACAATTAACACGCCATGTTTTCAATACATCAAGACCTAAATATTGAGATATTGGTCTCTCCCCGGTCCCATGAGGTTTGTAAAATGGTAAAAAGCTGATAATGTTTAGTAAGAGTGGAACCAACGTTTTTTTTTCTTCAGGGAAGTGGATTAGATGGTAAATTGTAATTATTCTTTAGCACAAATTCTTAATTAAAATAAATATGCAGTCAATACTTTAAGGATCAACCAAACATTTAAGCATTTAAATTTGCTGACTGCAGCCTAATATGAAACCAAGCACAAAAGTTCCTGTGTTGTACTTACTGAATGAACTGTCCGGCCTCATACACATCGGTCTTCGTACGAGTGCCGACTTTGGTCGTGACACCCGATCCTCTCTCATTTTTACCGTCTGTCACTTCTTCACTATTTACTATTATTTTTTAAATACACTTTGCACCAACAGTTTTATATCCGTTTAATGAATACAGTTATTTAAGTATGGTTACCACCTTCCTTCATATGCAAGTAAATACACACACATACACTATATTCATACAGAAAGTTTTAGTTTTATCCGACAATAAAATTCCCCATACTTGGTATGACCGTTGTCAATATTAGATATTCAATTGTACGAACCATCTGATTTACACCCAGTCCAATAATCCTAGTATATTGTGTGGATTGTATACTGTCAACTTTGTAATTTACGTACAGTTTCACACAGGAAAATAAACAAGAACAACCTTTAAGTGTATGGACAGTTAAAGATACAAAGGTTGTGTACAAAGTGACACTAAAGAATGTACAAAAACGGTTAAGAAAAAGCCACTTTATTTAATATTTACACGCGGCATGCTTTTAACTAGATCGATAATCTTATTGGTTTTAAGTGAATGGATTATAGAAAGCTTTCCCAATCTAAGCATTCACTGTAACAGGAGAACTTCTAGCGGGAGTGGAAGAATGTAGAAAATGTCAGAGAGGGAGATCGAAACAAGACGTGGAGAGAAATATGGAGAGGGAAATATGAGAGGGTGGAGAGGGAGAGTGTAGAGGACGTATGAGAGGGAGTTAGAAAGAGGAAATGAATGGATATACGGGGGCTAGAAGGTAACATGTAGAGAGAACAAGAGTGAATTAGTGGGCAAAATAAGAGAGGGAGGAAAAGAGGGTCACAGAGAGGAGAGAGGGAGAGAGAGGGAGAGAGAGGGAGAAGAAAGAGGAACTGACCTTAGAGGGGTTGCCGAGAATTTATACTGGAGAGGAAGTGGGGAAGGAGAGAGGGTCGGGAAATACGAGGAGAGGTAGAGTATACTAATGATAATAAGCAGTAAAGGAAGTTTTGTGTCGGGGTGGAAAATGCGGAGGAAAGAAGAAGGCATAAAGTATTGGTATATATTATACCTACATAATCGCACCAATCTTTAACTTCAGTTTTTGGCGTTTAAATTAAAGTTAGGTCTGAAGGATATGAGATAAAGAAAACAAATAAAAAATGTGGCTAAATATATACAATGATGTTCATACAAATCTCGCACTATGTTAGCAGTATTTTGAAGTTGTTCTATTTATTTTTGGATTAAAATTCCATTAGAATAGCAAGATGCGACGGTGCCAAATAATATCCGCTATCATATGGCAAAGATTTTGAAGAACCACGTTCATAAACATTCTTTTTCAAATCGCCAATCGCATAAATTTCGATTAAATACACTATTCTGTAAAGTTAATTTCCCTTCTTCACACAAGGCACTTATGACAATATAATTGATATTGCAGAATTAATACATTTCATTGGTGTTTGTTATCAATGAAGCTAAGCGATGGAATTTATGGTAATAGATGGGGGATTTTAAATAAATTCTCGAACAGATAAAATTAGGATCGTGAATTATGACAGCTAACCCCTTCCAGTTATTTATCAGTGTTATTGTATCTCGCGAAGTTTCAATTGTGCGAATATTTACCATGGCAAGCAAATATTTACCGACCCAAATACGGCATAGTTATTATAAGTTAAAACAAACTGTTCGAGTGAATGAATTAGTCACGTTAGGTGCTATTTAATTCATGAAAGGGCATGAAACTAAGATTAGACACCATTCTTAGAATCAAAGTTTTTGATTGGTTGTTTGTAAGTAACGGCAGCAAGATTTAAGCCAATGAGAAGGCTTGGTGGATATATAAAGTAGCTTGTTTACTTCACATATACAGTAAAACCTCACTTATCGACAATTTCAATTTGACGACCTCTCCCTTATAACGACCACTTATTTTTGAATCAGTTTTCAATATTATCCAAATATTTCAACTTGATGATGAGTCATCTCAATATAAAACCGACTTTCTGGTCCCAAAGGTGACCTTAATATCGAAGCTGAACTGCTGATCATGAAACTAAATAGACGATTGTATGACGATCTGCCGTGATATTTATTTTATAAAAAAAGTGTAAAGCCACCATATTTATTTAACAACAAAGCAACTAACACACTATTTCAAGTTGTACAAGGTTTTATAACATGTTTCGAATATCAAAACATACCATATCCTCGAGAAATAGTAACAATAGTTGGTAACTATCAGAATTTGATTAAGATAGGCGAGTCTGATAAGCGATATTGTGTAAATTGAAGGAATGTTTAAAAATGATGATCTTTAACAAGGTCACGTGCGAACGATATTCATCTTCATTGAATAATTGTACGAAAAAAAAATAGAAATGACTTTTTTATTATATTTCAATACAAATATTAGTAAGTTCAAGTGCCGTATAGTAAAACAAAATGCAAATATTCCGTTCCACTGGTGTCAATTATACACTGGTAGTTACAATAAGTGAAAAATAGTCATTAAAAATCAAACAATGTTATAGATTGCTTTTATTTGAAGAGAGAAAACACTAGTTAAATATTTAAAACAGTCATTAAAACATTTAAAAAGCTAATGGCTTATTTGTATCTGAAGTAAAACATGACAAATAAAAGATTGAATATTACTAATTTGTTTTATTGGTAAAATATCATTTTTCATTTTACTTCACAGGAATTCTGTACTTCACTTTATGTAATCGTGACTTGTGTTAAATTGCTTCGAGGCCTCCGTGGTCGAGTGGTAATCGACTCTTACTAGTAATCACGAATCCCACCCAAGACCAATTTTCACATTTGAGCAAGCTGTCCGGCTAGCTTACGGCTGGCGGTTCTTCCCATGCCTACTCCTGTGTTTTTTTTCACTGTTGAAGTCGCTAAATGACCCCTGGCAGTTGGTGCTACATTATGTCCCAGAGAGAAAAAAAAATGTTCAAAAGTCAGAAAAAAAAACTTTTTGACTGTTTGAATTCCGATCGATTTCAATCACCACAATTTGACAGGTACCATGACACACGCATGATTTTTACTTTGACTGCAAACAATAAAGTCAATTAATGCTTTCGCCAAACCGGAAGTAGACTGAAGTTCGGAACTTCATCGTGTATGCATTCGACTTGGGCTGGTAATAAGTTAAGAGTACTAAGGATCCTGAAAAATGAAAACGTGTGCTCGTTACAGAGGGAGAAGAAGTACAGAAGTTTGAAAGAAATTGTTTATCTATCACACAAATTGATAACTGCCTGTAGACGACTTTATCTAAAAGAATATTACACGTTGATTTTGTTTATTTTACTCTTCGGTTTGTTTATTATTTAAGTATAGTTTTTTTTATTCACGCCGCGATACAGAACACATACGAGCCAAAATGCGAAAACCACGTTACCGATTTGAAGTCAACTTTATTGCGATAGAATTGTAGTCAACGCATTTGAAATGCACTTGGAGACAGACGTAGTTAACAACGAACAAGTGTACTTAAAGACAACGGCTTGAATACGCCCACTGAGACAAATGTCGTCTGAATGAATACATATATACGCACGTTTGAAGTACGATTGTGAAGTACTTTTTTGCTATTCAAGTTTGTTAATGGTGTTGTAATGTTTAGCTAGGTCATGAATCTAACTAAAATGAGCCGTATTTCTCCGATAACCAACATATGCCAAGATAAACATCACATTCTGTGTACATCAATTATTGCCATAAATACTATATATTGAAATATCAAACCGTTGGTATTTGCTTTTGAAATTAACGAACCGATGCAAGTAATTACTTAAAAGGGATAAATTTGCATTGAAATTAAAGCATAGAATTATGTCGAGTCACGTACAAAGTATGAGAGTTAATCAAAATTAAATTAACATATAACATGCTATTGCCGATATAGTTTACAAACGGGTCGAATCTTTCACTTTAAAACTTGCCTTGGATAAAGTTTAACAGTCTCGTTTTCGACATATAAAGTACATAGTGAATACGGTCTCGATTTGTTTATTTTATGATAAAGTTTCAGAGTGTATCTAATAATCTATTAAGTCAGTATTTGTATAATTGTAAACATAGAGCTGAAACTTAAGCATATACTTCGATAAGCCACAAATAGTCGATGTTTATGATACAGTGAAACCTTTTTATGGCGAACATGCTTGGTCCATACAAATTCTTTTATAGATTCTGACCCGCCTGCAGTATTCGGATCTGAGAGGTATCGGGAAAAGAGAGGTGTCCTGTTTTATGGTAGACGATACAAGCAGGCAAAACAAATATTCCAGGACCAACTGTGGTTTTCGGATTGAAGAGGTTTCGGATTGTACCGGTCATGTCTGATTAATGATATAAGTAAACAATATTCAGCGTATAATTACACAATACGCGTATTGGATCTATTTGAAAATAAGTTTTTCATGGAATATGAATGAATGCGAATATGCAAGGGCAGTAATCAATATAAGCCAGGTTCTATAGTAATTAGAGTACTCTCCCTTCTCTGTCAGTATACGTTTATTGGTATTTTTTCTTCATTGATCCTACTGCAATGAATCACAATTTGAACTTTAAGAACATGTTTGAACTTATATATATATATATATCAATATATTAAACAATCGGACATTGTTTGCCTTTAATTAAATACTACAGAAAGACATAACACATTAGTTTATCACATGCAATGTTTTTTTTTTCTCCGTCAACATTTGAACATCAAATATAACAAAGATTCGTTTGAATACTTTCTGTTATCAGACAAGGGCTTTGTGTATTTTAATAAGGATAAATTTCTTTGTATCATTAGGTTCAGTACAAATAAATCTCTAATACTATAAAGCTTAATAGACGGAAGCCTTGTCGATATTAAAATGGTTTGGAAAGTTTGATGTGAGCACTAAATGACAGGACGTGTAATTGTCACTGTCCAAAACATTCCTATAAAAAAAACAAGTTTCGTTAAAACTTGAAATTAGGTCAAATTTTACAAACGTATGTCCAACTTTTATCGCTTAAATGTAAATGTTGAAATAAATGTTTATATCCGATTTTTCTCTTTATTTTTAATTATGTTAATATATTGCAAGTACGCGTAAGATATCTGCGGGGAATTGTTTATCACATTTATTTATTATTATAAATTTTACAAACGTATATCCAACTTTTATCGCTTAAATGTTGAAATAAATGTTTATATCCGATTTTTCTCTTTATTTTTAATTATGTCAATATACTGTAAGTACGCGTAAGATATCTGGGGGTAATTGTTTGTGAAATAAGTAGACACTGAGCGAGTTATCAAAGAATCTCATTCTAAGTTTAAGTCAGCATTGAGTGAAACTTAACTGTGTCCTGATTATGACGTCATTTCTAAAGTTAGCATGCATAAAACAACATGCAACATGTATTCTGTGCATATTTCATTCAACAAGATCAGACATGCTGAATGAATAATGTATTGCATGTACCCACAGGTGAAAATTAATTCTGAACGAGTTAACCAGCTATAAACAACACTATTAAAAGTCAAGAAGGGAGAATATTGAGAATATTGCCGTACAGAATGTTGTCATACACATGAAATCAACTCATCCATTGTACAACCTGACCAATCCTCAAGTACTTTCAAATGCGGATAAATATCAATACATTGTTTTTTTTTCAAATTGATGAACTTCCACAAGCGCCAAGTCGTACAGAAAACAATTTGAAAAGTCACTAAGTTGTAACATCTGCAGTGATTCATGTCACCTTTTGACGGTTGGGTTACAATGGTAATTCGGCGGATTACGCGTCGGTCAAATACCAAAGTTTTATCAACAGAATAACTCTGTCTGGCAAGCTACGCTCTAGAAGAAATGAATTGAAAGCCAACAAATGATCCGCAGGTAAAGTTACTTATTGTTTTTATGTATATCCATATTTAATTCACTATTCATCTTTTCTTTCATTGGATTTATTTTTCGCAAAGCTCATTTTAATCAATACATTCGTCCGTCCGTTTTTTGGTCAGACTATTTGAGTATTTATTAGAATATAAAATCACGAGCCTGTTTACGAAAATAATACATAACTGGTGATAAAATAGACGTTCAAAAACCATTAGCATGTATTCAAATCAACACTTCGTCCTATGGGAATTCTTACAATTAGTTGTTGGTAAACTGATCCTAAAACAGTTGGTTAATTATGGGGCAAGTCATGAAAATACGTTTTTTTCCTTCAGAATTAAATCTCCATAAAAAGAAAATTCATTCTTTAAAAGAAACTTAATTTGCCAAACATTGAAATATACTGAGCAATTACATATTTGTGTATCACACAAAAACGGAACCGTGAACTATTCTTTAACACGAAAACACGCAAAAATCAGATTTCCAAGCTAAAAGAGGAATAATACATCTTGTTATATAAAATATTTGTTTTACTTCAAACCGTCAAACATTCTACTCACAATCTATTGTCGGAGTGCTGGCAAATCTAACAGTCGGTGTAACTGATGTCGTTCTCCGGTTTTTAGCGCCGCTCGTGTTTTCCGACTCTGATAACCAGGCCTGGTAAGCATCGATGTTTGCCAGCATGTGAAGGAACCTCATCTGTTTCTTTGTTTCTCTTACCATATTTATGATTTTAACGTCCTCACGACTTAACAAACTAAGAAAATAACGTGAACAGTTGAAGCCTTCTCTTGACTCTCACGACAAATCTTT
Organism: Lutraria rhynchaena; assembly: GCA_008271625.1. Taxonomy (NCBI): domain Eukaryota; kingdom Metazoa; phylum Mollusca; class Bivalvia; order Venerida; family Mactridae; genus Lutraria; species Lutraria rhynchaena. The sequence continues at coordinate 3,884,052 of VIBL01000005.1, read as the reverse complement.
AGTCTTAAATTAATGTGAAAGTCTTTTTTCGAGTAGAAAAAAACAACAGCTTAATCATTTACCCGAACTACAACACTCAAGAATGAAATGAAATGTGTATGAATGATCACATTCGTCGTCGTAACTTTTGCCAATTTCTTAAAGTATATTCCTCTTGCAGCGCTGTTTTAATTCTTTAATTGAGACATATTTCCTCCCAGCAGGAGCCTGTTCCTGGTACGAATAACCATATTTTATCAACAATCACTTCAGCGACATTTTCAATCACTTCAGTATTCCATCAACTTTGCAATTAAATTATAGTTTAATTCAGAAACATGCTAAGTAAGTAAAATACGTGTGTGGAAAACTGAAAATTTACGACCTGACATTCTGTTAACAAGGGTTTTAATGTAAATACGACAACCATGCAATTATCTTCATAATCAGCGTTTCGACGCTTTCCAAAGCGTGCCTTATACAAACCTAAATCAACAACTAACACTATTAATCAAGTGCTTTTATTCTTATCGCTATTTGGATATGTTCAATGGACGAAACTAAGTGAATTGTATCAATCTCTGGTTCGCTTGACTCGACATATTGTAAACAATTCGAAATTTGATCTTGAACAGAGCTATAAACAAAACGTTTAAAGTAGTATTTTGTACAGTCAGACTTTCACCTAGGGACGTTACTTTGTGGTTTATTTTCTGCTAATTCGTCCGTCTGTGCGTTCATTGTTGATTTTTTCCGTGATATGATGAAGTTTGATCTTTAAATGTCAAACTATGCCATTGATAACGTCCTATAATGATAATGTTCATTCTCTGTTATATACTGTATTGATTCAAAGATAATGATTATAGTACATAAAGTCATGTACTTTATATACATATATATAAACAACTTCGTCTTTAATGTTGTTTATAATTAATTCATATTAACAGAACAATGATTTCCACTGTAATTTTCTACATCTGTATAAAGTTTTTTTCACTGAGTTTAACGCCGTTTTTTTTTTCAACAATTTTTCAGGCATATACAGTGACCGGTTCATCTAACCAGTTTTCCAGGGCTGTATACTAACCAGTACTAACTTACCCTTCCACAAGAAGCCGACAACTTCTCCTATTCAGGAAAATTGACATTTCTGTTAAAATTTCACAGGAGGGTATGACCTGCCGCCACTGGGATTTAAGCCCGGATCATCAGGTTATAAGTCCGGCGCACTAACCACTGGACCAGGGCCGCGGCAGGAAAGGTGGTTACATATAAAACAGAGGGATTTTGTTGAATACAGTAAACGCTTATTAGTGACCACCCTGTTATACAAATAGTATTTCTACCGTTTCATTGTTTGAAGGTTTATAACTTTACATTCGTACTTCTAAATGGTGTGAGCCACGGCCGTGGTCCAGTGGTTAGTAGCTGGCCTTATAACCCGGAGATCCTGGTTCGAATCCCGGTTGCGGCAGGTCATACAATTCTATGAAAATTTGACAAAAGTGTCAATTTTCCTCCCTATGTGGAGAAGTTGCCGGCTCCTAGTGGAAGGGTAAGTTAGTACTGGTTAGTATGCAGTCCAGAAAAGCTGGTTAGGTGAACCGGTCACCGTACAAAACTGAAAAATTGTTGAAAACGGCGTTAAACCCCAGTGACAATACGTCACATAAATCTAAATGGTGTAGATTTTCTTATAAAATGTCGTCTTACAAATCATTTATTGATTGATTAAAAGTTCTCAGAAGTTTGTGTGTCTAGAAAACCGTTAAATCATTAAGTCTGTATGAATGTTGATTCTCTTTATGGTACAATACAGGTACAATCTAGCAAAGCTCGTTATCATCCGTATATAACATCAATACACCATGTATTTATACAACATCAAGTGACACACCTTAACTAAAGTGTTTGGATGATTAAGTCAACGTATTTTGGTATGAATTACATTGCAAGAATAAAACTTGTATACCAAGCACCTGAACTTGTTTTCTTTGTAAATATTTCACACCATGTGTACAGGCGTAAGTCAGACCACTCAAGATCGACAATCATCTTATCACTTAACTGACTCCATGAAAAACAAGATTACACGCCTATAAATGGTTAGTTTAAAATAATTACCGTATTCACAAAACCTAAATCATATTTCCACTGAGTAAGAAACCACGCGCGTTATTTTTCAGAATAACGCTCGAACTTCCCTCTTACCAATGTTCAATCCTCTGGATATGGTACATTTATTGGGAACCAAGAACAATACATCGCCTTTGTTCTCAAAACCATAAGTTAAAGGTCCGATAATTTGATAACTTTTATAAAGATGTTAAGTCTACTTGATCCTTAATTAACGATGTAAAAAGTGTACCTTACATGTTAATCAAACAAAGGCATGTCAAATAACACCTTGAATGGACTCTAAGGCTGTTAGTTTTATCTATGAAGTCAACATGTGTTGCTTTGAATATTACGCGCGAACCCATTATCAGTAAGCCGGAATCTTGCAATTCACGTATATGTAAATAACAATCACCAAATGTCGCCTTTGAATGCAGCATGTGCGACAATCTACTGAGATAATCCGACCACGATCTTTCTGACACTTGCTCTGCGTTTGCATAAATCATGCTGCATGGTAAAGGGGATATAGATTCATTTTAACGGTTCAAGGTAATTTAATTTTATACATAAATTTATTAAGGAGTGTTCTAAGATATGAATGAGTTTTTTTCTTACGTTGAAATATACGTTAGTGAACATTTTTCATTTCAGTTTTATGCTTTTGTATCGACAAATATGTATTATGATGAAAAAACAATACACGTCACATAAGTCGATAATCGCTACACGAAAATATATACTATGTATATGTGTTTCATTGTAGTTTTGCTACATTAAAACGTCTAATGTCTTCGGCTTTATGGTCTCAAAATGTTTTAATAGTGATTGCCGTATAGGCATCTTTTTATGATTCTAGTTTTGATTAAAACCATTAACAATCTACAATTACCATGACTACGTACGTAATAATTTCTCTAATCCGATCAAATTTCTGCAAAATTGATAGATTGAGCTATATTGGGATAGTACGTTGTTGAGATGGAGTATTATGGGGATTTTAGGCCTATAATAGACCCAAAAAACATGATAATATAATATAACATAATTATGTTCACCATCCGAACAACGTGCTAGCCCACTATGTTTTGACATTCTGTGACGTACTTCATACAAAAGCAAACGGTTTGGCTTGCAGCGAAAATTTCTAATTTCTAATTTAGTAAAAATTACCTTTTTTTCAAAATCTTTTATTGTTTTATTCTATTTATTATGAACACTGGTGTGAAAATGAAATTTTTAGAATCTTTATCAATTGCGCGACAGTAATGACGTCATATACAGCCCGAGACTGATTTACACCTTGTTGTAAAAGAAAAAGTATAATTATTTCTGACACTGGCAAAAACGTTGTAAATTCCTATCTCGTATACAAGACATAGACCTGATTGTAGAGGTTTTATCTGGTGAAATATGACATTTATATTTATCTTGCTGGTTTGTATGCAAATATTATTTTCTGTTTATTTCAGCATCATAAACTCGGACTTTACCACGATGGTTCGTATGACATTAACAAAGACAGTCGTTTTAATTGTTTTATCATGCTTCATTGTCTACAACTTTCTTGAACAGCAATATATTGGGAACATTCGTGAAAAGACAAAAAATAATACAACTACTCGATTCGCCGCACAGCGAGCTTATGACTATAATTGGACGATTTTAGTGAGCACAAATACCGGATTCCATGACTTTTTCTTAAACTGGTGGTGGCACTTTCAGCGACTGAATATACGTGTACCAATCATAGTTGTCGCTGAAGACGACTTTGTGTATAAAAAGCTTCTAGATCAGTTTTATCATGCTGCTGGTGTCACTGTAGAGAAAGGAGCAGTGGTTTTAACCTCGGAGGCGGTCAAGTACGGGGAACTGGATTACAAAAGGCTTGTTTCCGAGAGGCCTGCGCATATATCAAAACAATTAAAGAAAGGCAAGAATGTTGTTTATTCTGATATAGATACTGTCTGGCTGAAAGATCCTTTTGACTATTTTATAGGGAAATATGATATGTGGATACCAATGGGATTGGTGAGATATTGTACTGGTTTCATGGCACTGAAAAGTAACGAAAGAACAATTCAGTTGATAGAAGACTGGGAAGATGAGTTGAAAAACACTTTACAAACTAACCAACCAGCATTTAATAAATGCCTAAAAAAATCCAAAGTCAACCATTTTGGTTTTGACGAATCACTCTTTCCAACTGGTAAAATGTTTAACGAGTTTAATACGACGCAAAAGGACAATGTTGTTGTAATGCACAACACATTAGTGATTGGTCATGACAAAAAACTTGAACGGTTCAAAGAATTAAATCTGTGGTTTCAATATATGAAATGAATTAACAACACATTCATTGTTAAGTTTACCAAGGGAAGCAGCTACAACAAGCAAAACAATGACTCCAGCTTCAAGTGTTAAGGAACAAAATCATAATATGTGTACATTGTGATCATCACAGTATGTACACTATTGTAATATATTTACTGTTAATTATTGTAATGTTGTAATATATTTACTGACGATAAATGGTACCTACTTAAACATATGACAGATGTAATAAATATATTATGATGTAGTAAATGATTTTTAATCAAAATTATTCTGCCCAAATGTAAATAAATTTTACAAAAAAATTTGGGTTCATGACTGTTTTCAGCAGTATTTCAGTTATACACAGTTGCAGGTAACGTACCCAGTGTTCCTGGATACAGTACAAATACCAACCTTGTTCTCCGCAAGTAACTGCCAACTTTTTCACACGTGGTAGAGGACAAATGATCCTGAGAAACAATGCCTATTAATTCTGACATCATTTTTAACATGGCCTTGCGAAAACTGAATTTGTACTCATTTAGTGTTCTTTTATAACCACTCGTTACTAGTGGTGGGACTTGTTGTTGACATTTGTGAAGAGTTTAATACGGTCTTATGTCAATTCCTCAATCATACGGGAAATTCTACGTCTGAAAAAGAAGTTTTGATTCAAAGTGAGATTTTGAGTTTGCGCGTACTCTCTGCAGCCATCTGCCCATACTTCAACTGAGCAACTAACCATTTGTGATCTATGTAAATATATTTGAATTCCAGCTACCATTATTTCTCTCCTCTTTGTCACAATTTAAGAACCCTCTCCGTATTTGTATACCTACTGTTTCGTCTGTTGGTTAACATATACAACTTGTTATGCAAATGAAAATATTAGCTTCGTAGACTAAGCACGTAAACACTTCATTTATTTTCTTTTGATTCATATTCGAAGTAGTTTAATTCTGAAGACACCTGTCTATTTATTACATTGAACGTATTTTATCTAAAATATAGAATTTCTATGTCTTAACAAAATGTGCACTTTATTTGTCAGGTGTTCATAGTTAGATATCTTAACAAATTTATCAAAAAGAGTTTTTACCATCTACGCCGAACCAAATTTCTAAACACCCACTTTGTATTTTATAGCACTGGATGAAAATAATTGAACACACTTGATTACGAGGTACACATTTAATTTATTATCTCCAACATAAGCTTTGATACTTGATTTTTTTGCATAGATTGATCATAATAATTGTGAAACATAAAAATTAATTAACCTATTCTATTCAGGTTCTTCCAAGAATATAGTTTTATGACGTGGACGTTTAGAAACTCGACTTAGTGTTAAGTGAACGATTTCTTTTAATAAATGATCGCTAAAAAGTTCTGCCTTATTACTCACTGTTCGTCTTAGAAATGGAATTATTACTGCCAATGTTTTCGTCAACAAGAGCTGTCATTCAGAAATTTGTTCAGCAAAATAATCCACAAAGCGTGACCTTTGTTCAAGAACACAGCTCAGGTTTCATTGTTCACGCGTCATTATAACAAGTAATTAAAATGAAGTTGCTGCATTCAAGCCGTAAGTTACTTTGTTTGAATAACGCTAATGTATCCTTATGTGAAATAAGAGATAATCCCAATGTAATGTTACTCCACCGACAGCTAGGTCAATACTCAAGTTAGATCCATACCTGTACTGTAACTAATTGGCTGTTGCTGTTGTACTTAATACAAGTTCTAGTAACTTAAAATTGTTATGAACTAAAGCATGCGTGCCAACAAATTCTTTTTGGCGAAAAATAATAATAGGACAAAAATAATAATAGTAATAGGACACCTGTGGAGAATTTTAATTTGAAACTTTGATTATATTTGTTTTAGACATAGAATATGTGAATTTTGAAAATAATAGCCACGTTCAGATGTTAACATCACATTAATGTTTAAACTATATAACACATATAGTTATTCTTTATCAACAAGTTCGGTCAAAGAAAGACGGTGCACATTTTAATAGATCAAGTGGAAATATAAATTAAATGCTATATTCTCATCACCATCAGGACTCTACAATCCTCCGACAACAATACAAATGTATCAAATGCTGAAACTAAACATATTTCGTTTTTTTTGTCTTAGTAACGGTCGCTTCAGGTCAACATGCTCAAAAATAGTACTAATACACGCATTTATTGTAAGTTCTTCCGAAATGTAGCATATCTAAAAGAAAACTACTTTTAATAAAATTTGATTAAATACAACTTATTTGCATTCGTCTGACACTGCTTATTTATGAAACATAAAACACAAGACTGATTGGGACTGACTGTGTCTGACGTCAAACTGGATGCTAGATAGTCTAATAATGGATTATACAAATAAATATCTGCAGGGTAAGTTGATGTGATTAACAAGATCAAATTGAAATATATACATGTATGTCACATAAAGTTGGACAAAAAAGTCAATAAACCAGTTCAACCAAAATTTACTTATTCCATTAATCACAAATAAAATGTATTTGATGAACCACCAGTTGTATTTTTATTTGATATTTAATTAATCTGCCAGTTGTGTATATATTTACGCCATATGTTGGGGCATGATCTTTTTAAAATCCGTTTTTATCGCATATTTAAACGCATTAAATATTATTTAAATGAAGCGAATCTGCTCATAACACTTCATAATTGTCACCGAAACTGTGATAAAATAAAAAATAACTAAGATGGAGATGGCATCAGTCAAATAGGTCCATCCTAAATATCATATAAATAAAATAACCTTAATTAACATTATTTATTTAGCCCTCCATTATAAATTATGCGACACTACGTTCTTTATTGAGTACGATTGTATTTTCACATATATATATACTGGACCACGGTACTTGGCGATATAAATGATAAGATGCAGTCAGTTTTGAAATATTTATCTATCGTGAGTGTAATCCTGTATAAAAGGTCTGTGTAAATTCGGTTGCTTGTTTCATTTCTTCGGAGACGAGTCTGATTTGCAAATCGCAGAACATACAAAATGACATAACGCCTTTGAAGTGAATATATCACCAGAGCGTGGCTGGGTCATTAACAGTACGTAATTGGACAAACAAAAGCTCCGTGATGATGTAGGAAATGTTGCCAGCCAGTACTTATCCAATCTGTCAAGTACGAGTCGATATGGTATCAATTCTTCGCGATCAATAACGGGATGACAAAGACGAAGGCGGAAATACTCTAGAATATTTAAATATAGATTGTTATTATCTAATGCTGCTAGAATAGTTTTCAGTGGCATGCCAACAGGGCATACAATTCATATGAAGTGTTGGGAGACGAGCAGATAAATATGTATAATGTTCAATATCTATAATTATTGAAGAGGGAGATACGTGGAACATTTCGATTCCTTGAAAACTTTGTAACAATCCTATGACAATTGAAACAAATAAATTGAAACAGTTGAATGCGGAACCCATTGTTGTGTCATTATTTGTAATATTGCTTTTCGTCAGTTCTTCGGGGCTAATGGACTTATTTTACAGAAAAATGATAAATATTTGCTTAATACTTTCGTGGATACAGGTTTCCTATGGTAAGTAAATTTTATAAACGTGTGTGTTTCCAATTTCGTTTTACATGTTTCTTCATATTTTATATTTACGAAATCCCATTCATCTACAGGATACATCGTACATCATATCTAACAACAGATTTATTATTTAAAATCTATTTCATAAAATCTTTATAGAATAGATTATGCATAGTTTGTACATTGAATTTTGTCATATTTGTATAACTGTAAGCGCCCGAATATCAAGTAACTACCAGAAAGAGCCTAAACACGTATAACAGCGTTTTAGCAAATTAAAAGAGATATTTCATCAAACTTTAAGGCAAATTTAATCCTTAATTCAGTATTTACTGATCATACAGTCCCTGTAGCGGCCCAAAGCAATGTTTGGGCATTGTTTTATCTGTACAACTGAATGAATTACTGTTATTCGAAGTATGCATAGATTTAACAGGAAATTTTGTGGGTTATTATCAATATGATTGGCACAAGTTTATTTTTTCTACGGCATCCATGCTTACTTTGCCTGTGACATAATAAGATTTCAGTATTTTATATCACGTTGTAACCTACAAAAAGTAACAGGACAAATATAATTAATGTGATCAAACTTGACCTATGGTTTTTGTTTTGACGTAAAACAATGTCTCTTACACCTTGTGAATACATTATAAGATTGTGACGCTGTTATTCAGAAAGAATTTAAGCAATTTTAACCCGGTATATAATTGTCCGCATGATCTTTTTTCAATTCATTAACTAATGATTTAAAATTACATGAAGATGCAATCATCAACAGGAATGTATAAGCCCTGTACATTCCATTTTATCAAATATCCGATGGCTTTTGATCTATACAGATAAGAAAAGGATTCTCGAAAAAAAAAACGTATAAAATTCTCATCTACGCCTTCCCCTATTCCTCAGACCAAACATGGAACACAACAATATTTCTTTTTTTCAATTTCTTCCGCATATTTGCATACCAAAGTCCAATTTACATTATCAATGATACAATACGAATATGGTAATGTACAATTAATTTAAATATTAGTCAAACATTACACCCTCTTTGTTATTTAACTGAAATTGAATTTAACCCCCACCCACCTCCAAAATCACGAAGGCGTACTAATTGTTATACTCTGAAAAATGACATTTAAAACCCCAGATCACTGATACGTTCGATTATGCTCCGTTAATAATTGCGAAAAATAATTGAAAATAGGCGAATTACAGAAGTATTAACGGTAGATCACGTGACTGAAATATTGTAAAGTTTAAAGTATTGACCAACAATTAATTAAGTCAACAATATCATATTCGGGTGATATGACCTTTAAGCATAGACATAAAACATAGACGAACAGACAAAAGGAAATTTTGTATTTTAATGTGTTATATGAGCTATAGAATTATGTTTTTATGGATGTTTTTACAATCATAGTTTATTTATAAACCTGTCAAAAACCCATTTACAGGACGGAAAGATCGTAGAAAGTGTAGGAATATTATTTGCATACAATTTTGTGACATGATAGGAAGTGCTTTGTGAAGCATAAAAATTCCGACAGGGTTAGGGATATCATTACAGTATTGATCTACACAGAGCCATCAAATGGGAGTGTGGTTTTGATTTCTATCGCCGTATACTATTCATACATCCAAACCCAGCGGACTTGTGCAGGCGGTGTTGACCTAATTGTTATCTAGAAAGATTGTTCGGTCATTCGACCTTGTTCTAATACGCCATCATGTTTTGCCGGGTCAGTATTCCAAAACCATCCATAATGCTTTTCGGGATCATTACGTCATAATGACTTAACTTCCAGTTCTGGAAAGAAAAAAATACATGGTTAAATGTAATACAGTTCTGTTTGATTTCGTTCTTGTTTTTTGAACCTGACAAGAATGTTGATATATATGATAGTCGTCCATACAAAATATCATCTATCCATACCATGTAAAATATCCCTGCAGGTTGTTTTAATGGATGTTTAAGTCAGTTCAGAGCGCAAAGCAATTTCAAATAAGTTTATTAAGCGGTTGTAATTTCAAAGTTTCGCATTGAGTAGTGTTCAAGTTATGATAAAATTTGCGCCCGAAGGTTTCATCAAGTGTCTTGGCCTCCATCACTTGTTGCTCCCGTATTTTATTGGAGCTTATGACAGTCGTCTTGGTTTTATTTACCTCAAAGTCTTTGTCTATGATGTGTTCAAAGACTTTCTCGAGGTTCGTGTTAAATTCCTGACCTAATTCAATTAAAGGGTTCTCACGAACTGACAAGAATTTCTGAGAGAATTTCTTAAATGCAAAATGTAATGCCTTTATAACCAAATTAGAACTGAAATGTGAAAATTGACTGGCATATTTTATATAGAAAATAATGTTATCTATTCGTATAGGGTAATACATTCGGTGTAGTTTACGGTATCCATTATAACGACAGTAAAGTCTGCCTGCGTGACATCCTTATAATATCCATCCTTTTATAAATACGTTATATTAACTATGACATGAATATCACATCAGTTTAATCTATTGAAGGTCCGATTATCAGTATTTGACCAATATCTGTCACCATTACCACCTCTTGACCTAATCATAGAGAACCCGGGGGGATGAACCATTCACCACTGATTAGCAACAAATGTGTCTTTGAATCGATAAATGTATAAGAACACTGTTAAAAATGAATTAACCTATTAGCGGCACGGAAGATGATATTACCAGATATTCGCTATAAATTTTCTAGTTTCCTCAGTTTATGACAGGACATCTTATGTCAGATTCATAACTTTTCGAAGCTTAATCAATATTCTTACACTCGGTATAGTCCTTGTGGACATCAACAAAACAGCCCATTTTGGTTTGACGTCTTGTTTGACAATGCTTTCATATTTCTTCACAAAAGACTGACCTAAAATGTCATTGTGTATAATGATTTCAGTGGTAAGGAGCGAACATAATTTAGAAAAATAGTGTGTAAAATGGATAGTCTATTATCATGTATTTTACTTACTGTTCACACAGAAAAAGAAATATGTCATAGTTTGCTCGCCATCTAATTAACTACACGCTTCTAAATCCGCAGCAACAACGATAGTACTACAAATACAGAGAATCATAACATACAGATATATACTGAACCAAAATAAAAGAAACTTTCGCAAAGTAGATCTTAAACTTATGAGGTTAAACACATAATGTAGGAAAATATGTATATGTAGTAGTTAACACTGAAGTCCTAGTTTGGGAAATCGGTCAGATAATCACCTCATGTCGAACGATATCATGTGATATCATGCGATATCCATTTCTACGTGCACGCACGGGATGGACGTATCTAGTTTCATGTGTAAACTTTTTTCAATTCAAATTTTTGCACTTGACGACTACAGTCATAAACATACCTAAACAACTTTATATCGATACAATTTGGGCAAAATTCCGATGCATTCCGAAACATTTAAGAGAGAGAGCCGTTGGGATGCTGGAGGCAGGCGTTTCAACGGACGAGGTTGCTGCGCACGTTGGATCATCTGTGTAGTCAGCTAGAAGTCTGAGACGGCGCTTTGTGCAGTCCGGAAGCACGGAAGATCTTCCACGTAGCGGTAGACCACGTGTGAACACGCCGGCGCAAGACCGTTATATTTTAAGCCAACATTTACGAAATCGTTTTCTAATTGCGGCAGCTACAGCGTCTGTCACCCCAGGTACTCATAAACCAAGGATTTCCGTTCAAACAGTACGAAATCGTTTGGCTGAGAACAATTTACGTGCACATCGTCCCTACGTCGGAACAGTATTAACGGATCATCATTGCCGTGACAGGCTTCAATGGTCACATCAGCAAGACTGTAAATGAACTTTGATGAATTGATTTTGAATAATTTTGCAATAACAAATATGAACAAAAACTGTTAATATACACATATGTGGAAACAGTCCCATTAAAGTCTCGCAAAAGTTTCTTTTTTGGTTCAGTATACATTTCAAAATACGTAACAATAATAGTCTTTATTTCAGTGATAATTGTGACAATACATGACCATGCTATTCTCTCCAGGAGACTGTGTTTAGTCCACGACTTTTCTCATGGTATTGTGGGTTGAAAGGGTTTGGGGAGGCAGTATTTTGAGGAAAATGCAATTTTGTGTTTTTTTTCTTATTTACATGCATGCGCATGTTGTATTTGTATCATTTTTATTGTAAATTTTGTCATGTTTCTACAAAATACAAAATGTATGTATTTTCTTAATATAACAGAGTCTGAGAATGTAAGCCATGTTTATATTTTCAACACTATAACTATGTTTACAATGACTCAACACATATTCAGAAAGTTAATAAATTGTTAAAAAAAATCCTCCAGAATTATTTTCCGATTCATTTAGAATTATTACGTCAAACATATTTTGTTTTTTTTTTTTAGAAAATATATACTTGAAAATGGTATTTACAACTAATGCCGTTATGGTGAAACATTTTAAAGCATCCGTTGAAATACATTTTGTTTGCCATTATCACTGACAAATAGCCAGTTACGATTTCTTCACATAGAACTGATTTAACACCATGAACTTTTTTGTTCATCAATCTCTATCCAGAGTTGTCGTTCGTTTCCCTCACATACATCTCTGTCAACGTCTCAGCATTTTACAAGATTCGTGTAAAACAAGCAATAAAGCCACAAATGGTACAAAATTTATAATTAAGTGAAGCAATTTCATTCGCACAATACATTCGAGACAAAAGATGTTGTAATTTTCCGGGAAAACAGACAAATAATTTTATTTATCAAGCGCACTATTTTCCGATGGAGAGTGTTTGTTCACTTATGGTAATTAGGTCACAATGTTACACCGATTAAATAGAAACGATACGCACAAGTCGAAGGTAATCGTGTAAAATTATGACAACAAATGTATATTTAGAGAAAACAAATTAAAGCGTGATTCTGTGTATCAGATGGAAACTAAAAGAAACCCGGACACACGTTTTTCCAGACGTTGACAGAAATGTATGTGATGGATAACGAACGACAACTCTGGATAGAGATTACAGTTGTGATTAGCTTGCTAACTGATATGCGACTATTTGACAACACGAACGCGTTTGCCAACAAACCACCACTCCCGACTGAACAGAAGCAATCGGAGAACATTCCAACAAGAAAATTATTAAATACAAATCACTAACTGGCGTGTATTTCTTGTATTTTTGCCAAAATGAGAACATTTACTTTTCCTCTCGAATTTCGACGTCATAATTACCTTCCAAGATGTCTTATAGATATCATTTTATCTGCTGTCTTATCAAGTATAATGTTAACTGCATTCACACATTTCCTGAAATTAAAGCAGTTTGTTGTGCAACTAATAGTGTGATCTCACAACACAGGTCGCGGATTCAAAAAAACCTTCACAACGTAATTTGCACTTTGAATGATGCGAATTACGTTGAAACACAAGAGAGCAATCACGAACTATCGTAATTACGAGAAAAACTGAAATTTGAACTTAGCTATTTTCTAATTTAAACTGGATTTGTTTTTGCATCACGAACAGATTTCTAACATAAAAAACAGTTTGTTGCTGTGGATCTGGCCTTACTATTAGGTTTTATGTTAGCTTGACTAATTAGGCTTTACGTTAACTATACATTAACAAAAAAGGCAAATTAGGTCGCATAACTCTTCTTTCATATTTTTCTCAATCGCATTTTTAATTTTTCGTGATACAATGTCCGTGGTTTCGTACTTTGGATTTTGTTGTTAGAAATATTAAGGGTCGGGTAACCGTGAATACGGCTATTTTTTCTGGACTTACTTCTGACGATATTTACAGAGGAACATGTTTATTGTCGTTAGTTTGGTGACCAGCCGCACTATTTCAGTAAAGATCGTCTTTAATAAGGTGCAACACTTGATCTTCACCAAGCAATTGGCTGCATATCGTTCCAACGTGATTTTCGAAGTTTCCCATGTTATATATATGTCACCTTTGTGACATTTTATGGGAGCTGTATTATTTTAATTGTGGAATAAGTAGATTTGTTACAATTTTCTAAGTCGTTGAAAGAGACACTTTTTACTTGTAAATAATATTTTGTTCGTTTTATCTTAATTCATTTTCATTAGAGTAAGCCACTGTGACCTTTATTGTTAATAAACCTCATTGTGTATGTACCTCCTGGTACACACGGGCCCCGCCTGATTAGATCAAAAGTGAGAGTGTTAAATCTATGGACCTCTGGTTCATTAGTTCTCACCTTTCGGTTCATAATATTTAATGGTTAACCAAACCCATGTTATAACATAGACATACGATGTAGAAAATATTCCATAAACATTTTTTCATATGCGGTACCCTCCATCCTGAAATGTTATGATTCATCGTAATTTGCTGGACCTAAATATTGATGAAAGATAATTCGCCACAAGTGATAACGTTTAAATAGACCTAACGAAACTTTGCGTCATAGAATAAGTCTATTTCAAAGCTTTAATACCAATGACGGTTTGTCTGTTTGTCTGTTCTACAACACGAAGATTTATATCTGAGTTGATTTGGAACATCTGACTTTTCAATGTGTCTCACCAGGACTAACGATTGGTTAAATGTGACTGTTTTCATTTCCTTGTTAACTATTTCAGTCAGAGCAACCATTTATAATTTGCGTCGGAATTCAAATTTGTTTACATTGCTTTATCACATACACAGGCCTATGATATATTACATTTACAGTAATTATTCCAAATATGGTTTTACGTCATCTCATACATTAGTGAACCAAATATGTACGAGATCTAACATTTCTGGATATCTTGTTTTTTTTTATGTGACTTATTGTAACTGGGGTTTAACGCCGTTTTTTAACAATTTTTCACTTATATACGGCGACCGGTTCAATTAACCAGTTTTCCTGGACTGCATACTAACCAGTACTAACTTACCCTTCCACAAGGAACTGGCAACTTCTCCACATGTGGAGGAAAATCAACATTTTTGTCAAATTTTCATAGGAGGGCATGGCCTGCCGAGACCAGGATTCGAACCAGGATCTCCGGGTTACGAGTCCAGCGCACTAACCACTGGACCACGGCCGCGGGTCTCTGGATATCTAACTAGTACCAAGTTGCTCAGTCAGACACAATGATATTCCACAAGCATATTTACATTCAGTTGAAATGAAAAACAATAAAAATAAACACCAAGAAAAGTTTAGTGGTTTCATTAAAATGACTGAATATGATTACATTGATAACTGTGATAAGGATTGTAATAAATCTCTTGCTGTCTTGCCAATGATTAAGAAAATATTTATGAACAATAATACGATGGCAAGGGTGGTTTTATTGTAACCCAATATTGATCTGCGAGATCCTGAGCCTGCAAGAGAAGATAAGAGGTGTTATTTTACATAAAAACATCGTATAACTGAAGCATTAGTGTTTGTCACTGTCAGATAACATTGATGCTTATAGAAGATGCGCATTTGGAGTTAGCCTTTACATTCATTTTTACTTCTGGTAACCAAGCAAAACCCAAATTGCAGGTACAAACTATGAACACAGCGACCAACCATTGTTTTTAAATAAAGAATTTCCGTTTATCTTTGTACTGGTGTACATTTATTTAAGGGGCCACGAGTGGTTATGGTCTCTGACGTGTAATTACTAGCCCCAATTCACTATTTGGTCTTCAATAGCTTATTTAGGATGAGATGAGTACTAAATTAAAATCTCAGATAAGTTGGCAAGGTCGCCTGAATTAATTAAAAAGTGATACGTGATATTACATTCGTGTAATAAGAACAAATTGTTTTGGCTAGTGTGCGATAGCGCGTACGACTCCATGTGTGCGAAGTTTCGCTGTTATGTAAGAAATATTGCGCATTTCTGATTGAGGAATATGGCTTGTAATATCTGATATCCAGTTTGTTGCGACTTTTTGAAATTTAATTACACGGTTGTCAGGAATGGATAACTTAGTGTTTATAGCTAGGCGTAGAATAATAAGCATTGTATAAAAAATCCATTACGGATATGGATTAAGTTATTTTGAATAATACCAAGAGACAAATAGTGTGTAACCTAAATATGTTTCTTACATCCCCGTGATATCCCATACTTGTCCATTGACCACTAAAACATTATCTTCACGCATAACTAGATCAACTAGAAATCACAAATTCTGTATTGTAGTAAATTACATTTTAGTGAATCAGTGCATGAAACATCTTGTACAGTCAGAGATGAAGATAACGTCTGTTAATCTAGGGAGGTATAAATGCCAGTGTCAGGATTACAAACTGTGTTCCTGCTTCATATTGTGTAGTAAACCATTATTCATGTATTGTCATAATGGCATACATAGTATGTACATATATTGTTTTCTCTGATTATCTTTGTGCCTTTGTATTAACAATGGCTTAATGTATAAATACATTACAAATGCTTTCACAGAAATTGATGTTTATTTGGAAAATACGAGTTTATCTATGATACCAGCTCAACAAACATATCAGATCTTCCGTGTGAAGGACAGGATCCTGCATTTCTATGGTATTTAGATCATTTTTTTAAATATCTTTTTCCCAGTATTTGATCTCAGTCAATTTTAGAGACTACAAATGTTCTGAAACAAAGCTCCTCCAGCAATACGGGCCGCGTTGACCAACTGGACACTATGTATTAATATCATTGTCATAGCTAGAGTTACAACTATTTCCCATAGATAAGGAACAATAATAATTCATGAATAGAATAGGATATACAGTGCAAAGCAACACCCTTTGGGAGACACAAAATTATGTTGTTGTTGTTGTTGTTGAGAGGTTGTCGCTCTAGAGAGTTTAAATAAATAGTCAAATCGTACATTGGGGGAAAAGCATGCTGTTGTTGAAGGGAGGTTGTCGCTCAAGATAGGGCCGCTCTGGAGAGGTTGCACTGTATTTGTTTACATTTCCAGTTCTAAATGTACACGTCATTATTTGACCATTCATGGGTTCAGAGCTTGTACTATAAAGGATTTAAAGTACACTAACTTACACGCCTTATAAAAGCGCACAAAATCAATACATCATTACTGTCCACCATACACGGTACGACTAAAAGTAAATGGCTTCTTACCCGCTGGTGGTGTAGCCTCCTGGTCAGTATTTGTAATATAATACAAGCCACGGCTTGTTAATAAGTTATCAAAGCCTAAACTATTAAACACTGAACAGGAAGACCAAAACATCTTCTTGTGATAACTGTTCTGTTTCGTCCTCCGTTTCTGTAAGGTTCTAAGTGGTTCGGTGCGACAATGATGTTTTCAAATGCACCACTTTGCTCCGGTGTTCTAATCCCTCCATCGTAGTTTAGTAGGCTGTCCGTAATAAATGCTAAATATAATATAATGAAGAAATAAATGGCATGTCATCGTCCGTTATATCAGGTAGGCGAATATTAAAATACAGTCTTTCGACCTCGATTTTTCTCCTCAGTCGTGCTACATACATAGTACATGTGCTTTATGTTTTATTATAAATCATGTCTACTATTAAGATCATTTTCGTTCTACAGTAAGACCATTTAAGCGTAAGTAAGTTAAAACTTAATGATGCTCAGCGTTTATTGTGCACCAGGACAGGTCTGTCCTCTAAATGGACGGCCCGCTCGCCCAATCCTGGGCCGTTCTTGATTTTTACTTTGATCTAAATCACTCCATGAGATCATATGAAGGCCGTTAATGCCAATGCTTTCATACCGATCTAGGTCTTCGCATTATGGTGAACGTACAGTTAACGATTCATCTGAGATGAAAATATTATTAAATTCATGTGAATCGAATATCAATTTACTTCTAAATTACATTTCGATTTGACGTATCGCGAACAATCTCGGATTTCAAGACAACTTCAGGGTCTAATTATTGACAAGAAAGATACACATTCTTAAAATGTTTGCTTTCTGTACAGTTCGTGTATAAAATGTCGGGCTGATTTACACAAAATGCTGTAATAATTGACGTTCCATTTCTCAAGAGAAACGGAAGATCACAGAAAATACAATTCCTATAAAACCAATTTATTTATCCGAGATTGTTTAAGTATTTCGAAATCGTAGTTATAAAATTTGTTTCAATGACTTCAATTTAATTCCTAAAAACACACATACGGGGAAATTAATTTGTAATATCAATGATATTTGTCCATCCCCTGAAGAGGCCTCTTATTTGTATGCAGCTGACAGGTTTCTATGTGTCTATGTTTCTATGAGCGAGATAGTAAATTCCAGCACTTCTAATCTGTTAATATTGTAAATGTACTATATGGCCCCTATTTCCGGTTTGCATGTTTCTTTTGTGCTGCGGTTGGACAAGTCTCTTCTGAAACTATAAATTGTGTACTTGCTTATTCACCTCTGCCAATATGCATCTCGGAGTGGTTTCCTGGGAACATTTGCTTAATTTTTAACCAGACCTGATATTTGGTATTTTTGTGTTGGAGTGTAAATGGGAAGAAGTTTAGCTCCAACTAGAACCTCTGTTTTTAATATCATGCCTATTCTGTTGATGATGAGAGTACATACAAACATGTTACATTAGCCTGGTTTGGAAGTTAACATGTCTGCAGTGCATGCTGCGGGTTTACGAAAACATAGTAATATAGTTTGGACACTGTATTGTAGGCCATCAGGCTGATGGGTAATGTGATGTCTCGGCGCCACAATCGTTTTTAACCAATCCTTGCCAAGACAGAGCTAGTCATGTTAATTCCGAAGTTGACGTCGACGTCAATGTCCACAGAGGTGGCGATTGTGCTTTCTAGGGAAATGAACTTGTCGACCGCTATCAATATATTAAACCGTGATGACACGATCGTGCTGTTGTTGTCCTGCAGACGACAAGTTCATCACTTCGGTGAAGAATGGCGAGATCAAAGTTGTCACTTTGGTTGGTTTTATTATAATGTCTGGAGTTTGTTTTAAAGGCAAAACTGTCTGTTATGTGTGTAGTAATAAATGATTTTGTTTTTATTGATGCCTTTAAGAATTTCTGTTTGTTGAGCTTACTGTTTTTAAAGTAAACTCCTGGATAATGTATTTGAATACATCCATCAACATTGCTGAATGGTATTGCAGACAGTATATATCCCTGATTTAATTTATAGCGGTTGAGCGAGAAGCCTTAAAAATTGTAATTTTATACATAAAATATCACATGTTAACTTTTGATGTATCAGTGATAAAGTCATCCAGCTGATCTGGATAGATTTATTTACAGCGTTGATCGATCAAATATGTACGAGCCTTACAATCAAGGAAACATTTCGTCCTACTCTTACCTTTAACACATTTATCAATGCATAGAAATTAAAGTTGTGCTCATTTCACGTGGTGTGAATGAAGTATTAACCTAGGAAACGATTAAAACACGTTTGGTTATTTTCTTAGTTTGGATAGAAATGCCATAAATAGTTCTTGAGTCATTTCGGGACAATCAATTTATATTTCTATTATACAGTGCAACCTCTCTAAAGCAACACCATTTCGGAGTAGCAACATTATGCTTTTATTGAGAGGTTGTTGCTCTAGAGAGGTTAGATTAATAGTTATATTGTACAGTGAAAAAAAATCATGCTGTTGTTGAAGGGAAGCTGTTGTTCAAGAGAGGGCCGCTTTGGAGAGGTTGCACTGTATACTTCAATTCCAATATTTACATGTTTATGTATTTTTTAAAACCAATAAGATTGTGAAACAAGATGTACTTAACACCGGCTTAAGTAGAACTAACAACTTAGGATTTCGTCGATGTCATGATGTGTTGCAGTTTTCGATTTAAGTGCAAATTAAGCTTTTATCTGTAATAATGTCTGCACTAACCGTATTAAAATATAATGAAGTATCATGCACATCCTACGCTTTACATTTTTGCAATCCTTCGGCAATTAACATCACACCTCAATGCATTCTCTACGTCGATCAAGTTATTTACTTCGCGTGATATCATTCTTTCCGTGACAGCCTCTCGAACTTATTACGTACAAGTGATCATTGACTTTGAATTTTATGTGTTCGATACACGCTTTACATTTAGCTATTGCAGAAGTAACACGCTGCGTGCATTGTTTGTAGATTTATCCCATAAATGGACATGCTCCACTTTATTTATGCATCATCGATATGATATCAAGGCTTCACCTAATCACTTTGCCGTTTTCATGGCATGTTGAGATGAACCTGCGAATCAAGGCCACTATGAAGTTTGTTTAATCTAATTAAAAGTGTGCAAGGTGCCTCTGCGGTCGAGTGATTGTGGTATAAGACTAGTAATCACCATTCCCTCATCTCTGTGAGTCTGAATCCAATCCTAAACGAAACTTCACATGTGAGGAAGTTGTCCAGCTGGCTTATTGCTTATATTAAACGTGTTTTGATTTCGCCGTTATTCATAAATGTGTCAAGATGCTTGCATCAATATGGAGCCCCTAAAGTGACATTCTACACTTATATTTTAACTTGTAGCACTCTGTTTTATTTCGTATTTACGAAATAAGACCTGGTAATTACGAATTAGTATTTCGTGATTAAGAATTTACGAAATACTAATACGTAATTACGAAATTAAAAAGAATGCTACAAGTCAAAATATATGTGTTGAATGTCACTTATGGGGCTCCATACATCAAAGCATTAAATAAGATAAAATTATTTTCTAATATTTAAAAGTAGGACCAATAAAAGTCCGAACAATATTACTCTTGTACACAATACGCATGTGCCTAATACGTTTGCTAGGAATTATAATTATCGCAGTCACAATTCTATAACTAATAACCATTAATGACACCTAACGAGTATTCACATGACAAAAGATATTAGAGCAATTTGTTGAAGTTAATTGCAGGAGATCACGAAACTTATCTGTATAGTGTTATGTAATTATAAACTGTGTGTCATTATATATCATACTGGGAATATCGTAGGTTATTCAACTTATACAGTTTTTCTATGTATGTCTCATGAACTTTTTTAGTTTTTGGTAAAAAAAGAAATAAGTACCATGTTTCCACAAATATCCCACAAATATGAAGGGTAAGCCCGCAAAAGAGTTTTTTTTTCTTCAAATATGTTTTTATTAATTTGAGAGATAAAGTTCATATGGAAATGAAAATACCGACAAGAAAGCTAAATGACCGAAAACAAGTCTAGAGTCGGCAGGAAAAAGGGAAAACCAGGAATATTTTATTTTATGCTTTATTGTCATTTATATCATCAATTTCATGCTACAAAGAAATGGTGTTGTTACAATAGAGTATATTTTGTTACATTAAAGAACATACAATACAACAAACATACAATAAGATATGGGCTCCGTGGTCGAGTAGTCATGGTCTGTGGATAGTAATCACTAGCCATTAGGCGCTGTGAGAGGAAGTTGTCAAGCTAGCTGACGGATGGGCGGTGGTTCTACCTAGGTGTATGCCCGAGGTTTTCCTCCATCGTTAAAACAAGAAAAGACGTTTTTATAAATAAGATTCATCTTCTGTTCACGTACGTGACCCCATTTAGTACGTAGTTATATTTACAGACAAAAGAATTTAAGCCAAAGTTTCATGAAGTGTTAAGTTGTAGTTGACACCTGTCAGGAAATGAAGGCAGTGTCTTAACCAGGATCAACCTGGATGATCGTGATATTCGGATACGTGATACACTTTTACCATATACAATTTTCTCTGTAAACGACGCCAAAATCATTGCATTAAATAAATTAGGAATGAAATATGTTATTTCCCCCATTTAACAATTATCGATTAGGCAGCACCTGTTAGTTCACCATTCCATCCAAATTATTAAATTCGTACGTTTCTGGGTAAACCCTATATTATTTGTTTGAACGCATTAGGAATTGTAGATTGATTTGTACAGCTTATTTTCTTACGTTGACTGCAATTTTCTTCAGTAATTACATTGATATATGGACGATTTTTCTGGCGAGAAAACATTTTAGACTGAAGATTGATCTTACAGTTCCGCGCATAATTATATTCATCAATAAGTAACAATTATGATAAAGACACATTTCTCACTTGTTAAGTCATGAAATGGCTATATTATTACTCTTCTCATTATGAATCAGACATCATGTAATTTCTTTCAAGAACAAATGAACATCACCCTATCGTTGGTGTACCACAACTATACTTTCTAGTAGTATGTTGCTCTTCTCTGAATAGCAGCCTCGAATTCGTCAATCTCATTCAAACAAGAGTAACTGGGGCACAATTTCAAGTTAAAAATTTGTTTTGAGACTTTCAAATGTACAATTATGATTCATCGTAAATCGCTCGTTCCACGTGCATACTGGTTCCACGTGCAACACGGGTCCTTCATGAAATCCTGATCAGTCATTAAGAGTGCAGCGAAGTCATTTTTATATTGAAAGCGTTTTGTGAACATGATTGTGAACATGGATACAATACATAGAGAAGCTTTAAATGTGATGTACTCTTGGTACACAAACTGATTATATGTATTTTTTTTTAAATATTCTATCAATTTATTCTTATCAATCATTGCTTCCGATCTGGTACCAATTTCAGCATTACGTCCCTCACCATTGTGCCATAAATTCCACTAAAAAATTAGATCAAAAACTCAAGCAAACATTTAGAATGTGTCATTGAAAGCAAGTTGCCAGCTTTCTGACTTCTAATCAAGACCTCCAGTGACAGGTTGCCAGCAGCCGTCAATTAAAGCCCCTAGACCTCATCCCAGATCTCAAATTGTTAGCCTGTGAAATAAAATTAAATACGGTTCACAGAGAATTTAGTCATTGCAATTCTTCTAAATGATATCTATCTATAAATCTATGATTTGTACAGTTTACAGGTTGTACTTATAAGTCCAATCACAATCAGAATATTTTCGGCCCGAAACTCATTGAATTAAGTTTAGTATTTACAGTTTAGTAGACAACAGAAGATAAAGACACGTGTTTCAGAAAGTGTTGGAAATTTAAAACCATTTGTTGAGTCAAACATTGCGTACATTTTTTATCGACAAAACTTTCTGAACTATTCATAATTCGATGATTTTAAAGCTTTAAACATCCTTAAAAGCTTTAGTGTAACTCAATTTTAAAATACGTCACCTGTTTGTTTCATATAATTTAAGAATACTGCTACATATTTTCTCGTTTCTCGGCGCTAATTACACGGAGATGTTTTGTCAGACTAGGGAACATGTTGGTTGTAATTCTAGCTGAGAATAACGCAAATGAACCGCTTATGATTGACGGTTTGTAACAAATAAGTGTGCTTTTTTACTCTTGAATTTAAATCTATTTCATTTCCGCTTAAGCTAGAGTTATAACTACAAAAAGGCTGAAGATTGCAAAATATTTCTTGCTTCAAGCAAAAAGTTAAACAGTGAATTTTAGGATTGCATTTTACATACAATGTATGAAATCTGAATAGACGATTCTAAATGGATGATTCTTCGGTAAACATGAAAACTTTTTACTGTAACATTTTAATGAATCAAATGAATTAAGCAAACAAATAAATTACATGTTCCTTGAATATTCGTAGTCGTCAGTATCAAGGCGGTCGTAGCTGTAATGCTGAAAACTGTATAGAAGAACAACAGGAATCGAAACAACACTAATGTACACATTTCCAGCATTTTTTACTATTTCGTGTTGTTTTTATTGTTACTGTTGTTGTTGTTGTTTCTTACTTTTCGGTTGGGAATATGGTCTTCCATGTGTTGAATGTTTCACGTATGTCATAAAAGATATTTCCTGGGATCATCAATCTGAAACGAATCTTTGGAAGGATAGAAAATAAAATGACAGTACCTACTGCTCTGTTTTACATTTTATAAAACTTGTCTCTTAAAGCCTTACTTCTGTGCCTCTTTATTCAATGTAACGTTATTAGTTACACATGCATTAACTCCAGAAAATTAGCTTAATCATATAATATTCTCCCGGAGGAAGGTTTGGTTATTCTATGATGCTTGCAAAAAGTCTGTGATTGATGTTTTTCCGTTCAAGCTATTATTGTTCATTCGCTTTGTCTGCTAAATAGTCTGTCGGCTGAGAGATGTCTTAGAATTTCAGACTCTACCAGCTTTTGTGTACCGTATTTGAACCATTTTCCAAATCTTAACTACTTTCCAACTACAAAGGCAAAATGGTTATCGGAATCAACAGCAAGTATACAACGTCATCTATGTGAGTTAAGTGATCTACGACATATTTCACAGGCCGATATCATTCCAAAAACAATTTCGTTCTATTTATCAGACAAAGGTATAGAAACGTACAGAATGGTACAGAAACTTTTAATTTCTTTCTGCTAGTTTGGTGATTATTTACAGTTGGATTTCATTTTCCAGTCTACAAGAATTGTGAACGCAAGATCCTCTTCTGACTTAATTATGCTTTCTATTCCACGAACGTCTGGAACCAATTATCACCAAATTACCCAATATATCACAAGTTGGCAAGGCCGGATACATTTGTCACCAAGATAATGCAATTAATGGTAACTTTCTTGATTTTCTGGTCCGGGACATAATTTGGAGAAGAAATATAGACAATGTCCACTTCATATATGGTGTGACAGGATTTATTTCAGAATATGTGACGGATAACACAAATCATAAATTGTTTTAGATGAACACGCCTAAGACGCTACAAAGATTTAAAGGTGTTATGCCTACGTATTCCGGACGTATATTGTAAAAGTACATTGGCATTTATGAAGTCACGGCCTTTTAACTTATCACATAATGTTATAATTTAATATACAGTGCAACCTCTCCAAAGCAACACTCCATGGGAGACGCAAAATTATGTTGTTGTTGTTGTTGTTGAGAGGTTGCCGCTCTAAAGAGGTTAAATAAATAGTCAAGTCGTACATTGGGGAAAAAGCATGCTGTTGTTGAAGGAAGGTTGTCGTTCAAGAGAGGGCGGCTCTGGAGAGGTTGCACTGTATATGTATTTCTTAGAATTACTTTAACTGAAATTATGAACAACGAGAAGTGGGCAAAGATTATTGAGTACTACCTGAAGAATCACACGTTTCATTACACTGCTGTGACTGAAATACACGTAGCGGCGCATTAAAATTCAGAAAAGACTGCCAGAGTGGCTTATGAAACAATTCTTTCGTTAAGTAGTAGAGTTTTTATCCTAGATGAAATGCGTTGTAATCCATTAATCCATCCTAATATATTATATTCAAAACAATTGTATTCAAAACACGTGGAGGATCTGGAATATGCTTCATTTATTTTGTATTTACACTTCAAATTATGTATACGACTTTACAAAAGTTTGGAATCTAACTAATTACTATAACAAAGTTTTGAAGCAAGGACACAAAAGCTATTCAGAACATAATACGTGTTTTGAAAGAAATGGCGGAGGAGGCGCATTAAATATTTATTACCGCTTAAAGTAAAATAAAAATATATACAATATATACCTACTCTGTCTAAACATCTGTCCTCATAGCTAGAATGCCGTCATTATCAAAATGAATCTTTTCATTTTGAGTAATTATAATTAAGTCAGTAAATATAACCTTATTTATAAAAATTACATAAATATTATGTTTTGTCAAACCTGTCGGATTTATCGTTCATTTGGGAAGCGCATTACTTCAATAAGTAATAGTGTTTCTGAATGACATGTCATCTAATATTAATGTAACAATATTCTCCCTAAACAGCTCTTAAAATGGACAGCATTATTCATAATGATTTGTTTATTCTTTACGAACCAAATTTATCAGCTGTACCATGGCATGAATCATCAGCTCGCGTGAATATGCCACCACATTCTCACCTGGTTTCTAAAACCGTTCAACAAAATATTGTGTAGTAACAAAATTCTGAATGACATTATTTTGACTTTATGTTAGACTTCATGACGCAGTAATATCGTCACGAAATCTTACTCGTAAGTAACCTCACAGTTCTGAATTTGAACGCCATTATTTGCATAGATTATAGCCAGGACGTAACAGAATACAGCAGGAGTTTAGATAAGCCTGTCCTTGTAGAGTTTTGATGATAAAATCGAATTAGTGACTATACTAATAACATCGTCCAAACGCAAAAAACTCACACAGCGACCACCACACCACAATCACCTCTTTACAAACATCGTGTATGTTAGACCTGTTTCTCGACATATTTTAATTCAACAATGAAACATCCGTAATATTACCACACCTTTACAAACATCGTGTATGTTAGACCTGTTTCGCGACATATTTTAATTCAACAATGAAACATCCGTAATATTACCACACCTTTACAAACATCATGTATGTTAGACCTGTTTCTCGACATATTTTAATTCAACAATGAAACATCCGTTATATTACCACACCTTCATAGGAGGTCTTTATTCCGAAGTTCTTCTGACTTTAATGTTGTTTTCAGTTGAGGAAACATTGTTCATTCTAATTGAATGAATGTTTTCTTAATAAATACGATCTAGATCAGGAAATGTCACATTTATAAAAAAAGGGCCGTCTTACCCTCCATTGTTTGTATGTTTCTGCGCGGTAGTTGGGTTTTTGGTTGGTTTGTCTTGAGGATGGCAGTATTTTGAGAAAAATGGGACTTTGTGTTCATTTTCCATGCATTCATTTCTCACCTAAGTTTACTTTCATGAATCAAGTTCTGATCACACGCGTCATTACGATGTCTTAACATTCATTCGTGTCACTGACCAAATGTCCGTCCAATGTTATGCCTAAGAAACAGGAACCTTTCTAATCAGGATTCATTTAATCCGAAAATCTCTGATCCGAGTCTATTCTTTGGTCCGAATTTGTTCAAATAACAAAGATTTCACTGTATTTGTATTTTGCAGTGGAGAAAGATATTGAGACCATCACACTTTCTTTATTCGCGATTTTTTGGAGCCGTTATTCACACTCTTTTTGTGTTTCGTATTAATACATAACATTTTATGCCAGACATTTACGATTGTAATTTACCACAGACAGACCAAGATGATAAAACGGTTACACAATTTATATCAATTATGGTCTCATATGTATAAGTACAGAAAAGAAGTTAGTAATTTTGCTGCTGATTCTGAAGACTATAAAACTATTACAAAGGATGTATGCCTCTTTTATTATAGTCTGTACTATCACGTATTATTTTGTTCGGTCTATTATTCACATCGTATCACGCTAAGATGCATCAGTCAATGAAATCCTGACCTCCAACAATGCTGACCACAATTTAGATATTGATACTGAACGATGACGTTGATGGTACGACAAAAGAAAATACAATTCTTTGGGACTAAAGTCCATATAATGAATGAACTGTCAAGCTGGGTTACAGACGGTCGGAGGTTCTGCTGAGT
This sequence comes from Lutraria rhynchaena, assembly GCA_008271625.1. Taxonomy (NCBI): domain Eukaryota; kingdom Metazoa; phylum Mollusca; class Bivalvia; order Venerida; family Mactridae; genus Lutraria; species Lutraria rhynchaena. The sequence goes on along the minus strand of VIBL01000005.1, from coordinate 3,856,660 downwards.
TTGGTCTTTCTCCATGACATAAAAGTTGCCAAATGACTGTTGGTGCTACATTAAACCACAGAGTATAAATAATAATATGAAAACCTACCATACACAATTTAACCTTGAAATACGGTTAATTCATGTTCAGAAAAAAACATATTTCATACATTAAGTACTAATTTATCGACCAAAGTATGTGTCGAAAATAAAGACAAGCTTTAAATCTGGTTTAAACCTTGATCTAACTTTTTTACTTTCAAATGGAAGAAATTCTAGATTTCGAAAAATAGCTATGGAACTTCGATTTAGTGTCTATAAAGTATTTAAATCCAACTATTCAAGACGGTTACCGTCTGAAGGGGAATGGATTACTGGTTGAGGTTTCTGAATCTCTAGTGATGTTCATATTAACATCACTGGAGTCTGTCATTTATCCTCGTTTCTGTTCTATTCCATTCTTAACGCTTATTAAGTATCGACCGGAAGGTAGTGTTCCTGATTGATGGGTGGCATTTTAATAAGACTGTATTGAATTTATGCTGAGGTACAGTTAAATAACGACTTAAAGGCTGCAGCTGAGGCAATCACTGGACAATTATACGGATGAATTTAGTGCAATCTCCACAAATCCGAGAACTCACTCGGATATTCCATTTTTATTAAATTAGAAACCGCTACTGTAATAGCTGCCATAATCTTAGCGCACCGTGACTGGTGTAGCGATTTTATTAGTAATATTGGCACCAGATATTCACCAGAGCGTAAGATCATGGCTCGATATAGTCACAGATGTCTCTATACATGGTAAACTGAAGATGATGAATAAAATAACGCAGCGGTCGGAAATATATGTACCATTGCAGTGTCTTTGACATATATTCCCGAGGGAAACCTTTGAACTTTAGTGAATAATATAATACTATTACCAAATGCATTCTATCGATTGCAATATTCGTGCGTAAATCCCCATATCTATATACATTCGATGAATATATACGTTATCACGCGGTCGACGATGGAACACCGTTTTTTTCTATTTTCTGTATACATTTGTTGCTAGTTACGTTAATAGATTTGCGCGCAATTTTGACGAAAATGGTAAATAATGTGAATTACAAAAATGCAGTTTTCCATGACAACGAAAGACAGTGCCGGCGTTCCATAGTGGACTCTCGCACGTGATCATTGGTCATTCAATGAGATTTAGTCCATAAGAATAAAAAATCACTGGTCAAAGGATATAAATTTCGTCTGATTTTATACACAGTTACAACAACTACACTGCCAATTCAATTAGCGACAAATCTGTCAAAATCTCTCTGAGAAAGCCAGGATAACGTGCCATGTCAGGTTTGTTACAAATATATTCTAACAAAATGTGGCAGGTTAATTTTTTCGTGCCGGTTAGTTTATAAATGTCTATGTAGTGCTGTGTCATATAAAGATTGACCATCCGTGAGGATTTCGCACACAGAAAGTGATATAACGTGATAATACCATTTATACATTTGAAACAATATCGCAATTATACACTTTGAAAGAACTTTCCACAAGGTTTACTTGTTTATGGATAAGTACGTAATATGTCAACAAAACATTTTACCGAACGGTCTTATAAATAAATCTAAAATTTGCTGAATTAGTCATACTAGTTTATGTAAAAGCAAGTCAAAAGTCTGAAACAATATTAGTTTAAATTAATGTAAATATGTGCTTAAAACAAGTTATTGATTTTTTTAATGTGCAAGTCTAAAAGTATAACAGGCTGACATTTAGAAATGAGGTTTCTGGAACTTCATTTTGATACAATTTGAAAACATTTATAAAAAAAAGTTCAAATTAGATATTTCGTGTAAGTGAAATACTTTCTTTTAGTTTATACGTTATTTAAATGTCTAAGATATGTTCCCTGCGTCCCCTCTGAATAGTGCACATGTCCTGTGGCTCATCGTGTCATTGTAATTATTCAGTTAACAAAAAGTTATCATAGAAGTGGAGCAAGAAAAAAGTAAACCAACACGTGCCTCAGGTCACTGAATGCCTTAAAGACGTTTTGCGATGAAACATAATCTTATAACATTCTTATGAATAAATAAATCATCGTAATTTAACTACACTGGTTAGAAAAGCCAGTCTTGTGACGGCTGAAAGACCGTTTTCTAGTGTGTGTGGGAATTGAAGGCTTTCTTCCATCTTTTATTGCAACAATGTTAAGACTTCGGAAGCCATATATTTAGATAATCCATTAAATACGGCCATAAACCGTTATGGTGCATTCATGATCAGTAGCGACACGTGTTAATGTTTGTTCGTCATTTTGTACACATGTTATATAAAATGGATCAATTATATGAGCTAATATGTTAAATAAGCTGAAACTAGAATAAGAATTCTTGATAAGGCTTTTATTATGCTAAAGTCTATGACCAGATAAATGAGTTCTCCTCACAAATCTTATATTCATTCATACGCGCGGTCATAAATAATTACAACGTTTACCTTTTTGTGTCACGTGGTACTTTTGCATTTTATTCAGTTTTAACGTGTATGTATTATTGATAATCACGAAACTCTCCCTGTTGTTGTAAACTTTATTTCAAAGAAAATATTTTATTTTGTTTTTTCAAGATTAGTAAATAAATGTATTGTATTGTATTGTATTGTATTGTATTGTATTGTATTGTATTGTATTGTATTGTATTGTATTGTATTGTATTGTATTGTATTGTATTGTATTGTATTGTATTGACATAAGGTCTAACGGTGAAAATGTACTACTCATAATTGAAAACACATTCTAGAACAATTTTAAAATTAAAAAAAAAAACATCATGTAGTTTGACGATGGAGAAACACGTGTATCTTTTAAAATGTAAGTGCGCTTTTTGTCCATCATTTTAGTGATGTCAAAGTCTCACGACAATAAAAAACCAAACATCCTTAGCAACATTCATTTAATCCAACAACGACAAACAACAATTTTGGCATTACTTCAAGTACGTGTCAGTGGATGACAATTGACATTCTAATACGTGTCAGTATACGAAAATTGACATCTAATACGTGTCAGTATACGAAAATTGACATCTAATACGTGTCGGTATACGAAAATTGACATCACTTCCAAACGTGGCAGTGTAGGAAATTTTAAACATTTTCTAATGCGTATCATTATGTGAAAGTTGACGACTTCTTACCCGTGTCATTGTATGAAATTTGAATATTTTCTAATACGTGTCGTTGTATGGATGTTGACGTCACATCCGATACGTGTCTGTTTTGGACATCTACTAGTGCTGAATAATGATATATTTTTCACATCTGAGATCGTACTTACAAACGATCCTGTTGCTTCATCTTTTGTGTGTGTGTATAATGAATGGATGAAGGTAACAGATAGGATCCAAACGTTGTTTGCGTTCATCTAGATAATGAATCTTAATCTACAAAGAGGAAAACATCAAGCCATAATGAATCATTACGCGGCGTTAGTTGGAAAAAAACAGATACGTGTAAATGAATTTTGTATTTAACAGACTGGGTTGTGTTATTTTATTTGTGTGTCAGTCCTCAACAGCTACACGTGTCTTAAGGTTATTTGTGAAATAAACTACGCGTGTTTTATTATCTTTCTTGGTCGAAAGTTTTTTCGCTTCGTGAAATACAATATTTATAGTTAAATTTATGTTTAGCATTGATGATTTTTATTTCACATTGAATCTTAACGGACTTTATGAAAATGACAATGTACACATGAACATTAAATGTACGGAACTCACTGAACAAAATGTATAATTATGTCACCTTGAAATATCATTAATGCAAATAACAATCGTTAATTATGTGTTGATTACGAGCAAAGGACATAATGATTTTTTTGTAATTTTTTGTGATCCTGTTTTGGTTTAAATGTTTTTTATATCTGCTAATACATGCTTAATATGTTTTATTCTTTTTCGTACCGCTTGTAGATCCGTGTAAATTATTTCTACAAATTCGTAGCGCTTTGTCCTATTAGCAAGACGAACATTGAGCTAGTACGTCAGACAGCGTTGAGTATAGTAGACTGTTATGTGTGACGGACGTAAATAACGGTTTCCAGCAATTTATATGATTGTGTCTGATTCATTAAACGTTGTAGAATGTATAATTGACATCTCTTGTAAATAGCACTCCAATTACAGCCCTGATGTTAGTGGTAATTCAAGAACATACAGCGATAGTGGGAGTGAATTTTTACAAATAATAAACATTCGTCGCTTGATGTTTTCTTGAACAATTTTTAAAAGGTAGACATTTTGTCAAAAAGGAATAAAGAGTAATTAAAGTAATCACGAACAGTGAAACCTCCCTCAGGGGCAACTTCACTATAAGACCTCTTAATATATAAAACAAGCAGCTGTTCCTAGACTGGTTTTCAGTATTTCTTCTGCATTGAACATAATAGCGGCCGCGGCCGTGGTCCAGTGGTTAGTGCGCTGGACTTGTAACCCGGAGATCCGGGTTCGAATTCCAGTCGCGACAGGTCATACCTTTCCATGAAAATTTGACAAAAATGTCGATTTTCCTCTATATGTGGAGAAGTTACCGGCTTCTTGTGGAAGGGTAAGCTAGTACTGGTTGGCATGCAGTCCAGGAAAACTGGTTAGCTAAACCGGTCGCCGTGTATAACTGAAAAATTGTTGAAAAACGGCGTTAAACCCCAGTGACAATAAGTCACATAAAAACAAAAACAATCAACATAATAAGAAACCACCTTGATATTAAAATTGCCAACAGAAGTTTTTATAAGGATACTTGCTGCTATCATCTTACCGAATATAAAAACCTCTTTAGTAAGGCCAACAAAAAGAAAGGATGCAAAGTTATTACAAGTAAATGTTTACGTAAATATTGACACTTTTCAAAGCAAAAAATCCATGGAGTACATTAATGATTACTTTAGATAACTTTGAAATAATGCATATAGATCTTTAATTAAGCAGGGCATACTTTCATAGACCAATCATAGATTTGACATCCCTTTTAATTTTAAATCATGCCAAAGGTAAGTATTTTAGTCCTTTACTTTAAACAGCTGACTATTAGACAAAAAAACAATAAATACGATAGAGTATCTTTATCCCATTTCTCTGGTATGTATAGTCGAATTGTCAGCAGAATAAATACATTCAATGACTATTATTGCTTAGTGAATTATATCAAAGTGTCGCTGATTTCTATAAGGGTGCCGTATACAAATCAAAGTATTGCGTACTATTCTATCTTGGATTCCTCTCAATCGCTAATGAGAATGTCCCCATTAGGTTGATGTAACTGCGAACAGAAATCTTAGCAGAAAACTCCGAGAGAACCACCTATCGTGAAGGTTCTCTGAAAAGTTTATAGAATGGAGATACTGTATATTGTTGTACAAACTATACGCTAGTAAATCTATTTTATGCTAGTTACTTATGTACATGTATAGAACAAACTTCGGCAGAATCAGAATTCAAAACTAAACAGCCATGTATATTTAATAGGATATAACTCAACATGTTTCGCAGCACAAAATTCCAGAACGTGGCAAGTTTATAAGGGTATGGACTGATGTTAATTTAATGAAAATCATAGCTTTCTGAGGATAGAAAAAGAACATGTTATAAATAGTTGATGAACACACGTCTTACAAATTGTTCACACTTCCACTGGGCTCATAAAACCAATACATGCTTATAAATGAGTAAAGATGAATTGCCCCTTGTAAATAATAGAAAACGTCAAATGGACACAATCTTAAGCCATGTCTGGTTAATAATATCACATTGAACAATGCTTAATATATAAGTTACTAGACAGGCCATTATTAATGGAGAATTATATATATTCCTGTTCTCTATACCCGTGTTTCTATGTCGTGACTTGTCTGCACAACATGAATATGATCGCAAAATCACACCGTCTCTCCTGTTTATGCTTGCTCATAGCAATAACGGATTTATATGGAAACACAGTTCAGTTCAACTGGATGGGTAGATTACGCCTATTTAAGTCTTTCTACATTGGGAAACGTTCTCCCAGCCACAGACATGGATGTTAAAGGCCGATCCCTAAGTTAGTTTCCATCAGTGCAAATTATGGTGTAACCAAATATATACAACTCCATACACATTCTCAGATTTATTTTCTACTAAAAGTCATTTCAAAATCAGATTTTAATGTTACTGTACCATTCTTGTCACTACTTTAAGAGAATTGTTTTAACTGTATGGCACCGGTTTGACTTCACATCATAAGCTGACGAGTTACTTTCATCCAACGAATGACCCAAAAATGTCCATTTGGACCCATATTGATTCCGGCAGTCTGAATCTAGGCTGAAAGCAATATGACATTTTAATGATACAGCATACCGCCGTGTTGACATGGAAATATATAAAGTTTCATTCCAGAGGTATGAAATCATCTCAACCAGTCATATGATGGAAAAAACTGCAGTCTATGAAAGTGCACTAACGTCAATTCAGACAATTTAGTAATTCTCTAAAGAATCAATATATCAATAATATTAAGAAAATGGTGGTCATTAATTAATCACTGTGATCATAAATTAATCACTGTGATCATTGATTAATCATTGTGATCATTAATTAATCATTGTGATAATTAATTTATCATTGTGATAATTAATTGATTATTGTGATCATTAATTAATCACTGTGATCATTAATTAATCATTGTGATCATTAATAAATCATTGTGATCATTAATTTTTCATTGTGATCATTAATTTATCATTGTGATAATTAATTTATCACTGTTTTCATTCATAAATCATTGTGGTCATTAATTAATCATTGTGATCATCAATTAATCATTGTGATAATTAATTAATCATTATGATCATTAAATATATCATTGTGATCATTAATTAATCATTGTGATCATTAATTAATTACTTTAAGTGTTTGTTCAAACCAAAATCACGAAAACTTGAGCACCGACAGTGTAAAATTGTCCACCACAGTGACAACACATGCATGAACTTTCACGGAAACAGTAACCATTTGCTGTTTTTCCTTTCTAATGCTTAGGATGATATTGAAAAAGTGTGGTGATTCTCTAGTCTCGGAACATAATCGTTTCTTGTCATTTCTGATCTGAAAGATTGATCTTTAATCTAACTATCTGCAAGTTATCTATATGTATGTAGAATTTATGTAAACTGAACCAATTTGATATGTAATTGAGACATCACGGATATTTCTGTCAGGTTTTGCAATGCAAATCTGTGTGACATACTATCATTTAATGTGATTTATTCTGACAGTGGACAGCGGTATTGACAAGGTAAGACAGATGTTTGTAATTATCAATGTCACTTTCCGCTAAATCTATCTTTAAATTCTTTTCAGTCGTTTCCGGTACAATGCTCAAAATTAATGACAGATATTTAAATCCTGTGGAGAACGAGGTGACGTACACGGTATCGCACGAACAAATTATGCAAGTCCAACCTAACGTCCCAAGTTTCACCCGAGGCATCCCGGATGAGCAACGGCTTATGCGGTTCTTGTTTAATGGTTATGAACGCACGGTGCGTCCCGTGAGGAATGCCAGCACACCAGTCGTCATACGAATGGGATTGACGCTCACACAGATATTCGACATGGTAAGTACGAATAGATTTATTTCACTCTTGTCGAGCCCGCTCGAAGGACGCTCGCTACAGTCGCCCAGATACTGTATCTATGTAATTGCGTGCGTCCGTGCGTCCGTCCAAACATTTTTGTTCTGACAATAACTCATTTATCTTGAAAGTACTTAAGCATGCGCGCAATGACAAATTGAGTCATGTCACAGATGATATTATTTACGTTTGATTGAGAAAACTTCTCTGAAAATCTGGAAAGTTGGTCAAGTTTTGCTCGTTGTTTTAGAATGAATGGGAAATAATATGAACAATCCTGCCGCTAAAATCAAATTTGCATTATTCCGGAGGCACAGACTCATGAGTGGACCTTAGCCATCGGAATTTACGTGATAATCGTAATATTTCTTGCAATACCAATCAAAGACGAGTAGCACTCCCATAGATTACAGTATTCTCACTTATCTTAGAGTTGACTTCATTTGCATGCGTCTGTTGATTCTATCCCTAAAAAAATAAACGTTAAAGCACTGATGCTCGCCCTGTGAAAGACAATCAGGAATTTTGTTCCGTGGAGGAAGATAATCAAGCTCAATAGAGATAAATCGAGCAGATCCCATGTGGGTTATATGACATTTCATTAGATTTCAGATAATTAGTCAATGACAAATCACTGCAAATTATAAATCCCTAGAGAAATTTCACAGACAAATAATACTACATAAGCAATCATGTCGCGAACGTAAATCATTTTAGATATGAACGCTTCATTTTCTGAGTCGAAATTGCACGAGTATCGGGTCAACTGAGCAACGAGGCGGGAAAATTGCTAAACGTGTTGTCGCATAAAATTTTCCAAAAGAAAAATTCACAGGGGAAAATGTTGTTGCAAAATATATTATTTAAACTATTGAAGCGAATTGGCACGTTATAAATTTCATTTAAAATGCACTAAATGCGATATCGTTTGATAGCCAAGTGAGGAAAATTAATGAAATGAAGTTGCAGGGACACAGAATAACCACGTTTCACCGCGAACAGTCACATCCTAAATTTCCCTTCTTGAATAAGTGACAAATTGGCATAATCATGTCTTAAGTGCTTAACCTATTAGAGAGTTTTTTTCACGTAATTTCAAAGTTTTTTTCTTCAGCTGCAGCTAGAAACTTCCAATTCACGAGTAATTTTTCATCTGTTAGCTAGAGATACCAAAACTAGGTTTCACAAACCATTAATCCAGGTTATTGAATTCAATTCAATTTTACTGAAGCATAAGATCTTAAGAGCAGAGAGACGGATAAATGTCAATGTTGCATGCAGTAAATCAACAAAATACATAAACAGGAGACCAAAATGCCAGTGATAACCTATAAATGTTACAGGGCATTGATTACCTATACTCACAGTTTGAGTTCACGAACCAGAAATCTCTACTAATTGAGATAAGCGGGTGGATTTATTATTGAATAAGCTACCCGGTATTTGTAATTTGACAGAAAAGCCTTGATTTTTATTGCGTCAAAACAAAGTTATCTCTAGTTTGATATCAAAAAATTATTATAGTGAAAACTTCGCTTTTAAAACAGTGTATACAAAAATCGTTCATCGAAGAGCATATCTGATGTGCATCAGACAATAAATGACTAGTTTCTCTTGACCGTCTCAACACACAAATAATTAAGTAATACGACTAGGTTTTTATAGGCTCCATCATCTTCATTGATCTCCATGTAGATAGACGTATGTTTTAATTCATACATCTCATTTTAATAAACTTCATTGTACAACTTTCAATGATATTACCAGATAGTGTTTAAGTACTAAGTTTCGATTGCTAAACAAAAGAAGATTTCAAGATAATCCACAGCCGAGAGATGTTGAAACAAATGCCTTAGCAATGTAAAGAATATCTTTGGACAGTTTGACCTATTGAAATAATTCATTTGTACAAGGACTGTCCATAAATAGAGAGAGAGATCAAGAACTGATTGAGTATTGTCTGATCCATTGGTGCGGTCCTTCCAGGGTCATTATGCTCTGTGTCATCAAGCACAGTCACCATTTGTCTTATCAATTTAATTTTAATCTTTCCGTATAAGTTACAAAAGTTGCATCGGATTAACACTTGGAATTAAAATTGTTATCCTTTCGGAAAACACTCTGATGTTCCCAGAAAAAGTCATGTTCCCCATTACTTTTAACAAAAAATAAGGTAGGTCGGTCGCTAACTTTTCTATTTTTGTTGCTTGTGCTTTAGTCTTCAATTATACTTTTATAGTTTGATTTTTCAGTTTGAACTTTAGTTTAGAAAAAAGGAGGATCGGTCAGGTAACCGTACCCTATTTCCTGGCCTTACCAAAGCATACGGACACCTCATCACAAAGTACAAGAACTTTATTATGTTCAATTTCAGGATGAAAAGGATCAAGTTCTGGTAACAAATGTTTGGCTCGATCAGGTAACGAACAAAACAGATTTTTTTAAACCACTGGAAACAATTTATTTATTTACAATTTGTTTATTCAGTCAGTTTTACGATGAAAAATTGTTTCATTGGAAAATTCCAGTTCTCTCTATATACATATACATGTACAACAAAACTTGAAAAAATGAGTCAAAGTTTAGCCATATAAAACGCGACAAGACCACTTCATCGAATGGCATACAGTCGGAAAAAAGTTTATTGCAAATATAAACAAATAAGAAGAAAGAGAATGTATTGATGTGACTTAAGTTTGAATTGATTATTTATAAAATAGTTCAAATGCACACAAGTATATTGGTCTTTCATTGACTTTCTATTACTTTCACAATCTTTAGGCCTAAAACGATTTAGAGTCATTAGGAAATAACCAATTTGGAAACCATGACACTCAGTATGCGCGTGTTAGCTGCTTCACCTGGACATCGTTTGTCATGAGTCTGGCTTAGACTTAGCTAGGTCTAGACATATAATGAGTTCTCAACAAATCTTATCATATACATTCTCTGTGTACCACAAGCAAACACCTTATTTATGTTTGCTGTTGATTGTAGTGACTTTTTTATTTTTGTGTCTGTCTATTATGAATTCATGTAAGTTCATTATTTTTGTTTTCATGGGGATGAGTGTCAGTTGGACTCTCAAAACTAGTTTATCCCCTACTCTGTAACTTGGCTACGGACCGTTCCAATGAGATACACTTCTGGGAGTATGTTTTTTTTCTACCATTTTTGCATGGTCCTTTATATTGCGGGTTTGGAGAAGTATTTTTGGGGAAGATAGAAGGTTTTGTATGTCATTGCGTTTTTCCTAGAATTTTTTCCTTATCATTACAAATAAATCTATAATTGCTATTTGTTGGATTATACCAAAAGTTTTGTTCTACAGATGTAAATTATGAGAAATAGGATTAAATATCGTGTAAACGTACTGGTGTATACGCTATTGATATTTGTCTGTCATATATCGTCCTCATGGGCATGTTGCAGGAATGGATAGACGAATTCATGAGATGGGATCCGCAAGAGTTTGCTAATATTTCCGTTTTAAGAGTTCCGTGCGGGAAACTTTGGTTACCAGATATTGTGTTGTATAACAAGTAAGATCATATTAGTTAATATCAAAGATATCCCGAATGTGTCACAATTGTGTATGGAATTAGTCTGACGCAAAGCTTTGTCGTTTATAATTGAAATCCTTCTTATTCAACGATTCGTGAATATTCAATTAAACCTTTCAAGATAATGCAAGAATCGTAAAATGAATATCCGTCTGCTTTAAATAAATGAAATAAACAACTTCTTGTTATAATTTACTGGAAATCTCACGTATACAACAAATACGATATTTTCGAAAATACACGGACAGAGGCTTGTTTCAGACATACCATGACCAAGATAACATTTTTTAAAGATATTTTTACAGTACACATTTCAGATAACAGACTGTAAGAATGCCCAAAACTAGATTCAATAATTATATAACATGCTTGTCTATACAAAGAAAGGTTCAACATTTTTCAGTTAAAAACTACTACCCTGGTTAGGGATATCAATTAAATTTTACCCCAGGATTTTACAAAGTCACACACAATAATGCGAAGAACATATACTTTCCAAGAAAACCATGTACAAAATGCATTAATGCAATGATGTAATATTGTTGTATTCATTATGGTCACAGTGCTGACGAGTACACCGATGGACTGATGCCGGCAAACGTGATGATCCGTTATGATGGAAATATATTTTGGCCGATTCCAACGAAACTTCAGAGTTCTTGTAAAGTGGACGTGACATATTTTCCTTTTGACCAACAAACCTGCAAGATGAAGTTCGGCTCTTGGACTTACGATGGATATCAGGTAATTGTTACATGTCTGTGTTTGTTGATATCAGGTAATTGTTACATGTCTGTGTTTGTTGATATCAGGCAATTGTTACATGTCTGTGTTTGTTACTATCGGGTAATTGTTACATGTCTGTGTTTGTTGATATCAGGTAATTGTTACATGTCTGTGTTTGTTAGTATCAGGTAATTGTTACATGTCTGTGTTTGTCACTATCAGATAATTGTTACATGTCTGTGTTTGTTGATATCAGATAATTGTTACATGTCTGTGTTTGTTACTATCAGATAATTGTTACATGTCTGTGTTTGTTACTATCAGATAATTGTTACATGTCTGTGTTTGTTACTATCAGGTAATTGTTACATGTCTGTGTTTGTTACTATACTATAAGGTAATTGTTACATGTCTGTGTTTGTTACTATCAGGTAATTGTTACATGTCTGTGTTTGTTACTATCAGGTAATTGTTATATGTCTGTGTTTGTTGATGTCAGGTAATTGTTACATGTCTGTGTTTGTTGATATCAGGTAATTGTTACATGTCTGTGTTTGTTGGTATCTATTGTTACTTTGATGTACTGATCGTGTTGCGAAGCATTCCGTCGGAGCAAAATACTGATCGGTTTCTGAACGTTTAGTGCAATATGTGGCATTATATTTATATCAACGTAATACGAACTCAAAATAAAAATGATAAACATTGTGTCATTTCTGTAGTTCAATAATTATAATTTGACATTCTGTTGTAACTGAGTTGAGGCTGGTTTTTGAATTTCTATTCTTCGGGATGTTTGCTGGTCACTTTAAAGTTCTGTAACTAGTTGTATGGCTAGTAAACTGTATAGATCCCTACACGATAAGAATAAAGCCACACTCAGTTTGGCAATCGGAATTTTGACTAGAGAACTCTCGGAATTTTCAAAGTCGTTTCTGGCATTACCACGTTGATATCCGCGTTATGAAAAGATGCAAAATCATCTTTAAACATCTAAATCGAATTGTATTCACCATTTACCGCTATTAATCTTTCATCATTCATATCAAAAACAAATCAGCCAGTATATAAGATATAAAATGAATCCGACGTCCATGAAATGTTAAGTACTTTTCAACTTGCTCAGGAGGTTATACGTATAAATGAAGAAAACTTGTATTTAGCAATGAGTTCTAATTTGTGGTTTTCAAGAACAAAATGGGTTGTTCGAAGAGACAGTTTTGACAAAAAAACAGGTCTAGCACGTGTCATTATTGTTTTCTTAATGGAAGTCCCATATTATGCTCTTTTCTAAACACGGTAATAAGACAAAGACAAATTGTAATTCATGTACATAATTTTAGTGTCAAGACGTCTTTTGATCGTATTGTTTGCTACAGTGTGATTTTCAAGCGAAAAATATGCCTGCTCACAAGAGCCTGTAATCTACTGACGTTAATCAATTGTTACTCCAGTGAATGCTGTCATGTCTGCTTGCATAGAAATATCACACTGTTGTATCCGTCGGGGCAAGACAGCTAGAATCATGATTGATATGTCTGGTATTAAATTAGTAGTTACTTCCCGTTGTTGGTGCTGGTTCGTGAAATTACTAGTATTTCGTAATTATTATACAAGATATGTTCACACAGATTGTTCTTATAGTCAAAGAGACGCATATATTACAGTATTTTATTCAATTAAACAAACTTGTGTGAATGAATTGGAAACACGGTAGACATAGAAAAATGGGAAACAAATCGTGCAATGACATTTACATACAACAATGGCAGTCTTTTACACACAACAATATGTACAGTTCTTGTTTGATCATCTAACATTTGATACAAAAGTTATAGACAACATTAATGCAATTAGTATTCAAAACCAGATAATCTAACCAGTATTTCATGATTCTGTGCCAATAACAACATTGTTTTTGCCAACTTCTCCACATAAATTAATCGAATCTGTGGTGAAAAGCTTTGTCACTTTTAGTTTGAACATTGAATTTTGTCAAATTATTCTGCACAACGAAGCTACCAAACTGTCTGTTATAATACAGACTGTTACAACTTTGTCATAAGACCGTCTACATATAATCTACAGTGAACCAGAAAATAACTATAGTGCAACCTCTGCAGAGCGGCCCTCTCTTGGTCTGTTACAACTTGGTCATAAGACCGTCTACATATAATCTACAGTGAACCAGAAAATAACTATAGTGCAACCTCTGCAGAGCGACCCTCTCTTGAGCATCAACCTCCGTTCAACAATTTTTCTCACTATTAATTTAACCTCTCTAGAGTAACAACTTCTCAACAGCATAATTTTACTTCTCCCAAAGGGTGTTGCTTCGGAGAGGTTGCATAGTAGTCTACCAGTGGATTGTTTTTAAAATACGAAGACAAATTAACCATATATTTATACTTTTATTGTGGTAATGAATTATTAAAATAAAATAATTAAATAAAACAAATCGGAGTTATTTTTTTTTAAGTTGCCATTAATAAATACAATAATTAGATTTTGAAGAAAATTGAACAGTTGACAAAATAATGTCAATTCTAAATATAGACCGTTTCTTTTGTTGTTCAGTATATTCGAACTGAAGAATCAATTCCGATGCTTAATATTTCATGCTTCCGCAAAGTTATAGGCGGCTTTAACAGAATAACATTGAAATACGATGGACAGATTGCTTCTAATGTAGTACCTTACTTGACACAAGCTGTTATTCCAGAGAGACGGCTGAAGTTAAAATCGGTTATTGAGTTAACTGGAGCTGGCTCATGTGTTCAGACAGAAATAAAGAAATGCAATACTGCTAGTAGCAATTGAATAACACCAGTCACAATTTAAGATTGTTATAAGAGTCTATGGTTGTTGTAAATTAATATTTATTTCGTTCTAATATTTGATAAGCTTACTAATTGTAAGAAAAATATCTCAAAAACGGGTCTGGAACACTTTTGATCACTAAAACCATGTTTCGTCATATTTTTGATATTCATGTAAAAGTTTGGAATTATCTGACGACATCAAAACCACCTCAGGGACTATAAAACTGGAGTACTGTGATAGATCTTCCAAGTACAATGTGACACAGACGTGTTTGTCAAAACATCTTATAAATGCTCCTTAGGACATAATTTGTAAAAAATTAAATGGCAAATCGGTACGACAGATGTGCGCAAGCATGCCTAGGGCCTTCTCTGAAGATACTTTCAACAAATTTAGAATTTTTTTATGAAAAAATAGATTGAACATTGCGAGCTATCGTAAATAACATACATTATTTGTCAAAGTACTGAGGGTACAAACATGTCTAGCGAGTTTTGTGTAGATGTTGCTATATTTAGCCTTAATCTACGTGTACATAAAGCTGTCTAACTTAGTTTTTTGCCGTCTCTGATGACTTAATTATGGCCCTAAACCCTCCAGAATGAACAGCTTTTCTGAAAAGGACTTCATGGTATATATAAAATAAAATCAAAAATTCAAACCGAAAGTAGCACAACTAGTTTGGACATTGAACAAACGTCTAACATTTTCAGAAATTCTTTCAACTGCTGGAAATCTGTACACACTTCTGTAGAAATTCGAAGAATTTGCAAACTGAAATTTTCTCGATAAGGGTGCAAGATTACACACAAAATATCTCAACATTCGTAAATGTCATACTTTCGTCATAATTTTTAAAGCGAATCTTTACATAAATCTTAATTCCAGGACTATCACGTGAGTGGTCGCTATTCAGTTTGTATGCGTATACAAACTATTGTTTCTATGGTTCAATTAAGCCGTGGCCGTGGTCCAGTGGTTAATGCAATGGACTAGCAACCTGGAGATCCGGGTTGTAATCCCGGTCGCGGCATGTCATACTCTTCCATGAAAATTTGACAAAAATGTCGATTTTCTTCCATACGTGGAGAAGTTGCCGGCTCCTTGTGGAAGGGTAAGTTAGTACTGGTTAGTATACAGACCAAGAAAACTGGTTAGGTGAACCGGTCACCGTATATAACTGAAACATTGTTGAAAAACGGCGTTAAAACCCAGTGACAATAAGTCACAATATGGTTGGATTAAATCTAAATTGCTATTATATTATTAACGCTTGTCACAAAATAAGAACCCCGTTTTAATATCATGTTTATTTAGCGTAATTCCTCTGCTTGTCTCAATGTTTGTTTTATACAAACAGCGTTGATTTACATTGTCAGTATTTGAGCGTCCTTTGATCTTTGATAGCTTTTAGTATCCTATTCTTCTCCCAAGGGTTAAATTCTGAAGTTACCACTTCACATGATCCAACTTGAAATTCTGTGTAATTGGCGACCTTTGTGTTCTTACAGGTATATCAATTTCTGAAAACAAAGTCATACTTTGGGTTAAACAGCGCTGGTCTCGCAATGGAAATTGCAACAATCGGCGCTTTATATTTTGTTGTTTCGTATTAATGCCTGTGTGAGATCATCCTTTTAACAAAAAAGTTAAAAGGCGGCCTCCTTGGTCGAGAGGTTATGGCGTCCGACTAGCGACTACCAACCCCTAATCGCTGTGAGTTCAAATTCCATCCGGGGCCCTAAAGAATGTGAGGACCCTGTCCAGCTAGCCAACAGAAGGTCGGTGGTTCTACCTAACTGTGAGCATTGAGTCTTCCATCGGCGTTAAGCTAGAAACATGACTCTGGTTGTTAAAGTCCATTAAAAAAGAAAAACTGTCATAACCGTAACAGGGGGTTCGTTTAATTGATTTTCTTATAACAAGGTGTTAAAAATAAATGCCAGGAAACATGTTGAATGAATAATTTATTCCTCCCTGTAGGATGCTGGAGAAATGTGTAAAATGATATATCTTAATCATACAAAATAACGGTTGCGCTTTTATTTATCCTGTTTTTTTCTTCTTGTTGTTTTTGTTATTGTTGTTTCTGATTATTAAAATGTACGTTAAGCGTTCAATCATGAACTCATAATGTGTTTTGTCAAGTATTTGATGTAAAGCGTCCTGATGAAAATTTGGAATTAGTGAACTTTTTAATCATTACAATGTATATTTTTTTCTCGAAAGTGTATACATGACGAATGAAAATCAGAACGTAATTTAGTCTGTTGATGGGTGATTGCTTTTTATCAACTTTGCTTTGTGTGTGTATTTTACTATCAGTACTGATAAGCGGATTTATAGAGATGCGGTCATACCCGAAGTTCAAACTGTCATTCAGTCAAGTATACTCCTACTTAAGAGGGAAAACAAGATGGCCATCATACGCATTTTTTTTCAAAGATTATTTTAAATTTGCTTTTCTCTGCATGGTGGCCTTTATTTGTAGGACTATTTTATTATTTGTTGATCTATCATTGACATTGAGGCAAGTTTCATTATTAACGTCATTGGATAAAATTGACACAAATTAAACAATTTTACGTACGGTCGAGGTAAGCTAGATTGATTTATAAGATAGTTGTTTGGTGGAGAGCTTCTATAGATATTGTAACCACAGTGACATTTACATAAAGACATCGTTGATCCAATAACTGGAGTTTGTTCCGTTTTATCTAATCTGTACAAAGAGATGATTGTGCAGTGCTCAAGAATAACCAGGAAAAAAGGAATTAACCCATGTCAGTTCATTTTCGTGTAAGGATTCGTGAGGAATGCTCGACAGTTAAATTGATCTTAAACAGATTTCAGAGGTGGTTCGTTAATATTGAACAAAAAGAGAAAAGATATTACAATCTCTATAGGAAAAAAATGCAACGGAATCTATAGCAATAAATAAATATAAATAAAGTAAGTTTATGTTAGCAAGTTTGCCAAAAAACAGTCATAACCGACCAGTCTATTATTAATGAAATAATATTTTTGACGCGGACAAAAAGCGCCACTGACGTTCTGACACTTATCATCTGTTTTTTTTGTTGTTTTTTTTTTGCTGTATATATATATATATATATATTAAATCTTTACGATCAGCATATATACAAAATGAGCAAACTAATATCGACACGGTAAACATTGAGATAATGTACTGTATTTATGTACTGTGCTGTTCTCCGCAACAATGGCTTTAGGGTTAGCAAGAGGCCAGCAAGCTGTCTAGCAGTCAGTAAAATCTACTAGAATCTGGTTCCGTCAAACAAGCGAGTACTCATTTGATGAGGTTCCTTAATGTGGAAATATTGCATTCATTATGTAACCATAGTAACAACAAAATCTGATTATCAGTGACTAGGCTTTGTTTCGCTTGCGTACGTACGGAGGGAGGTATTCGTCGCCAAATTTCTCTGCATGCACGGTATCCACTCCATTGAGTGTAATGAACCCCATTTGTTTCCATCACGATGTAAAGCTATTGTTCTGATCTTTTTATTATTCTTCCTGTTGTGTGTCTGCTGGCCTGTTGTGGTCGTTGCTTTCTTGATAGCCCTTCTCTCAGTTTCTAGTTTAAGCTTCATTCAGCCTTTTCCTCCACAATACTGCATTCTGACACGCTGAAAATGCATGTTGTAATTAAATTGATAATATGATATACCTTATCACTAGTTCCTCCGTTTGTCTTGTTGATGAGGCTGTTTGTAGATGTTAGGAGCAGTAAGTGCATGCTGTGTGCTGTGTGCTGTATGCTGTGATTGTTAATTGATGGCTACTAGCATAAACACCGCGTGAGGAGTTTCCTAACATTGTGACGTTCTTTGAAAATCCGCTTTTACTTTCGATCGCGTGGTGTTTGGATTACCTAACGATACCCATATTATGAGCTTGCATTCCACGAGCAAATGATTTTGTAATACTAATGACATTGTCTCACATATCGATTTGTGTCAGTTTTCAGCTGCGAGCTGGGAAACCGTGAAGACTATACGAGTTATTGTACATGAAATAACTTTTTCTCTGGGGCTGAATGTCGCAGCTTTCTGCCTTATATATAAAATTTGGCTGGTCTGGGAAAAGATTCGAACTCACCGCGAATATAGGATATACTTACAAACCAGATACCATAATCACTCGACCACGGAGGCTCTCATGCATGATATAGCCAAGTAGAATGACTATGTATATTATTAATCGCTCGCATGACAGTCTAAGGAAAATCTTCAACACATGGTACAACAATAAAACTCAGCTGATATAAAATGATGTTGGCATAGCATGAACGCTCAATGTAATTATTATCATTAAACGAATATTTAGTTGCGCCCTTTGGTGTCATAATATGAAACGCTCATTCATGCGACTCTATGTAATAGCTGTCATGAGATTTTAATATCTGCACGGATGAACAAAATGAATTGTAAATCATGTTACTATAGATTTGATTGGACTGGTTTACTCCAAGTCTGGTTAAATAGGAGTTTAATAATGCAGTTGCTTCTTCAAGATTATGAATTCTCAACGCATGCGCAAACATTTCAATTGGTCAGATAAATGCACGAGAGAAGCAATTTCTTATTGAATATTCTATATGGTGCGCATGCGCACTTGTACCAATGATTACATTAAAGGATACATTTCATTGGGTTACACATTCTAAATATTATAAAGAATAACCTGAGTTTCAACATATTTAGATTATTTACAATTTATTGATAAATATATGATCATGGGAACTAGGATGTGTCTAGCCAAAACAATAATTCCGGAACGTAAGAGCAACCTTTGTATGCACAGAAACATTAAGGTACAATGTGCCAAAATAATAATGCTTGAAACCTGTCTCAGATAGTTTTTCCATTAAATTCTTAAACCGACCGCTAAACGTCTGAATTATTGTGGCTAGGATTTTGTTGTAAGAAGTAGCTAAGTCAAAGTGCGTAAACCCAACTCTTAACGTCAACCAAATCACTCCACTAACTGTGTTGACAATAAGGAGACAGGGTCATTAAACAAACTGGAAGACTTGATGAACAAAATGCTCGCACACATAGAATTATGTGACATAAGTTTGAGGATTATTGGTTCTTACAAATATGTAATGATTCGGTATAAAGGTTAATACTCAAATTCTCTTAATATTAATATATAAGTATTATAGAATACACTGGTTGAATGACGTGACATAATTACGGTAATGCCTCAATATTAAGTCCACTATTGTTTTACTTTAGATTCGGTCTCATCGTCAGGTTGAAATATTGAATAAATATTGGCAATCGATCTAAAAACGAGTGGTTGATGTATCAAAGCGATTGTAGATAGTGTTAAAACAAAGACGAAATACTGAAAATTGGTTCGACAGTAAGCGCTCGTTATATTGGTATAGTCGCTTAACAAAGCTCCACTGTATTTCAAATGAAAGAAGTTGTATATTTTAAACTAGTTCTTGGACAAAAATTATTATTTCCATGCTGAAGTTACTAGAATGTGCTTTATATCAACTCATTATATCATGTTTAATAACCATAAATCAAGAATTCACTCCCTTTTTCATGGCTTAATTCAACGTTGGATTATCTCCCATCCTTGTAAGTATTACATTAATTATAACGATCAATATTCAATATTTTCAGGTAGACATCACTAACCGAACAAGCGAAGTTGATCTTAGCAACTATGTCAACAACGGTGAGTGGCAGTTGCTAAGCATCAAGATCGTCCGGAACGTTGTAACGTATGGTTGTTGTGACGACCCCTTCCCAGATGTGACGTTTACCATAAAAATTCGTAGACGTATATTATACTATATGTATAATGTCATTTTTCCTTGTATCATGATGTCAGCTTTAACGCTTCTAGTTTTTTGTCTGCCTCCTGATTCCGGAGAGAAGATAGCTTTAGGTAAACATGATCATTAGCATGTTCTTTCTTCATAATTCTCTAAGAAAATTACCCCATCCCAAATATGCGTTGCGCATCAGGTGAGGATGCAGTGAATAGCCCTCTTGTCTATTATTTATTTGACATACATTTTTAGGCATGTTTGAACAGCTATTGTTATGACACATATTACAGACTTTCCATTACTGTCAACATTATAAACTTTAAAATATCCTTATTTGCATAAATACACCATTGTTGTCATGTTGTTGTCTAGACTTGACATTACATGGCCTACATGTACTTGCCTATGCTGCTAACTGCTGGATACTAACGCAATTGTCATAGACCTGTGTTTAACTGTGGGATCCCTTAGTTACGCCGGCATGAATTTTCGCGAAAACGCTGTGAAGGACGTTTTCGCATAGTCTTGGCATTTTCAATTTCACAAGTAGTGAAAATCGTTTTACATGTCACATGTTTGCGCGATCGTAAATTCACGCAACGATCTTTGCGCAAAAATGCGCGAAAATTCTTCCAGCCTATATAATGACGATACCAGTGTTCAAATGGGTGCGTGATGTACTATACCATTGAGGATAGTTACAGATTGTATAAGAGCCCCTCTTGTAATTTATGAGGGGTTCTTATACTTGTTGACCATGTTACTAAATAATCTTGCTTGTCTACGAGATTCAATGTGGTAGTTCTATATTTGCTAAAAATAATTATGGTCTGAAAATCATTTGATGTACAAACAAACGAACAGACAGAAGAACGGACAAGCAGACGGGCAGGCTGGCATTTATATGAACTTTTAAGATATTGAATAAACAAAAGCCGTGCATTTTCACAAACTTCTTTCAATATTAATCCAGAGTTCCCGAATCTTACATAATTTGTTTGTAATGCAATGTCAATTATCAAAATGCTCGTAGTTAATTTCAAAACCATTTAATAATGTTATTCCGAACAGTACAACACTATAAATCAAGCTTTCACGTGGGATGAAAATCAATGATTTTAAGTGAATAAACAGAAACGCTTCCAAGATTAAACAATTATCTAGAAATTGTATATTTTGTATTATAGGTATTACAGTTCTGCTTGCATTTTCCGTATTTATGCTGGCTGTGGCAGAAAATCTCCCAGAAACTTCAGAGTTTGTTCCACTCATCAGTGAGTATTTCGCCTTTGTCTACATAGTCTTGAAAACGTAATTTAATTAAAGTACAGTGGCACCTCACTATTACGGACCTCTCTAATCCGGATACCTCTAATTTCTGGTTAACTTTTGTACATATGTGCCCTTGAAAAAAACTTGAAAAAAAAAGAATTTGATAATTATAAATCTGTTTCAGGTATATACCTTACTATAGTAATGGCGCTGACGTCAATGTCTGTCATTATGACCGTCTTTGTGCTAAATCTTCACCACAGAGGTCCAAACAAGAGAATGGTGCCGAAGTTTATCAAGGAAATCCTGATTGAGAAACTTTCTCCTCTTCTTTGCTTAAAACAAGACAACGACATGGGACACTATGTGAATAGAATGGAAGAAAGATTCATAAAGGATATGTCTCTTAAGATCACTCTAGATAACATACAACAAGCATTACAAAATGAATCTATGCTTGACAGTGACAAAAGAAACGATCCGAATCAGAAAACGTTCACAAATATGACGTCACTACGTAACCAAACGATACACGAAAATGACACGCGTGTTGAAGTTTCTGAAGAAACATTTACTGATGTTCATGTAGAAAAAAATGATATTGAAAAAGACGAACAAGATGTAGATGTTAAACAGGGATTGATTGAGGCATTCCAATTAGATGGAAACCGAGAAAAAGAGCAAACAGTGTGTTCTGATATTCAATATGGCGAGTATGAAAAACAAGGCAACGATACAAAAGATGGTATGCTAAACGTTTCTGATTTGCCATCGAATCATGTTCCAACAGAACACAGAGATAAACCTGCTGTAAACGAGAGTCTTAATGTACCAAAGCTGTATAGTACTAAAGATGTGCGAAATAGCCCTCAAAATGAGTCGCCATTTTGTATTCATCCGTCAGTACACGCTTCACAACATATTCACACGCACGCGAACACATCACAGTCGCCAAGATTCCCATGCTATCTGCATTATAACCCGCGCACACGTGAATGTATGACTAGTACTGGACAATTTGTTTCATCACAATCTGCAACACAGAAACAATCACACTGCAAGCGTGAAAGTAGTACCGGTAAAACCAAACGAAAATCCAATTCAAGTCTGAGCAAAACTAACGAAGAAATTCTGAACTCTTTGAAGAGAATTCTTGAAAAACATGAAAAAGAGGACAAAGATTATGAAATTATTCAAGAATGGAGACGAGTGGCCCAATGCGTGGACAGAATTCTGTTTTTCATATTTTTTATAGCTACCATGTCTTCAACTATTGGAATACTTGTTATAGCCCCTGCGACGCAATAATCTATAATGCAACATATTTACTTTAAGCAACATGTAAGACAAGGGAGACAACATACCGGGTGTTGATGTTCATTTCCGTTAGTATTTGTACACCCTCCCACACACAACACCACCAGATCAGGCAAGCTGGTCATTGTCTTCTTTCGTTTATTTCTAACTCAAATGGACTAGACAACTAATTTTTAACGAAATCTGAAAACATTTATTTGAAAATAATTAGATATGAACGAGTGCTATTTAATAACAAAAAGAGTGTAAGTTTCTATTATCACGTTTGTCCGATGTCAGTCCAGAGTAGCGTCCCTTGAAAAGCATTAAGTAGATATTGAGGCATTATTGTGTTAATTTACCTGGTAGGGTACTGTTTTTATGAGTGACTCCAATCAATCAAAGTGTGTTTGATTTATATATACTTCAGTTTTTATCGTTTATTGTACGTGTGATGTTACGGCTACATTTTTTTATATTACAATGAATTCCAGTTTCAGGACATTTTAATCATTTTATGTATGTAAACATTTTTGCATATAGTTCATTAACAATGACGTTGTTGATATTACAGACATTAATAGTGTGTTGATTTGTTACGTGTGTGATGTATTATCTATGACTGTGTTTAAAAACAGTTTGTTTCTTGTGTGGATTCTACAATAACTCCTTGGCAAACACGAATGCAATCCAAGTTGATAAAAAAAATTCATGTCACTAGCAGAAAAAATACTGTTTAATGGAGTTTTGTTTGATGTTCTTTGAAAATTTACAGATACCCGTATTTTACAATAAGTCATAGGATCTTGGGTTCATTAGTCCGAACCCTTTGCTCGGCACAGCTTCTCTGGGATGATTTGGTTCAAGATAATGTGTCAAGAACCACTCACCCTCCACCGCCGATCATGCATATGGAGGAGGTTAAAAATAACATGCTGAGGAAACAAGGATTGAACTGGTTGCAGAATCCAGAAAAACTTTTTTTTAATTTCACGTCGGTACGTAACCGAAATAATGATGAAAACATGCGAAAAAACTTGACCTAGTTAAAAAAATATTTTCTTGAAAATAAGATTTTTCAATTCTAATGATGAAATAAAATCGATGCTGTCAGTATAATTATCGCTTGATAAAATGTGCCATAAAATATTGATGAAAGATCTACCAGTATTTATTTTATGATAAAATATCTATTTTATGTATTACGTGTACTCATGACTACATATTATATATAAAGGTATTAATTATTGTGTTGCTTTTATCTTTGAGCAGCGCTTTTCGTACGTTTTGTCGTTTGTACAATGAGCCGCTCTAACAAATAGCAACTGTGCTATTTTTATTTTGTATGATCCCCAAACCTGTGTTTGCAACAGCGAGCTTAAACAGTTCAGTAAACCTGTAACTATGCTGCGTCTAGCTGACAAGGGTGCATGATTCAAGCAAACAATAAATGTGTCTCCATAATCAGTTGTTCCCCTTGGGTGTTTCTTGAGAATGAATTCCAATCACTCCATTGTTCACTTTGTCGTATTTGGTAGGCATATTGAGCTACAGAAACGAACGAGGCGCCAGATGTAGATTAAATGGATTTTTTCTTTTCAATAGTGGGGAAATTTTAAGAATAACAAGAAACACTTTCTGTTGGCCGAATATACAAAGTACAGATGGCTTTATTTGTGCAATTTTAACAATGACAGATATTTACATTGCATAATGATTTATACTCAGTACAGTTATTTCTTGAAGCATTTATAGACTCGCAGATGTATAAAATGTGAATCAAGCTGGTAACAACTGATAATCAAATGTGTTTCCGCACAAAATCTATAACGTATTTTGATTTATTAATAAAACTGCTTCTGGAGAATTTATTATCTTAAATTTTCAGGTGTTAAATACATAATTTATAATCATAATTCATTCCAAATGCCGAGAAATAAAAAGTCTGGTACCAAACAGAAAATTATAAATGATCTAATCATTTTCTTACTTTGTAAATGATAAAATATCTCATCAGTATATACATTATGTATCTTCGCTTTGTATTTCATGACAGCAGTCTTGTTCCACATTTTATACTTAACGTCGTTTTTAAGATATATTTCTAATATTTTTGAGTTTCTGCTCAAAAGAAAAATACAGATGCAAGACCGCGAGTATATTGAAAATAAAAACAAACATGTATGTTAATTTAAGTCAAGATCATTATGAACGCTCGTGTGTTCTGAGTACAGAATGTGTTAGTCACAAAAAACAAAGAAGACAAGAAACATACAAACATTTAGTAGTGGCCGGATATATGTATGAGCGCTCACTACTTAAACAAACACGGAATGTACAAATAACACAAGAAGCCATCACGCTACCATTTAATGATCAATCATGAAGATGCTGATGATGATCACGATAATGAAGATGATGGTGATGGTTGATACATACAGGATGAAAGAGGTAGCAAACAAGTGTAACACTTTAACAGAAACAAACTTACTGGATTAACCAGCGTAGAGGAAACATAACGTAACGAATGCGCTGAGACGAAATCAGTCATTGGTCCAAACTAGTTTGCCTCAAAACATCTGATTGGTTAAAAATCAGTCATTGGTCC
Organism: Lutraria rhynchaena; assembly: GCA_008271625.1. NCBI lineage: Eukaryota > Metazoa > Mollusca > Bivalvia > Venerida > Mactridae > Lutraria > Lutraria rhynchaena. The sequence goes on along the minus strand of VIBL01000005.1, from coordinate 3,830,900 downwards.
AAACGATGCATTATTTCCGTATGGAATTTCAAAAAAAAACAACATAACAATATAACTGCATCATGAAATGTTCATTCACACAATGTCATTAATGTCATTAACCAACAATTCAAATTAATGATACATTCATACTAAGGTCAGATTTAACACATTTCAAAATTATTATGCGAGTTTTACTAGTAAACAATTTTCAGGAAAGTACAATTATAATATAATTCATAGTGCAAGTATTCACACACGCACACACATGGGCTACGATTTTTTTCGTAAGAAATTGTAAAAACGAATTCAGTATTTAGAAAATAATTTAGGGACCAGTCCAATAATCCGAACATTTGAGTGGATAATTACCGGCCATCGTTCAAAATTGACCAATGGAAACCACGTACGGATCTCCTTGATTGTTTTATAACCTTAGAACTTGTAGGTTAAAGATAAGTAAGCCACACGTTAAAAGTCAAAATGTTTCTACCTAAAGTTTCCGTACAAAACCAATTCTTTAAATCTAAAAATGTACGAAATATATAAAAGCTAGCTACGCACGTTTTATACTTAATTCAAATAAAACTAGTGGATATTGCACGGGGAACTGAAGCAGGTCTCCCTTTTTAAAATGGTAAAAGAGAAACACGACATTGCAGAACTTGGAATTTTTACTTTTTGGATCTTGAGTAAATAACGTCGTGTTCTAATGTTGATCAATATGCGGCTATCTGAAATACTAATGTTCTAAGTTTATAGTCAATATATACAAAAGTTCAAAGCCTCTTTTTAGAGTATACTTGGATGAAGTTTGTTTTATGTGACATATCGTTACTGGGGTTTAACGCCGTTTTTCAACAAATTTTCAGTTATATACGGCGACCGGTTCACTTAACCAGTTTTCCTGGACTGTATACTAACCAGTACTAACTCACCCTTCCACAAGAAGCCGGCAACTTCACCACATATGGAGAAAATCGACATTTTTGTCAAATATTCATAGCAGGGTATGACCAGCCGCGACCGAGATTCGAACCCGGATCGCCGGGTTACAAGTCCAGCGCACTAACCACTGGACCACGATCCCGGCGCTTGGACGAAGTGGGAAGCAGTCCAATTTAAAAGAAGAAAACTGTCTAGAACAATATGTCTCCTTTCACATTGAACTTCATTCGCTATAGCTTTATAAGCACGGTTCATTGTTTTCTGAAATTCAAAAACAAAATAAATAATTGTCTTCGGGAATGTAAGTAAGTAAGTATGTAATTAATTTTGTGTTACACTGGCGTTTTTTTCCGGTGTTGAATTCGATCATTTTACTTCCATAATGACTGTTTTATAAGCGAGACTGACTCGTAGGTTTGACTTGTACCGTTTCCATAACAACACTACAACATATACATAAAGTGTACATTTATATACAATATAAAACGTGAATAAAATTAACATGAAACAATTTAACAGTACAGCAGCAAGTTTTGATGATAGTATGATAAATACATTTACACTTTTAACACACTATTTACAGACTTCAAATTCATTTTAAAACTCTTTGCAGCTACTTTCTCCTCGGACTGTACATTTATCACGGTCGCCACGTCATGACGGATGGATATTTTGGTAATGATGGTCTGTATAATTTCATTTCCTTTTTTATTTGAGCAACCACATACGTAATATTTTTAGACATTTAAGCAGACCATTGTCAATATCGTGTTAATTGTATGAAAAGACTAGAAAAAGTTCGGTAAGGAAAAATCTTGCTGACAAACTGGAGATGTTTAGTTTCAAAATATATTGGGAGATAATCCGCCGCATATAAATTTTTCAATACTCGTAAATACACGCAATATGCTCATGAAAAAAAAAACGTTTAATAATTGTCTGCGTCTTTCTCTTGCAACTAGTACTACCTTAGTTACCTACAGGAATCTGATTTTAAGATTTTTATTGCTTTCTTTTGTAAATTTGTTTTTTTTTTACAACGACGGTTTACAGCATTAATAAATTCTACAACAGTAGACTTGCTGGACAGCTGACAACAAATTTATTCTACAAATAAACGAGAGGTTATTGTGGCGGATGACAGCCTAAAAAACTATATTAGAATAAGTAGATTTTGTCATCCGTGTTCAATATGAATAGTTAATTATCGGCCGGAATTTGACTAATATACGGAGCCTAAGTTTAATGTAACTTATCCGATTTAAGATACAAAACACACAAGTCGTAGCGAAGCCCTTTCTAGTGAAGTCGGTGATGCTTATTTATATATTTTAATGAGACCACATGTCTAACATGGATATGTCACTTTGAATATCAATACTGGAAAAAACATGTCTAACAAAATATGTTCTAAAAACGGACACAGGATATGTCTAAGTGAGAAAATTATAGTTGACAGAATTTCTGTCAGTTTCATTTACTATGTACTATTGAAAGTACGATATTTTTCACTGTAAATGAATATGACAGTTCAAAACCGTCAGAGCAAATGATTTTGGTTTTTCTAAAATAACTTCCTATTTAGGACGCATTGAAACATTCTGTTTTTTTTTGTTATCAGACAATATTTATCGAAAGAAGTCAAAACAAATAAAGAAATTGCCTCTAAATAATGTTCGCTCGACTTTGAGCCAGTTGTCTTTCGACGTTAGTCAATCTTATTGGCATTGAGTTCATTATTCATAATCAACTCTCTTATCATGTACACATATGTGTTTGCCTTTTAAGTCAATAACAACACCATTTGTACTAGTATTACATTTACAAAACACTACAGCAAAATGCAAAAAAGTCGCTTAGCCTTCGACAAAATGTTCTTTGAAATTATATTTGTAATGAATGTTGAAAATTGTGTTCAATAATAACGCGTATTCAAATGCAAAATGTAAAACGAATATAGTTGCAAGTTACGTGTTAGCTTTTATACACTAAGAAATGAGTGGACGTCACACAGCCCCGAGGATGAACCAGTCTTCAGGACCCGACTCCTCACAGACAAGTTGAACAAACGTCATTTTTACGTCAGGATTTACGCCACGCAACCAAATCTTATTGAACCAATTTCACACAATACCATAAGAATAAATTGGAACCATCATAACTCAGCGCTATGGAATCAGCGTCATAAAGCCGTGTGGAACCAGTGTTCCGCACTCCTGTGTTGCAAGTTTAGAGTCAACAACGACTTGTCCACAAGAATACATCCAATCTCAGCACAGACAATTGAACGGTCGACAAAATCAATGATGTGGTTTTACTCAAAACACGATTTTCTTAAACACCGAAAAATCGGACACGTGACATGTTCATTGTAATAATGGCACGTGATATTTCTCTTCAACACTTTCTTTCCTATGTTCGTTCATATTATGCCATGCATTTTGAAGTAAGCTCGTGTGTTTCATACTCTAGACGGTGATTCATCAAAGCCACACAAAGTTTGGTCATTTGGTTTATTAAATCCTCGTAGCAGATGTGAAACAGAAACATTAACTAATAACTTTTCTTAGCAAGCAAGATAGGTAAAGGCTGCAAAATATGACACAGAGAGTCACGTGATGATTGTAGATTCGACCACTTCCGCCAATGGACGCACGTGTTTTACCTAAAATCAAAATGTGTTAATATTAAATATATGACCTTTGTTCACAGGTTTGGCTATGTCTAAAGACGGGAAAAGACCGGTCCGGATATTGGTCCGATACGAGAGTTCCTCTTTGTTGATATAGGGGTTTCCGATGACCCCCGTAATTCTGAATGAACTATGACTTATACGTTACTTGTAAGATAAACCTGATTCAGACCTTAGATACGGAGGTTGACCACATTGAATTGGGTCACTAGTCATCACGTGTTTTCTAATTACTGTTTTTTTTTCTATCTCAGTTTATGAACAGTTGATAACGAGAAATCTATACAGACTTAGTTATGAAAAATAGAAGATTCGATTAACACGCGAGAAATAATTCAATTCATCAGTCCTATATGATCACACTACTATGATGGGTTTATAATGTTTTAACAAAGAACAGAAAAAGAGGACGTTTGCGAGAGGGTGACATTAGGGACATTCATCATTATTCTGCACTATATGGAAACCATCAACATGTAAAAATACCGAAGTCACTGAACATTACTAGATTATAGTTAATAAAACAATATAACACTGGTCAAGGGTTTTCTAATTAACTTGCTATAAACAAATTTTGTATGCCGTTATCTGTGTAGAATCTGGTAAAATATACTAAATGTAGTTAAACTAAACGGCTGAATGAGAGACTCCTTGAAAATGGTGATATTGATACTAACCTGCAATATGCACTGGTGTCCAAGACTGGGTGGGGTAATTACCCCATTGGTTACCGGGATTGTGATACGTGTCTGTCCTCTGGGGATATCTCAAAGTTTTAGTGTCAACAATTAACGGATCTAAAGTAGGTAGTGTCGTCGGCTTTCTTTTTTTCAACTCTGAAATATCAAAAAATCACAAATTAGAGTCGTTTAACAGAACTCTTAAATATTTTTCTATTAATGAAACGACAACATAAATCTAAAGAGGTGAGAAAGAAATAACACAATACATTATAATTACGAATCATAGTGTTTTAATTAAGTACTGTTTAAAAACACGGGATGTCAATCCGGTCGTAAAGGTATACAGGAGCCTCGATTCCGCCAGCTGATCCTCGGACTGGATAAATCCAATCCGTTCCGGAAAGATGTGATATTTCTTATGTTTTAGTGGGGTTTATTAGTGATGTATGTGATCAATTCATACCATATAAGGTCATTTCCTCCGAGTCTTCGCCCAGAATGTTATGAGCATAGCATAAGTATTTTCCATAGTCCTTCTCGCTTACATGTCCAATTCGTAAATTCATGGTCTTCGTGTGTCTGTCGTCGTTGAAGACTCTTATTCCATATTTATGTGAATTATTAATTTCTCTGTCTTTCCGTTTCCATACAACGTACGTGAATGGATTGGCGGTGATGCGACAAGCAAGCATCGTCTCCTTGCCTTGCTCCTGACCCATTTTGTGAGAGTATAGCTCGACTTCCGGAGGAACTACAAGCAAAAGTTGTGCAATAAATAACACAATCAAATTTTTGTAACTTACCGACCACTACAGTATTAAGACCACCTCGTTTTATATCAACAATTAAATTGAAAATCCGTTTTGTAATATTGCCACTATATTTTATTATCATATTTACATTATTATATAACTTACATAACACGACTATATTTCATTATCATATTTACATTATTATATGACTTACATAACACCAATGCCGATGTTTTTGTCCCAAAGACGGACTCAATATGAAGGTGTTAGTTCAAAGATTTGTTTCTCTGAACAAGACATCTTTGGAATTTTAATAAACGAGGTCAGTTCATTATTTACGTAAGTGAACAACTGCCTACTAGTATAATATATATTATATCAGTTCATTACTCTCTAATAAAAAGGTGAAAAACAACAGTAAAATCGCACCTCCTTAAGGTATGTTTTGGAAAGAAGTTAACAGTCTGCTTTGGGCGTGGCAAGAATACCTCATCGATATAATATAAATGTAATGTGATCACGTGATCATCAAGGCATCCAAACCGGGACAGACGTAATAGAGTCATAGCAATATATTCTTACAAAAACACTTTGAGGGTCAAGTGGCTTGAAAGTTAGATTTGATAATATTTAAAAATGAATATGAAAAAGAAAATAATTCTTAGGAAAAACTTACAAAACACCCCATTTTAGTGAACAAACATAACATTTAAATCTTTGAAAAAAAAATCAGTTTCTACTCTCAAAATCAGTTATAAAAAATAAACTATAAATTTAAAAGCTAGTCTACTAAATATTCTAATTGACATTTGAAACGAGTGAATCCTTGAATCCAATTAATATGGTAAATTCGCTAAAGTGTTTTTTCTTCGCAATATATCAACACTCATATATGAATTAAATTTAGCTTTGTTTCAGAAATCTGCTGACGTTAGTGTCAGCAACATCGAACTATCTCCTGATTTTAGTAGTAATCTTCTTTTATATGTATTGATCTCACGTGATAAAATCAAACAAAAACTAAACACGCGCATATAATATCGATTCAATACATTCACTGACATTTATACAATTAGATATCACCGTAACTCGTTGTATTGGTAAAACATCTGGAAAAAATACTTTTAGGTAATCTATTACACGTTTTACCATATCAAGCGCAAGACTTGAATTTCTTATATGCAAACATCTTAACTAGATAACCGCAAACACGAGAAAGATGAGTGGAAACCGAATCAACATTTCGTGTAAACAAGGTTTGCACGATACTTGTTGAGGCATATTTCCAAGTTTATCTGAAAACCACACCAAATTTCGTTTGCATTTTTTTACTGGGTATAGGTCTAATATTGCTACTAGTTTTACCAGGATGTCTGATGTAACGTTGAATAATTTTCTACAATGAAAAACTTTTTTCAACGGCAAAAATGCACAAGAAAACTAGTTTTGATGATTGCGCAAAGGTGGTTTTAACCTAAAGCAGTTTCCTGTATGGTTCAATGCATAACACCGAAAACCTTATATATATGGAAGTGATTTGTGAACGCTGGATCAGTTTAATTCTGCGTGATGCGCGGGTATTTTTCGGTGTCAATCTCTCGGGAAACAGTCGATAGACTCTATAAGTACTTATCGTGTTCAAACATCACTTACATTCTACTGTGACGTTCATTTTCTGACTGGCACTGTCTACACTGTTGGTTGCAACACATTCATACACGTCTTCGCAATGTCTCGATATGTTATGTATTTTAAGCTCTTCTCCTTCTTCGCCAATAACTGAATAAAACATCACTCAAATGCTTAAAATCTGGAAAGCTAATTACGAATAGACTTGTCCACCTACTAAGGGTCGACCCCTAAAACTTCTGCGCTCCTTTTCTAGTAACTGCATAAAACGACAATACATTCGAACGTGTGACATGTATTACAATTATTTTATTACAAATTTTATTGTCTACGGTCCCCGAATCAACCCATAACACCTGATGCACCCTTCTTCTCTAACAATTAAATAAAACAACAAAAATGTTGAATGCAAATGGTCTGAAAATATCTTTATAACAAATAAGCTTGTCTACAGACACCGGGTTGACCCACAAAACTGCCGCACTCCGAAAGGTATGCATCCGGCACTAACTATCCTATAGAGTAAATGATGTACCGAATTGTTGAAATGCAAAGTTTGGACAAACTGAAAAAAACACAACCTCTTACTAATTCCACTCAGCATGTTTCGTAATTGTAATAATAATTGAGCGTGTACCTTTTCATGTTAAAACAAGGCATATGCACTGGAACTTCACTCATCCGTAAGGAAAATTTTGAATGGGAGATTTTCCCCATTATATCTTTTTAGATTTAGACAAAAATATATAAAAATCTGTTTCAACTGATTTATGAAGGAAAATCATCTCCTAAAGATTTGACCGTATCAGTGCATTATCCGGACTGGAGGGATTGTGTTTTAGCCCGGTGTCCCTATGATACTTACCTTCTCTTTTTGATTCTTTATCGTAGATATAATGCCTATACCACGTGACTGAGGGGTACGGTGTACCATTGACTTTACACCATAGTGAAACTGTAGACCCTTCCTTAACCGCTTGATCTCCTGCGTGGTTTTTGATACGTGGCGGTTCTGTAAAATGGATTCTTCAGTAAAGTATCGCAAATGTCACCTAGAGATATTTATTCTAACTACTGAATCTCACATAAGTTTATCAATAATTAAATTTGCAACTAAATGTTAGTGGACTGCGTTTTGCGATTGTAACATGCGTATATGCTACCTAGCAGCTGTTAGATATGTTTATCGAAATAGTTATGACCACAATGATATTATTGTTGCCATAGTTATACATATTTCTTGCAGTATTGAGACTGTTTTTTTCAACGAACTTGGTTTTCATTCCTTTGAGGAAAAATGAACCGAAAATGGCGAACAGGAGGATTAAAATGGTCGAATAATGGGGACGATGAATTGTTCTTGCATAATTTCTTAAACACATTATTCCTTGATTGCTTCTATCGCTCTCACCATGTACTGTTAGCAGAACCTTCATGTCTTTTGGAGGTTTGGTATTTACATGACAATGATATGTTCCGCTGTCGTTCAGGCCAACTTTCCGTATGTGCAGATTCCAAGCTTTTGTGTACGGCCGTTCAACACTCATCCTAGTGTCTGTTATGATTCTCTGATCACCAATTGTGAGCAACTTATTACTGGAATCAGACCATCCCACCTGAAATGATACACAATGAAATGATACACAATGAAATGATACACAATGAAATGATTCACAATGAAATGATACACGATGAAATGATACACAATGAAATGATTCACAATGAAATGATACACAATGAAATGATACACAATGAAATGATTCACAATGAAATGATACACAATGAAATGATACACTATGAAATGATACACAATGAAATGATACACTATGAAATGATACACTATGAAATGATACACAATGAAATGGTACACTATGAAATGATACACTATGAAATGATACACTATGAAATGATACACAATGATTGCATTATTTGATGGTTAAATCAAACATAAGGGCAGGTCCGATCTGCTAGAATATAGATCTAGCTGGTACATACATTTCAAGACACGCGGATCGTAAAAGAATATTGATTTTATGCAACTTTTTGGATTCATCTTAAAACTGAAAGAAGCGATAACATTCTAGACTTATGATAGAACGACATGACAAGATCCACATTTCTTTTGGAAAATGACGAAGTTTACAAAATTGAAATATTTATAAAATTGGTTTTAAGGAAAACAAAAATTATGACATGAAATTACAAAGAAAAAATTGTTTAAGCGCATCACTACATGCAGACAGGCTTGTGTGAAATCTACAAACATTTTTAGGTTTAGTCTAATTGTTTAAAGTCCATTGACACCATGTTGACCGCTGTGTATATTTTAGACAATAACCTGGGACAAAGTGCCACTAAATGGACAAAGGAATTGGAGTCTAAGCACAACGGAAATAAATGAATAATCTTTCTCTTTTTGTGTTATTCTAGTCATATGATATTAAATCTTAGTACACTTTCTAGTGTGTTCATTGTTTGTCTTGTTGATGTTTAGTTAATTTCAAAAGATTCATACGGTACTCTTATGTATACTACAGTCAATGATTAAAGTATGTCTTTAATATTTGTGCTCTGTTATGAAATGTTCTAAATAGATATATTTATTCGTTTGTTTCGGAAATAACTGCTGATTTGTTGCTGTAGGTGGTCTATGTGCACATCTTGTAATCATCAAAGATTTGATTGTTTAAGTACTTAAAACACAAGCCTCCTAGATTCCATCATGATATATTCATCGGCCTTCATAACTTTATAAATAAGTAATGTGTTCACAATATGTCAACAGATATATCCACTCCGATAAATCATTTGGCTATATAATTGGGAAATAATTGGAATATATGCAAGGAGAGAAATAGTTCTCCTGATTATATATATCGATAGATTTTCTAATTGTTTGTGTTTGCATTTTGATATTTTACTGTAACGTCCTTGTTTTTAACAATTGGTATTTAAGGAATTGATCGGACAGTACAGTATACAAATACTAATGGCCTAATGTGTAAGTAATATACACTACAATTACTATATATATTTTAATGTATCATACAAACAAATATCATTGTAATAATTCCAATTGAAAACCTCTCTGAATACCAGACATTTGGCCTGGTCCGGACAGGGTTCGGTATTCAGAGGTTACACTGTATATGGTTACAATATTTGTATTTATGCTGATAACAAAAAATGGCGATCCAGGATTTTCCCATTCGCAGAAGGTTTTATTAACGTGTTCCGAAATCGCAAGAATGAAGCACATTTCGCGAAAATGACACGTGGTGAGTATTTAAACTGAGAAAAGGCATCCATTTATAAGTATTGAACAGAAAGTCTACTTCTTCAAGGCTTTTTTCTGAAGATTTATCCTTCTGAAAAATAGGCCTAATTTTGCAAAAAAAAAATTAGCACAAGGAATTGATTAGATGTCCTGAACTAGCAAGCAAAAATTTTTAGCACCGAAACATTACCAAAAGGTACCAATTAGTCATCAATTTGGATAGGAAATACATAATGATTCATCTTCTGCGTACTTATCTTTCAGATATGCATTGTCTTAGAGTACTGGAATCATTTAACTTGCTGTTAAGACACAGCATTTGATGGTTAAAGCGTGTGGCCGACCTAATGGTCTCAGATAACTGATCCTCGCTAGTGGGTCCCTGTTGGACAATTTCTTGTTAAAGACTAATCCAGTCTGCAGCGGAGGGCAAATTGTTTTGTTCCGAGGACAAAAATAGATGCAAACGATCGACGTACGTAAATTGCCGAAGTGCTGTCGTGAACCAATCAAAAAATAGCCTCTGCTTTAAATGTGGTTTTCTCTGCGGACCTTGCGTTTCAAATCTATTTTCGTTCGAGAACAATTAATCGCTGCCATTTTTTAAATTCATATCAAGACATGCATCAGTTATCCGTTTTAATTATGTCTAAATACACGTCTCCCAATAACGTATCTTCTAATAGCATTAACAGCTCGATTAAATAAAGTGGAATTTCAAAGTCGCGTATTATTACCATTTATGGAGGAAAAGTTCAGTTGAACAAAAGTCTAGACCTTAAATAAACAGCGTCGACGAAGATTAAAAGAGTTTTTCTGTTAGTCAACGCATACACTTTCCGGTTCACGAAAGACAGAGAATGTTGCCTAGTCATTATGTTGTATCGACTTCATTATATATAAAGCAATCAATTCGTATATTCTGATTGCCAAATTTGTCTGACAGGAAGGTAAATATGTTATTTGGCATGTAAGAAGACAAGTTAAAGGATAATTGTAGTAAACTGTTTCTTGTCAGAAGTAATAACCATGTACAGGAATCATGCTGTATTTGATATCATAATCAGAGTGGCGCTGTGATAAACAATTGGGTATGTACTTATGATGTTCGCCTTAAATTCTTTTCAGACATCTATCTACAAACGTCATGACGAAGTCTGACATTTTATGAGATTATTATTCGCTCCTCGGTTTGTTTTTCTATACGTATAACTTGATGGACTTGTCCTGGACAGTCTAAATTGTCAGCTATATTTATAAGATATCAAGATTGCAAATAAAACATAAATAACGTAAAACTGACGTCTGCAGCAAAAAAACAACAAGCCGACCGCGCCAATGACGTTACGTCGAAAGTCGCGCTTAACATCGAAATACATGAAATTGATGATTTCATTTCTGTTGACAGGAATTACTCGGTAAAGCTTTTTATTACTTCGTCAAATTTTCAAGAAGTATATATTATATACACAGTATGGTTTTAGAAAATACAATAAACTCTAACTGTGATTTTTGAGCCAATGGCCCGTGGTTTCTTGAAGCAAATGTCATTTAATGTTCAACTTTTTAATTTATTCAATTTCACCTAAGGACCACTCCACTGTTGAAAAATATTCATTAGAACTACAAAAAATATTCGGACCGGTTTGCGCTATTTCCTTTATAATTCAATTTGAAAAGGAAAAACTTAATAGTAAGGGGTTTTCATATCGAAATGGATCTTTACATTGAGGTTTCGCTAATACTGCTGCTTAAGGACTATTTTTGTTTGAAGGTGTCGGGCTTATGTAATTTCCAAATGTTCGACAAACCATTCATTCTCTTTGAAGTAAAAAAGATTTCTTCAAATTATACTTAATACTGATAAGAAATCACTCGGAGTTTTTGTCTAAATGGAACTTATAAACCTGCCGTCTGTCACCTCAAAGTTAAGACTTTAAGATCATGCTTCCGTGTTTGACTGATTCTTGGCAAATCTAAAAAATATCAAAATACATTCAGTTTCGAAAACGGACCATTTGTATTTTAAACGCACCAAAAATTAATCCATAAATTTCAGACCCAGTGACGTCACCAATGAATTATCACATTCAAGTCAATTCTCTTTTAAAAAATCAATGATTTGAAATTAATCTTATCAAGCACACACATTTTCAACTGAAGTCAATAGCAGGTATGTATTTAAGTCAGAACAAAATTCCGAGCAGAATTAAATCCCAATTAAATAAAGAACGGCAGTTATTTCATTCAATGAAACAGAGGTAATTATGCGAATATCTCCAAGACGTCATTAATGTTATCTTAATCTGGTTTAAAATAAACTAATTATATCGAATTCTCCAATAATGAGGTAGAACTTTTAATGGAAAGTCATTCAGAGAACGACAATTAAAGGTAACTTTTTAGACAAAAAATAGACTTTAGTGTACTTTCATTTCTTCTATTGTAACAATCATAATGCGAATTTAACAGCTGATATGAGAGTAAATCAGTGGTTTCTGAGATATTAAGCAGTTAGATTTTGTAAATGGCAGGTTTGTTTGAGAAATTCCGACGTACATCAACGCAAATTACTGATAAATCGAAACATATTGCCCACGGCGAAGCCATGAACAGAAAACGAGCGTGTTCCAAAAATCCTCTACCTTGATAAAACAACCTCCTGTAGTCTTTATAGCAGAAATAAATGGAATATTTTCACAGCCACAGACATTGTTTCGGATGTATTGAGATGTAGCGTTACCCAATACCCATAAATTCTTCGCTCTATTGCCACAATTAGCACGCATCAACGATCTACAGCGCTTCCTAATTAGCTGTAACTATATAATTATACTGAACACACCAATAAAGCAAATGGATATTTTGGGGGCCAGGAACTGTCAAACGATGTCATTTATCAAAATGTATTAGAAGTATTGTTTGACAAGTGTAAACAATAAGTATGTCTCCGCAGAAATTAATCATTTCGGATGAAAATCAATCAAGCAAAGTACGTCTGTAACGACCACAGTAGGCTGCTGTCCATACTCGTTCGTTTAACTATCATTGCGCTAATGTATTGATTGATAAACGGAACCAAAATATTCATATCGAAATTGATCAGCTTATTTCATCACTTTGACAATACCGAAACTGGGAAACGATGTTCTTACAAAGAGACATTTAGCATGTAGCGGGTCACATCATTTTTATCTTTTAAAACACCAAAGAAAGCGCTAAGTAACAACGTCTGACGTAAAATGCTATTATTCAATAGACTAGCTTAAACGAATCTTTTGTAAAGTGTGCTTAAGCTGATAAATCAACCATTGTCATTTCCTCATACCAAATCCCCTTGTCTACTGAACGTCAATGCAGGCATTTTTATAGACAAATATATTAACTTTCCATCATATCTCAAGCTCCGTGGGTCTGCAGTCTGGTAAACTTGAATACTGTGTTTTGAATATATGTGCACATTACCATTGGTAATTATCTTCAGCCTAATATGAAATTCAAATATTTACACGAAATACACTCGAATTAAAACGATACAATGAAATTTATATAATGTTGTTTTTTTTCACACTTATACATAATTTAATATACCTTCTCGCTGATTGAGCTATCAGGAAAATGAGTGTAAAATCTGATTAAGCAGTTAATACCACGTGTCTTTACCAGACAAAACTGAACAACGACGATTAATCGGAACAACTTTTCGTCCACTTTTTATTCTGCTAAAACACACATTTACAAAATTTACAGCCTACACATAATGTTATACATACAACAATACGTTTAGCAAACAAATTAAAGGGTGATATTTATATCAATAATTCGCAATAAGTTAAGTAAGCGTCTAATTAAGAGAGTGTGGGCATTAAGACATTTATCACAAAATATACAACACGTTTTTTTTTCATTGTATTTATATCAATAAAAATGACTAGATAGAAAAATGAACGATATCCTTAATTGGAAGTTTTAAACTTATTTTAAGTATGGTCTACGATGTGTCGTTATACAAATGTGGGTTTCATGTAATACGGATTATAGGCTATTTTTTTCATAGCACTGAAATTCAATTTATTTAATCAACATGTTGAGACACATTCTGGTATTATTATCATGTCTGGTGATACGGGATTTATGTTCAGCAAATTAACACAAATCACGCGATTTTTGCTGTATTCTGTAATCAATGAATAGCGTATTAATTTAACAACTTCTTTGTAAAAGGGTTCCTAGAGCATCGAGTGAGATAGATGTTGTGTTTTACACCAAAGACGAATTTGTGTGTTTGGCAGAGAGTGTTGAATTATCAAATCCATGCAAACACGTTTGAATCGGGTAGCGTATTTTTATTGTTTTAAAAGCTTGGTTCGTAAAAGCCTGTATGATCTTCCAATCCTCTATCGTGTGTTTCCATGGCGAGGAAGTGGTGAATAAAAAAAAGACTTCAAATTCACTATCAAAACTTCACACTAGGTATTGATATAGAACAAGGGTGGAAAAAATAGATGGTAGACGAGACAGGCCTGGAGGAGACTGATTCAACAAATAATGTTTGATAAATAAAAAACATGCATAATAAAAAATATGATTATACATAGCTAGGAAATAATGTTTGAATGCATCAATCTCCTGCGGCGGATCTATCTACTACAGAGAAACATCAGAAGATAATAGCTTGTACCCTAAGAATTCAAATTGCCTGAAAAGCGATTTCTAAACAAAAGTTAAAATTTGCATTCCGGTTTTTTTTGGGTTCACGGAAAACAATGGAAGTATAATCAATCAGTAAAATTTCTGTGTGTTCTTTCTTCTTGATCTCTGATTTTATATCTCGTGGAAAAAAAACGAGAGATAAAGAATGGGAAGAAAATACAAGATTTTTCTGATTGCTAACGCGGATATCATGTGTCTATTCGGTTGCATTCCGCGGTTTATTTAATTACTTAACAATTTGTCTTTTGGTCGGATTATATTAGAAAGATTGAGTCTCTGATTAATTAAATGCCATTCCAAGAAACTCGGTTCCTATAGACAAATATTTGATAGGTTCTAAGTTAATAAAATAACTCTCACATACAACTGTGGTGAGTGGAGACTACGGAATCCAACATTATACAGTTGAAACAAAGCGAAACAAAGATTTTCTGTTGTAATTTACTCGCCAAAATTGACAAATTGACAAGGACGAAATATTAGAACACGATGAACTATGCAAAACTTAAACGTGGCAGCCGCTTTATACCTTTGCAGCAATAGGATTATAAACAAATTGTTGTCCTAATTAAAGCTTTATACTAATAATAATTTTAATGTCAATATTGTTTTGAAAAGTGTATGAAAAGTCTTCGCTTTGAAAAAAATATTCAAACAAGTTGCAACCACTTCGATGGCAAAGAGGAGTTACCTCAGCCATGATAAGTTCAAAAACGAACTACATGTATGTAATTAAATACAATCTATATGCCCAGTATGGTCATGCGGTAATGTTTACTCATTGGAATTCCAGGGAATATGTTTTTTTATTTTCCGTTAAAGCGAATTTCTCCTTTCGACTGATAGTTGCTAAATATTTCTATTCGCCAACATATTCCACATAATTAATTGTTATCTTAGTTTATGCTTAAATAATCATATTTTAATCCATTTAACATACACGAACTACTAAAACATGCTTTATTTCCGACGGTTTAATGTAAAATGACATGGTAATTTAGTCATTAATTTACAACCTATCTAAGATTCTTAAGAGTTTCGACAGTTTAAGTCTAATTTTACGAATTATATAATTAGGTTAGAAAGAATCCGTCCACTTCGCGTTCGTAATTCACATGAACATGTTACATAAATGGTATTTAAGTAATAGGTAAAAAACACTTGCTAGGTGCATTTCTTTGAATCACCTTCCAAAATTATACACGAATGTCATACAAATCGGTAAATTACATTAGTAGTAGGATTGTCATGCGTGAACTATGTTAGAACTTGTTTTGTTTGTTGTGAATTCGAGATTTGCTTTCAACTACATACATGTATCTTTTTTCAAGCTGCCTACCAAATGTTTCAATTTGTTACTGAGTTACTGCTCCTTTCAATTGTTTTTGGTAACAATGAACTGATATTCAGTTTCACCCTACTTTAGTCTTTTTAGTTTATCCTGTGTCCAAATCCGACTCCCTGTTCCATTAATGTTGTTGAAATCAAATTTAAACTGTATTCTCTACAATCTGAAATTTGGTCGGGTTCAATTCTGTAAACACAGCCTCCTTATTTTCATATTTTCATCATGTTGTAATCTATTCTCGAAATACGTTGCTTTGGGACTCGGCGGTTTAAACAATATTTATTTTATAATTCTGAGTACCACATTCGGCTTTATTTTGTATCAATATACAAATATACTACGTAATTATGGACACCTAATCCGGTAAATCTTTCAAACAAGCTCAACTCAGGATGAATAATAAATATATCTAATTTGTCTTCCATTTTCAATTATTGAATTAAATATAGTTTTCACTCGACAAAGCGTCTAATATGAACCGTTCGTTATTTTAGAATCTTTTATAAAAAGTACTTACGATCATTTCTGCTAAAACATTCGCGTTTAATTGGATACTTTCAGAGTATTGTGTATTTTCTGTACGAAAGCCGTCAAATTTTTGGCATTGACCATATCAATGATGGCTGTTTCAATTTGATGAAGGCAACTATTTGGCTAGCGTTCAACATTTACTCTGCAATGCCGTCTGTATTTTGATCGAATTGTTGACTAACTTTATATAAGATTACAATGAATTTCGCATGTACAGAAAATAGATTTCAAGATAATATTGAAACAATTCCGTCTGTCTTATTTTCCCAGTAATTTTGGTATAATAGAAAATAACCAGGGAAGGTCACCGACTCTGATGAATCACTATTCTGTTTGCTTTTGTTGCTGTTATGTTTGGATAAGAATGATATGTACTGAATATGTGTCCAATGTAATACTTTCTTTGGCGTTGTGAAGACATGAAAAATGATTTAATCACATCATACACCTAATGTTCGATCTGGCAGTAAGACACGCGTCCATACGGCACATGCAATATGTTACGGGTGTTAACGAGAATACAACGGGGAGGACACAAAATGCCTTTATAACATTCGGATAACTTAGATTTCCCTTTTTCTTCATGAAGTAGCACAATCGGTACTATCGTATCACCAAAAATCTATCGATAAGAAAGAATGATAAAAGCTTCCAAGAGAAGATTAAAACGTTAGAATTATTATGTTTTCCAACACGTTAACGGTGGTGCTTATTGTTTAACTTTAATCAACCATTGACAATAGCACGGGCATATCCAGATATCATTCCTTTGATCATAGATTCTTAGAAATGTTTGATAACAATTACAATATAAAATGCACGGTAAATGGAATTTGATTATTTTTGTGCATATGGTGGTTTAAATATTGACTAACCACAGGAAGCTTTTAACTTGCATTAAACGCCCCCTTCATGATAATGTATAAAACAATAAACTCCAGATAAATTATAATAGTTCGTCCATATATGGTCCACGAATATGTTCTGTACCCTTGATAAATGCTAAGATGGTGTCGCGTGAAAATTTCTTAGTAACTAATGAAGAACAATACCTTGAACTTGTCTACGGAGACTCCAGAAACAGTACAAGGCAACACAGCAGTCGTACCAGAAACAGCAGTTACGTTCCAAATAGGCACATCAAACTTGGGCATTTGTCCGTCTGCTGAAATGAACCAGATGTTTGTGTAACTACTTCATAAAGTGAAAATGAAACAATGATTAAAATCAGCGCGGTGTTCCAAAACTACATATAAAATGTTGGGTCTTTGTATTAATCATATACTTCGTTGGATATTTTAGCTGCTGCCCGCAATATACTCTATGTCAACAAACTCATCACATAACTTTAAACATTGTGATCGAGAGACAGCAAAGAACAGTTTGAATGAGTTCCATCAACCAATTTATGTTTCATTTAATAGTGAAATAACGTTTGTATTTATGTTCAAAATACCTTAAACAATATTATAAAAAGCATCTTGAAAGACATTACTTTCATTTTTCCACCAACCACACATTCTAAAATATTAGGCCAGACAAAAATAGTTGTGTTTCCAGTTCTACCCAATATTTTTGCGCCGACTCAAAAGTTTCAAACGAAGGTACGATGGATACGCTGAAAAAATTGCAACCTACCTACCCACCTATCTCCCCTGTTTTTAGTCAGGTAACCGGAAACATGACTGTTTTTCCGGCCTCACTTTTACATGTATTGACGAATGAATAGCGCTAAAAACGAAAACACAAACATGTATTGTTCTTGATCACTCATCTTACTGGATTATCAAAGTTTGATTAACACCAATATTTACAAAAAAATCCAGGTCAATAATTCACAGCAAATAATTGTATTAATTGAGATTCCAATCAGTGACATTGCAATATTTCCTTTTCATGTATACAAAATGGGATGAATAAAGTCAAACCTGCGCTTGCAGTCACTCCGAATAAAGACCAACACTGTCACTGATTATTTAGAACAAACTGGACTCCGAATAAAGGTCATCAGTCAATAAAAGTCAATAATATTTTGTCTTTCCCAAGGATGCTTTTTACAACAAAAGGTTAGGTATTTATTCCGAAAGTTTTTGAAGGTTAGGTTTTTTATAAGAAGGCACAACCATAATTCTGACTTGAAGCATTTGTAAGTTTTCAGATGATTGAACTCTCCGTTACAAGCCTTTCAATATTTATCTTTCAAATATACAACAATCAAGTTGAAAGTAATATTTTCTTACGCATAATAAATTGCTTTCTGAGATTGAATAACAACAGTAGTGGTGGAAACGTATCGACTAGTATAAAAGCCGTTTCATCCGAACATTGAGGTACAAATGTATAACCAAAGAATATCCTATGTGTGAAGCCGTCTATAAAAGACTTGTTAGGGAATAGGAATCCAAACGTGGTTAATTATCGCATTTATTACGTAAATGGAAATGATGTTACGACAAGAAAACACTACAAAAACTGAAAATAAAATGGTAACAAATTGTAACATGTACCAAGGAGGACTTTGAGAAACAACTCTTACCGCACGCGGTGTGCACGCTGATTTGATTCTTGATTGAACAGTTGACTAAGGCTGGTATTTGGAGAATTAATGCCCGCATGAATGAAATCGTTTTGGCTTGAAAACATTTGACAGAGAAATCGCATTCCATTCAATATTTTTCACATTACGTTGAATGAAATGATTGTCATCAAGAATTATAATGAATAGACAAGCATTTCTATAGATTGTAATCATACAACGAACCGACTTTCCATTCGGATAAATTGACTGCTCATTAAAGTTAATATCGCAGAGAAAATCTGAGTAAACGGCTGATTAATTGTTTATTTAGCTTTAAGACCCTCCAATCAGTTTGTATTTAAGACTATTACTAGAGATCAAAGGAAATATAATCCTTTTGCCGATATTGAAAATTGTTGTTTTATGAGGGACGACTGATCCGTAACCGAAGAAAATACATCTCGAGTGCCTTCGACATTCTGAAAAGTCAATTATTATGTCTTTTATTTATTTTATGTTCTTTGACATTATTAACGAACGAAAGCACACTTGAGTTGTTTAAAATTATAGCGTTGACATAGGACTTCCTACCACTGTTTTTATTAACGCTGAATTTTCGTGACTTCGTCAGTTGACTATGCAGCCCAGCCCGTTATTGAAGTAACTTTAAATCGTGCACATTGTAATCCACTCTAGAACACGAATAACAGTTAAATTTTTATCATAATCTAAATAGTTCTGCACTTGTATGTATTTATGCGTTCCAAAGTTTATCATAAATAAGTTTGCGATTCATTATTGTTGTAGTGTAGTACATAGATCTAACAATTCCTAATAATATTTCAAAAAATAACGTTAACAGGAACATAGATTTACTTACTGAACAAAACTTTTCTACCCATTAGATATAATGTAATTTTAAAAAAGGCACATGAGATCTACGTCTCAATTATGATTTCAAATTCACAACGCACATTTGTTTCTTGAAGTGCTTGCACGAAGCAAATAAAATAAGAAATGTGTGGGTTTTTTCGATTCATAATTCCACATGAAATAAACCCACACTTCCAAAGTAGTTTATTTGATCTAATCTATTTGATCATTCCTAATTTGCGATGGAAAAAATCCGTTTCAAGTAACGTTGAAAGTAATTGATGAAACATGCTTTGTGTTTACAGAGACACCAACTTTAAACAATCACAGATGAAATCTTCGGATATACATATCAGATACAGTAAAACAACTTGCTTAAACAAATGTCTTAGCAGTAACAGACGTCCAAAAAGGCAGTGACCGGTTTTAGGTCAAATCTCGTCTAATTTAAACATATCTCTAACGTGATTAAATTCTACTTTAAGAAAAGCAAGATTTCTCAACGGACGCGAGAACTTGATTGCCTTTCTAAAAGATATTCCAACTTCGTGAATGAATTATGAAGCCCCCACCAAGAACATTTCTGTTGCATGTCGAAGTTAAATAAACCTATGTATTAACGTATATTTACAAAACTTTGCCAAGTATGTTATAATAATGGGTATATGATTCAAAATTCGACGATAATTTTATGAAAAATTATTAAAAATGTATTTGGAAAGGAAAGTTTACAAAAAAAACAGACATGAGAAGTAATGTTATTCTCCAGGGAAATGAGCTAAAATCGAAATTCCAGTTTTCATTAGACCTCAAAAAAGGAACAGACAAAAGTTACATTGCATGTCAACATTACACCATACAGATTCAAGTCTCACTTTGCAATATTAAGTCCATCCCAAACATTTTTCAAACCTGTTTCGAATTCGTCTTCTTTACTTTTATTAATTTTTTTTTAATGAGACCACTTCAATTATGCGTCCAATATGTTTAGTTCAAAATATTGTCCTTACAAGAGATTCGACTGTATAATCAGTCGTATAAAGTTGGACCGCAGTTTGCTGTTCGCAGTTCAAATCACGAATCGCAAACTGCGGTCCAGGACGCGGGTCGCAGTTTGCAATTCGAACCACGAACTGCGAACTGCGATCTAACTTTATGCGACTTGTATAATCACTGTTCATTGATTTTTAGAACGTAGTGCCTTACCTTTCTACTCTTGTTTTGTCTCTATTTCTTTTATTCTATTTTTCTTGCATTTTTTCTTTTTCTACATTTTGTTAATCATAGATAAATAGCTGTTACATGTTCATCTGGCCAACCTTATCTAGAGATTCAGATATGAAAATGTACATGTGTATATAATGACAGGCATATAACAGGGCAATGGGTGGAATTTTGCATTCTCTTCAGTAGTTACAGAGGTATGCTGCGATCATCTAGAACATTTGTCTTCCTCCACAGTCAGATCTCAACGATTTCTGCATTAATATTTATAATTATTATCTCAACATCATCTGTGTCTCATTTCATCGCTACATTATGTAAATTGTCGGCATAAAATCAAATAATTTCACGTTCTTCAGCGGTGCAAAATCTAAAACATACTTCAGTTCACTGGGCCTTAGAATACAATTTCTGCATTCATATTCTGATAAATGTCAATGAATTAACGCTTCAATGATAAATATTGTATGTTACAATAGTTACCTATGTATATTCAGTAAGGAGTTTCATTGTAAACAAATAATTTGTATTAAATAAGCAATTACTTTATTGAGAATCATTTTATGATGATATACATGTTAAACTGTGTCTTTTTGAAACGCCGAGAAAATTTTAAGAACTAATGTGCATATCTATGTATGTATGTATGTATGTATGTGTGTATGTATGTATGTATCTGTATGTTAAATGTTAATATTATTTATTAATGTTTATCAGATTAAGGTACCTCATTATATAAGTGTAAGTGTTTGTAAATACAAAGCCGCACGGCTGCGGCTGTGATCCAGTGGTTAGTGCGCTGGACTTGTAACCCGGAGATCGGGGTTCGAATCCCGGTCGCGGCAGGTCATACCCTTTTATGAAAATTTGACAAAAATGTCGATTTTCTCCATATGTGGAGAAGTTGCCGGTTCCTTGTGAAAGGGTAAGTGAATACTGGTTAGTATACAGTCAAGGAAAACTGGTTAGGTGAACCAGTCGCCGTATATAACTGAAAAATTGTTGAAAAATGGCGTTAAACCCCAGTGACAATAAGTCACATAAAAGCAAACAAACAAACAAAGCCGCACCTTGTTACATTCAGGAAATGTCCATAACGTAGTGCTGCTAAATTAAAGTATTTTCACTAGTCTGATGTCCAGAAAATAAGTGATTTCAGAACAAGGGATTGAATTTGCGCTGTAAGAACAAAAAATCATAAACAGTATATTGTAAACGTGATGAATCTAATATCTTACGTTCTCCAGACTAGCAGGCTGTATGAATTGAGTGCGATATTTTAATAGCTATCATAATATTGAGAACACAATATCGTCTGGCGAAGAAAAGTGTTACCTCTATTAACAAACTGGTATTGTATTTCTGCCGTCCCAGAATGAAAACCGTTATGATTGATAATAAATATTACTTTACAGTTTTCTGTCAGCATAACAGGACACAAGAGACCATGTGTGGTTTATGATGTGATAATCTCCTTGTTTTACCCAAAGCATTATGGCTAGACCTTCCATGTGAAACAAATTACCCGTCATACAGTGGTGATAGGGTTCGTTTTTTCATTGTTTATTCATCTATGGTATCATAATATTTTGACTATGGTATAAAATACACACAATTTTTTGTTAATTCATTCACTCACACATTTTATGCTTCATATGATATTAGGCAATTAGTTTTAAGTATTTACTCCACGCCTTTAAACGAAAAAAAGTCATAAATTCCTATTATTCTGATCTTTAAAAACATCGATGTTTGTTCGGCAAGCTAAAACGGTATACCTTCCAAAAATAACCGTGTTGTTTTTGAAATGGGGGGGTCTTGGACGATACACTTAACTCTGTTATTATTCAGCTATTACACAGCATTTTTCCTTTGAATTTTTTGGACTAGAGGAACTTATGCTGATAAGAATGTATAACTTTGCTGTTCCGTTCACTTCTGTCTTGCTATACGTTTCGTCATACACAAATAATCAATCTAAGCTTATTTACCAGTTATCTTAACAAGACATATTTGTGTGTAATTACATACCGAAATCTGTTAGCCCATTGTGGAAAATGAAAAGTACATCTATTATTCATAAGCTACGGTGGCTTACATTGTACAAGGGAACATCAATTATTCACAGGCATACGGTCCAAAATTAGTTTAAATTAGCGGCCAATTAGATTAAACTACACCGTAAGGTCTCGTATAAATATTTACAGAAAACAAGTTAATTTACTTAGTGCATTAATAGTTTCTTTGAGATTAGCAATTACAGACATCTTCAGTGAATGGAAAATAAAGAATGGAAAAACTGAACGACTCTGTCATGGATTTCTTGGAATTAACGTTTATTTTCCCAGACAATGTAGGCGTAGTTCAAAAGCGAACCAGCGGGTCATGTTTATTTTAAACTTTGAACCAAAACAATCGGAATTATTCTAATTTATGCTCCATAAAACAGACCACCAAGGCACTGACAAAGTTGTTTATTTCAATTCTGTAACCAAGAATTAAGAAAGCGAAAATAATTTTCAAATGTGAAATTAATACTACTTAAATTCTACGCTAAGAATCATTCGGTACAAATGTACGCATGTTTCCTACCCATCTAAACTCAGCCACATTGGTGATTTACACGACGAACTTTCCCAAATCATGTTCCTTCCATCTGAAACATTTGGCAAACAAGCATCTAGATAATATATTGACTCAGTTTTTATACTTAAATTGTGTAAGAAACGTTTGCTAAGCGATTAATTTGTCCTAAACATTGCTGTTTTTTACAAAACTCGCGCAGTACGGAAGAAAAAGTCACAAATGACTCTATTGTGATGGGCTCATTTGATCTGATAAACTATGCGCATGTTATCATAATTTATGTCGGCTTCATTTTACCGTCTTCAAACTGCCGAATGTCTGTCGTGATGTAACAAGAACAAACATTTCTCAGACGTACTTTCACTTATTTACCAAACGATTCTTTATGTTTCTATGAAGATAAATTGCAGCTGTTGATTAAGTTTTATTTAATAGAAATCACTGCAATACACTTCAGAATGAGTGGCGTAGTTTGCCAATAATCGGAGAGTTTTGTGGCAAGTCCAATGTTTTGTTGGCTCAGGCTTTTTGAGGTACTTGTAGTCTCACAGATATCAAGTTATGCGTGGTGAATTGTTTTAACAGAAGCAACGCTGGTCCTATCAGTGACAAACTGTTACAGTGTGTTACTCTTGTAACGAATTAGTCATTAAATTACAAATTAACACAGCGTTGAAAATACATAATAAGGGGTGACTTGGCAGCTACTTGGGTTAAAAAAAGTCTCATACAGGGTACATAATACAAAGGTAATTTATGTGGGACAGTGACAAAGTTTGACTAAGGGGAGTTACAGAAACCAATTCCACTTTGTTTTTGTGTTGTTCAATTGTCTCAATATTTCTTCAAACAAACGCTGTATGCATGAAGTATGAATGCATGATCCCACATACCATACAGAGATTGGGCTTAAAGTTTCAAACTTCTACATTAAGTTAATTCAGTAAATTATTATTAAAAGATCTGGTGCATACTCAGTGTACTTACTGATGATTAAAATAACTTTTTGTTATGAGTTACAGTGTCTTTACTGATAATTTGAACGTTAACTGACTATGTGCAAAACATTTCAAGTGAAAAAAAAATGTATACATATTTATCATTAGTTTAGTGTATACAGACAGATGTATTCAACAAGTGACTCCCACATTCGTTACAGAAGAACTACAAATAGGGCTTTAACGATATTAGCTTTTAGCAAACTCTGACAAAGCATCCGTTAACCTCTCATTAACTGAGCAATTAAAGGAACAATTGATTTTCCCGAAATGGTATTTAATACTTTGTTAAGGCACCAGTATTTCTTGCAGTCTAGAAAAATGAATGTATGCACTTGCTGTAGTTAATTGATTGGTGACATCGATAATCCCTTTGCAAGCGTCGTTCGTTCTGATGTTCAATTGTACTTGCTTTGTCAGAGCGTATAGTACTATACTTTGATGATGGAGAATCGTTCTAACGCAAATGAAAGCCACGCATTCCATGTTTCAGGGCCATGTAGAACATTGTATAACCGCAATGTAATGACTATGTTTGGATGAGATGAGCAAATACGAGACATCTGTTCAAGCCGGAAGAAATCGATGACAAATTGCTATATTTAAGAAAATATTTCACTAATTCCACAGTAATTATGTAAATAAAGACTGTCTTTGATATTGAAAATTCCATAAATACGGCACCACTCAATATCCTGTGAATGTTAAACAGGCAGAATGCAGGTCAGAACCAGCTCCTGGTTACGAGCTTGTGCTGCATGAGAACATTGACAGGAGCCGAACATTTGTTACGGTGATGTTCTTTGGGATGACTCAATATTTCCAGTACAGATTCTTTTAACAGACCTGTAGATAAACCCGCCAATGTTTTGTCCAGTTTGGTAATTGTTGTTATAGTTGATATTTATTGTTGATAATTCTTACTAAGTACTTTTATGATGTATTTCATTAAAGTGTTAAAAGTTAATACATGTATAAAATTATATCTATATGTACATGTGTGTTCATGTAGGTACTGCCAACTAGGATGTGTATATATTTGTTTCAATGTATGCCAGGATGCGTGTCTTCAAAGACTCAACATGGCATTTCTAAAAGTAAATACATATATTTGCATATTTGCCTACTTGTCTCTATTCGACATTTTGACAAAATATTTTACATGGGGTGTCTGGTGTTGATGTCCATGGCAGTTTCATGCGTACTGTGATCACATTAGACGATGTTAATGAAAGAAACATGGAAATCCCATACAGATACTTCAGTAACATTCTTGTATGATTTATATTTCCACTGGATTAAATGCCTTGTCAGAAAACTACCCTCTATCAATGCGTACTTCATATTTATACATTGACTAATTATACAAAGGGCAAAGACTGAACATTAATCGCCGTTATATGTTTCCTAACACTCCCTAGGGTGTCTATGACATTTGTACCATTTTGGTGAGAGTATTTACCACTGTATCTCCAGTTCACGGGCAGCTGTTTTATCAGAGTTTATTTTTACGCGGTACGGTTTAGTGATGAGACAAGGAAGCACAGCTCAATGGGAACTCTACATTCCAGGATAACAGGACGAGTTCAGATTACAAACGTGTCCGGTTTACAAAGGATTGCCAGAATAGAGAGGTCCTAATTATAGAGGTTCTACGTACCTCGTTACGTAAACAAAATGATGTTATCTCTTGAGTATAATCTTACTGTTGACTTTTTAATATAACTCACAGGTAACGCTTGTTTTGACGTCCATATGATGAATGTGGGTTCGATTAGGACTTTCACTTTTTCTACCATGTAACATATTTCCTACACGTGGCACACCAAAAGGAATTATTTTTAGAAACAGTGTTACTTGTTTCGGACAAATTTAACACAAATTACGAACACTGCGTTGAAACCAGTTGTTGACTCTTTAAAACTGTATTAAGTAAATACTGTTTATCGCACGTGTAAAAACTCCGGGTGACCTATTGTGTCAATTTACCATCATTAAAAAACGAATGTACAAAGTTTTGTGCAAAATTATAAGCACAAGGCATTGATTTTTTTCAAAAGCAATCCGAGCAATTTCTGTTTAAAAGACAACATTTATTTTCAAAAGTATTATGCACGGTGCAATTCTTTTATTAAAACAGCCTTGACTTTGTTTAACAAATATCGCCTTTATCATAGCGAGAAATTTTGTCAAATTGAAATATACACAAAATCTGCCGCTTGAAACTAATAAGTTACCAAGGAAATGCAACAATTTTGACAGTTTTGACAGCAATTTTAATAATTAATGTGAAGCTTAAATGACATCCGAAATTGTCAAACATTTCCGATACACATTAAGTACGTACGTGGAAATATCAAAGGCTCAAAATAACAGAAATAAAAACATAGCATTAATCTCCGTAATACCGTTCATCACGACGTGTTAAATAAATGGATTGGGTCACGTGACGGACGCCATGTTATTTGCGCCCATCACAGATAGACGGCTTTAATCTTGACACTTTTAAATATCGTTACTAGACATGGAACTCTCAAATAACTCTGCATTAAGACTGAAAATCAAATTAACCCATACAAATCGGATACTGTGATAAAAAGATTTTCGGTCTGAAATGTTTCTTTATGGGCATAAATGATGTTGAGAAAATCCATATTAACAAAATAAAATCGCGCATAGCTATGTTGTTCCCTGTAAAAGATGTTTAAGTACATTAAGAAGTGGAATAAATGCCCAGAATTCGTCATAAAATAGAGACATCGTGCGGAGATATAAGCAGTGTTTGGACAAGGCTCCGTTATGAATTTATACTCGCATTATTATCTCTGATATTAACAAATTCCTCTCGATTTCAAGAGCTCTTGAAATAAACAGTCCTTTTAAGCACCACTGTAGCAATGCTAACAAAAAGATTACAAGTGTACATGAAACATAAACCATATTCAGAAGAGTTATTCACTGTAAGAAGTGATTGTTATCTCATCAAATAGATTGTACCCAACTTAACATTTCTAGCATACATAGGAAAACAAGGGCTTATATCTTATATCAAGTGACCCCACGAAAAAAATGGACTCTTTTGTTAAAGGGTCAAAATAATGAAATTAAAGAATAAAAGTTGCAATATCAATGAAACCTTTATGAATGTCAATTATTTACCAATCAACGTATGATTTAATTAAGTTAATGAGAGTCTCACATGCTTCTAACAACAGTGTCCTTAATTATCTAATTCTGTTGTTTCGTAGCCACTGATTTCTTTGAAGTCTTTATCGTAGAAATAATAAACAAATCATTAAGCACACACAATATTTATTGATCTCAAGACGCCGTATCCTTTTGGAGGTCAGAAGGCCCACAACGTCCAACAGATAACACGATTCTAGATGTCGTACGTTGGTATAAAATTTAACTTTTTTCGTCATTTGGTCATAGCGTAAGACTTAAAATCATTTGTTTTATTTTGTATTAATAATTGTGTAACTATAAATGTCATTACTGACCAAAATGTCCCAAATCTTTCAAATATTTGTAAGACAGTGTTAAGACAGCGACATAACGAGCAGGCAAAATTAATGTACCCATTGTGGTTTTAAACACCGAATTTAACAATATCTCACAAATCGTAGACCATTTAACAATGGCAGTAAATACCGAGCCGGATGTGAAAGTTGATGATTTAACATCCCAGCTACGCCATTTTAGGGCCGTCGCCGCATTTTTTCGCGGTCTACAAATCCAAGTAATATTTTAAATAAACGAAATATCGTTAAAGTCACTGATACTAGTGACATTAACAGCTGAATGTCATTAGTTTTATATGACCCTACGGGAGGTGACATCTAAACTGTTAACAAGTTTTCGCTGTATGTTTCGTTAAAACGACCAATTAAGCCAGCGTCAATTGGAGGATGCTGGTCATAAAATAAGTGCGGTTTTGTCTAAGAGGATTGCGAATTTTTGAGTCTATTCTTCTGAATAATTAATCTGGGATTTAGTTAGAACTAATTGCTATTAAAACCAACTATGTCTTGAAAATCAAATTATAATGTACGCAAACGATTATCCAAAATGGGGCACATCTCAAGATAGATATTTCTGCACGCGATTTAGCCATCATGGTTTTTTTGTTGGGAGGGGATTGGTTTCATATTCGAGAGAATTGTTGTTCAACTTTACCAAATAAAATATGTATCTACTTATTATCTTAGAGTTTGTTCAAATAAACACTTTGTACATTCAAACAAGCCGTACTAATATTGTAATGTTTAACAACCGCCTATAAAACATGTAAATAATTCTTTTCGTGTTTTGCAAACTGGGAATGACATGAGTGTGTTTGAAATGGTACAAACGTCTCCGAACTGTAACAACCCACACATAACTGAAAAGAGCATTTATTGATATCATTCTGAAGCACATAATGGAGCCTGATGTACGTTTAAAAAAAGCAGGATTGGTGCTCCGTAGCTTTTGGAGTCCTTGAATTTTAAAAACTGCTTATTTATAGTAATGAATATTTTGAACTACATACATGCTAATGAAGAAATGTTTATAAATCTGCATATTTAAGCATAAATATTACAAACAAACAGAATAGTATTAAAACCAACTAATGTATTCAAACAATATTAAAGTATCACAATCCATAATGTTGACGTTATGGTTACAGTGCAACCTCTCCAGAGCGGTCCTCTCTTGAGCAACAACCTCCCCTCAACAACAGCATGATTTTCCCACTGTATGATTTTACTATAAATGAACCCCTCTAGAGCAACTACCTCTCAACAACAACAACAACATAATTTTGCTTCTCAGAAATTGCATTGCTTTGCGGAGGATGTACTGTACAACGAAGTCTTACACAAGTATTTATCAGAAATAAATCGACTTAATTAAACTAAACACAAATATGCAAAATTAGAAATATTTTATTAAAATAATGTGACTAAGGTTTTAAATTTATGTTTCATAAAATGTTAAGTCAACTCCGAACTTCGCCACCTAAGTATATTATTAGCGATTATGTTTGTAAAGATTTGCAGAGAGTTTAAATTAGATAGTAGCGATGCTTTAATGTCACGCTAACAAGACATTTGCGATGTCAACACTTCTAATGACACGTAAAAAACTCAAAGAGTTTGTTTGAAGGCGAGTACATCGCAGCTAAAATGAAAATTTAAAAAAATATATTTCCATGTACTCAAAACCATCACAATGACTAAAACGTGGAACTTAAATGTATGCTGGCATTTTAGGAGAGTTTAAATGGAGTGGTTGTTGATTGGAAAGCGGTCGATTAAAGTTAGGCCCATCAATATAAATTGTAGCTGTGATTATTTGTTGTGTCTGCAAATCAGACACCAGCTTATCAAAATAAAGTCCTGATCTGTGAAGTTTTTTGTTCGATGGTTTCATAATTTCATTTTTTGAAATAATTCTGTGAAATCAATAACCAAATCAATAAACCACTTTTCACATTTTCGTGAATATTCATGAATGTGAATATCATGAATGTGAATATTCATGCATGTGAATATCATGAATGTGAATATCATGAATGTGAATATCATGAATGTAAATACTCATGAATGTGAATATCATGAATGTGAATGTTCATGAATGTGAATTTTTGAATGTGAATATCATGAATGTGAATATCATGAATGTGAATATTCATGATGGTGAATATTATGATTCGTTTTCTTAATCCAGAATGTTAACACTGGATATAAGAATGCTGTCCATCATCAGATATCATAAGAGCTTTGAATGATATTTAATAAAATCACCATAATCTTTCACAGAAAGCGCGTGATTCGCGCTTCAATGCCCAGTTTTTGAAGACCATCATAAAAACTATATGGTTCTACATTTATAATGATACAAATTATGACGTTCTTGTATTAATTCTGTCAGTATTTAAAAAATTAAAGTATCTCTTTCCTCTTCTAGTTATCCTTACTGTAAATATCTACAGACACAAGTTAAATAAACCATCATTGTGTTACCTCGGGTAATTATTGACTTACTCACTAATTCTGTTAAGTTCTAATTAAACCAGTTCTTCTCGTTTAAGTAATTTAATACAATACAACTCTAGTTCTGGTAATGTAGCTAATACCGTCAGTCCTCAAATAAGATTACAATTCCCTGGTTCTTATTTAACTGTGCATTAGAAAAAAGACAATGAAAAACGCATGCTTCCAGTGTCTTTGCCTGAAGTGGTAAAAATGAAAGCTGAAACCTAAGCATTTCAATGGAAATTACCAAAAAAACTGTACTTATATGTTCGAAGACTTTTTATGCAAGCTAGGCTCCGAATATTCTAAATATATACATGAAAATTGAGCATGGATACGCACGAACTCTGATATTGCGATACTAGTATTATGGGGAAACATAAGGGAAAAATGTAAGATTGAGATACGAGAAAAAGTGACGAACAATGACGCTAAAACGTTCAGTAGTGTTCTTTATATCGTTCACAATGAAACTGTGTTACCGGAAGTGAATCAACAAAAACCGGAAGCGGCTTGCTTCCATGAAAACATCAAAATATTTTGCAATGTGTCACAAAAATATCGAAAATTCATAGTTAAAATTTGGTATTTTTGTTGTCATAAGATATGTTTTATGATCTGCGAATTTTATCATTGTCCCTAACTCCTCGTTTCTGATGGACTGATAAGTGTCTGCTAATCTTTAGCCCTTTCTGCTGTTCTTGGAATTCAAACTTATATAAATTCCCATTTCACCGTTTCATTTTCGTAACCTGCCCTAAAATATGTGATTGAAAATACTTCACCAAAGTAATTAGTTTACATAAAATTACCAGCATAATTAATCAATTTAATTTCAATTCAATCAATTACAAAAATGATTGTGCTTTAACAACATTTAAGCTCCGAGATCTACGGAAAGGGTTCTTTAAATAATTTTAAACTGTTAATTAATTGCAGAAAAAACGACAAAGTCTTTGCTGGTTGCAATTAAATGACGCCGACATTATTTGATCTGACTTGTTTTTATTTGTTTCACTAATACTTTGGTTTGATGTTTCAATGCACATTAAACAACTAAAGAACAGAAATTAAGTGTATATTTCCTTTTGGAAATGTTTGCACGATGTGTTGTTTGTTTGTTTTGGGCTTGCTTGCTTACTTGCTTGTTTGCTTGCACGCTTGTTTGCTCGCTTGCTCGCTTGTTCGTTTGTTTAAATTTGCTTTGTTCGTTATTTTGAGCTATGTCGTGTTGTTTTGTGTAATATTATTTGCTAGTGGTATTTGACACGTCCATTTCAAATGGGGGTTACTTTAACGCTGTTTCGACAAAGTGTCTGATTCCTGTGTCATAATTCCATTTAATTAGTATGTTTTAATTGAATAGTTGAACATCATATATATTCTATTGAATAGAATAGAAAAGAATTTATGTTAACTGATTATTATGGAAGAAAATAAATTTCACATGGAAAGAATAGAACAGAATATGTTTAAACTGAATAGAATGCTTGTTACCAGAATAGAAGTATACAGAGCACTCATGGCAGAATAGAATTTCAAAAATGATTTACATCATCATATAAAAGAATTGTACTTTCAAGAACTGACAAAGCTGAAACTGTGACAGAAATGAACCGAGTAGCACCAGGTACAGTCAAACCTGTGTTTGCAGCCATCCACGAATAACGACCACCCTGCGAATAAAGGCCATTTTTTCGAAAACCGTCTTTGATTATTTAGAACAAACTGACGTCCGAATAAAGACCAACTGTCAATAAGAAATGGAATCAACTTTATTAGGATATAATGGGTTTCTATATTCCATTGTACTAGAATGAACTTAAATAGATAAAGAGCAGAACAGAATAGAACAGCCTGAACAAAGTACACACAAAAGATCAAACCAACGAACAACCACACAGAACAAACAGAACTGAGTTGTACAGAGACGAATTGAAAACAGTTAAATTAGGTTGAATCAGAATAATGTTATAGAATACATCAGTAAGTAATAGTTTACATCGATTTTAATGTGTAAAAATAACAAATTCTTCACAAATGACCACAAAATCATTTTCTTAACAATCTGTCATTTCTATGAATGATATTTTTGATAAAAAGTATGTCTTATGACTCTGAGAATCTGACTAAGAATGCAGGGTTACGATTGGTCAGAATTAAGACTGAACTCTGGAGTAAACACTCAGGCGCTTGTATGTTTAAATTGATCACCAATCTCTGTTATAAGACCCTCACATCAAGTATTGTTACACAGTTAGGAGCAGTCCTCCAACGCACTTAAATATATTAACTCACGTAATAAAGACTGGGGAAAATTTTCCAGCTGATGAGCATGTGATGAATGGAGAGAACAGTAATAGGGACGAGATAATGTTAACATGACTGCTTAGAAAATAATGATATCTATGACATTTACACGACTGTAAGTTTAACATTTCAGTTTGACAATTTAAACCAGAAATTATACTTTAATGCATCATTCTTTGTTCACAGTAAATTATTTAAGTACATAGTGTGAATTTGACTCGTTTTCGTCGACATAACATTTTTTCCTTTGTTGTTAATGAAATAGAAACGATTTATGACAGTATTGTCGTAAAAAACTTTGAAACGATTTTGATCTAATATTTTATAATGACAAAGACATTTATCATAGTCTTGCAATTAAACTAAAGAAAAAAAGCAACTGTGAAAAGTGTAGTATTAAATTGATTAATTAGACTTCAATAAGAAATAATGAGATTTTCTTTTCGAACTTTCTGAATCTTTGGACATTAAAATGAGTTTTAATTACGGTTAATAGGCTATAGACTGTAATGTTAAAGAACTATTGACTTTAGTCCTATGTGTTTGTTTAGTGTGATTTATTGGTCTTGTTTATATTACGACGAAGATCGTTAGTTTAAGTTGGAATAAAATGTCTGGATTTTACAGCAATTAATAATGTTGATTGTAAACCCAAGACGGTTAGGACATTAAAACTATACGAACTGACATTTGGTTTGCATGGAAAATTGTCGTAAAATGTACAAAATTAAAATATTGATGAGAAAGCACCCCACCCGGATTTAGTAGAATGAAAATAAAATAACTAATATGAGAACAAGAATAATTCTCAAGATTAATTTAATATGTAAAAGTCTTCATAAAATGTACTTTGATATTTTTTTCTGATCTGTTCAGTTCCGATCCTGTATTGGCAATAATTAAAACATCGTTGCTAGGTAACAATGTTAAATAAGTCTTTCTCGGTGACAATTTCAAGAAATTCTATATTGGAGACTATTTTAAGAACATGTAACTGAGATTCCAAAAACAACACACCAAAGATAACGCAGCTAATGCGTAAATTTTATTTGGTAACATTTTAGTTACTAATGAAATAATCAGTTCATTATAAATATACCGCGGAAAGTCTCTTTAAAGTGTAAATTATTACTTGTACCAGGCTTAATCACTGGTGTGAAATATATGTGACTAGAAAATGTATGTGCATGCTGTTTATATATTTAATAATAACACTTATTAAGACTAATCGTGTACAGAAATGTTTTTGTTGTGTTACATGCCAGATGCGTTGTTTAATATCCAAATCAAAAAGGTACATTTAATCAATCATTAGTATAGCGCAGAAATTCTCAGGAATGTTATTTTTAAATAGCATTTTAGATTTATCTTCAACAATACGAGATTTTGACAAAAGACTGTCCGTATGATTTAATTTTAAATTATAAATAATGATATACATGTATTGGAACAGATAACCTGCAATCTAACTTTAGTGTTTCATTTTTTTTTTGTTTTTTGGTGTCCGTAAAATTTGTCGCTAAATGCTGTACCTTGATCGTTGAAAAGTTCAGAAAAAAACAAAAGCCGAAAAAAGACAGGAACTAGAGACAAAAAAAATAGTAAAAAGGCCGACAGAGGTCTATTGATAAAGCATGATATGACAGATTCTGGTACATACGTCTTTGTATACCTAAAAACTAACTCGTTATGTCGCAAATTTGTACAACAAATGAAAAATACTTACAAACGACCGAAGTCCCGCTCTGAAGAAATAAAAAGAAACACAGCACAATTTCAATACAATCCGAGCAAGAACCCATTTTGTCTTCAGTAATGTAAACACCGAGTGAAAATTCTTCTACAAGAAATGTTACAGTGTCGTATGTGTCATGTAAACTTAGTTTTCTAACTTCACTTTAACATGTACCGCTTGAGGAGCAAAACCACTTTACAATTACAAAATGTATTCTCATCTATCCTTTAACTATGAAATCCAATTTCGCAGGTTAAATCATGCAAACAATGACCGCATGGTATTTCATACATATTTAATTCCATTGGAAAAGTGGCAATTATTTAATTTAGCGCCATACCGTTTAACCAGCCGAAGTTCCGCGCTATAGTCATCTTTTCTACAGCGGAAAATTTCAACCAATCAGAGATCGCATTACAAAAAATCGATGTTTAGTATCCGACTCCAAACCACAAATATACTGCCACTTTTGATGGGTCAATTTACGCTTCCGTGATATATAAGCAAATATTCAACTAATTGAATTACATGATACAATTAATTTTGTCAAAATTTTTCTTAACCTTTTAAAGAAATGATCCTTTGATCACTTGTGCGCTCAGAGTGGCTCATATTGGTCAATTTCCCGATGGTTTGATCCCTTGAAGCGATTTCTTAATGAGTTCCTTATCCAGATTTTGTCACCATCAACCACTTATAGCAATCTGTTAATTGTCATTAAGATGTTTATTCCGCGGGAGAAATCTCGGTTTCTCTTTGTTAAATTACTACTTGGGCAAAAAACGTACATTTTCTCCGACAGTCTAGCTGGTAATAAATTGTTTTCAATCAAGAGGACGATATTGAAGGATGGCATTTTTACCAGGCTAACTTTAGAATTTAATTTCATCAAATAGAATTTGTAGAACGTCAATATCGGGATAATAGGTTTATACATATACACTTAACGTTCAATTTGACCAGGCTTGTATTTTTAATTTCAGTAAAACCGCGATTTTGAGATCACCTTTGGTATTAAAAACTGGCCTTAATATTTATATGGAGTCTATGTCGAGATGAAATATAGAAGAACTAGGATATATTTTACATAAAAAACTGGTCCGAAAATAAGTGTTCGTAATATTCGTATGGTTTGAATATTAAATGGGCTTTGAATTGTGTGTAATCGGGTCTGATAAATGTGAGGACAAAGTAATTGATGATTAAATTAAGTAAATGGTATTGTTACATACTCGAGACTATCATTTCAGAAGCATTCAAATGTCTATGATTATCACATTGTATAATCAAATACAAAAGGTTTGAATAACGGTGTAAATCACATGAAATATGGTTTTTATCTTCTCTTCTTTTATCACTCCACGAAAAATGTGCTTAACTGACCCGAATGGTTATTTATTCAGTGTTACATACATTGAGGATAGTTATACTAATGTTGTAATTGCCAATTCATAACAATAAAAAAAGTAATACACTACACAACCCCTGAAATCTGGACTCCCTAAAAACCGGTATTCCCTTAAAAGCGGGCGATTTTTCAAGTTCCATTGTTTGTCTTCTATAATCATTAGTTCTCTATAAACCGGAATTCACAGAAAACCGGACTTATGGTCCAGTCCGAAAGGGGCCCGGCTTTCAGGGGTTGCACTGTACATACAATCACCGAATAAAAGTGTATGGGACTTATTGAAAACCAAAAGTCGTAATCTAATTAGCCTTTTTTTATCTGCAGTAAGTTCAATGTTCCCCTTCTTTTTCCAACCCGAAACAAACCTGCTCTTATTTCATTTTAATATTTCCCGATCTTGCAATGGAATCAGGATCCACATCACCACAGGCGCGTAATTTTCATCATTATTATAGTTAGGTTGAGTTCATTTCAAGTCGCTGTAATGATTCATCATTTCGGAACATCTCGGGCGTGTTCGCTTGATTTTATTGACCGAAATATTCTGAGTATTGAGAACGATTTATAAATCCCACAAAAACATGGGAATTATTGAGTGGCCCCTAATAACCCTATATGACACATCAACTCCGCTGACAGATGGGGTTATCGACAGAGGAGCAATCACAGTAATTGATTTCACATTTCTCGTCTTAATGTTTGGTAACTTGAAGAAAATCAAATCATTAATTATTGAACACACATACATGTGATAATTACATAAATGGTTGAACACATACAAAGGCACGAACAATTATTTATCAAGTTATTTTTTCAATACAATTTTCGTTTTTAAAAAGAACACGATTTCATTCATTCATTCATTCATTCATTCATTCATTCATTCATTCATTCATTCATTCATTCATTCATTCATTCATTCATTCATTCATTCATTCATTCATTCATTCATTCATTCATTCATTCATTCAAAAAGTGTGACGTAAACCTACAATGACATGAAATAATAAATTAATAAATAAAACGCACAATAAATTAATTCTTGAAAACACTGTGGAATAAAGAGGATACTAATTCATAAAAATATACAATAAAAACATTATGGTAAAATTACGTGACAGATATTCTATTTAATCAAATTTTAAAACTTTTTTATTTTAAGACTTTGGTACAATTTTTTGCAATTCCTTTTCCTGAGAAAAGAATCCGCATTTGTTACTTTTTTCTCGGCGATTTTAAATTTGGGGGAAAACGGCTTTTATTAACAAATG
This sequence comes from Lutraria rhynchaena, assembly GCA_008271625.1. Taxonomy (NCBI): domain Eukaryota; kingdom Metazoa; phylum Mollusca; class Bivalvia; order Venerida; family Mactridae; genus Lutraria; species Lutraria rhynchaena. Next base: position 3,793,402 of record VIBL01000005.1, on the reverse strand, counting down.
TTTCAACTATGATATAATCTACATTATGACAGTACATTTAATATCTAAAACAGAGATAAAATTTTAGTTGGGGTATTGTGATCATGAGTACTTTTTCATCCGTATCTTTGTGGCATGTTCTTTTTCCCAACTTTTGATAATTTAAGGAGAATATTTGAATTGTTGTTACAAAGATAAAACTCATGTTTAGCGCAAGCCGTTAAAGTTACGGGTACATGATATACATATATTATCTCATGATTTTAGATTCTGTGCCAATTATTCTTCATCATTTATATTGTCACTGGGGTTTAACGCCGTTGTTTCGACAATTTTTCAGTTATATACAGCGACCGATTCATCTAATCATTTTTCCTGGACTATAAATTAACCAGTACTAACTTACCCTTCCACAAGGAGCCAGCAACTTCTCTACATATGGAGGAAAATCGACATTTTTGTCAAATATTCATAGAAGGGTATGACCAGCCGCGACCGGGATTCGAACCGGGATCTCCGGGTTACAAGTCCAACGCACATCATTCATAAAGGACTATTCCCAGTTCTATATGTTAGTGTTGTTTTATTATAGTTTTATAGTCTTAACTTCTTGATTCAGGCGATACATAGACAGAAAGGTAGACATAGATTCAGTAAGCACGTTTATACATACTGTATTGTATTAAGTAAAATTAGATTATAATAATCATACAATATGAGCTAAAGATATGATTATCAACGTCCCGTTAGAGATGACCAACTATTAACACAGAATCTGTTTATTTGTCCGTAAGTCTGACAATATATTACCAGTATCATCCAGTCAAGCTTCATAAAGAAACTGGAATTTTAGCAATATAACTACAGACATTTTACACCCTAAGATTATAGAGTACATGCATTTGTTTTTACTATCCTACATAATCATCTATCTGTTTATTAAGCTAGGTTTATTCTGTGAAAACAGTAAAGCATGTCTTAGTTGTTATGTACTCTAAAATCCTCAACGATGTTGAATCGTTATTTTGAGTTCGGCTTCATCTTTTATCGTGATGATTCGAATACGTCATAAGTTCGATCGCATAAAATATAGACATTAATATTCAACTGCAACATCGATGCCACCAATATTCACTTATTTCACAACCATACGAACGTATGATCAAACAATGTAGAACACATTTACTTTAAGAACCATGGACGAGTCCTGGTCCTGTGTGCCATTTAATCTGTTGAATATTAGTCTGAATCGTCAGCTTTGCCCTGTAGATCTGTGCGCTGTATTCTGATAAGTGTTTTTATTTTCTGTTGCAATAGTTCCACGATGCACTTTTATGCTCTTTACAACAGTACGAGTAGCTTGATATATTTTACCCAAATGTCCATCTCCATCCTAAGTAACTCTGATCCCAAATGCTCTGTCCCTCTTGTCTTTGCTTTGCACCGATATGCTGTGATAAGTCTGGATATGTTCCGGCATTCTCTGTACCATTCCGATTTTCTGCACTACATCTTTATTTATGCTTTGCTCCGATATGCTTTTCTTCGCTCCAAACGTCAAGCTCCGTTCCGTTTTTACAGTGCTCTGTTCTGATATGTTCTTTTATAATTCAATATGTGCTCTTTTCTCCGATATGACCCGATAATCGCTGTCTTGTTATGTCGAACAAAAGATTTTTTTGTATTCCTATACCTACTGTATGACTTAAAAATGAAAATTAAAGTTTCCTATATGTGCATGCATCAATATATTTCACTTTTTACACTGATAATAAAAAATCATGAAGCCAAATAAAATAAAAATGCAAACTTTTAAGTACTCCATGTTAATCTAATTGAAGATACATATTTTGTGAAATAAATTTAGCTGTTATGTATGTCTATGTCTATATGTAGTATCAGTTTTAGTATCAGTTTTAGCTATTTGGTATGGCTATTTGATAAAAAGATCCCTGTTAAAGTTTTTTGTTTAGCTAACAAATTGAGTGCAGCTAAAAATAAGGGGTTCTCGAATCGAGTGGTTATGGTCGTATATAAGTAATTGATAGACCCTTATCGCCGTGAGTTCTAATCTCACACAAAAGCAAACACATTTCATACGTGAGGACGCTGTCCAGCTAGCTTACGGCAGGTCGGTGGCTCTACTCAGGTGTGCGCCTAGGAATTCCAGCACCATTAAAGCTGGACAACTTGCTAAATAACCCCGGCTGTTGGTGTGACGTCACACCCCAGTGAAAAAAAAACGAAAACAGTATTGTTCTTTGTACAGTCATACACATATGAAATAAACACGGCGTTGATATTCACGCACAAAGCAAATAAAATATATTGAGTGCCTCTATGAAAATTATTGGTAACAGTAACTGTATTGTATAAGATATAAACAGTAAAGTAGAGTTATTCATTATCTAAAGCATGGCCCTAAAAGTATATCAAATTCCTCACATGAAGTAGACAAACAAAAATTGATGAGACTCTATAGCAAGCACAATAAGTACTCAGGGTTCCTTGTATATGTGGTTATTCCAACAACAGGCCTGAAAGAAACCTTCACCAAAACAGTGAAGATATGATTACCAACAGTAAATCAGAATTACGTATATAAGGATAAACTTTAGGGAAAATTGTTTTTCACAAAACAATGGCTATAATTAAATCTACTATTGTATATTACCTATTGGAAAACATAAATCGATAGGAATGCAGATTTGCCCCCGGAACAGTTGTACGATTTATAACGCTCATAGCAACCAAAATATTGTACTATAACGGAACGGTCTATAATTAATATACAGAATCGCCGAAGCTTACTGATAGAAGATGATTGAAATCTTGAATACAAAGTACTGAACAGGAAAGCACGCGAACATCCGATACCATTACGAAAGTATGCTTTTAAATTGGTTCTTTGGGATTAATTATTTGATATAATTTTAGCTTCCCTCAAAATTGGAAATCTAGATAGAGTTACTGGAATTTTCATTGTAGCTGAAGAAAGTTAATTGCATTTGCAATCAATAGGAACAAGCATTCATTATCCATCATCGGAGTCATATTTTAGACGCTTGATATGATAAAAAAACCTCCAAACTGAGTCAATATTACCCTTGTCATCTTAGAAACTCTATTATCTTTGGAGAGATTATTTCGTAATACGATTATAAAGAGAAGTCACATGTATGTTTACACGTCATACATGTAAGAATGTAGAGCGCACGGAAGACTGGCCGTTCGTACACGTGTTGTTTAGAGTTGAAAGACTTTTTACCGTAGAGAAAAATAAATTAATGGATGCATGTTTTATAAACTATCAACAAGGACTTCAGACTATTTTCATTATGTCCTTCTGTCCAATGCATTAAATCCAGTCAATATCAACGCATGTTATTGTTGAAGGAAAACCGGTCATGTTTGAATTTATTATGACTGAAACATCGAACAGAAAATAAAGGATTGCATCTAATCTCCATCGTGTTAGTAGACTGAATTAATCATTTAAGAAACAGATATAGTATGTGCGTATGAAAACAGGTTGATAAAATCAAACATAGATAGACAAAACATGTTTAGGGACCATCGAATGATGAGTCCATTAGACTGCCAAGGGGTCCGTGTACCGGAGCACTCTAAACGTACAGGGCTATCTTGATGAATTTCTGTAAACAATCACCCCTGTGTATTAGAAAATGATTGTTAATTGGCTATTACTTCGGCAATTCTAAATTATGTTTATTTCAACACGCATTATGACGAATTATGCGTAATTAAAGACGCGGCAGATATCCAACTCAAAACGCGACACGCGTAAAGTAAATCGTAGTTGTTGATATCGGTAAGGGATACGTTTATAGGAACTCGCGGTGGATGATGTGGATAAGGGATACGTCTATAAGAAATCTTAGGGCCCGGTGATGGAATGGGATCCGATTTTAGCAAATCGTCGCGATTGATATCGGAATGGCATACGTGTAAAGTGCAGTGACTGTTGTTTTGGTGCAAAACAAAAGAATTAAATGTTGATATTAAATGTTAACAATTTGTAATCGAGTTCCTTTGGCGTCTTATAAAAGGAGTAAATACTACATTGTATGTAAACATTTCATCAGATAATTAATTCATCTTTTCACCTCTGATATCACATTGTTAGATGCATGCAAGTACTTTGATGGTGATAATAGGATCATTATGTTTCAATTACCAACCGAATTGTAGCAAAAATTGGCACAAAGGTGTAGAAAAACAACAGCAGTTTGTGTCCAAAATATGCTTAAGTAGCCGAATTTCCAGACAGAAATTTGAGTAAAAAAGCTTTCAGACTGAAAATGTCAAAAACATCACAACTCTATGAGATTCCCAGCGTTATGATTGTAAGAATATATTTTATTTCGTCTGACAATAAAGCAATTTGCTGTTTTCTCTCAAGCACAAATATTGTTTTATTATGAATGTGGGCTTACTCCGTTCCTGACAGGGCTATATTATCCTGTTGTAACTACAGAAGTTAATTACCGTATTTATGCCCAATTTGTCAGGGACGTTTTCCATATAAGGATGAAGCCAGCGCACAGCGTAACCGTTCGCTTGTCGTATTTATTTGAATATATGACAAATCTGAACACAGACAATAAATCACGCTGAGCGATCAAAATGAACATCGTGATAGAGTAAATATTCCGGAAAAAATAACAATCATAAAGTAGGTTTATTTTGCGGCTCCGCATCTCTATCTGAGGCGAAATAGAAATAATTAACCGTTTTGTCGGTTCGTGTATTATACGGATCCCCGGAGAATATTACTTTTGAAAACTACTCTATGGTTATTTCGTTTTTAGGAAATAAGAATTAATTATAGCGAATGACTTTTTTGCAATTTAAGTTCAATTTTGGTTTGAACATCTTTAGAAGAAAAATCATGTTGCACTATAAAGCTAAATGACACTTTGGAACTTAAATACATTTATTCCTGTATTACAAAATAGTTTTTGCTTTATTAATGACTGTAAACTGAATTAATATATACTCTCACTCTCTCGGCAGATAAAAACGGGGGAAAACAGCATAAACAATAAATTGAGGCTACTTAAATATTTGTTAATCTTTTAAACGATGATAAATAGGAACAATATGAAAAAAAGAAATTTAATTGATAAATGTTTGTCATTATTTTTTGGAACATATCACGAAAATAGCTTACATGTAAAACTAATATGCTTACGTTTGTTTAAAAGTTGCATGATGAGGCTAGATGTGAATAATGATAAAATATATTCTTTCAAATATGTCTATCTGATAACTGTATAAAATTTCTGACGGTGAGACAAGACGACTGAAGCAAGTGTAGACCACGAACGCATTGACTATAAACCATCTAAACAACATAATTAAATTACCAATTTGATGACGGCATATTGGAAGACTGTCCAGCCTTTAGAATGGTTCTGCTCTTTTATAATGCTTTCATATATGGCGATATTAAAATCAGGAAAATTAGGAGCTAGTTAAAACGATTTCAGACAGGAGTATTCATTAATTAAGAATAGCATGTCCTTAGTACAAATTGGTTTATGAAATCAATTTGTCTCTAATTTGTTTTTATCAAAATACATGTAACCGGTCAGTTATCCCCAGTTTTATTTATATTGCATATCTGATATAAACGGGGCTTTTAATTTTCCTTATTTCTTCAGATTTATACTACCAGATAACTAAACTTATTACCAGCCTGAAACAAGTGCAGCGTTGTTTGGTTGAGAAAATCTCCTTGTTTGAACAATCTAAAAATGAATCATATTACGTTATTTACACAACAACCGAACTAGATGATTGACTCGGAGCGGTAAAATGCAATTATGACTGTTTACAGTTTACCATATTCTTGAGTAATAACAGTTGTTGAATCATATCCGCGAAATGAGGCATCGTAAAAATATTGTTCCAGAGACATGTTTATTCGTCTTAATTTTAGACAATTTGTCTTCTTGCATCATTCCTTCAGTTTGGAAAATCACAGAACTATTCGTACAATCATGATATTAAACTTCACTCTACGAAGGAAAAAGAGAATATAATTTACCCGCCAGGTGGCGTCCTCATCAGGATGATTTCGAGTTGGTCTTTGTATTATCAGGATTTTTTTCCTGATACAAAATGCCTCTATTTACATCAAATACAACATGTGAATTGACGTTTGTAATGAACACGTTTTACCTGAATGAAGTACAATGAATGTTTAATTTTAGATTTAAAAAATCCGGTATGACAATAATACACGAATTCCAGGATGTAAACGATTACAATATCTTTACATATCAAAAAATTCCCCTGCAAACCAGGTTCCAAGACCTGATTAACATTTACCATGTTTGCAAACCTAGAAAAAACATCTTAGCTGTTGATGGAAAATTACGTGTCCCTTAGGATTTGGCGAACCAAGAACGGTAGTGCGATGTGAACATATCTAACTCTAATCTTAACATTATTCAGAGTTAGAATGAAGTACGTGTACAGTTTACGTTCAGTCCCTCAGAAACAACTGATAGGAACTGCTGAAGTTTATAAAAAGAACTATAGAGATTGTTTACCATCGGTAAGAGAATCAATACAATTTATTCCATGATACAAGTATATCTTTTATATGTACAAATGATTATCATACAATGTTTGATTAAACGGGGCCTGAGTGGTTGAGTGGTTATGGTTAGTTTCTGACTTGTAATCACTGACCCCTCACCACTGTGAGTGCGAAATACATCCAGGAATAAATTTCACATGTGAGGAAGCTGTCCAGCTAGCTTACGGAAGGTCGGTGGTTCTACCCAGGTGTAAGAAACGTGCGTACGGATTTCACTAGATATTTTGATCACAACAATTTGAAATTTTAAAATTCTAGAGAATGAACGTTGGGCCGCAGTGGAGAGAAGACAGGAGGAAGTAACCCACAGTCTAACATGTTTTTGCGGGGCATGTAGAGACTTATCGGCCACGACCGTGGTCCAGTGATTAGTGCGCTGGACTTGTAACAAGGAGATCCATGTTCGAATCCCGGTCGGGGCAGGTGATACCCTTCTATGAAAATCTGAGAAAAATTTCATCGATTTTCCTCCATATGTGGAGAAGTTGCCGGCTCCTTGTGGAAGGGTAAATTAGTACTGGTTAGTGTTCAGTCCATAAAAACAAAACAAAGAGACCTATCACCCGTTAACTAGAACCTTAGATGATATATTGACCATATGCTAAATGCGTTATTACACTGACGTGTGAGTATACTAGTTTACTAGTTTACCACGTACAATGATGTATTGTTGGTCATGATTCATTTAATGAATGGAGTTTTAAAACAAACATCGATTGTTTGAATAACAAAAGAAACATTTTCCTTGTATATACAGGAACATAGTTGTTAAAACTGGACAGCACCTTTAAACGGCGAAATTGTTGAACGATTCTGTCATTTTTTTTGTTTTTACATGACACACACCTAAACACATGCGCGAGTAAAACATAAAACTAATTAAATTTAATAGAATACTAATAGCTACAAACATTATATGGGAGAATTAAGGGTGTTAACTTGCATATTGACTAAACAAAAACATTGATGCTGCGGTAACTTATGCATTCCCATCAAGTTTTACACACCCAGAACGGAAAATTATGTTAAAATTCTCCAAATCTGACAATAACGGCCTGTGTTTCCCGTTCTGTTGGGACAGTACTCCTATCTGAAGAAGAAAACAGACATTACGGTATTAACATCTATTAACTTTCGCACGATGGAAGTTTTATAACCGAGCCGAAATGAGTTTCACAGTTTTCCTTCAAATCCATGAATACGAAATATAATTGTGTGTCGACAAAATAAATTATGACATGAAAACATCAGACAATACTGTATCAAGCATTACACATAGTTATGAAATATACCAACCGGTTAATGTAGCTCACGAATGGTTAGATCGTGTTACACCAGATATATGAAGGCTGAACATTTGAACATTCGAACATCAGCCTCAGATATACACCCTCTGTCCTCCAATGCTTTCATTCTTCCTGTCACAAAACTATCAGAAGTCAGTCCGGACATGTACACTCATTACTTGTTATAAATTTCAAGTGTTGGGTACAAATATGAAGTATTATATTGTTTGGCTATTCTAGTTCACAGAATGTGTGAACTGACTTCCCTGTATAACTTCACTACACCCCAGATGAAGTTACCCAATCAATCAGACATACCGAAAAAGCCAGTCAGAACAAATACAAAGCATTCATATGAAGGACAATTCAATGTGTTGACGTCTTGTTGTGCATCAAAAACATTGACCGTTACTTCGAGCATTCTAAAACATTCGGTGCTCCTCGATCGACTGCGTCACATCTCATCATATCTCGTCATATTTCGTCATATCTCGTTACATATCGTCATATCTCGGCTGCATCTGGTGAGCCGACTTTGGAACTCCTTGGGATTTACCTGGACATATATATATATTCCGACACAATGAAAGAAATGCTTGTCAAGTTTGTTTTATTTCTTCACAAAATGTTATTTGTTGTATACTATGTTCAATAGAAAGCAAAGGATTACTCAGCATCATGGACAATTCTGCTATGAAAAAGGTAGAGTTTTCAACAGGCTCCATTTTAAGAACTTTGTCGCTTAGCGGTAATATTTCCTTAGCAGCAAACTGGCAGTCGTATCACATCGGCGTATGTCGAACTACAAAGTACATCCGAGATTTCATGGCGATATGGAATCGGCCGAGATGCTCAGAATGGGTCCGAAAAAGACAAGTGTGCGAAGTGTACAAGTAACTAATTCACCGAGCAATAGAACTGCATTATTGTGCAGTTTTTAGATCAAGTCTATTCTATAGGTTTTTTAGAAACTTCCCATGTCATATTTCGAAATGACAGATTTAAAAACACCTACAGTGCAACCTCTCCAGAGCGGTCCTCTCTTGAGCAACAACCTCCCTTCAACAACAGCATGACTTTTTTCCACTGTACAATTTAACTGTTAACTTAACCTCTCTAGAGCAATAAACTCTCAACAGCAGCATAATTTTGCTTCTCCCAAAGAGTGTTGCTTTAGAGAGGTTGCACTGTATTTTCCAAATTAAGTTTTCAGCGGTCAGATACTGAATACATTAAATATAGTAATGCTACAGGAATATATGAAGTAACCATAAGAAACGGACTAACGGTAAATTTTGAATTCAAAGATTCTTCATGTGTGGTCGGTATATAAATAGGCTTAATTCACTTGTTGATGCTAAAAATAGACTGCACGATACCATGCCCGTGATTTTATTCATCACATCGACAACTTTCTGAAACATTATCATCTGAATTTAAAACATGTATTATGTGTACATTGTTAATACGATGTGACACTTGGATATTTCATGCTTGTATATACAATGATTAATGAATTGTGCAATGCATTTTACTGCGGTCTAATATCATTATAAATCAATCAAGAGGGAATGTGAGAATATAATCTGAATTATTTATGACAGCATTTACGAAAATTTAATAATTGTTGTCCTCTTAGGCCTTATAATAAATAAAATCTGGAATGCTCGTAAATGTTTAACCAATCAGTAAATTATTATGACATTATACCGTAATTGTCTTTTATTTAAAGTTTATTTTGTAATTCATTCTATGAAACGTGGATACTAATTCTAGTCAATCGTGCATGACTTTTGCATTTAATTTGAAACTGCATCTCCGTCATAGACCTCCACCATGGAGTTGTTATTAATTCGTATAACATTTCGTAGAACAAAGAGAAAAAGGTATTCGGAATGAAATAGTCCCGATGAAAGCTCTAACCTTTAACATCATGAACGTATCTTTTGTCTGAATGTCACGAGGGAGGAATCCATTTATTTTTTTCATCTGATTTGTGTCTTTTCTATGACAATGTCGTATACCATATCCTCTGGTTATTACAAGTACGGCTGATCATTGTTCTAAAGGAGATGAAGATAAGATGATAAGCTAAAGGCAAACTCCGCTGAAGAGCTAGAATCAGATGAATCGTTTACTTCCACTCTTGAAAATGTATTTAAACTTTCAGATTAGGTGTCAATGTCAATTTTTGTTTATCGTATTGACACAAATAAGGATTATGTGCAAGAGTGAAAGACAGTTGAAGAGTTGACATGGAAATGGTTGGATGTCTACGCGACGTTTTACTGTGAACTGCTGCTACTTCTACAGGGTGTCCGGAACGAAAGGTAACAATTTCATACCTGTTTAATGTCCCTTAAAATTTCAAATGAAAATATAATATATTTATATATAGATACGTAGATCAAAGAATATCTTTAGAATTTGTACTTTAATACAAATTAGAAAATATAAGTACCTATTTCATCTTTGGTCTGTATATCTGTGTATATGTATATACGTGTATTACACTTTCATCTGAGATTTAAAGGGACATTAAACATGTATGAAAGTGCTACCTTTCTTTTACCCTGTACAAATGTAGGTTTCATCACAATACATGTTATCAACGAAACACTACTGCGTGACATTTTTGTATGGTTAAGGGACATCACTACCCAGGCTAATACTCCCATGAAAGTCTTACAATATTAAGACAATAATAAAGATTGACACTGCATTATTTCACCGTAAAATTCTTAATGTTTCGGATTAATTTAATATAATAAGCGCTGCAGCTGTTATGTACTGGATTTGGAAATTAGAACTTTGAAATATTGGTTGATTTTTTGTAAACTCAACCCTTGAGAAATAAAACGACGTTATAATATAGCTACCTTTATAAAATTGAACAATAAGACGTCCATTTCTCAGATATTTTAACCGGTTTATAAAACCTTGAAATCTGGTCGTTTTGTTGGTTTTCGATTAATATGCGTGGAATTAAAAATGATCTTTATAGTTGAAGGGAAAAGTAAGGGCGACTGAGTTCTTTGAGAAAGGCGAGGAATTAACAAATGTCTTTTCTAAAAGCTTATATTTCTTAGAAATGTTTCTTATTTAACTGTACACGGGAAATAGCACGCGCAATTATCGATGACCTTAGAACTGTAATGGATACTCTTTAATCAAGAACCAATTTGGTTTCAAGCGCCCAAGTGTCTAATAATAGAATTCAACAGAAGCCTTTCCCTATCAATTTCTTCGTTTTTCATAGCGAGATGAAATGCCGTTTTAGACAGAAATGCGTTGTGGGATATCAAGAAAAGGTTGATTTAGATGACAAGGGACACGTTGTACAACACGAAGTGTGGTAATTGAAGATTTTATCCGTACTGCGAACTGACTTGTAACCGGATTCTAGTTTTAATGAACATCTTATTACAAAATCCTACCATGAGCGTAGAGTGTCAGACTTTAGTTATTTATATTGTCCTGTCTGTCCTCTATATATTATTACGGGAGATTTCGAAAGTCATAGCCAAGAAAAGGCAAATACATCTTAACATAATTATTTAGTCCGTCTAACGCATGAAATCATCAGTCAAGTTGGTTTTTTTTGTATATAATCAAAATCTGTTAAAATTGTCTGAAAGTCAGAATTTCCTGAGATTTGCTTTGTATCTAGTTTCGACGTGAACTTTGTATTATCATCCATTTTAACCAGGGATGACAGGAACTATTCGTTACTTGATCTATAATGCATTGTATTTACATCTTATATGTTGGATTATACGAGTGTTTTATGTACTTATTCTAACTGATTAATTTTGAATTTAGTGACTGTTTTATTCTCATGTATACGAAATGATTATATTTTTATTATTATTATTATTGCTGACCTTGATGTTTATAATTTATGCTGTTGATATTATTTGACTATGTACTGTGTACATGTCTTAAATTAAGTTCTGTTCTGTTCTGTTCAAAATTTATTTTTGAATGCGAGCATTTTGATATTCAAAGTATAATATACAATGTTGAGAGCCTGCATTCCTCGTTGATGTAGTTAGATTTGATTTGTTATTTCTGCGTGTTGATATTAATTGTTCAGTGTCTCACTTATGATTTGACAAAAAAAGTGCGCAATGAATGCAATAAATGAACTGCCGTGAGATAACTCGCTGAAACACGCTGAGGTATAAGAGGTCACAGTGAGGTTAGCTGTAGTCTGTTAAATGTTCCACTCTTTGATCTACTTCGCCCTGTCACTCTTGCAGTATTTGTTTTCCAAGAATGCCGACCCAAGAGATTTCATACCACCCAATCAATAACATTTAAATTAAATTTGAATTAAAGCGATCGGAAAAATAAGAGTGATCTTTGTCAGGTTATTTTGATTTTAAGTCAGCTTTGTTTTAGACAGACCATGTGTTTCTTGAATAGTTCAACCAGTGGAGATTTTTAGACCTATAGAAGACTTCCGCCTGAATGATTTCATTTTTCCGCAGCTTGTCAATATTTGTATTGACACGAATATCTTTACACCTGTTTGCATGTTGATCGTTTTGTATACATAATTGAATTTGTATAAATTTTAGCAACTATACGCACTTGCTTCATTTCTTTAGAAGACCAAGACAGCTTCCAATCTTTGGCTTAAAAACACTTCGTGTTTTATTGCGCGAATCACATTTAACGAAGAAATGTGGCCTCTCAGTCGCATCTGTCCAACTTTTTTCCTAGTATCAACGTTTTCGCGATAATTACAACCGATAAATTCATCTAATTTGGTCAGCTGAGAAGCACATGATTCACGCACCCTCTCATGTACAATTCGGCAGAAAATACGGAATTTACTGGAAAGGCTTTTCATTAGCACGAACTGAATATTTTGGCAAACAATAAAATACGTGACAAATGCGAACCAATGTGTCACACATTCGTTGAAATTTAATTCTGTACTTTTACCTGCCCCCCTCCCAAGCAGAAACGTATACTTCACGTGTCAAAAAAGCAGAAAAACATTCTGTTTGATAGAGTCCTCATATTTCACAAGATTATAGGCCATATTGAGCAGATGAACCATGTAGAATTTTGGGTCATTTGATCAAAGGTGAAGATGGCAGGGAGTAAAATGTCACATTGTTCAACGCTCAATATATTGATAATCTTGTGACACTGATACTTCATACTTCACAAGATAATTTTTCTTCGGGTATGTCAGAAGTTCGATATTAAGGGTCGCTTAGTCTAAGGTCAAGGTCGCAAGGGGTCATAAGCATGAAATCTATTAAAATTCAATATCTTGAAATCTGTTGACTCCAAAAATGTTCGATCTCAACTGATACCCCTTCAGAGTTACGGCGACTAGTAAGCGCTCGTTGATTAAATCGTATTAACTAATTAAAAGAACGTTAAGCGGACTCTGAAAATGTTAGAGATTGTTAATAACGGGACACCAAAAGTTCTCAATATTTATTTGTGACATATTTGCAAGTATTTGTCACACGTGTGAGAAATTAGTACGTGTGGAAATTACTGTTTAATATGGCTCTGTTACGTATACTGTTTCCTTTCATTATAACATCATCAGACTCGTTTAGCTCGATTTAAAGCGCTAATAGAACCATTTAATTAGTAATTAAAAGTTGCTAGATGATGTTAGGCAATGTTTATCCCTTACAGTTTTTCTCCAAGAGTTTCTATTTGTAGAGTTCCGCACAATGCTGAAACTAAGAAAGTTCCGCTCTTGTACAGAATGATGAATAAAATATAGGAAACTTAAAACAGAAACATGTTTTTACAATAAGTACAATGCATGCATCAACCAGGAATTAGGACGGAAGTTTGGATGGCCTGTGCAAGAACGTTTTTTTAGAATGAAATCCAGTTTAGAAGCAATATTTGGGGTAAACGAGTGAGCACAATTTGCACGGGTGTTAATGCTGCAAAGCCGTAATCATGTAAACATGTTTTTGTGTATTTAATAATGAAATAATTCATTCAAAAATAAAGTTTATGGTGGGTTTGATAATGTTATGAACAAATATGTTATGATTTTTTTATTCCACTTGAGATAGCAATCTTTAATTTTGAGAATAGGTCGAGAATACACCTGGTGAAGGTTGTACACTCTTGTATATAAGGCCCCGTTCATACAGAGCTACGATCTCACCACGCTCATGCCGCTCATCCCGACTGTAAAAATTATCAGATCGGGGCGAGAAAGGCGTCAAAATCTTGAAAATCGATGAGTATCGTCCGCGGATCGCCTGATCTACGCTTGTACTACGATTTCTCCACGACCACCGCGTGGTATAAACGTATTTCGCCGGTTGCACTACGATGTTATTACGATTATGAAGATCTTGCCACGATCCTTCCACATTGCTTATACGGTTATGCCGATCTTACTACGTTCTTACAACGCTTTAACCCCGATTCATTTTAGCTACGTTCCTGTTACGCTTCTTTTGAACATGTTCAAAATAAGCGCGGCGGGTGCGTGTAGCTTCACGATCTTCACGATTCTACTACATCTCTAAAACGTTAATGAAGACCCTCTCGATCTGCCACGATGTTACCACGATTGGTCACGATTCGGTACCATGTTTAGAGCGTGGTAGAAGCGGGGCCCTGTGTGAACGGGGTATAAGCAACGTACTCGTACATTTTAGTCAACCAATCAATTCACCAAAGGATCAGTTTCCTCTCACGCATAAAAACTATCGCCAAATTACTGAATGCCGAAACCGACGAGCAATCCTATGTGACCTTGACTTACTTTGATACAAAAATACCAACCAGGAAATAATAAATGATTATCCACTCATGAGTCATTGTACGGGATAAGCTCCGTACCTAGATACTTGTAATACTGTTCCATGTTGCAGTGCGCCAAAGGTCTCTGTACACCATAGTCAACTGGTACCAGTTTACACGTGATGTTACGGAGTTCAGGAGAAACAACTTCTCACAGCGCTTATTTCCCTTGTCAGAATTTAACATGGTACATCCAGGGGATATAGATCACGAAAAGGAGTTGAACTAAACTGGTACCGTTGACTCTGTGTGTGTGCAGAGACCTTGGTGCACTGCAAGATGGAACGGGAACCAGTTTAGAGTTGAATAGTGTCTGTATTTGATTTACTTGGCACGAAAATTCGTATCTTTGAAAAAAACGAACAGTTTGTTCATTGAATCAATCAACTCAACGCTATTTTACTCAACAACGTTAGCTACTCAAAGTCACGTAGAATAAATGGTGTTCACAACTTCGGAAATATTGATAAAAACATATAAGCTATTTTCTTATTATTCGATACGTATTTAATTATAACTACTCGTAGAAAAAGGTAGGATTGAGTTAGGCAGATTTGGGTAGTACAGAGCAAATAAAGGTGCATTAATAGTTTTGCGAAAAATGTCATGTCCCCCATCACTATATACGTGTAATTACTTCTGCTCATTTAAGTTCCCTAAAATAATATCTTATCATACTATCTGTTAGTTCTTTTTACATCACTGATGGTTCGATTTGTTGATTTGTTTATCTATGAGAGATAATTCAGCTAAATAACTATGTAATTGGTGGTCGAAGGGGAGAAACTCGCTAGATTAATTATTTTTAGGATGATTGCGGAACTACCAGCTAGACGTTTAATGAGTAAGTATTTGTTCTCGCGTAAATGTAATCGAAACTATGGTCTATATACGTTGTAAGACTCATTTCATATTTTTATTGAATTATTAAGTTATTTCCCCTTGAATATTTGTATGCTTAACGGTTAACCTGTATTAGAATGATTCCCTCTTTGGAACTTAACGAAAACAGTTGCATCGTCTGCATCTATGAATAGTTCCGGTCCTAGAGATTGCGACCCAAATTATAAAAAAGTTGTGGGACAACACGTATGGGTGGGTATGGTGAATATACGTACATACATGTATACATACACGTGTTTTTGGTTCGCGACGGTTTTACGCCTAACTTCATTGTGCTGCGTGACCAAGCTCGCCCACAATGTTCTAAGCTACTTATCGGTCTCCGCGTCAAATCGTTCAAAAAGCTTTGCAACAAATGTTTTACTGTGTCATCATAACATCCCAGCAATCATTAGATACAATATAATTGGATACAACCAGAGACCCTACATTACATACGTAGAGACCCTGATACTATCAAGCATATGAAACATTCGAGTGTATTCTATGCCCTTTAATTTAATTAATGACTTGATCAATTCCTTTTTCAATAAACTGAATATTATCCAACTCGAAATCATCAAAGCGCAAAATGCTATTTATGTTTAGTAGGTAAATGTACTTGTAAATTTATTATACGAAACATATTCATTAAAAAATATTTTTAAAATTTATTATGTATCTATTTTCAAACATCCCATAGCTACTAAACCGAATGCGTATATTACCATCAATCTTTATATTTTTATTATACAAAAATTGGTACGAATATTGAGTACGAATCACCATTCGGAAATCATGTGACTTGGACAAAATGGCGGACTCACAGTCGTCTTTCCGTTTTATTCTACACAAGTTTTCTACAAAATATCCTGTTAATTCAGAATTGAAACAAATTGGTGTTTGTTGGCGGAAACGTCGTATTGTTTTTCTTAATAAGTCTGGTTTTTTATCTGTTGCCAGTCTGCAAAGAGATGAAGAAAACGTTGAATGTTTAACTGACAACTCTATACTGAGGTATATTCCATATCCGCATTGTATAAGCTTGTTTGAATTCCATAAACGTACTGTTATCCTGAAAGCCACTTTGATATAAATGTTACAACAATTATATTGAGCTTTAATTGAATTAATGTAGGACTTTGTCCTTGTATCTGTGCTTTGTGGCTTTGTCTTAGTTTAATTGCATCAACTTATAATAAAAGGTGATTATATGAAACAGTTTGTGATTTATCCAATAAAAATATTTGCATTCAAATTATTGTCAGACTTTCAGGAAGATACATCATGTATGTTTTGTGCTTTTGTCGATTTTTAATTTTTGCCAGTATAAATAGGCAATAAAATGAGTTTATATAATATAGTTGTTAATGATTGCATTCTGATTGTTTGTGAAAATTTACATTATAATTTATACTGTCAGTTGCGAATTAACTTACTCAAGCTGTTACAATTATTTTTATGATTTATGTAGCTTCTCAGAATGACATGTTTTGTAAATATATATCTCACAGGGCTCTAGATCTCCCCAATTTGGGGCCAAAATTCGACCCCATTCCCCCACCTCTGGAATATACTTTTTCCCCTACTTTTGGTAACATTTGCCCAGGCCCCAGTCCCCCAAAAGAGAGAGAGAGCCCTGTCTCACTCAGATCCTAATCTAAAACACTTATTATTCCCAATTTTAGCTTCTGTGTTGAATCAGAGAAATCAAGCACATACCAGGGACCTGGAGCTTTTCTCATCGCTGCCATTTCTGAGTCTCTAAACTTGCTACTCCTCTCAAAGGATGATGGAAAATTTAAACAAGATGCAGTCATTGATCTACAAAGCATTATCACCAAAAGTATTTAAAATATGAATATTTGTCTCAACTACCAAACAATATTTATTACGTGATTTTAAATTAGAAACATTGATTCTTTGTTTCCAGCATATTTACGTTACATGTTTGTACCAATCAATATATAATTGGCATGCCATTTCCTATGAATTGCTATGTTTTACTGATGACTGTGTAATCTTTTTAGCCAAATACTTTTTGGACTTCACTGTGTCATTAGCGTCATTCATTGATGCTTGATACAATGTCCATTTTAAAACAGCACATTTTTGGTAGAGTCCAAATTATCAAGAGAGAATCAATGAAGTAGACATTCTTACTTGCATTTAATTCTCTTAAGTTATTTT
The DNA here is from genome assembly GCA_008271625.1 of Lutraria rhynchaena. Lineage (NCBI taxonomy): Eukaryota > Metazoa > Mollusca > Bivalvia > Venerida > Mactridae > Lutraria > Lutraria rhynchaena. The sequence continues at coordinate 3,775,627 of VIBL01000005.1, read as the reverse complement.
TATAATATCAAATGACATCATTATATTTCAGACTGTTTGTTAGACCAGGTTCAAAGGGTTTACATTATACAGTACACTGGAGAAAGCATAACCATACAAGTCAATACAGATGTACTCATACATTTTTCAATAAAAGAAAATACTCTAACCCTGGTGTCCAAGATTAGCATATTACGGGACCAAGATGGGTGCTCAAACACAAAATTGTTCAATAATATGTACATAAGTGTTGACTTCAAGAGTAAGATATGTATCCTTTGGATTGGTTGCTTATGATGTGACGATAAAGTATCTTATTTTTTTTCAGTGATGAATAGAATCTGTTCCTTTCTTTCACCAGTAATTTTCAATAATTTGTTAACAATTCCTACAATTAAAACATCTATTCTGTATATCCTGTAGTTTTATTTATTTTGTTGGTATTGAATTTCATGAATTTGCCAAAATGTGTGATATTGTGTGTCTACTGTTTTTACGTCAGTTTTGCCTACATAATTGCAAACTAAATATACAATGTTGTCGTTTGACTGTTATATTTATTTTGGTTATTTGTTTCTCAGATACTTCATGAATTTACTAGATTACTGTATGATCTTTGGGTAGCCATTTTATAGCTATGCTGGCCTATGGAAACTTAGAGAGATAATGTTCTTTGAAAATCTTTAAACAACAGTCCACATTGTGTCTCGTTAGTTAGTGAATCAAAAATGTCTATATTTTGTTACAATATATTATCCTTGACTTCATGTAAGCTTGTTTCAGCATTGACACAGCAGATTTAGTTTGGGAAATAGACATAAGCAGGTTATGTTTAGATACCACAAATGTCCAGACTTGGTCCATAGATGAGGATTTCTTATACTTTGTGTTCGTGACTCAGTCAGGAGATGTACAAGTTTTTGACATTAAATCATACTGTAGAACGCATCCAAACTGTTTATGGACTCGAAAGACAGTGTCAAAAAATACAACATTAAATTCTAAATCATATTTGGAAACATGTCAGTATGGTGACCTTGCCTGGCGTGATAAACTGCTTGACCTTCATAATTCTAATGTTAGAGGTCAAGGAAATCACTTCCAGTCATCACAAATAGAGACTAAAATTCCTAAGAAATCAAGGGCCATTGCTAGGGTTACTGGATTTTGTTTGAAGAAGAAGAATCGTTCTACAGTCACTGACAATTGTGTTGAAGTTGTTAAAGCACCAGAGAATGTTTGTGGATACTCCATCGATGAAATGAGTGTCAGTAAAAATGAAATTTACATCGTGTATGGATACAATGAACAGTATGTAATCACTCGCTGGAGCATGGAATCTCGACAATGGATGCAGCACTGGTAACGTTTGACCCATTGTTAGTTAGCTCTATATTTTGATACTACTGTGTTCACTTATATATATATAATAATATGTAGTATACATATATTTTTGAAGAAATTTCTATATTATGCTTTTTATGGAGTTTTTCATGTTGATGTTGAAGTTTTTTATTGTGCAGTTATACCATGAATATGTGTAAATTAGATATTTATCATATAAAAGAGTATGGTTGGTTGGTTATTCTTAATAACGCATGTATACAGGTTTGACACTAGGATAATTTTCAACTTGCAAATTATTAAAAGCTGATGTTTATGCCACTTGCAAAATGAAAATCGAACTCACAACTTTTTTTGACACCTTTTTATTGAAAACAATGTCAAAATGAAACACTTTTTATCAACAATTTATTTACATTATGTAAAAAGGCTGCTGATAATGAATTTTTTCTTACAGCATTTGTAACTCTTAATTTTGCAAGTCGATGGAATTTTCACTCACTAAATGTAATTCTTACTCACATTTTGCGAGTATTCAAGCTTTGTGTCAACCCTTGGTATATGATCTTAATGTATTTTATTTCATTCATTTCACATGTAACCCTCTTTTTCAGTTTGATGAGAGGAGATCGAGTAATACTGTCAGATGAGCCTGGTTTACCTCATACTGTTGCCACGGAGACACATTTAGAGGGTATTATAATGGAACAGGGTATGAATCAAGAACAGTTTGTCAGTGATGTAAGTATAAGCAGAAATGTTTTTTTTCAATAAATGTATGATTTGATATATACTATATATATGCGTATACTTTAACTGAAATACAATAAGTTCTGTGCCAAAGTCTAAAAATTTTATTTTATTTACTAAGAAATAAATATCATTTCTTGTTATTACCTACTTATGTGTACATAAATTACAAACAGCAAGTTCTTACAATGGTCCCCCTCCAAAAACGTTCCAGTTTGAAGATCCAGAAATGGCCATAGTTAGATTTTCCCTTTTACAATAAATTAGTTCAGAATAAATTTATTAATGAGATGAAGTGCTTCATATAATGTTTTATCTTCCAGTTGATGGCTTACGGTGATGCTAGCTTGGCAGACTCTCTGTGTCATTTAAACAGCTGGGGTCGCTGCTCCATTCCTCTACATACACTACAAGTAGGGTTAAAACATCGTCAGTTTGATACAGTGGCTTTCTTTTTGAAGAGTAAAGAAAAAGGTGTTTACATTTAGTTCTATTTTTATATTACATCAATGATTTTTCTTACAGTTTGAGAAATATATTTTTACATTCTTGAAAGATTTACAATATTCAGTAAAATTCTTTTTTCTCTCATTTGTGAAGATTTATTCTCATAGCAAATATTAATAATAATTTGAAATGTTTCTTTTCAGTTTTTACATCAACCCATTCATCCATTGTTCAGCAACTAAATTCCCCATCAGGTGCCCCTCAGTACAGTCATTTAGAGACTGCTGTTCAATTAAATCCTGTTATTAACCTTCTACTTGACTCAGTGAGGGATACATATGGGGATAAACATGCGAAGATATTTGGAAAACAGATACTGGATGTCAGCATGGATTTTCTGTATGAGTTGTTGCTGGATGGACTTACTCTCTCTGAATCATTACCTGACAATGAGGAAAAGAAAGACTTACAATCAGCTACAGGTAATACGTGTTACAATAGAGGATAATCATGCCCTTCAAAATTATGATCCTGCTATCTCAGAATAATTGACAGAGTAATTAGTCTTTGGACCTTGAGTTAGTGAGTTTGAACTCAGGGTTGAGCACACATCCTCTGTGATGATTTGATTGCAAATCTGAGACCATAACCACTCAACCATGGAGGCCCCTTTATGGGGTCAGCTTACTTTGATATTGAATGGTTTGTTTATGGTTACCATTTATTGTGTGTTTCATGTTTTAGGACAGAAATTTCTCTTTTTTTCAGAGAAACTATTGGAATATATTGAGAGCACCAGACAGAGTGTTAGAAACATGGAACAATTCAATGATTCTGCAAGTAAAAGTGAAAATATATCACTGGGAAGTCTGCCAGATGTGGGTCAGTCTGATACCACTGATAGTCCTATCTACAGAAAGTCTTGTTCTCCTTCTATGGAATCTTCACAAACATTCTTACAGTGGGATCACATGGATATAGAGGTTTGTTCTTTCTTTTTTTCTTAGATAATTGTATTAGTGTTGCTTGCTATGTCATGATAAGAGCCGCGGCTGTGGTCCGGTGGTTAGTGCGCTGGACTTTTAGCCCAGAGATCCAGGTTTGAAACTCTGAAAAGGATTCAGACTAATACTAGCATGTCCTGTATATATGTGTCACTCACTGACTCATTTTTAGACTGTTTTTTACTGAGACAGGGAAGAAGCTATTGGCATTGATTTGACATTACCATATGTTCAAATAATTCTTAAACTATTTCTTTGGTCAAATATTTTGCTTTCATGTGTAATATATTTCATATTACCTGATTGGAAATTCTAATCTTATTCCATTGCCTTAAATATACTGTTTATTGATGGTACACTTATTCAGACTGTCTTAGAAGATGGAATAATGAAGAACATTGTACCAGAATTACAACAATATCTCCTCCAAAGAGGAGAGTATTCAAGGGCAGATTATTTACAACTGAAAATATTTGGATCCGACATTGCTGTAAACTATATCAAATATGACAACATGGAAAAAGCCAAAGAGATATTCATCAAATTAGTGAGTGTTTTGAGTCAGTTTCTTTCTAGTTCGTGGCAAGTACATGTCATTGTTTTCTAGACAATTTTAACTAAATTTTAGTGGGAGAATGATAATGAGGAACAATTACTGGTAACACTAATTTTGTATACTTAACTTTGTGCTAATTTTTCCCAATAAGCAGTGAACATACAATCTAACTTGACTTCGTTGGGTGCATTTTCATATTTCTTGTTTTTTAGTTGATTGTACTGGCTTGATTTTTCAATTATGAATGATAAGTCAGTTAGCAGTTTGCAGTTTTTTCCGTTATCCTGTATTCCAGGGACTCTCTGCAACTGAAGAACTTTGGAAGATAGCTCTCACATGTACAGACTTAACTATTTGTGACTCCATTTTTGAAGAGCTTCAAGCATCTACTTTGTCTGGAGAGCACCATGCCATGGTTACATTTTTCAAAGAGCTGAATGAACTTTACCCGTGTAGAGATTTTGACCAACTGAAAACCAAGCACAAATACATAAGAGAGAGGTATCCTATACATTCATTACATTCTTTATGATCAAATCTGTGATTTGGGCTACCAGCACATCAGAATACTTGTTTTTGTTTGTTTTAAATAACAGTCCAAAGAAACCTCTAAATAAAGTGAATGAATGCCTTGTTTACAGAAGTCTATACTTCTTCTCACCATTTGGCTTACATATTTGACAGTGCATGTATTAATTACAAGTTTGGTTTTAATTATGAATACATGAAGGCTTACCTAGGTTGGACTGGTGTTTATGGGTTCAAAACAAGCGAGGCATATGCTTGTCTATAACAATGAAACCAGTCACCTCTGATTCATACATTTGGTAAGGAAGATGCCATTTACTTGTCTAGTAGAAGTTTTTTATGTTTTCTTTCCAGGCATGCATAAATCATTCTACTGACAGCATTCAGGATGAAATAATTGAAATGATCTGTGTAATAAAAACAGCCAATATCAGACAATGTCCGCCTGATGTACCACACAATATTACTTTCACCTATTGACTGAATACAAATATTGAGGGGGTTTTTGTGGTCATGTGGATTTGGTCACTGAGGCGTGATCAATGGCCACTCACCGCAGTGAATTCAAATCCTACCTCAGACCAAATTTGTATATGTACATGCCTAGCCAGTTGACAGTCAGATCACTTGGTAAGGAAAGACAATTATAATGACATTAAAAATTGTGTGTTCTTCGTGTTTCAGTGAAAGTCACGATGTTCTCAGGTTAAAGAATTTGATCTGTCAGCCAGAACAGTACGATTTTACCATGAACTGTGGTAATCTAAGTTCACATCCTTCACTAGAAGTGGAATCACCATTAATGTATAATGAGGTGCTTTTAAACTGGGTCCAACACTGGGACAATGAAACACGACAGATGATAAAACTAGATGTTCTTATTCATAAACCAGGTGAATGTGTGTTTTATATATTCAGGGTTTTCACTAGTCGTGAGGCTCAGAAATGACCCTTGCCTGATGATAATTCAAAGAGTCAACAAATTTTCCTTCTAATTTTATTGTAAATTTGACCCTTTGTTATAAATTCTTGAGAGTCAGAAAGTTTATTTTACCGATTTCAACAGTAAAATTGGCTGTTTCAAGGGTCAAATGAAATCCCTGTATGTTGCAGAAGAAATTGGTCAGAGCTTAATAATAACACATACCTATGGTCATTTCCAATAGCCATAAATATAACTTGATTACTTTCAATCTACAGTTGGCAACTTAAACTACATACTAGATATTCAGTATGACAGTATGAGAAAAAACTGCCCCAGACAAGCACACACTGGCTATTGTGTTCATGAAATCTATAGTAGAATGAAAATCAACATTGTAACTACAGTGTCAGGCAATCTGTGTCGAAGGCTTAAATAAGCTGAAACTGGGAATAATAAACTCATATCAAACTATGCTTATTGAATTTTATCCAATGAATTTTTTCTGTTCGATATTTCTGTATCTTACGTTAAGCATCAAGAAAGCAAATTAAATTATCAGCATTTTATCTGTGGCTGGTTTGAAATTGGAAAATGTTTAGAACTGCGGGTAGGTACAATTCTGTAAAATACATACCAGTTGAAGTGTGTTAATATTTTAAGATTTGATTGAAATATCACTGTAAAAACTCTTCAGATGTGTATTTTGAAAAGACAATTAGAATATCTGTAAAAGTAAATCAGATCAACTTGCTCAACTTCATTGATTCTTAATAAATGCCATACAACAACTTTGTAATTACATTGAGATAGACTGTAGATGTTTAAACAATTTTGATGTTTCAGATGAAATTGAATAATATAAGATCCTCTAAATATTTTTAATTTACTCACAGGATCAGAGCTCAGCACATTTAGCTCGCAAGTTGTTTGGGATTATTTGACCATGAGAAATCTTTTTGACGTCCTGGTTGCCTGGATACATAATAGTTTTCAGGGTAATCATGGCAACACACAACCACCTGCATGGCCTGCAACACATCTTGGAAAAGTGCCCAAAGAGTTTATAGATAGAACGGAACTGTGTACATACCGTACTAAGAATGAGATACATAAAGCATTTGCTGTGTGAGTATGAATGTATAATTATTTAACAAGAGGTTATCCATGTTTTATTGGCAGAATATGGCTGTGTATCACTAGTATACTTGTGATTTGATATATATCGCAGTATCAGTAGACTATTATCCAATCAATTTCAATGCGAGACTTTGAACGTAGAGAATATTCTATGCTTTTGCTTTTAATTTTATTTATGAAACGTTTAAACTGTCAGCCTTTGAACAAAGTGTCATTTTGACATTTGTTTGATTTTTTTTTTTTGTTTCAGTCATGGAGTGTATAGTGAGGAGTGTCTGTTAGATTTCCAATTGTTGCTTCAACAGTTGGGTAAAGTGGGTGGTCCTTTACAGTTACCCCACCCACATGAAAATTCACAGATGTTGAGTATCGAGCAGTTTCACACAAGAATGGTTCAATATTGTATTCAACACAACTTACACTACTTTTTATGGACGTATTGCTCCTATTTTGGGTACTTTCTCTGCTTTTTGTACTTCCTGCATCAATAAATTGTAAATTTCATTCCAAGACATAAAGTTTACTTTTGTGATAGTCTTGTTGGATACTGTAAATAAAATGATATATGATTCTGTGTTTTTTATGGAGGAATGACTTGACAGTTTTTGCAGTTGAAATATTTGTGATTCGATACAAAATAAATAAAATGAAAAATGACAGTATGTATTTCTAGCATAATCTAATTTTAGAAATTTGAAAACAGAACTTTAGTTTAACCCTTTGCCTCATAGGCTTGTTTTGGACTCTTCCAAATTCATAGCTGACATACAAAACATCAAGTTATTTATGAAAATTGGGTTATTTCTCTCTTATAGATTGGAAAACATTGTGGCAAAATGAGCTATTACTCATTACATGCAATGGCTTCTTTTGCCACGATGTTTTCAAAAGTCGTCTGCTTCAGATGTGGGGAAATGAGGTATTATGAGGCAAAGGGTTAAAAACCATGCATCCTGGTCGAACAACACAAACTTGATTTTTTTTGTAGCCTGAGAATTTTTTATAGCCTCTATCTTAGACTTATATATTTTTGCACAGACTGAAATGATTGTATTCTCTTTAGTGTTGTATTGTTATTATAATTCTGTATCATCATCATATCATAAACTACTTGATCCAGTGGTTAATGCGTTGGGCTTGTAACCCGGAGATCCAGTTTCGAATCCCAGTCGGGGCAGGTCATACCCTTCTATGAAAATTTGACAAAAATGTTGATTTTCCTCTATATGTAGAGAAGTTGCCAGCTCCTTGTGGAAGGGTAAATTAGTACTGGTTAGTATATAGTCCTGGAAAACTGGTTAGGTGAATTGTCTGCCATATATAACTGAAAAATTGTCAAGAATCCGCATTAAACCCCAGTGATGATTAGTCACATTAAAACAAACAAAAAACCATTTTATACTGTGGTATTGTGTGGTATAAATGACAAATGTTTCATGTAAAAGATGTATTTTTTACTTACAGGGTTGATATAAATTCACTGTCAGGGCTTCAAGTTGGTGCAGATTATCAAAATCAAGCTTGGTTACCGCTGTTTTATAAATTCATCGGAGTTACCAAGATCCAAAATGGTGAGACTTTGATTTGTATATTATTTGGCATATTTAGTACAACTATGAATTGTAATGTTACACTATATTCACTGTAGTGGTCACTTGAATGTTTGTCATGAAATCAGGAGCTGACTTGTACAATCTTTTTTCTCTTTGAGGAATTAACTGAAAAATTGTTTGAATGTTTTTCAAGTAGTGCACAGCAACGCAAATTTATATGATGTTAAAAGCATTGTAGGACTTGTGTTGTAGATCAAAGTATAATGTTATGATGATGATATTAATAAAATTACAATTATTTAGATATACAATGTATGGTTTTGATTAAATTAATGAATTAATGAAAATTGACAGATCATGGTTGGCCGGGGTTCTACAGCTCAAAGTTTTATTTATATTAGATTAAATCATTGACATCATGTAACAGTAATTTTGGTGCAAGCACTGTGCTTGTTGTATATTAATTTTTGGGTTCTGATGTTGTTTTTGACGGTAGTAATGATCTGTAATTAGAGAATTACTGTTACTGTACTGTACACAGTGTTTAAAATACCGCATTTCATCCAAAAAATTACAAAAATGAGACAAAATGTCACAGAATATGAACCTCGTTCAACTGATATTTCTGATTTCAACTCACGATTCAACTGCCTGCAGATGTAGTTTGTTTTTCTGATTAACCCATCAGACATTGTCCACATTGGCATTGGATGGGCAGTTAATGTTTGTTTTCAAATGTTTCAAATGATTTTGTTAGTGCGCTGGACTTGCAACCCAGAGGTCCGGGTTCGAATCCCAGTTGCCGGCTCCTTGTGGAAGGGTAAGTTAGTACTGGTTAGCATACAGTCCAGGAAAACTTTTAGGTGAACCGGTCGCTGCATATATAACTGAAAAATTGTTGAAAAACGGCATTAAACCCTAGTGACAATAAGTCTCATATAAACAAAAACGTAACACTCAAGTGATTTGGAATGTATGTTTTCCAGTTCATGAGTGCTTGTATGAAGGCAGTCTACAAAATGCTTTAACAGTTTGGAATCAAGACATAGCTAGTATAGGACAGTTACTTCAAGCAGGTCACACCCTCGCTGCCCTGGCAACACTTATGTATTCTCATAATAAATTAACGCAGGTAAGTCATCATTTCTTTTTTTGTCATGATGGAATTATTAATTAATTACAGGTTGATAAGTGAGTGTGTTAGTATAGTTGTAATGCAGTGCAACCTCTCTAAAGCAAACCCTTTGGGAGAAGCAAAATTACGATGTTTTTGAAAGGTTGTTGCTCTAGAGAGGTTTAATTAATACTTAAATTGAACAGTTGGAAAAAATCATTCTGTTGTTAAAGGGAGGTTGTTGCTCAAGAGAGGGCTGCTCTAGAGAGGTTGCACTGTAACTGTAATTCCCATACTTTGTTTCTATAGGTGACATTTGTCACACAACAACTGGAAGCATTTGATGGTTTATCATCAGAAGTTGTTGAACACGCTATTCAAGGTTACCCTAAGTTACATGTTACACTCTTTCCTGCGAGTGTCGCCGAGTCCCCGCAGGCTGATATATCAGTGTACCAACTACTGATCGGAAATGCTCCATTTGATCCAAGCAAGCTGTTTGGTTGGCAAACTACTAACACTTGTGCTGGAGAAGGTATGGTTGGTTTATTGTTCACCTCGTTCCTTGACCAGCACATGAAAATGCTTAGATCCCAACATTAGATTTGCTTACCTGAACATTTAGTGCATGATGAGATTTTGTGATTATTGTATGCAATCTTTTAATACTGCTTCATTATAATTCTTCAAGCCATCATAAAAGCGCCATCTTACTGTGATCTATTTTGGTGTTCCTTGAAAAATTTACTCAAGCATAATATCAAAGCAGTAACTATGGCAACTATCTATAGACATTTTTCATCAAAAAATGCATTTTTTTAGGTTTTAATTTAAATGAAAAAGCTACTCCCATTGTATATGGTTCAGTAATACAATGTATAGCTGATAAAATTATTTAATTCCTGGTACTTGCAAGCCTTTTTTCCCAACTATGTTACTTACTGACAAATTACCAGTCTATTCGTGTTTTGTTTTCAGATTGTGCAAAAGACATGCCATATTTTTCCCAGTCTGGTTTGGTTGCACAATATGGACATGTTGAACATCTAAGATACAATTACTATTTAAAGCAAGCCCGGCCTAGTTTTGCGTTTGTTACCTTTCTGGCTGAAGAGTTGAAAAAGAGTGGTCCGACTGTTCCATCTAAAAGGTTTGTAGATTAAATAAATGATTGTTAGATTCATGGAGGGTGGGTAGTCCAAGTCATTCTCATTTCAAATAATTATAGCACTTATAAAATTGTTCATTTTTTATCATCTTTAGTTTTTTAAGTGGAAACCAGCAAAATTCAAAGTACAAAAATATTTTGGGATAAATTGTACCTCTAAAGTATGACTGACAGGTTTAGAAAATTAAATTGAAATTTTTTTTTTTTGACATACTTCCTTATAATTTGGTCAAGTAACCTCACACATGACTGTTTTTTTCTAACCTAATCTGACTGTATAACCTCAAATGAGTAATCATGAAATGAGTATGTTGACTTTTTTATTTTAGTACATTAACTACTGATTTAATGGACATTTTAGAGTTAAGGCCATTATGTCAACAATCTGCACAAAAAACTTTTTTGTCTATAGTCTTTCTGACTATATTTTGCAGAAAAAGTTATAGTCCCAACCATATTTTTATAGTCCGAAATTTTGAATAAAAGTGACACAATTTCCTGATTGAGTTTAATTTGCTTATCCCTCTGAGCCTACAAAACAGGAAATTTACATGTTCAAAATGTTATAGCCTGTCGGACTACAACTTTGCAATATTTTTATAGCCAGAGTCATTTTTTTATAGCCTCGGGCTCGGACTATTCTAATTTCTCGCAGACTGTGTCAACAAATGCCACTTTCTGTTATGTGTGCATTGATAAGTTAATGTGCATGAAGACAATATTTTTACTCCATTCATGGACTTTCTTGCAGATTTGACTTTTATTGACTTTATATTTCAGATTGTCTGTTGCCATAGGAACCTCTCTTTGGCTTGGTATAAAACGTTTCCATAATCCGCAGATCTCATCAGCTTGTGTCGTATTCCAAGAGTTACTGGGACATAATAGCTTGTTATTAAGGACCTACATTCAGGTAATATTTAAGTTTGATATTTAATCAGGACTGTTGTTAAATTGTTTACTTAATACCTTGTAGGAGTAGAAAAAAGGGATTACCAGGTTTTTCCCTTATCAAGGATTTCTGCATTCTTTACATATAATATTGGCCTTGGAACCCTTCTTTTCCAAAACCTTACGTCCACCAGGACGCACATTGCTGATATATTTCTTGTTTGCATAGTTTTTATCCCTTGAGCAAAAGCTGAAATTATTTCAGACATCGGGGGGGGGGGCATGCATGAAGTCATTGAAAATACTATACCTGGGACCCTTAATTTTTCTCCAGGAACCCCTTCAATATTGTATTTAAAGCCCCTGGGGCCTTAAACAGAAAACCCTGATTACATTTTTGTACTTTCTTATTCAATTGATTCTTTCTTTTACAATTTCCTCTTGAATTTTTCTCAGTTAATGTGTAAACAAAATAAACACATAAAGTATATTACTGTATCAATGAATATCTTCTTATTCAAGGTGGGCACAGAAGTTCTCACATATAGAAATAACGCAGTAACAGGGACAATGGATAAAAGACGGGAACAGATGAAGAATAATGAACATGAAGTTGGTGAGTATATTCTCAACATGATGTTGGTGAATTATATTCTCAACATGAAGTTGGTGAATTATATTCTCAGTATGAACTTTGTGAATTATATTCTCAACATGAAGTTGGTGAGTATATTCTCAACATGAAGTTGGTGAAGTATATTCTCAACATGAAGTTTGTGAATATATTCTCAATATGAAGTTAGTGAATTATATTCTCAATATGAAGTTAGTGAATTATATTCTCAATATGAAGTTAGTGAATTATATTCTCAACATGAAGTTGGTGAATTATATTCTCAACATGAAGTTGGTGAATTATATTCTCAGTATGAAGTTTGTGAATTATATTCTCAACATGAAGTTAGTGAATTATATTCTCAACATGAAGTTGGTGAATTATATTCTCAACATGAAGTTGTTGAATTATATTCTCAACATGAAGTTGGTGAATTATATTCTCAACATGAAGTTGGTGAATATATTCTCAACATGAAGTTAATGAGTATATTTTCAATATAAAGTTGGTGAATATATTCTCCACATGATTTTTGTAATTCGAAATCGTATTGTAAAATTTTTACATACATTTACTCAGACATAATATGTCCAGTTTGTTTGTGTAATAATATTTCAAACTTCACGGTTTACTGACTTTTAGGATGGTGCAAATAGTTTTTCTGTCTAAGCGGCCTTAATACTTTGAGCTATTTGAAAAAATATGCTGAGGTCCATTAGAGTTTTAATTGGAACATTAGCTCAAATAGTATGACACAATACCAACCTAACCTTTAATTTTGTTCACTTAATTTCAGTGGAGATGTTACTGCAGTGTGTACAGATCGGTAAAACAGCTGCGCAGGCCTTACTGAGCTCACTGGAAGCGGCCATCTTAGCTGCCGTGACTAGAGAGAGACTTTCCCTGTAAATAAAGCTTGTTTTACTTTTTAAATTTTCTGCATATAATATATCAGTTATGTAACCTGGAGATCTGGGTTTGATTCCCGGTCATGGCAGGTCATACCCTTCTATGAAAATTTGACAAAAATGTCAATTTTCCTCCATATGTGGAGAAGTTGCCGGTTCCTTGTGGAAGGGTAAGTTAGTACTGGTTAGTATACAGTCCAGGAAAACTGGTTAGGTGAACTGGTCGCAGTACATAACTGAAAAATTGTTGAAAACAGTGTTAAACCCCAGTGACAATAAGTCACATAAAACCAAACCAAACTAATACCAATTTTATTCCTGTGAGAAAACTACTGGAAATATTACATGTATAGTGAAGATTTAGGGAATTTTTTATTGATAAATCTTGTGGTAAACCTGAACTCATTGATGATACTTTTCGAAAAACATTTATTTCATAATGAGTGCCCCATGTAAGGAAGCTGTGTGTGCCTGAGGTCTTCCACTTCTGTTAAAACTGGAAACATCTCCAAATTACCCTGGCTATGGGTGCAACATTATGTTTTGTTTTTATGTGACTTATTGTCACCGGGGTTTAATGTCGTTCTTCAACAATTTTTCAGTTATATATGGTGACCGCTTCACCTAACCAGTTTTCCTGGACTGTATGCTTACCAGTACTAGCTTACCCTTCCACAAGGAGCCAACAACTTCTCCACATATGGAGGAAAATCGACTTTTTTGTCAAATTTTCATAGAAAGGTATGACTTGCCTCGACCAGGATTCGAACCCGGATCTCCAGGTTACAAGTCCAGCGCAATAACCACTTGACCACGGCTGCGGCCTAGGTGCAACATTAAATCTCAGAGAAAAAAATTGAGTGCCCCTAGGAATGTAATATTTTGTGGAATTATCTTCTAATTTGCTGCTTTATAGCTTTTACAAATTTCTAAGAGTTAATGAAATTGATTCTTTAATAAAGTATGGTAAGTTACGATTTTTAATTTTTTCAAGAAGGGCGGGGTATTTATTATGGAGTATTTGGTAATAAAATAAATAACATGAATTTGGTTAAAAGCTTACTACATATATTTTCTGATTTGTATCGATATTTTAGGTTTGATTCTGGTCAGAGATGGACTATAGCTATTTTATTCTGCCACTTGGTGAGACTGCCGTACTCTACCGTATTTCTGGAGTCTTGCGCTGAGACGAAACAATGGCTGCCATTTATCTGGTTTGCTCAGATTCATCAATACCCTACTGAACAGGTTTGGTCGTATAAGCATGATTATTGTATCATTCATGTATTTGGTTAAACATGGAAACCTCAGTCTTGTATGTTGAAATGAGGTTTAAAATAAGCATGTTTCTTTTCCTAATACCTTGAAAGGATTCATCTTAGAAAGGGCTAAATAATTTAGAATGAGCTTATTGTCAACATACTGTCAGTTTTTTGCTGAATACTACCTGGCTGTATAGTTTTATCATTATACATACATTTTCAGTTCATTTGAACTTTTTTAACGACCCCCCCCCTTAGCTCAATCAGTGTAGGCTTAGGTCTGATTTTTAACACCCTTCTTACTGTACAAGAGAAGGTCTTTATTGATTAGATTGACTGTATGGTTGTTTCGACATTTTACAGTTGCTTAGTCTACTGCACAAGTTCCAGTGTAGTCATCTACAGGAACATTTAAGATATGTCCTTGTAAATGCTGTAGTGAGGTCAAGTCAAGCTGAAGAGAAAAAAGAACAAGCAAAGTACAGATCAGAACGAGTTGCCAAGGACGTCAGATCTAATCTTTATTCCAGAATTGGTTTAATGAAAGATGTGGATACAGGTACTAACATACTGAACCCAAGAACTTCCCCTAGGCATTCTGTCGGCTCTCTGTATACATTGAAAATAGATGGCTTCCATCTCAATATTAAAACCACTTCATCATTATGTCCTCTTATTTGCAGGCTGATGGTCCATACTTCCTGTATATTTTTACTTGATAATGAGTCCACTTTCATTTTAAGACTTAATAAAACAACCACTTTATGTGGGCCTGTTTTCAATGTGTCCCCTATATTCTAACTTGATAATGAGACCACTGTGATTTTAAGTTCAATTTTTAGGTCCCAAGGTGCACTTTATATTAAGGCTTTGTTATATATGTGTCCTGTCTGAAATGCCTATTATATGCTTAACCATTTGGTGCTGGTGAGTGGTGTGGTAAATCATTGTTGTTTTTTTTAATTGTATCTAAAGGAAGAAAAAAATAATCATAGAAAAGAAAACATAGTGTAAAAATTTAATGCTCAATGGAAATAAATTTATCTTCTGATAAATTCATAAAGTAATACATTTTGTTTTGAATTCCAAAATTTACCATTAATGCAAAAAACAATATTCAGTATAATACAGATAGTTTGTTTCTATGGTCACCATAAAGACTTATTGTCCTATCCTTGTTGTCTTAAATTTGTGAGCTGCGGAATTTGAGGTCAATCTCTGAGCTTAAACCTAAGATTTCTGTACTTAATTGTCTCATGTTAATTATTATACAATTACATCAATCACTGAAATGGTGTTTTATGTGCAAGTAAATTCATTGTTTTGAAGGTGCTTATTGATCTGAAATAATTTGGGAGCAAATTTGAGACTTGAGCAATTTGATCAATGTCTGGGAGAATGTTGAGGAATCTCTTTTAATCTTGGTAAAATTATTGAATACAGTACATAATATTCATTATTCCTCTACTTCTGGTTTATATTGTTTTTCTTTGTAAATTGTTTCATTTTCATGTATTAAAAAATCATGGATATGGCTATCCTTAATAAAATATTGGTTGCAGTTACGTGACCTTAACTTTTAACGGTGGATAGGTTGGTAGGTTGGCATATTTCGTTTACATTACATGCTCATACTGAAAATAAAAAGCTTGTATAAAAAAGGAAAAATTTTTGGGGATCAAAATTGCTAAAATAATTTTGGGTCTAGGGATTTTTGAATGAGTGGGTCACTTTACTGCAAACCAGCATTTTCTAAGCATGACCTTACATGATAGATGGATGGACGGACAGACGGATGGACGGACGGACAGACAGACGGACAGACAGACATGTATATGTTCATACTGCAATGCTTGCCTGATGATATTTGTGTACTAAATCGTAACAAGATGTGTATGTTTTTATTACAAATATAGACACTGATTATGTTTGCTGTAGGTAGAAAATACGAAACATTTGATGAAAGATTTATTTATTGTGTATAAATTTTAACCAGGTCTCCACGTGAGATTTCAGTGCTCTGGTGAATATAACTCAAATCAACACTTGTATTAATACTTGTGTATTTAGACATAATGTAAAGTAGTTTCTAGTTCTTCATAACTTTTATTCTGCTTTCTGAAATTATTTTTAAAAAGTTACACAACATCAATAAATGATTAATGCTTGTATGCTTAACTGGTAATATACGCTTGGATCCACTTGTCAGAAACTCATAATAATAATGACTAATATAAAATCTTCTCTTTAAGGTTTATTGTTTATTAGTAATATTCAATTTGTAGAATTTTATACCTATGGATATATATTATAATACTACTAATTGCAAACTTAATTAAAACATTTTTACTGCTTGACTAATGCTGTACTGATATTTTTGCTCTTTATATCTAAAAACTTAAACGAATGTTTTTATACATTAATACAGAATCATGATGCACCTTTCTTGACTTTTCATTGTAGTTACTTTTTAATGAAAAGAATTTCTTGATATTCAAATCTGGTGTCTGGTCTTTTTAACATGACAGTGTTGCTAATGAGTGCATTGTTTCATTTAAAGACTCATATACCATTATGCAAACCTGCCTGCTGCTATATGATCAGGGTTTGATACACCCTACATGGTCACCCCCACCCCACCCACCGCCTTTAGTAGAACCACTGTAAACTCTCTTGTTAGATTCCTATCTTGTGAATTTGTCCAGTCCCAGTTGGGATTTGAACTCACAGCTTTGATAAACTAGTTGTTAGTAGTCTGTAACCACTTGATCATGGAGGCCCCCTAATTAATGGTTGAGTTTGATGCTTTACGTAATCATTCATAGGCCACTTGTTAGAGTGCCTTGTTAGAATTGTGAGGCTATTATTTAGCCGAATCTTATCCAACAAATATTAAAATCCCATTCTATGATACTGTATTTAGTGACATAACATGTTCTACACTTTGCATTATGTTCAGTACTCAAATTCTCAACTATTTTTCGGTTTCTCTTAATTTTGAAGCATTGTAATAGCTTTTTTATATTATGAAAATTCATTACATAAGATACATATAGTTATGACATAGTTACTAAGGGCTTAGAGGTTCAGTTATAAATGCCCCAACCTTGGAACATTGATCTGTCATTAATACTCAGTATCTATCCTTATTGCCTGTAAATGATTTATAAATTATAATGATGCCCCCTTTTATGTACTGGTAATAAATGCTTTGTAGTCTTAAAATTGTTGTAAGTTCTGATTTTTGTGACTGTACATTTAGGAAATAAAACTAGAGTCTTAAAGTTTTGAAACAAGTGTCTATGGAGACCAGCCTTGGAGTGTTTCCTTGTTGTTGTTGTTCAATATTAAGATCATAAGCCAAAATATTGGGTTTCATGAAGCAAAGACAAATACAGTAAAACCCCAGAAATCTGGACCCTTTCCAGATCAAAAGACCAGTTTTCTGAGAAATTAAAAAAAAAATGGGACTGAAATCAACCGATTTTCAGATAATTTCAGTTTTCAGAGAGTCTGGTTTTCAGGGGTTATACTCTATAATCAGACTCCTGCTCGGTTTGTGTTATAGGTGCTCTTAGGAAGTACCACTCTTTGTCTGGTTGTATGTTTTTATTAATTAATGTTATTTTGTAGATGCCACAAGTTCTTCTGAAGAGGACGATCATTCAGGAAGACTGACATTGCCTGATAATGATACTGATGAAGATGACTCAGGTACTTTTCAGACTGTGTGCTCTCCTCTGCTGAAACAAGTAAAAGTCATCTGCAACCAGTCTGTTTTTATATGTATGCTCTTTAGTATGGAAACCTGAAGAGGCTATCTCCAACCTGGGCTGTCTGAAAATTGTTGTAAAACTTGGTACTAAAAATTAAGTAAGAATACAGTTTCTGTCCATGTTTTGAAATATTTTGTTAAGACAATGAGACAAATTTATATCCTAGAATTACTTTATATACTGAATGTTTTATGGACTTTACAGTTGTACATATGACAAGTGAGAGTTCACCTGGGGATGTGTTTGGTGTTATTTTTGTTGCACAAAGCTCCAAATGTCCGTGGAAATCCTTGTTGCTGCATGCCATCACTCTTAGGAACTGTCTGTTTGCTGAATTAGCTGCGTGTGTCGAGGTGTGTTCTGTTTTACATCACATTTAGTCACTGTTTGTGATATTTGATTCATCTTATCATCAAGGTCATTTCTAAGGGTTTAATTCTTTAAATGTTTCCCATTTATCCGATTGTAGTTTTTAAATCAACTGTGTGGTGCAGGTTATGTTTTATATAGTGCCATACAGATTTACCATATCACTAACTCAATGTAGTTTTTTTCACTGGACTTTAATGTCACACCAACAGCGAACTCACAGTACTGAGGGACTAGCGATTACTTGTCAGATACCACATCCAATTGACTATGGAGGCCTGTGACTATTAATGATGTAATGTCCATGTATAATATAATAATTAGAATTTATTATTTTCTTTTATCAGTATTCAAATAAATCTGAATTTGTTATTACATTTGTACAGGGATCTTCTACTCTGCCTTGTTTGATTGGCTGGTTGGTAGCCATGATGGATGTTACTGAGCATGCTCAGTTTTTAGAGGATCATGGGAAGTTACCATGGCGATATACTCTTCACACACTGGATTCTGTGATAGATGTTTATATAGACAAGAAATGGGGATCATTGTTGGTGACTGGCTTTGATATATTTCAACAGGTATTGTTGATGTTATGCTAATTAGTTTGTCTTGAATTATGGTTAGGCTCCTGTTTTGGGTTACTTGAATTTTTCTTACTTTTTTTCTAAACACCTTTCATGAAATACGAGGTACAATTCACCCACAACTAATTTATACTTTGAATTTGCCATTAATTACTTTTGATCATATTTTTTTTTTATTTGGTATCCTGTTTTTGTAGGATTTTTAATCAGAGAAAAATTATTTTGTTTTGATATTTGCAAGTGTTGCTTGCCCTCAGCAATTGAGGTCAGAAATAGTTCTCTTTTCTCAGACTTTTAGTCAAATATCCAAGGACGTAAGTCCAGTAATATACATTTAAATTCACTCTACAAACTTTAAAACTTATATCCATCCTTATTATAGTAAGTTTAAAGGGGCTGAAATTTGTGTGTAATAAAAAATAAACAGAACTGTTTTAAACTCTTTACATGAAATAACTAAGGATTGCATGCCTTCACTTACATATTTTCTGTTGAATTTAACTGACACAATTTGAATTCAAGTTTGTGTGGATAAAAAAGTAAACATTAATAATTAACCTGATTCATGTTTTATTTTAGAGTTCGCCATTTCTGCCATTCCTACAGTTCTACGCAGAATTTACAGAAAGACACAATTACAGAAACTGTAAAGTCCTTCTTGAAGAATTTAAGGAATCTGTGTTTCAGGTAAAACATTGTATTTTTATATAAAAACAAATATTGCATTGATTAATATTTGAGGTTTATTTAGTGCTAAGTTTCTGTCTACTTGTAGAAGTCACTTAATTGGTAAATAGTTGATGCTATTTATAACATTTCAAGAATTTCTAAATATAGATTTTTAAGCCATTTTACTGCCAGGAATTATGTACTTCCCATAATGCAATCTCTATGCGCTGCCTTTTCCAAAGAGACTTTGATCAACTAATTTTATTCTGACACAATCTAAAACAACACCAATGTAAACATTTTATTTAACCAACATGTACATTATTCTATGATTAAACGCAGTTGGCTGTTCCATATTACTCATCCAAATGTAACCCACCAATTATTATAGCTACCTATGTCACATTACTAGTTGTTTTTATACTGAGGAGTAAACTTGAAGAGCAAAATGTAGCCCTTTATAGTTTGGGGAAAAAAAGAGTGTGATTGCATTTTTTTTTCATTTGAATTTACCTTCAAAACCAGTACTCTATCAGCCTTTTAGGTGGCTGTTAACTCATGGTTAAATGTATCATATTTTTTACCTTATTGTTTTTAAACTGCAGTTTCATCATGAACATAAGGGGAGTGTTACGACAGTTGGTGATTCTGATTGGTTAGAAAGGACAACATATCGTATAATACAGTATATGTTAACTTGTACACCAAGTTGTCATGAGGTATCTCAACTTTTGAAGATACTGGACACCGAGTGTATAACACTTGTATTTAAGAATGTGGGTAAGTTTATTAGATTTCTGCCATTGAAAAATTATTGGAGGAACGTCTGAACCTCTTTATTAGAGCCTTAAAATTAGTTATATTCTCACTGGCACGCCAGTTATCAGACACCTTGAAGTTACTCTTGACAAAGGTTGCCTGTGGTTTAAAATGTAAATAAATATCAATAAACGTAACACCAGAGTTTGTCAAATTTCAAGTAATTCAGGTTTGTAAAAGATCAAAGGCTTTATTTTACTTGTATTATAACATAAAAATTACCTAGACACAGATTGGCTTTAAATAACATGACTGAAATATGTTCTCCTTATTTTCTTGCTGTAAGTCATTTTAAAAATTTGCAAAGTTAAAACTATACATTATTAAGGTACAAATGATAGATAAAGTTTGTCTATGTAGTTTTAGTCCTTATTTTCAAATATTTTTGCATGGAAAATTTGCTAAATTAATGGCATAATTTATCTACTTTAGCTGTTCATATTGTACTATATAGAATGATGATTTATTTTTAATTCTACCATATATTCCGTAATAAATGCCCCCGGGGCATTACATTTTTGAAAGAGGGGGCGTTTAATTGAGAACAAAAAAATAAAATTTGAAACAAGTTGCCAAATATGTATTAATAAATCGAAACCACAGACTAACCTTTGAAAACTGTCCAAACGTCAGATTCGTTAAGCTTTTTTATGTAACAATTACACTCTTTACACTGGTCTTATAAGTGGGGTGTATGCGGTAATGACTGCCGACTCTCATCTGTTTGAAGTCGCCGGGCATTTATTAGGGGGGGGCATTTATAAGGGAATATATGGTTATTAACTTTTATCAGTGCATGTTGTACTTGACATATGTAATACCCAAACTTTCTGGACGCCCCTCTTATTTATATTTCATTAAATTTAGATGCAGATTTTGCTAAACAAAGTCAGCTGCTGTTGTGTATTGAAGAAGGAGAGGTGGAGAAAGTAAATTTGTCAAACTTGCTATCACAGAATTCCAACCACTATGACAAGGAATGTATGTCTGTTATTGATAAACTGATGAATAAACATCTGTACAGACTGGCTAGAAGATTTGCTGATGTGGCTGGAATGAAAGCTGGTCATGTGACATTGAATCAGGTATATTTTTTATTGCCTTAAGAATTCTACTCTTTATTTTAACTTATGTTTGAACTCATCTATTTCATGTACAAAGATGTTGTAATTATTAAAATCATTGTATCATCCATAATACATGAAATAGTAATGATCTATAACTTGGGAAAAACTTCGATCGTTGGTATGTATATACTTTTATGTAGAATTTTTTTGGTCTGTGCTTTTAAAATTTAGACAGAATAGAGCTGTCCCATTGCTCAAATTTCTTTTTATTCCTTTTAATGTATTGTTGCATTGTTAAATAGATATTCAAATGAATGTCGTCATGTACACACCTGGTTGTTTGATTATTTCATAACGATAAATCTAAAAACCTTTGTTTAAGCCTAATCTGGGACTATTTGGACTACTTTTATGCTAATAAAATCTGTTAAACTGTTAAGTTTAAATCTTTAAACATTGAGTAATATTTTATCCTGGACACTATTCTGGTATCTTATTGATTTTGACATCTGTATATCACATTGGAAATAAGGGGTCATTGCTCTCTTTTTTGTGTCAACCCTGGTATTAATAAGCATGCATACAGCATCTTATTTTAGGCCTAAAAATAGGTTTGTTTCCTGTAACATGCTGAATAAAGGATGGGTCAGTAGGTAGGGATTTTTTTTTTTTTTTTTTTTTTTATAAGTGTTGAGAGATCTCAAAAAATTAAAGTCAGCACTTTATTTTTTGACAGATTGTTTTTACATTTTAAAGTCACTGCAAGTAGACTTTTCACCATGATCAGAAAAGCATCTGTTGTTTGCTGAGCAACGAGATCAAACGTGACTAAATTAACACTGTTGTCCACATGTTTCAAACAACTAAATATTTGGCAGAAAAAGACAGTCAGTCAGATTACAGGAAACAAACCAATTTATTTTTAGGATTTTTATTATATTGTTTTTTTTTTATAAAATTGTTATTATCATGTAACCAAGGAGTACTCTTCAACAGGAAAATACAAATACACCAACAAAGAGTTACCGGTACATAAATTCTGTTGTAGGTTTATTTTGAGAAGGAGAAAATCAGCAGTACAGATTTATGGCAGTCACAGTCAGCCAGGTTGCAGTTTTATCAAGACTGCACAGATAGATTCCAGAAATATAAAATACCCGCTGAGAATGTTGCTGAATTCTTCACGGTAGGCGAAGGGTCAATTTAAAACAACTCTTATAGGCTTTTTCTCATACGGCAAATTAAAATCAAAAGCAGAATTTGTAATACTAGGATTAATTTTTGCCAATTTACCTTAACAAACACTTATTTCCATTAATCATGAACTCTTCACCATTTTGTTATCATAAATTTAGGTAAAATTAGATACATGCAAAAAAACATGCATTTCATATCCTGTGAATCGCTAATTTGTTTTTAAGTAAGCATCCTTAGATTAATGATTTATCCGCTGACTCTTCTTAAATCACCAAAGTGAATTAAAAGTTGTCACTTGAAGAAATTACTGTAAAAAATAAAACTCTCTGACAATGATGAGAACCTAGTCATTGCAATTTTCTAAATACAATGCAACCTCTCCAAAGCAACACCCTTTAAGAGAAGCAAACATATGTTGTTGTTTAGAGGTGGTTAATCTAGAAAGATTAAAGTTATACTTAAATTGTACAATGGAAAAAAATCATGCTGTTGTTGAAGGGAGGTTGTTTCTCGAGAGAGGGCCACTCTGGAGTGGTTGCACTGTATTTGTTATGTTTTTCTAGACTGAGGCTGAACTGTTTAAATCTCCGTTAGAAAGGGCTTCATTATATCAGATGTGTTTAACTTGTATTTCACAACAAGAAGATATGGAAAATGATTTATGGAATAAAATTTATCGTAAAATATGGACTAACAGAATAAAAGCTAGGGTTGATCTTACACGGGTGAGTATACATGTGCATTTTGTTTTAGTTCTTGTCTGCTCGGTTAAAGTTGTTGCTGGGAATCAGATGTTTTTTGTAGTAGACTGTGTTTTATTATGATTGTGAAGATGATAGCACCTGCACTATTTCAGTGTCCTTCATTAACCAGTTTACCAAAAGAAAAAATCTGGTTATAAGATTAGCGAATGTTGGTTGGGCATCCACAATTTCTTCTGCCCGCAACGGATTTCAGAGTTACTGTTAATGATAGTTTACCACAAAATACGGCTGACCATTAGTGACAAGTGACTGCTAGTGACAGGTGACCATTTATAATAAAAAATTAGAGTATTCTATTTTGGACATATTTCAGGGCAATCTTACAAACGAAGTTAAAGGTGACTCCGTACTTACTGACATTGATTTAAGTTTAAAAGCTTCATCCTCAAATGTAAAATCGGAACTGATGTTTTGTGGGAAAATGCCACACAGTACAGATGTGGGAGATGGCTTATCTCAAGAAGTAGGATTTCTCTATATTTTATTTTTTTGTCAGGTCTGTTTCTATAGAAACAATTACCTGGTTAAGAAACCAGTCATCTAGCAGCATGTTAATATGGCTACTTAAGTCTGCTTTTTGTCTTTATGTTAATACTGTTTTACTGTTTTAATAAAGAATGTGAATGTTATGGTCTAGCCCCCATATAATCTAAACTGTCGTTGCTATATTTTTCTGCCATGGTTGTCATAGCAAAGTTGTTTAATTATTTATTTTCAGGATATTTCAGCTGTACAGTATCTTATCGGTGACTTACTCAAACATGGCAGGATCACTGACGCTTGTAGGCTGGCTACAGAATTCTCAGTCTACTCTCAAGATTTAGCTATTCTCCTGGTAACTGTTACATTGAATCAGATGATGAGTCATTGTTCATTTAAATGTTTTCAGTTTTCATGCAGTTTCTATGCAAACCACGGGTCGGATTATCGGACCCATTCCCAAAGCCAAACATAGGTTAATTTTCCCAATCCCATAAAAAAAATCCCAAAATACTGCTTTGGTTATTTGACAAAATTGTTTTTTTCTTGTAAACTATTTGTTTACCACATGTTGTTAATGTGAAAAAATGTTAATAAAAAATTCCCAAAATGGCTTTTCGACCGATAACTTTTTCCCAAATTATTAGATTTTATGACTTGATTTTTTGAAATTTTGCCAGGGTCTTTTTCCCAAAAAGGCTGGAAAAAGGCCTGGTTTTAGAAAGAAAAAGTGACTATCTTTGATTGTCTAATAATAACATGCTTCCTACCTCCTTCCATTTTCGATACCATTTTTATATTGTCATGACTTAGCTTTGATAAGATTGCAGCTATTAATTACTGCTAATGCAGTTGTGATCAGCCCTGCTTTAACTTTACAATCAGTTATTTGCTTACGGTTAAACATCAGTATTAAGGCCATCTTTGGGACCAAATAAAACAGTTTCAGTATTGAGGTGGTCTCATTATCAAGTCTTAGCATAAGGGAATATTAAACGCTGGTCCAGAATTAAGTAGTCATAATAGAGTGTTGTTCTAAATCGTAGGTGGAAACATAATGAGGTTTTACTGTATATTCTTCTTCATTTTTATGAAATATTTCTCTGTAAATAGTAAAAAAATAACTCTACTGGCAATTATTTATCAGTGAACTTGCTTAGTGATTATTAAGGCTGAGTGGCCAAAATAAAACTTATGAAAAAAAAACTTGTTTGAAACATTTTGTTTTTCTACTTTTTTCTTATTTTAGACTTGTATAAGATTAAGCATGGGCAGTTTATCACTGGATACAATGTCTCCTGAAATGTTACATCTTCTACGAACGAGACCAGGTGATATTCACAGACAGTCCATAGCTGCACCAGTCGCCCTGCTCAGAAATTCCAGCAGTAAGTACAATAGAACACGGTTATACTGAATTTCTGAGGACTCGAATATTTACTTCCCTACATCCGATACCTTACAGGGGTATTTTTCCTTCTGTAGGAGGGGCTGTGTACAAGTGTCTTAACCTCATGAAAAATCTTTAAAATCGTGCAGTTTTCCCCTATTTATATCAAGTTTTTTCTTTCCTTTTTTGCAAAAATACTGTTATTTTTCCCCAAACTTAAAAAAGGCCCTTTTCCCTATCTGTGAAAAAAAGCCCAGCATCGCCATATTAGAGTTCACTATAACCATGTTTTACTGTATAGTTTTGTGTTTTGTTTTGCCCATATATGTTACATTACGTTAACAAATTGTGAGAATTCTACTGTGAATGGATGCTAAAGAATGGACATTTTTCACAATCTGACCTTTAACTTAAGGTGGCCATTAACTCAAGTTTCACTGTGGTTACTTTTTTGTCAAGGATTATATTTGTGTCAAATTGGGGGTATGAATGGTTTTATTGGTGTGTATATTTCAGCCATCAGCTTAATGAGTAATATACAGCCTGTTATAGACACTGTGTCAGAGGAGAATGAGGCGAAAATCTCGGCTATGGAACTCTTGTTGAATCATTGTGAATTGGGTAGACAGACTTGTATAAGAATTATTACTGCATTCAAAATTGCTTCGGTTTGTATTAACAACTTCTTTAGATAAAAAACTTTTTGATCTTTTTGTTCTTTTCTTGCTGCAAATTTGTAACTTATTCACTGTCTCAGAATTGTCTCAGAATTGGCCTTGTTAAACAGCCTTAAAATGATAATGTTTGTATTCCCATCAGTGAAGTTTGATTTTTGTCAATTTTCTGCTTTTTATGATTCTTATTTTTATCCAGTGGCCATTTGTGATGATTTTTTTTCATATTTTGACTTCAAACTTGGACACATGTTCTACAGAGAGGTGTTGACTAGTAGTATGTTCACCTTGACCTTTGTCCTTGAGGCACAAGGTCATATAGCACTAAATCCTTTGTTTTCATTTTTCTAACCTGAATAAATCAATTCTTGAAGAGTAGACACATAGTGTATTTTTAATGTTACCAAAATTTAACCCTTTGCCTCATAATACCACGTTTCCCACATCTGAAGCAGATGACTTTTGGAAACATTGTGACAAAAGAAGCCATTTCTTGTAATGAGCAATGGCTTCTTTTGCCACAATGTTTTCCACTCTGTCAGAGAGAAATAACCCAATTATCTTAAATAAATTGATGTTTTGTGTATTAGTTTTGAATTTAGAAGAGTGCAAGATATGCTTATGATGCAAAGGGTTTAAAGTTCTATGTTGTTGGCTGTGAGGACACCAAGTTACCTTTATGTTTATCAGTTTTTCTTTCTTTAAGTTGATTATAACTTTCATTTTTCGTTCTTTGTAGGTATTATATATAGGATATGATGATGTAGTGGCTGGGGAAGATTATTTCATTCTAAGATCACTTCTGAAGACAACATGCTCAGCAAAGTTCAGATTATCTGCAGACTTTCTTGGAACTAGTTCTTTAACATCTGAACAGGTATTGTTGTAAAATGAGTAACGTAGAAATAATATCTAATGAATATTTTTATGCTGTAGAAAAAAATTACCACAGCCAAGATTTAAAAAACTGCCGTGTCTTTGATAATTGTGGTAGAATGTCATAATCTAACTTTGCTTTCCTACTTCATTTCGTCTGCTTAAACTTAAAACCAAATTCCTTTGAATATCTGACTGATGTGGTTCCAGTTATGAGTAAATCTATACTCGGCTAATCTTTTTAGGCTGTTTGTACGGTACTTTATCCCTAGTGCTTTATTTTTGATGAAATACAGGGCTGTTTAAACATTCAAACTCAGTGCATTTAACATTTTATTGTTTGTCCCCCATACTTAGTATTTAGAGTAAGATTGTCAGTCACAAACTAAAAAACTCAGAATTGTCTTACATCGCTTCAGGTCGCTTGTTTTCTGTCTGATGCCATACTTCAGTCATACAAGGTCAGTTTAGGGGACGTGATAGGGGACAGGGATCTTTTCTTTGATCCTGGTGAAAATTTCGCCGATTTTCATCAGATTGTTAGGCTGTGTATAGAACCATCGTTGCTAGGCAACAAACTTGTTGATATTGCAGCGTCTTTAGGAGAAGATCATGACAGCGTTGATGACAAAGGTAATTTTAAGTATAAATAAATCCTGTTGCGTTTTTATTTATATGCTGTATTTTTCAGGTTGATTTCAATGAATATTTAGTGCATTTCATTACATCTATAGATTCCTTGTTGTGTGTATATAAGCCTATTGACTGTATGTGGTATAATCCTACGTATCTTAAATGTTGTATGAATTGTTAGACATGATATCACCTAGAAATAAAAACTTATTTAAGCCATAAAAAAATTGATGACCTAAGGTTTTAATATTTCTTACAAATGTTGATAAATTATCCAGATATTTTCACAGAATCCATTTAGACAACATTAAATGTAATCTTCATGCAGTAAATTGTTTGTTTATAGTTTATTTACTTAAGTATGAGCTGAAAAACATTGCTTTCTAAAATGGATATGTGACAAAGCCTTTTTTGATTTTAATGTAATACAGATGTACTGTTTATTGAACGTTTCAGTGTTGACGCTACAAACAGAGTTATTAATCCTTGCGCACGAATGTTACACTGCATCATGTGACATGGAAGGAATTTCTAACATATTACGTGCAGCTAGAATTCTTACAACTCACCTACAAGTCGCAGGAGAACATCAACTTATGGTAAATATGTGAATGTTGTCATAGCAACAGTTATTTCTACACAGTTAAGTTAACTCCACTTAAATCCTAGGAAACTGGCTAGGCTGTTCACTTTCTATTGGTAATATATGACATACAAATTGTACAGCTGAAAACAGGCATAACTATTATATATATCACTAAAAGAGGTCAAAAAATTTTAATTTATATTCTGTTGTTTGTACTCTTAGTGATTGGTGAAGTTTGTCAAACTATTGAAGGGAACTTTTTGATTTATCATATAATTGTTGTGGTCAATCCTTCATACTTTGTTTCTTTTTGCTCTAAAAAAACCATTGTTACTGTTACGTTTTTTTTTTGCCCTAAGTTATGTACAAATTACTGGTATCATGTGATCTATGAATTGTGTTGTCTAAATCCTCTGGGGAGAGGTTGTGATTCTTATTTTTAATATACATCGTATTATGAAATACTTCTTCAATTCTTTATTCTATTTAACATTAACTCCTGTAACATAGTGGTGTTTATGATAATCGTGTGAATTGATGTTTTTATACCTACTTGAGAGTAGTAGCTGTTTTAACGGGAATCACATTACTATGATACTTTGGCTATTGTTTTATATTGGTATTCTGTGTTAATCATGAGAGCTTGATGGCTGAGAAGCTGGGGTGAATGGTCTAGTTAGGAGATTAAAATAGCTTTAAAACAGTAAAGTTGTTGTTTATAAAGGATACACTGTTGCTAGTTTGTACTGGGACAATGATGACAAGAGTGTCACACTCCTGCAGTTTACTAAATGTTTCGCTGTCCTGTATTTCAGACACGCTTACTGACTGGAGTTGGTAGATATAATGAGATGACTTACATATTTGATGCTCTGCAACAAAACCATAAGTTTGAACTTTTGCTTGGAAAAGGGAAAGAAAAGGTATTCTTAGTTTTATAATGATTTCTGTTTTCTTTTATTTTATATATCTTATAGATCATGTATAAAAATGTAATTTTTTCTTAGTTTACAAGTTGCCGTGCAGAAAGACATTTCCTCTACAAAGCGTGGTTTAAAAAATGTTTTTATTTTATGACGGTTGTAAAACTTGACGTCAGTCTTTGAACTCAAATTTGACATTTTAGTTCTCTTTAAATTTTCTTAGTACATTCTGATAAAATACTGATGAAACTTATTGTACATTTTTCATATTCAAATATGCTGGAATAAAGAACAAAAAATATTTTGTCATAAATCGGCAAAAAAAAATAACTGTATACCAACAATTTTTAATGGATGGCCTGAACAGCGATATAATAAATTCTTACAAATTAAAAAAATCAATGTTCGCGTGTAGGAGACGAAGTTGAAGACAGCCATATTGGACTATCTGAAGAGATACCACCCCTCTGACACAGAGACGTACACCATGGTAGCACTGAAGTTTATGATGTATCGTGAAATAGCGCAACAACTAGAAGCTAATGCATGCAAAATTCTTGACTCGTTACAAGGCAAACCAATGGGTAAATTATAAATTGATATAAATCTTTATGGTGAAGATATAAACTTTATTTACTTCCTGATGCATTCTAATAAATTATTATGTGTATTAAATATGTTATTTGAATTATTGGTTCAAGACATTGTACTGGTCATCCTCTGTGTCTGATCATTATGTGGGAAAGTTGGAAGTTAGGGTATTTATGAAGAACAGGGTTAGTACTGATACATAATTCAAACCATTTAGGTTAACTTTTATCACTTAAATTCTGATAAAAGTTAACCTGAATGGTTTGAATTATGTTGAAAATGGGGATTAAACATGAAAAAAGTATATGAACTTGAATTCACCTTTTAGCAAAATGAAAATGTAACAACTGAGTTTACATACTGATATGTTGACCTGTATTTAATATAATTCCATTTAATTTTTTTTATGTCCTAGACATTGGGCAAATAACTGATGTTGTCTTGTTGTTTATATAGCAGTGTCATTACCTTTATGCCCTTAAAAGGCTTTTTTTTGTAACTTGTGTTTACAGATAACTCGTCAGAGACACAGTCCATGTTGCAAAAATGTGTTCAGTATTTTTCTGAAGCTGCAGAGAGCTATGTTAAGGACAGCTGTCTTCGTCATGCCCAGTCATGTATACGTAAAGCTAGACTGGTTGCTCTTCAAATCGCCTACTTATCTTCTAATCAACAGTTTATTAATCTGACTACCAAGGGAGCTAACCTACTCATAGCAGATCACCCTGTTTTCACTGAGGTGCTGTACAAGTTTGTGTAACTTATGTTAATTTCTGTTTATGTGGCTATAATCCAATGTTTGTGCGTCTTATACTTAGATTGTGAACTTGTAGACCATAATTATTGAAAGTGAGGGTCGTTAACCACTCTACTATCTATTTTAGTGAAAGGCCACCTCTTAAGCAACAGTGTCGATCACGGATCATGACATATTACACAAAATTTACCTCTGAATACTGGCCTGCTGTACTTAGGACCATGTTCATATATCAATGTAATTGCAAACATTTATGTCAATTTTACTGTAAATAATTGAAGAATTTTACATAAAAATCCTTAAAATCAATTATATTAATTTTTTTATAATTTCAGGCATTTATCATTAGTGAGGCTTATCAGTTGAAAGATAATTGGGTGGCTGCATTATGTAATAATGTAGTAAATCTCGGAAACATGAAATATCTTCAAGACTTCAGATCTCATGTTAAACTTACACCACAGTTCATAGAGGATGTTATTGATAGGTAAGTTATAACTACCGTATATTCCTTTATATACGCCCCCCCCTAATAAACGCCCCCTTTTTGGACTAGAAAAATCAAAAGTGACTTACCATGACAGGTTATTTTAATACGAGATGAACAATAGAAATTAGTAGAAAACACTTTTTAAATCCAAGGAATGACACAAACACATTTTCAAAAATGTAACGCCCCCGGGGGCGTTTATTAGGGAATATACAGTATGTGAGTTTTTATGTTCTGCGGTTATGTTAGTGGTATCTTTGTTTGAGGTTATGAAACTTGAGATCAGTCTCCATGCTCAAATATCTCTTTTATCTTTTAATGTTTCTTAATTATGTATTATCAAGCAATGAAGATGTTGATATATACATTAATTTGATGACATCAGTATTAAGTCATGTGGTTCTGCCCAAGTGTACGCCTGTTGTCTCCCTTTAACATTAAGGGTACAGGTCATTAAATGACTGGCTTTTGATGTGACCTAAAATCCCAGAGAAAAAAGGTAGATATCAAGTCGTAATTTTTCTTCTCCTCAAAAAAAAAATGGAAGCATTTATAAGGGAATAATTTTTGTTATTTAATTATTTTATACATATTGTACTTGATTTCAGGTATCAGCAGTGTACTGAAAAATCACCGCAAGCCCCTAACAACATTAAGAAATTGTTGCAATATTGTAAGGATGTCAAAGTGCAATATCGCGTTGCTAAGCAACTTGGTCTCCGTGACTACATTCACACACTAGAAAAGGGTGATGCCAGAAGTTACATTATGGATTTTGCAAAGTTAGCAACATGATCTAACAATGTAAAACAGTATAAAACCTTTAGAAATGTTTAATATTTGAAAATATTGGAGTTGTTTACTAAAACCCTGAAGCTCTTTCCTAGGTCTTTAGAGTATGTAGGATTCTCAACCAGTAGAATTAACAAACTTTGGTGAAACAGAAACATTCCCATGGTTAAAAGTTTTCCGGATTTTTCCGCAACCTCCGGGTTTTCCCAGGTCCAGACTCTACTGGATTTTATTGTGTCCGCGGCACCGAGATTAAGATTTCCTGTTTTGGAAAATTTTCAACTTTCACCCATGCATTCCAGAGACTAATAATGAATTAGAAAACTAACTTATTTATTTGCTAACTGATTCATGTATTATTTATAATATGCAATCTATTTTGGTCCGAACATTTCAAATTTAGAGGAATAAAACGTTTTGGATGCTGGTAAAAATATTTAACAGTAAAGACTAATCCCTCACTGCTTAAGTTCGAATTCCACCTTTGGGCCAAATTCCACATGCAAGCTGTATAGCTTGTTGTAGGTCAATGATTCTACCCAGATGTACATCATGACTTTCCCTTCACTGTTATAGCTGGAAGTCGCCAAATGACCTTGTCTGTTTGTGCAATGTTAAACCTCGGACAGTATAATATATTTGACACATTTGTTTGATCGCTGTATCATTCTAGTAAGCATAAAAAAGATTTGCTGTATAGAGTACAGGTTTTACTTGGTGAAATATTTGTTTGTTGCAATGCTTTTTATGAACTTGTTATTTATGCTAATGTATCTGTGATACACAAGTTTTCTGTTTCTATTAAAATAATTTAACACCATATTTATTATTTATATCACAATACGATGTCGGATGAGTAGTGCGTCATATCAGCCCCATACTTCTCAAGAGTCTATCAAAAAACTGATACATATGTAGAGACGTACCATTCTATGAAAATTTGACAAAAATGTTGATTTTCCTCCGTAAGTGGATAAATTGCCAGCTCCTTGTGTGACTGGATGTAAGTCAAGAATTCAATACAGTACAATTTAAAAAAATGTCAGATATAACTTTATTCACAAATGAACAATTAGCACATGTATATGTTTGAAGAATGAGATTACATTACAAAAAATTCTATCATAAACTGAGACGAGGCTTTTGTCAAAATAACTGAAAATCTCTGATTGTTAATAAAAAATAAATATCTTTTTAAAGTCTGTTATATCCATCAAATATAGAAGATAAGTAAATCATAAATTCCACTTAAAAATCAATTTTCAAAGCAGCTTAAACTGTCCTTTAAATACAATTATTTCCATGTTGCCAAATGCCCAATTAATCAAGTATTCTCTATAGCACATCCTCAGAAACATATAACAAATATCTTCACATACTACAAGAATGTTTATGCATAATATTGTAAATTGGCCTTTTTCTTGGCTTGTACTTCTATGATACCATCCATATAATCTTCATGTTGTAGTTCTGTGGCCCCACGCCTCAACGCAATCATACCCTGATAAAACAAATACAGATATTGAAAGTTGATAAATTATTACAAACTCAAAATTTAATGTAATGAAACTACAGATATGTAAAAAAATAGTACTCCAAAGAGCAGCTCCAACGCTCATCTATTTCACATCATTCTATTTAATAAGCAATTTTGATCAAAATTCTAACTTAAAAAGGCCCGTAACTCCAAACATATAGCATTGATATCTTCAAAAGTGTTTGAGTTATGGGTTACAATAAAGTTTTTGCATGACTACGATCATAGTAACACATTTTCTTCGAAACTGACGAGCTAACTAAACTATCTCAGTAACCTATCCAATGAATCTCCTCCCAAACATTTTCAAGATTCCATGGAAACTAATACCTTTTTACATTAAAATACCAAAATAAAGACTGGTACAACACAGCTGGTTCCCAGAAATAGAGAAAATTTTCCAAAAAAATTTGGAAAATGTAAAATTAGTTAGACAGAAAGCACCAAGTTTACGTTCACATAAGACAGATTTGTAAATAAAAGTATTTTCCATCATAATTGAATTGTATGAAAACAAGCTGATAATTAATTCTAAATCAAAATAATGGCTCTGAGAAACATTTTCTAGTCTTATTTTCATTATAAGAGTCTCAACACTTACAGCTTCAACACAAACAGCTTTAAGTTGTGCTCCATTGAAATCATCTGTGCATCTAGCTAACTCTTCATAATTCACTTCTTTACTAACATTCATCTTTCTAGAATGAATCTGTAAGATTCTAGCTCTGGCTTCCTCATTGGGGTTAGGAAATTCTATCTTTCTGTCAAGACGTCCTGACCTCAACAATGCAGGATCCAGAATATCAACTCTGTTCGTAGCAGCAATGACCTGTAATAAAATATAACAAGTGAGAGAGAGTTTATATATTTATCAACAAAAATTTAAACAATCTTATAGTGAAATATTCATTATCATTGTGCATATACAACTAAAATATGATCAAACATTTCAGCTGTTTTTATACCACAAAATTAACACTATTCCTGATAGAATAGAGAACACCTATGTTAATATTTCACTAGTCCTTCAATTAAACTCACATTATATCAGAAAGAAACTATCTTATTATTAACTGCAAGCAAAATAATACATACAACAATAATAGTAAGTAACTACCAGCTGTATTTCAACATTCATGTACAAATATAATGACAGATTAAGAAATGGGACCACTGCCAACAAATATCCTAAAACTTGCATATATTTGAAAACAAATAAATTTAACTTTAAATTTGAAAAAAAATATTTGTCTATAAAAATAAGTTTACTTTGATCATTGAGCTAGGCTGGAAACCATCCATCTGATTTAACAACTCTAACATGGTTCTCTGTACCTCACGATCACCAGCCTTCTCACTGTCAAATCTCTTTGTGCCTGAAAAATAACAAATAATAAATAATGATAAAATCACAACTAACAGTGATAGTATATTCTTAAATAATACTGATTTGAAAACTTCCAAATACAGGATAATCAATCAGCAGGTGTGTGATTGGCTGCTGATCAGAGAAATCTCAATTTTCTGTCACAGCTAGAAACGTAATCAGAAAGTGTTAAAAGATAGAATAATTGAACAGATAGAAGACCCAGTAATCTTTCTGGCTATCACTATGCATTTATATTTATTCAATTAGCATTTGACAGAAATGGGCATATCTGAGAAAGAAACACCTCAAAAAGTCAATTCTATTGTTGAAAAGATTCACTGCAAAACGTTCATAGATGAAGTAACATACCTATGGCATCTAATTCATCAATAAATATAATGGCAGGTGCCTTTTCCTTAGCCAGAGCAAAGGCATCTCTAACAAGCTTGGCTCCATCACCAATGAACATTTGTACAAGTTGGGGGCCAGCAAGCTGTACATGAAGAATACAATGGGATACAATTAAATCATTTTAGCTAAATCAATGCTGTACTGAAAATTACAGTGCAAGTTGTATTAAATGCACCCCCCCTACCATCAATCCAATTAAAAACCTCATTAGCCAGTAAGAGTTTGAACAAAATGATCTTTTTATCAATTTTTAATTCAATTTTTAAGTTCAACTACACTAAAACGCATGTCTACAAAATTGGACAATTTTATCATTTCCAGACAAATCATACAACAAACATGATCAAAAGCCATAAAGTAGAACATGCAGAAAAAATATGCAGCAAGTTTACAATACACTTGAAACATACATTCAATCAGGATCGTAACAATCAGAACCATTCATAAGCAGTAATGTTTATACAATTAATTCAACAAGAATGTATTCAAATGAACAAGACAAATTTACCTTCAAGAATGTTGACTTAGTCTGAGCAGCACAAGCTCTTGCTAACAATGTTTTACCAGTTCCTGGTGGTCCATACAAAAGTACACCTAGAGAATTATAATCATACATTTAAGAATGGGGAAGAATAATGTAAGATCCTATTATCAACTGCTGATACACATGGGTGGAGGTTGAAAATATTGAAAAAATTCTATACTTCAGCTAGATGCTGCAGAAACAATAAAAACCAGCCTGGATCTGTGAAAATATGGAATTTTTTTACCACTGAGATAGATCAATTTTGATATTCAACATTTCAGAAAGATAAATCACAATAAATCAGCTAATACTTCTTTTTTTGGTTCAAGCAATTTATTTCTTCGATGGTAAATGTCTTTTGCTGCATAATTTATTAACACTGCCTTCAGGATAAAGCATTTTACTACCAAGCGAAGAACGGAGACAAAAATAATCCATTTATCATACCAACCTTTTGGTGGCTGAATGCCTAAGGCTTCAAATCTCTCCTTGTGTGTCATTGGCAATACCACAGCCTCTATCAACTGAAAGTCAAAGAAAAACGAATGTATCTTAACATCCATAATTCATGTTTATTCATACAAGATGAATCATGGTTAGTTAACAATGAAGTCAGACAGAGATCGGGATTATAAGTTTCTTTACAGATAATGCTCTGTAAGAACACATAAAAAAACAATAATTCATCAATACATTTGATTTAACTCAGTATGCCAAGACTTCAATTAGTTACAAAAAAGAACAAAGCTCAATGAGAAAATGCTCTATGAGAGCTATCAATGAAGGAAAGACCAAGATTAAAAAGCAAGCATCATGGCAACAACCTAGTCAAGTTAAAAAATGCAGAATTTCTAAACAACAAAAAGCAATTGCAGTAACTTGCAATTTAAAGATTTCTATATTTTTTGTGCAGAAAAACAATTTTGTTACAGTAACATTTAAAATAAGACCTATTTTATGATAATTATGACGAAGCCTCAATTGTGTACCTCTTGGATTTGTTTGTCTAAACCACCAATGTCACTGTACTGTTCTGTGGGTCTTTCATCAACCTCCATAGCTTTGACTCGAGAGTCATATTCTGCTGGTAGAGTCTCCAATATCAAGTAAGAATCTTTATTTACACCCTATAAACATAAAAGTCAGGTGAATTTATTATATTCAGTCACAAAAGTATTTAGTAAAATATCAATTTCATTCAAATATCTTCAATAAATACTTGAAATACTTTAATAAATACTTTGAAATCAGTGAAATGAAGCTTCAAGTATTCTTGAGAATTTGAACAAATGGGTCAAATTTACAATAAAATTTGAAGGGAATTTTGTTGACTCCTTAAATTATAATCAGCCAAGGGTCATTTTTACTATCAACTTTTGACATCGATTCTAGTGAAAACCTGGTTTAAGGTATTAGTGCAAAGGTTAAATAATAAACGACAGAAATAGCAATATATGATAAGAAAATCAGTTTAGCTACGCTACAAATAAGTGAATTAATAAATAATAAATTTGGCATACCACAAGATCCCCAGGTGTGAGTTTTTCTGCATCAACCAATCCAATCACTGGCAGAAAGTATGTCTAAAAATGCATAATTATGGCACATTTATTAGGGAGAAATTGTATGCAAATATCTATCAATAAACTTTGTTCTTTCAGAAAAATTACCAATTTATCATAAAACAATAGTTATAATAAGATTCTAAACCGATCAGATACCGAGAACAGCAAAAACAGTATTTCATATTTTAATTCAATGCTTTGAAAGACAGCTGATAAGAGAAGATAAGTATGTAATAACATATTCATCTTCATTCCTGACTAAAATATTGAATACAAGTTTATACCTGTCTAGTAGAAGTCTTGATAACAGCACATTTGCCTTTCCTTTGTGCATCAAGGTCAATATTAGCCCCATCTTCTTCTCCCTGATCTTGAGGGTCCATATCCAATAACTAAAGCAGAGATAAAAAATCATTAAAATACAAATGATCCACTGAATTCAAAATACATTTAAAGTTAGCTTCGGTTAATGATGTTTTAAAAGGAGTAAGCAGAAAAAATGGAATGTTTACTGCTACAAGAAAACAACTTCTTCACCGAACGTTTTATCAAGACTGAAATTGATATACTCTGTCTTACCTCGATGACATTGGAAACCAGATAGGGCAGTGTTTTGTTCACTTTTATTTTCTCTGTGTTTTCTTTAATTTTGTCTTTTTGTGCTTGAAGCTCATGGGAAATTCTCATGATTTCTGATTTCATAATCTGGAAAGAAAAGAAATAAGTTGATAAAATGATCCATTGCTTCATAAAAAGACATTTTAAGTAATAGAAGCATAATGATATCATGTTTATCATGCGCAATGTGTATCATACAGCGTCTAATATGTCAGGTAACTTATCATATGGTCTGATAAATACAGCAATTTCTTGTAACACAAAAACTTTAGGGGCTCTGATAAAATCTGATGCCAAAGCTAAACTCTAAACAAGAACTAAAACATGACAGTAATGATTAAAATGTCATTTTTGATGAAGAAAACAATGATGGTGAGTAACTTAATTACTGTCGATACTGGATATGAAATTCAACAATAAATTACAAATAATTACCTTAATTTCATTGTCCAGAAGTCTTGTTCGGCTTACAATTTCATCATTTGACATACGGAGCACTTCTTCACCTAAGGACTCCTGAAACAAAAACATAAAGAAGAAATAACTAATAGCAATACATGAGTCAATTTTAACTGAAATTCTTAAACATTTTGACAATAAAAATATAAGAGTC
This sequence comes from Lutraria rhynchaena, assembly GCA_008271625.1. NCBI lineage: Eukaryota > Metazoa > Mollusca > Bivalvia > Venerida > Mactridae > Lutraria > Lutraria rhynchaena. The sequence continues at coordinate 3,737,363 of VIBL01000005.1, read as the reverse complement.
ATTTTGAGAGATTTTATCCACAATTAAGAACATGAAAAACCTGTGAACTGTACACAATGCAGACCATCATACACAAAGAATGAAAGACACAACATAAAAGACTTTCAAAGAACAATGAGTTTTCTTGCACTCAAGCTAACACCGACATATAAAGTATACATTTAATTAGATAATCTGTAATTTAAGACATGCCTGTTACATATTCATTCAAGAGGAAAACATTAAAAAAGGTTAAAATAACATCAACTCATTTTGTACTATTCAAGCAAACAGTACCCCACCCACCGGCATCATCGGTGATTCAGCAAGTTATATTTCAGAATGTTTTCTTAATAGTTCGTCTACTGTGACACATTGGTGGAATAAGAACAAACAAATTAAATACAAATAATACAAGAAGTTCTCAGAACTCACCTCTCCATCGTCCCAAATCGCTTTATCTTCCAGCGTCGGCATTTTTCTATGTAACGTGAAATATACAAAATCGTGAAAACTAATTACGGTCTCTGCTAAATCCCGTTACTACCCGGTCTAGTATTGTCAAGTTTGTCAGTCCATCTAACAAAGGCCACCAACGGAAGAAACATATACGTCGAAGTTTATACGCAAGTGTCTGTTCACTAAAGTTTGAATGTACTAAATATTAAAGTAAAAACGAAGATATTTTTTGCTGAACAATATGGATGCACTTTTTTATCTTCAAGTCCATGAATGATGCATTTATTTGTCTGAATCTGAATTCTTATCTACTGACAATTGTAATTTCATGTTTATAATAACGCGCATAAATGTATGAAATTTATGTTTAATACCATTTATGTCTTATTTAACTTTTTTATTTGGTCAGAAAAGGTAGCCGTGTTCACGGTTACCCGACGGACCCTATCATAAACGTTTTGGCCCTGACACAAACAACTGCGATTATATTTTGTATATTAATAGCTAAAATGTATACGTTGGTCATATTTCAAATATAGGGTTGTAATAATTATGACAAAGTCCATTATGATATTAGATATGCATGTATAAATTTAATTTGAATGCTAATGAAGATATCAGAATAATAATATATACATACGTATGTACGTTCATAAACAAGACATACATAAAGTATGATTATGTACTTTGAAAATACTGCACATATTTACACGAGCCTTCATTATGCTAAATGAATTTCACGCATGAAGATTTTCAAATTTTCAATTCAACTCAACAAAAATACAGATGCTTAATAAATATTCATCCATTTTTGTGTAAAAACGGATTTAAACGGTATCAACCACAACATAACAAGTCAGTCAATATAATAGCGAAAAAATAAATCAATCTAGGGATGTAGCTCGCTTGTTAAAATGTCTTATTAAAATTTAATTAATTCAAAATGCGCTCGCTTTCTTAATTCGGTCCGTGATTCTATTTTTTTACCACAATGATTGATGGCGTGTTTGAGTTCGTAAAAATACACAGCTAACTTAAATTTACAGTGTAAACTCACTCTATGAAGGTCTTTGATTAGAGGTTACTGAAGTTGTACATCAACCGATCAACAATTGAAATATTGGGTCGTGTAATCGATGATTTATTTGTTCGATACAGATTAAATATTCATTGATAATTATTCAAGACAATAATTATGCCACGTTTTGCATACATAAAAATGTAAAACAGATAACAGCCCCCGCAGAATCTGACTGGTCACGAGCTCGTGTCGAATCAAATAATTAATCTTCACTATAAATCAAGCTGATTTTTGGTTCAAATGCTTTTTACAAGGGAGATAACCAAGGAAGCTTCGAAATTAAACTGGGTCCCGTTCCATGTTGCCGTCCTCAAAGGTTTCTGCACAGGCAGAGTCAACGGAAACCAGTTAACGTCAAAATCCGAATCAGAGAGCTCTTGAGGTTTATCATGTAGCTATCAACAAACAGTATGAATAATCCTTGAACACTTTGAATTCTATTGTATATTAGGTCTTTAAAATAAAATGGTCTTAATTGATCACTGAGAGGGGTTTCACTGTGGTAAGCTTCTTTATACTATCTTTAAAAAGGCATTTTTCCTGAAACAAAACATGTTAATAAATAACTGACCAGCAAACTGGCGCCGCGACCGTGGTCCAGTGGTTAGTGCGCTAGACTTGTAACCCGCCGGTCTCAGGTCATATCCTTCTATCAAAATTTGACAAATATGTCGATTTTCCTCCATATGTGGAGAAATTGCCGGCTCCTTGTGGATGGGTAAGTTAGTACTGGTTAGTATACAGTCCAGGAAAACTGGTTAGGTGAACCGGTCGCCGTACATAACTGAAAAAATTTTGAAAAATGGCGTTAAAGCTCAGTGACGATATGTCACATAAAACAAAAAAAAGCAAACAGGCCAGACGAAATCTAAGTCATATATTTAAGAACTTGACTAATTAAGAATAATAATTACTTATTGTTCGCATGGTCATGTTTCAGGATACATTAAATGGTTTATGAAATCACACTATTAACATATATTTTATGCTAATTTTATTCAATTATTTATTCACTATATTATTTTTTACTGTCCTGGAGTACTAGTAGCTAAATTCACTCGGTTAACAAAAATTGTTTCAAATATTTGATTTCAGCTGCTTAAAGTTAGCGCGGCAATCGTTTATCGGCAATCATTATACGACAATGATCTATGATAAATACCAACCAGCTCGTTAATCGTGATTCAACTTTATATACTGAACACTGACACGGTACCAGGAATGTTTTTATTGAAGTACCTTAGCTAAGATAATACTTGTTTTAAATTTTAAAAAATCATGCCAATTAAGTACAACATTACATAAAAACTAATAGTGTATAAAGCTCAACATTACATTAAGACTAACAAGGCAAGATTTTATTCTCTAACTTTCGGTTTCTTTGTTCAAAGGTGGTACGATAGTTTCAACAATAAACAAACAATACATGAACACAGTTAGTAATTAGTGACCCATTCATTATGTATCTGTAACACTAGTTCCTCTATTTAATTTCTATTTTGACAAGCACTTTAGTTAAGTCATAGTATGATGTATACATGAATACTAAAGGTACTTCATTATGCTAAGATTTCAACAATACGTTTAAGTTCCACGATTTATTGCCTAAATTGATGTTAATTTTTTTTTAAATTTCATAATCACTACTGTTCCCTGACAAGTTATACTTCCCTCACAACACAAGTTCATTCCTCATAAATGAGTTTTTTATGTGGCATCTTGTGTTTGTAATTTGCATTTTGTTCACAAATATTTGACAAATGTTCATTAACTGTTGATATCTTCAGAATTCATGAATACATGAGACGACTTCGGCATCTCGCATGTTTATATGTATTTCAGGGTCCCAGCCCCGATGACAAAGCCATGACACCACATGAATAAAACGTTTTGCATTAATTCAGTGTTATTACGATCGAACGAAACATGGGGGCTAGCACATTGAAGGGATGGAGTATAATCGCGTAAAATATACCATCTCTTCAACGTGTAAGCCCCCTGTGGAACGAAACAACACACATTCTTGGCCATGATCAAAGTTTATCCTTCGATAACGCGTCTGATATTTATAATGATTTACATAAAACCATTTGAAGTCTTGCAGCAAGTCATGCTGGATGTAATTCAGCATTTATAAAATCTTATTTGTTTTGGAAATTCTCGAACTATTTTATTGTTATAAAAATGAAATACATCCCGTCGTCTTGTTTCAATACTAATAAATTTCGATTTGTGTTTAAGACTTTAAGAACTATAACACTCGGTAAAAGTGTATCAACATTTAATCGTCAGGAATACTTTCTTTCAACTTTTCCGGATCAAATACAGAAAGTTGTCTTCTTGTTAAGCAAAACTTAGTTCTATTAAATTGCTGCATCATATTTCCGAACCGAATGAATGAAGGAAACGCATTAATTCTGAGCATAGCTTGTCTAAACATCGTCCGAGTTCCCTTTCATGTAAATGTACACTTTTATCAGGTACATCTTGTTGAAACAAACAATTAAGAATGCAGACAGATTTATAAGATAAATCAAAACATTAACTATTGTATTTTACCACCACAAAAATACCGCTGACATGTGACAAATGACTGGAGAGAAAGCCCGAGGTGGCTAAATGCCGTATTACGTAACGTTCCCGTAATCAACGCTGAATTTATAGTGCGCTCATCCATCATGTATGTCTAAGTTTGAACGTAAATCACCAGGCTGGGTATTAATACAATATCAGTTTGTTTTAGAGTATAACATATAGATTCATAAACAGGCCGAGGACAATGATATGATTCTATACTTAGGAAAATGAGTCCCGTATGTTTTTAATGACACAATTTTCATTCATAGCTATATCTGTACAGAAACAAACAAACAAGTCATACTCCTGTCTATTTCAAAGTTGTTTACCTGTAGTTAAAGGTACAAGACTCTAAATTTATTATTTGTTTTCTATTTTTTGAAGTTCAAATGCAATGGTTATTTACCCAGACATTTGGTCAGGTCGCCAGATAGATAGAAAACTATCAGTAGTGATACATGAACAAGATAAGAATAAATTAGTACAATGAACATAAAAGTTTGAATGTAGCTTCTTGCATAGTTGATTTTTTCGTTTTTTTTAAGTTTTTGTTCGACAAATAAATGCTGCAATAAGTGTTAACATTGAGCGACTGAAGATACTCAAGATGATTATCATTTTCTGATGACTTGTCCTTAATATAGAGTGTCCTTAAAATAAATTGTCCTTAGCAAAGAGTGTCCTTAGTATAGAGTGTCCTTATTGTAGAGTGTCCTTAGTATAGAGTGTCCTTAATATAGAGTGTCCTTAGTATAGAGTGTACTTAGTGTAGAGTGTCCATAATATAGAGTGTCCATAATATAGAGTGTCCTTAATATAGTGTCATTACTATAGAGTGTCCTTAAGATAGAGTGTCCCTAAGAAACAGTGTCCTTAATATAGAGCGTCCTTAATATAGTGTCCTTAATATAGAGTGTTTTTGATATAGAGTGTCCTAAGTATAGTGTGTCCTTAATATAGAGTGTCCCTAAGATTGAGTATCCTTAATATAGAGTGTCCTTAATATTGAGCGTCCCTAAGATAGAGTGTCCTTAATATATAGTGTTCTTAAGATAGAGTGTCCTAAATATAGTGTCCCTAAGATAGAGTGTCCTTAATATAGTGTCCCTAAGATAGAGTGTCCTTAATATAGAGTGTCCTTAAGATAGAGTGTCCTTAAGATAAAGTGCCCTTAATGTAGAGCGTCCCTAAGACAGAGTGTCCTTAATATAGAGTGTCCTTAAGATAGAGTGTCCTTAAAATAGAGTGTCCTTAAGATAGAGTGTCCTTACTATAGAGTGTCCTTAAGATAGAGTGTCCTTAATATAATGTCCCTAAGATAGAGTGTCCTTACTATAGAGTGTCCTTAAGATAGAGTGTCCTTAATATGGTGCCCCTAAGATAGAGTGTCCTTAATATAGTGTCCTTAAGATAGAGTGTCCTTACTATAGAGTGTCCTTAAGATAGAGTGTCCTTAATTTAGTCCTTTAAAGAAGTCTAAGAAGCGATTTTTTTTATTGACCTCGGTTTAATATCAAGAAATGTTTTAATCTAACGCAAAATACCAAGTATACTGTTGTTAATACCCAGCAAAATATATTTACTTAGCAAAAAATAACTGATAAACAACAATAAATCCATGTCTCATTGTTTTAATGACAACATTTCTCACTTAAACTGCATCTGAGTATGTTTATATTGTAAAATTGTATTGACAAGGAACATAATTATATTGTTTGTGACAATAAGTTTATTGAATTGAATTGTATTAACAGCAATTTAAACGTAGACCTAATTACAAAATGTAGAATTTTTGTGCATTTCTGTCCTGATATGCACTTAATATTGATATATATGGCATATTCAAAGTGACATTTATCATGCTAAATATCCACTATTTGCAAAAAAGATCATATGTTAATTATCGAAATTATTCAAGTAGTTTCGGGAAGGTATTTGAGATTATTTATTATGTTAAAGATTTGTGCAAACTACAAGGAGTTTTCAGAAATAAGAGAAAATAAGAGAAGTGCCCATTCGTTGATCTTGTATAAATATCCAGATAAGGCCAGTCATGAAAATCTTTGTGGTCAGGCATTCTAATCTTTTAACAGTGGGTAAGTAGCTAGGTAGGCACTTATGTTACACAATATGCTTGTACAGAAATAAAAAAAGAAGAAAAAATATATTTTGTCAAAATCGCTAAAATATTTTTGTCGGGGGATTTTTAATGAGTCGATCGCGTAAGTGCAAACCAACCATTTTTTAAGGATGGCCTCATTCGGACTATTTCCTGTTGTATTGATGCATATGATACAGTATAAATGATATATGAATTATGGGTTGATTCAAACTACTCGTACTAGAACGCTATAACTATCAAATATATAATTTTACAAAGAATCTATGAGTGTAAATTTGTAACGTAGTAATCTTTTGAAAGCAAAAACTGAACTTTAATGAGACTTTTATCCTTTTATACGAGTATTTCTTTTTTTCAGTATTCAATTCGCTGATTCTTGCAACATTTTCTAGTATCTCATAACATGATGTCTACACTGTACATTATGAATCAATGACGTTAACTGTTTTTAAAATCTGTTTTGGGGGTTCAATCACAGTGAGAGTTTGAATTCGCTGTTGATGAATGTTGTTTAATAAATGTGTCTCCAGTTATTTGTTTATCTTGTTTTTACAGGTCTGTGCGGTAGCTTGTGTTGTGATACTGGTTGTCACTTTGTTGACGTATCTTCTGTAAATATTGACAAACTTAGCGACTTCTTCGAGTTTGTCTCCAGCTTCATGACCAGCCGCATTAAGTGACAAATTGTCATTTCTATATTTTCTATATTTTTCAATGTTTTTTTTTTCAATGAAGGAAATTTGTATTCATTTCCACTCTTAATATTCAATGCACAGTTTTAGAAAGTAAGGGTAAAGATATATTAAATGATTTCAAAAATGATACCAAACTAAGGTTCAGTAATCAGAAGTCTTTTTGTAAGAAAACAATTTGTACAATAAATTTGCAAAGGGTTAAATATGTTGATAAATTATAAGAATGTTGTTTAATCTAGGTATACAATACATTTGGACGTCCGAGCATTCTGTAAAATGAACGTAGTTCACATAATCATTTTGTCGTAATAACGCTGTAATATTGGAACTTCGATTAACCCAAATTGTTTTTTCTATGATGTATGTGGTAAATATACTTTGGTCGAGATATAAAGGGTTGTAGTGATTTACATAAAACATGCTAAATAGTTTGGATTGCGTTAATTATCTTTATTTAATATGGTGTATTATTTTTGAAACCACTAATTTCACTTAACAACAATGCATTTAGAGTTTGAAGTATCATGTTTTAACGGGAAGTAGCGGTTGGTTGCATTCTTGGTTGAGTTTGAAGGTTCACTTCTAGGAAATAATTTAATGCTTAAAGCTTTGAAATATTTAAAATCTTTAATTATAGACAGTATCTACATACGTAAACTTATGATACTTGGAGACAGGACCACGTGAGAACAAATTCTTAGATGTGTGCTTGTACATATGAGGATAATTCTTGATAACCTGTCGTATGAGTTTTTTTTATGAGCATTAGTTTTGCTAACAATTAGTAATGATGATTTTCGACTTGTAATAAAAGGGTCACTCTAGCGCCTCAGCTTATAAACAATGGTTTTCTTCAATCTTTGTGAGGATGGTCGCGTAACTCATTCTAATGGTCACTTCAAAGCAAAATACGTGTACAACTATGAAATAAATCATTTATTTTACGCCATGTGGTATGATTTATTTTCATATCGAGTCTAGACGCGCAATGATTTTCAAAATAGAGATTTCAGCCGCAAAAAGCCGCCGATTGCTTGAATATACTCATTGCTTACGAACGTCACAACAAAGATTGTGTATCCAAGTTACTGAAGTACATGGTCAGCGGTTACACGCGAGTAACTACAAACAACATGTACGCTAATTAAATCATTTACAGTCTTCCAGGAAAGCAGTGACGCATAATAAACGTAAATGATGGACATAAATAATGAATAACATGCATGTGTCTGCGTCATTTCAAAAATGCACCTGTTTCGCACGACCCGGAGTTCGTATATTGTATTCCATATACACACAACGCTCATTTGACTCGCGCACGCTCACTTGGGTGACATTTTTGTTATCTTGTGCGCAGAAAAATCTACCACTCTGTTAAAAGTAGTGAAAATGAGTTTGTCTGTTAAACGGATGCCTAAATATCTAAATCTTGTTTCCGTAATTTGCTCTGTTAAATATATGAAATCTATGATTCGTGCTCATGAGGTGGGAGCAAAACTTGTCACAGTCATTTTGCCCAATCAAAATTTTGTTTCCGTTATATTAATATATAGTGTATCTCAACATAATGACGAGAGCACGTAAAACGATAACACAATTTTCTTTAGGACAAATGGTCTACTCGCAACATCCATGAATACGTTTAACGAGTCACTCGCAAACAAGTTAATAATAACGTATGAATTTAATATTCTGACCCAAATATAAAACATTGTCACCTGAAATAGATGTGACAAACGTATATACGTCCGTGAGATGACATTTTACATATGTTCAGTGAAACATTCAATACACCGACTCAGATTCAGATCACAGCAACATGACAACATTTGTGTTGTCAATGACAATCTAGCCTGTCTGAAGTTTGCAGATAATCTATGAAGTATCTGTTAACTGTAAAACCAACTACGATCTCTTGTCAGCAAAGAGTAGGTCAGACACCACAACTGAGAATGAAATATCATTCATAAACTGGTCTTCATTCACAAGGTCATACATTCGATGTGTAATGGTGTTGTCGCAATGTGCTTGTGATGGTGAATATGTGAACAGAGAAACATTCCATTTTTACCTAAATAAGGATCAAAATGAAATACGCGTGTCACCAGTATGCAAGTCCGTAGTGAACATATATCAATTACACCAGGTCGTATTCCGTAGAACTTTTATGACAGGCAATATTTGGGTGAAATGAGGGATTTTAAATGATTCTGGTTACATACTATTACAGGTAATTACTACTGCCTATACACAGTTCACAGCCGTATACGACAATTTAATTATTGTATTCTTAAAATCTGATCGAATGATATGCTGCAGATCAGTATGGAAAATAAAATCCTGTCTATTCAAGGCAGACATAAATGTCTCAGAAGTCAGCTTGGCTGAAAATGAAATGTTTATCAAACATTAAACGACTTTGTTGTACGATGAAAACACATGGTTCATGTACTTCCCGCTGATTGCAAATTTCAAAATCAAAACATACGTTTTTCGTCACTATTTTACACCCAGTCACCTTTCTCCCGTAGTAAGCCCGTGATATTTGAAGTGACCCTTTACATTTCGGATAGGAAAACACGTGAGGAATTTGTACCAATTTATTTTTCACTGGGGTTTGACGTCGCGCCGACAGCAATGGTCACTTGGCGATTTTTCCACCTACAACGGTGATGGGGAGACCCAAGGCGGGCATCTGGGTAGGAACATCAATCTTCCATAAGTTAGCAGGACAGTTTCGTCACATATGAAGTTTGTCTGGTCTCGGGTGGGATTCGAACTCACAGCGGTGAGGGCCAGTGATTACTAATCAGAGACGATAACCACTAATTCAATAGAAGTGTAACAATAACGTAAAAATCGTATCGCAATATATTGCAATACGTATTGTTTTTCGCGCAGAAAAGCAAAGCAGGAATTGATGCACATGCATCGCCTTAAATGGATCAATATTATATATATTTATACATGAAATTCATACGTAGTTTCAACGTGAAATAGTGTTTAAATAATTAAATCAAATGCACAAGATAACGTTTAAAAGTTAATGACGGAGGCAGATTGGAGAGAAAATGCTGATATATATTATACATTGTATATATTTCTGAGATCTCATCGGTGGCGTCGCCATGACTACAAAAAACCGGTTCAGAGAAAAACGAACCGGTAAAAAACCGTCAGAATTCGTATTGCAATATTAACCGGTATGTCGGTTAACCGTTACACCCCTATAATTAAATGAGGTTGTACCACAAGCATTAGAGGTATGTAAAATCATTTTGTTATAACTGCGTCCCGAAAGTTACTAAAGTTTTTGTTCATTAAGATAAATTGTCCATATTTCATTTATTAATCTGAACCCGTCGACTTACTTAAGTCGCCACAAATATAACATACTGTATCAACTTTGGAGTGACATTGATTGCTCAGTATATGTATCATTTTGTGGTCAATCGTGGAGTTAAGATTCCTACATAAATACCGGGAGGTGACTGAGGTACAATTGTGTGACTGTAACTTTCATGGCTTGCCTTATTTGGAGATGTTAATTTACTCATATACGCTAGGTAAAACCAGGTGCCTATGTAGAGTGTGTGTACATGCTGTTACAATGTGGTTGGTGTACGGGGTTGATTTTCATGAAGCAGGCTGGCTTTACGATTGTCGCAAAAATGTGCAAAAACATACCAAAAGTAAACTGTACTCACCGGACTAAATGTACATAATATGTCATCCAATGTAATATTTCCTCTTTTTTAAACTCGGTTAATTGGTTTTAACTGTCCACGTAAAACACGACAAAATCGTGCGAATGATACTTCGAAACTCACCCAATATATCTATAACATAATTATATTCAGTAAATTATATTCAGAGACCGAAGGTCTTTTGAAGGCAAATTCTTACATAAAATTCATTGGTTCAGTAAAACTTCATCAAGCGACCACTTTATTACTGAGCCCATCTACTTATAACTGGTCGGTTTTCAATACTTCTCATAGTTGACATTGATAAAGGTACCACCCCAGTATTTGTCCATTTTTCTTGGTACTGAAGGCGGTCTGAGATTTTTTTATAGTATTTCAATTCGACAATGAGACGAACTAAATTTTAAATCTTATCTATTTGGTCCTAGAGGAGGTTTCAATGTTGAGGTTTAACCCTACTGTTTGAGACCTTTATGCCCTTTAGTCCTAAAAGAAGGTCACGTTGTATGATCTATATATATATAGATCATACAACGTGACCTTCTTTTAGGACATGTATATATTGTTGTTTAACTTGAGAATACTAGGTATAGACACGTGTTTAATGATAATTGTATAATTGTGTTACTAATAATGGATAATACAGTAAACGCAAAATATTTTATTGACGGATTGATTTTAAACTTTTAATCAATATACAACTCCAAAGGAGAAACAACAGGATATTGAATCCCTTACAGGAACAATGTGTTTTTATCATATTTTTGTGTATGTATGTATGTTTTTTTGAATGCATGTAGAATGATTTCTTCAGTTTAAAGCCCCCCCCCCCCCGATCACAGTTTATTCTAAAAGTACCCATCCACTAAAGCCAAATCGAAAACTATTTATTTATTTATATTGTTTTTATATCATGAAATAAAGGCAAAATTACGAAACCATCAAACTTTCCTAAGACAATGATATAAAATAAACATAATATTCGTGTAATTTTTCTTCCAAAATACTTTTACTCACTTTCATAGACACAAGGTATTAGCGATTTTCGATTAAATTTTGTGTTGATTATAATGTTGCCATAATGGTACATATGTTTAATGGTCGTTAAATTACAATAATACAGTAATTAAAATTATTAAAACTATCGCTAACTTCCTATTATGACGGTGCCTCCCTAAGTTGATAAAAATTAAAAATTGAACAATAGAAAAATAATTTGACAGTTTCATATCGCATTATTACGTTCTATGAGATAAGAAACTGTGGCTATTGATCCCTAAGGGCCAACTCATTTATAAATGTCAGCAACGTAACCGGCTCTTGTCGGATGGCAGGCCCCAGTTTACTTCACCAATAAAACTTCATGGTTGACCCCTCGGGCATCATGGTCAGTGAAGCGCTTGATTAGATAAGTGAGAGGGCAGTTAACGATGGCGAATTTAGTCAACTATCTGCATGATAAGAATCATATTTAACTGATTTTCATCACAATCAGATCAGATTTTTCTATTGAAGGACACTAAATAATATTTATGATTTAATAAGTAGCGAAGATAAGAAATCTGCAAAAAAGTTAAACATCTGAAAAAAAGCTCTTCTCTGATTGGAAGACTGGGGATTGAACTTGATTTTCGTCTCCATTTCCGTTCGTACCCAAGAAATCAAGGATATATAAGATACATAGGTGTACGTACATGTCATTGGGTTGTCAAATCTAGACAGGAGCTGACAAACGCAGGATCACACTGACTTTTTATCATTTCGGATATACTCTAATTTTAAGGTACGTATTCATCACTATACATTTCACGTACTCCTACAAAACAGACACGTGCTTAAGTAATTGGAGTTATGTTTATTCGGACGATGTTTTAATACTAATAAATGGATGTGTTAATACAAAATACGACAATCTAAGAATATTTTTAAGAAAAAAAAAAGATAATTTATTATTGGTATAGAGAATTAGTGCCTTTGATAAGAATATGTTTGATTTAGGAAATCATGGTAAGGATTTACTTACTGTTTTTAATGCACATCTAAGTATTGTATAAACATTAAACACTTTATATTCAGGATAAATAAACGTAACTGTAACATAACGATGTATGTAGTTTTAAATAATAAATTATATTGAAAGTAGTGATAAAATTATATTCTATAAATTCGATGTATTTCATTGATTTAGTTACTTGTTAGAGTTAGTGACATGGCATTATTTATTCATTGTGTTTAAAGAACCATAATATAATGTGATATTTTAAAGGTTTAAAGTTATCTATAAACACTGAGTTTTCTAGACATCCACTTCATAAAACTCGGTTCTTGGAAGAACACGAATAAGTGAATTAATTCTTACGTCGTACAATATTTACAACCGATCTACACAAAGAAATCAGTTTTTCAAAGTAAAGATAGAATAAATTAAAAGTCCGCCGTGTATTCAATGTAATTCAATGGTTTTCTCCCAGGGCTATGAAATACAATGTGAACGTTGAGAAACTCGGCTCGATGAATGCCTATATAACTCACTAGCAGTGTAGAAAACAGTGTTATTTCATACATGAATGTTTACTTAAAGTAATGTTGAGCTAGGATAGCATACAAGTAATTAGTCTTGTTTCTGAATGTACATTTTTTATCATATTGTATACATCGTAAATACTTTTCTCCAAATCTACCTCCTGATTTACAAAGTCAAACTGTCAATATTGTCTTATGTCCCTAAACTTGAGAAATCGAGTTGATTTCAACCAATCGTTATATGAGGTCATGTTTGATAGAAACAATAGGATGATTGTCTCTAATTTATTTTTAATAATTTACTAGAGCAAATAATATATGACAACTACAATAATTGTTTAAATTTTAATTAATTCAAACCATTTTTTGTTGTATAATTAATGATCACTCACAAACTATAAACTCTTATTAAATTTAGCTTATTTCTCTCAGAGTAGCAATAAACAATAGGTAACATTTATTGCCTCAAAACGCATACAATTATTTTTTTGTTTAAGTTTATTATTCATAAAGACTACACTAAGAACGTATTGTAAGCAGTATCTCATTAATGTTAATTGTAATTAAAAAGTCACAGTTTAACCTATCCAACCAACCACAACTTAATTATACATAAATGAACACGCGGAAGCTGTTAACTGAAAATACACGGTCCACGGCTCCCCTAAATCAACGTTTATAGTGGTTGCCGAATACACCTTGCTAAATTGTAGAGGCGGACCTAGGGAGAAAATTGTACTTTTTACAACATACTGTCCCCGATAATGTTTTTTCCCAAGCGTCGCAATTTTTAAGCAATCGCCTGGAAAAAATCACCATCAGTATTTCTTGAAAATGCACACTAACTTTATTTAAATAGTAATTTCTATTTCGACAATGCAGATTTCGCTTTAACATCGAATCATTATGAAACAATTAAATTCCGAGTGTTGATTAGAGCAATTTAAACAAATACATATTAATTCAGAATATTACAATTTCGCATACTCGTTAAGGAATTCTAAGCCTGTGGTTGACATAAAGCAGCTAGGTTCTTCTAAAAAAAAGCGAGCGCCTCACGAAATATGAACAGATACGCACCTGCGCATAACACGAACGCGAATATAGTCCGAGTTTACCACAATTTTGCATTAAACAATACCAACAGTGGATACTTAACTTGTCAGGGAAATATTTCTGTTCACTATGACTGATGTATATTTACTACGAACATAAAATATGGACGCTCTGAATGTATGACCACAGGTAATTCACGACAGGCACAAACTAACTTTTTTCTTTTCGCGCAATTTTCTGTCAACTTTTTTTTGTCTTTTTTATATACTTAGAATCCGTTTGGTGAAATTTTGTGAATTATAAGTAAATTAAAGACGATTCTTACGATATATGTATTTTTATATTATTGCAAGTACGAGTTGATTTAATATTTTTTATTGTTTTTGAATTTATTCAGCACTTTAGGATCATTTCATTCATAAAATTACTGTACATTCTTTTTAATTTTGGTAACCTGGCGACTGATGAAATGCAACTTAATTTTGTATCCACTGATATTCGTGGCATAAAACCTGTTACAGGCGTGTATATTCTTAAAAGAGGCAGAAAAGTTGTCAAAAATGATTAAAAGTGAATGATTTGCGCAAATATTTATTATTTGATGTTGTTTTTATGAATACTGTATGTTCAGTTCAATACTAGATCATTTGGAATTCACTTTTTCTGATGCCAGCGTATGGTTCAGTGTTTCTGCAGCTCGTGGATAAAACAGAACATTATGTATCTTAACAATCACAAACATATCATTTACATCTTTCATTTATTCTGTGACTAAAATAAAACAAAGACATTTTGCATAAATTTTACTTGGTTTAATTAATTAATGTTTACATGGAACTCGAACAAATGCATTTTATAATTCCCACAATCATTAATTTTGCGGCTACTTTCTTGGTATAAACTCGCCGCATATTATGAAGTTATGCTGAAAAACATTTTATGCTATATTCTGTTGCAGGGGCAAAAACATGTCGTATTGTGAAACAATTGTTAGATTTAATTAATTTCAAACTTATTGTGTACTGTACAATGCTATGAATTTATTAATAAACATAGACCATACTTACAGTCGAGTGAATATGATTTTGTCGAGGCATTTATGAGACATTGCTAAATCAGTGACATAAGCTAATTAAATTCTCCAACCACCGCCTTAATTAGAAGACCGAAAACTTAAAGTATAAATTCATAAAAAAATTG
The DNA here is from genome assembly GCA_008271625.1 of Lutraria rhynchaena. Classification (NCBI taxonomy): domain Eukaryota; kingdom Metazoa; phylum Mollusca; class Bivalvia; order Venerida; family Mactridae; genus Lutraria; species Lutraria rhynchaena. Next base: position 3,721,964 of record VIBL01000005.1, on the reverse strand, counting down.
CTGTATACTTACTTAGTCGGTGTTTTTTTTGTACACACGAGCTCTGTGTGTATTGTGAAGTAAGATGGTCTGAGTTTTTTGTAAGTAACGTAGTCTGACGCTGTTTAATGATGATTACTCATATATAAATAATGCGGCGGACCACCTTAAGAAACACGCTGGTATTTCAACATATAAATGTGATTAACGGACTTAAACGGATGAATTAAAATGAGGGACAAATGAGAGAAGTTAACTTGAAAGAGAAAACATTGTGTTGAACTTGTGGTTAGTCAGTTGATCATTATTCCGAGTACACACCTGCTCCAAGGTTATACTAAATCGAATAGTTTTGGTATCACATAAATGACACCATACCCGATGCTTTGAGCGAGATAAGGCACGGTTTTGTGTAGATTTTTATGGTATTTTTTATTTTCAGAAACCATGGCTGACAGATTTGACGAGGTTTTGCCTCCGCCATCTTATGAAACAGGCGTAATGATAGGATCTCTTGGACAACCACCCAACAGTATGAGCCAGATTGGTACACCAACAGACAATATGGATTCCATGTTTGATTCACACCTAGCAACGCTTAGCAACGCAGGTCCACTTCCGGCAGTGAGTGTATACGACCAGACGCTTGCATCATCAACAATGTCTCATTTTCCTCCTCTAGGGGGCATCACTACAACAATGTCAGGTATGGACAATCAATTAACAGATTCAGTGCGCGATAGAGACACTATTTATAACCATCCTTTGTTTCCTCTGTTGGCAATCATTTTTGAAAAATGTGAGTTGGCAACGCGAGCAAGAAAAATTGCTGGTGATCCAATTTGCTCATCAGAATCGTTTTCTGAAGATCTAGCTATGTTTAGTAAACAATTTGCAGATAGAAATGAAGGCTCAATATTCACTAACAATCAGGAAGTAGACAATATAATGGTTCAAGCTATACAGAACTTTAGATTTCATTTATTAGAATTAGAAAAAGTGCATGAACTATGTGATAATTTCTGTGATCGTTACATTACGTGCTTAAAAGGGAAAATGCCAACAGATTTAAATGTTGATTCGCAAGGGGATGATGACGATGATACGTCTTCTAAACTTTCACACAGTAATTTTGATCCTGCAGATGACACCGACAGCGGCTCCGATCATAGACCCTCCTCGGCTGGTTCCCTGAAGTTTACAGAGCTCGACGATGTTCCCTCTGTTCAGTCAAGTGAAGCACCGGAAACAAGTCGTCTGCAGACTGAGCCCCCGGTTCCAGTAAAGAAAGAACCCAAAGTGACAAAAAGTAGAGGTATCAAAAGGGAAAGAGATTCAGACGGGGATGATAACAGCAGAGGGTCTGAAGGGAGTACGCCAGAGGTGGAAGGTGAAGGATCAAGTAAACCAACCGGAAAGGGGACTAAGCGTCAAAAGAAACGTGGAATATTCTCTAAAACTGCTACAAATATTCTACGTGCATGGTTATTTCAACACTTACAACACCCATATCCTTCTGAGGACCAAAAGAAACAGCTTGGTGCTGAAACAGGACTCACTATACTTCAAGTAAATAACTGGTTCATTAACGCTCGTAGGCGTATTGTTCAGCCTATGATTGACCAAACAAACAGATCCGGACCTGGTGCGCATTCGGGTGGATTTTATCCAGACCAGTCTTCTCAGATTGACAGCCATGCCATTCCTCAACTTGGTAATCATAGACTGTCCAATCAAGTTCCAACCGGAAGTGTTCCAGTAACCATGGGGGCAAGTTCTCTACCAACCGGATATGGAAGTTTACATCCGGGTGTGTCTCATATGCAAGGAAACTATGCAGGTACTCTGAGTAGCAGTGACGCTTACGACCCAATGAAACCTGCCTACCCTACACCAACATACATGGACCCATCTTTATCCCGGTATAACATTATGAATTCCGTGCCATGTTATACCGGAAGTGACATGTACTCCCAGCCAGCGCTGGGTACTTCATACTATAACATCCCCCCAACGGAACTATGAAAGTGACTGAATGGACGTATTGAAAGTATTAATACAACGTGAGATTAGAAAATGTTGGAAGTATCCGGTTGCTCAATAAACATGGAAGAAAAAAAAAATAAAGTTTTCTGAAGAAAGTTTTACCCCTCATGAAGCATTATTAATTGTGCTCAAAGTGACGCATGTTGCTTGCCATTACACATCTGGTGTGTTTGTGTTACGGAAGTGCTTTTTATATTACAATTAATGAGAACAAGTTTTATATTTAATAATTTTATTATGTACTTCAAGCATGCATTGTAAATACGTTTTCTTTGAAATAAACAATTGTGAATAAAATGTTATTAATAAAAGTCAAAAAGTAGTTATTTATACAGTAAAATTTCGATATTAGGCCTAAAATTAGAAGTCTTCATGATGAAGAGGTCGTAATGTTGAAATGAGCGCTAGGAAAGGTTCCACTGATCTTTTTTGAACAATATATTTTTATCCTGTAGGTCATAAATACACTCAACTCTCATATATATTTCTTGATGAAAAAACTTGTAAGGTTAATTAGTATGCGGACCACAATGGCACTGAAGTTTTATCATAAAACACAAAGTTAGAAACAAACAGTCGCACCAAACGACATAATAGTGAAATTGTGATAAAATACAAGTCTATGAGTACATGGTCAAAGACACGGATGGTCAACAAAACATGTTTCAATGTATACAGTCAGTTTTATCGCGTCCGAACCGCATAAAATCTCACTGTGTATGACAATCAACCAAAGATTAAAAATATTTAAGTCATGACAACAGTTTTTCTTCAATTAATTTACATTCTGTTAACAAAAAGCACAAACCAAGGTTATGTACATCCGAGAAAATGTTGGTGTATTTTGTCTGGTGTTATTTACAATATTTGTTTACATTTCTGTCACATTTAGATCGTAAACAACACGGACGTATTGCATACAGCACATGTACTTAGTTGTCCGAGTATTACATTATAAAGCGGACAATTTAAAATATTTGCAAATATTTGGTTATGAAGTCTATATTACTTATGATATTTCTTCATCTGCTCCGCCACAATACGTAGCGTGTCGTGTCCCCCACTCATTCCCGCAATAGTTCGCTTATACAATCATTTATATCATATAAGATTGTTGACTGTGGAGTGTTGTCACGATGTATTTTTGTTTTATTCACAGTATACGCGATGTCTACACGTGTATACTATCTGTGGCCTAATTGTATGTGTATATACAGGTTCATTTTATATTTACTGTGGGTTTACAGTCGATTTAATTGCATTCGTGTAGTTAATTAATATACTGTTACTATCGTATTAATTACTATTTGCTCTTTAATGACTTATTCTCTCACTCCGGGCAAATTTCTGCTCTCGTGATTAAACTAAGTTTGACCGCATGTGAGCATTTTTGCGATTTGATCACGTCTCTCCATAATTGTACATGTATCATCTTAATGGAGTCCACTGCTTTATAATGTAGAGCATTTAAAACAACTTCTTTCGATATTTCTCGCAACAAACACCAAAAAAGTCAATCCACGTCTGTAAATTTAAAGTTTGATGCTAATGATGAATTACCTAGATTCGTCCATTTTGCCGAAACGTCACAAATTAGAATGATGCTAAAACGCTTTGATTTGCAAATTTTGTGAAAATCATTGAAATTTGATAATAAAAATCAACTACAACGTATATTGACAATGCAACAAGTTGATACAGCTTCATGGCATAGGTGGATGAGAAGAAATTAAAATAAGTCTGGTTTGATTGGTACATGTCATGACTAATGAGCGACCGTCTCATATTTGTTAAAAACAACTTGTCTATTAAAAATGACTTTTATTGAGTGAACTGTATGTTTTGGAGGCCATGTGAAGAGGTGACATGCCATTCATCAAGAAAACTTTCTCAGTACACAATGGTAATGATTGAAAATACTTCCTTGAAATGATTATTAATCTCCTTTAAATACTTAAAAATATTGATCTGTAACAGTGTACACAATATATACGTGTACAGTCAAACCTGTGTTTGTGGTCACTTCCGAATAAACACCACCCTGTGAATAAAGGCCATTCCTTGGAAAAAAACGTCACTGATTATTTAGAACAAACTGACCTCCGAATAAAGGTCATCGGTCAATAAAGACCACACTTTGTGTATCCCAAGGGTGGCCTTTTTTCGCAGGTTTTATTGCATATCAAAGAAACGGTTCATTGTTATTGGTCAACAAAGGTCAAGAGAGTTCTCTTGGTTAGGCTAAATAAATACCCAGTGTTTTACTTAATTTTCTAAGTCTGAAGCATAATTTTACCGAATGTATATGATAAAAAAATAGAGTTGTCTCGGGGATTCAAATCCTGAGTATATTTACTACAGCGCTTGATGCGGTGTTCAGATGTTCTGTAATATGATAATATGCCATAATTTAAATTGAAAAAAGCGTATGTAGATGTTAGAGAAAAATATGCATGTAGGTACATGTATTTTATTTGTGATATAGTTACTGTATAAATTAGTGAGGAAAAAAACACCAAATGTTGAATAAGCAACAAACTTGAATTAAACACGGCTGATAAGAATCAAGACTTGTCACATTGATTCTCGCATGGTTAAATGTAATACAAATGAACTGCTTTTAAGCTCGATCATCTTTGAGAACGAGCTTATGGACAAGGGACATAACTACTACAATAAATTAGCTCACTCCACATTGGATTGTCTCCCTGTTACTCTCTTTTTTCGGCAGTGTTTACGTGCATGTCCGTTTGAAACATTTAAAATAATTCTATTAAATGATTCGAGACGAATAAAGTCCGAGCTTAATATATTAAAGCATGTCTGACATTTACATACATGTTATATAATACTGGGAGAGTTTGCTGTACAGTAAAACCCCTGACTCCCTGAAAACCGGAATTCTCTGAAAATCAGACGATTTTTCAAGTTATATTTTTTCTCTTCCATAATCAATGCTTCTCTGAAAACCAAAATCTCAGAAAACCGGACTTTTAAATAAATCCGGAAGGTGTCCGGTATTCAGGGGTTTTACTGTAATACCAACTCAATTGAATACGCACCAAGGAACGATTGTGAGATTGCCATTCCCTCTTCTATTCTAGTGGTGAGATTCAAGCACCTTTTCTCGTAATAGCTTGACGCATTAAATAATGAACCTTGTTGCCATCTGATCCCCGACATTCTTCTCTTCGTAAAGGGCTCTTGTCACATGGGATTTGCTGATATTGGCAGTTTTAGAAACATAACACAACATAACACAAGTGTGGCTACCCAGCTATCTTCATCACTTCTGAATAAATGTTTTCATTTTGCCATTAAGTGAATCTGTCTGACGTGTAATTGAGAGGGAAAAATAAACTGCACCTAACTGCCTTTGGCTCCCAATAAGGTGATGGACGATCATATACAAAATCATAAATTTATGCACCTTATCAAACCATTTAAATTAGACTATGATCTCCATGTACAAAACAGAGCATCATGACATACGGCAAGATCTTTGTATATACATGTACAGTGCAACCTCTCCAGAGCGGCGCTCCGTAGCAACAACCTTTTGGGAGAAGCAGCAAAGTATGTTGTTGTTGAGAGATTGATGCTCCAGAGAGGTTAAATTTACAGCTAAATCGTGCCGTTAAAGGGAGATTGTTGCTTAAGAGAGGGTTGCTCTGGAGAGGTTACACTGTATTTAGCATTTTTTCAGCAGTATTTTAGTCGAGTAGTTCAAAGTGTATAGTTCAGTCGGCTCGATTAACTCTGCTAGCCAGCTATTAAATCGAGATATTGTGATAAAAATCTGACCTACAATAAACAAGATTCTTGTCATTAAGAACTGGCTGAACCAAAATTGTTTTTTTATTTGGTGTTAAAGTTATGTATTATCTTATTCACTTTCCTTCTTTAGGAGACGTAACATGTGAACTCTTCATTGATGAACACATTATGGGATAGTAATTTTTATCACTTCAGTTATTATAAATGACAGAGATATATAACGACAATAATGAGATGTAATAGCAGTTCCTACCTTTGATAAAAGAAAAAAAAACATCAATTGACCAGCTGAACAATCATTGTAAAACATGATTCGATGAATCCATGAAATATACCGGAAAATTACGCGCTCTTACCGATGTTCAGTCCTAGTTGACCTTTAGCTTTGCCTACACATTTCCTTCCTCCAGAAAAGTTTGTCTATATAAATGGTTTTCATTATGCAAACAGGTTTTTTTTTATAAAAAAAAATCGTCCTTGCATATGGTTGTTCACTTTGTTACCAATGATTCATCATTTAGTAGAAAGGAACTATCTAATCCGGGCACAGCCGGCGGTCCATATGTTTTTGCTTAGAAACAGAACTGTTTAAATACTTTACATAATGTGTATCTATTCTTTAATCATTTGATTTCATGTTATATTTTTTTGTTTAGAAACAGAACAGTTTAAGTAATTTACATAATGTGTGTCTATCCTTTATTCATTTTATTTTAAGTTATTTTTTGTTTCCCGGGGGAGAAGTATGAGGTTAGGCCAACAAAACTCTCGGTACAACTCTGCTACAGACTGTTCTAATGCGGTACCCTCCGGGAGACTGTGTTTTGTTCACCATTTTTTGTATGGGGTTTTGAGCGAGTAGGTTTTGGGGAAGGTACTATTTTGGAGAAGGCGGGACTTTTTATATGAGTTTTTTTCTAGCTAGGAATCCATTTCTTATACATATATTTATAATAAAACTCTCTAGTCTGAAAACCTTTCTAATCCGAATTAATTGTTAAACTCCAACATGTCCGGACTAGGAGATTTTACAAACATACAACACTTATTCATTTTCTAGAAGTACGTATCTAGTGGACTTTTAATCAAGACCTGTTACACTACATACTGGCAAGAATCCAAGCAACAAGGCACAAAAGCCGTAAAACTAATCATTCTGTAAAACAGCATCATTTAGTACGCAATAAAAAGAAACCCGACCTATTATTGTCGTTTATAGAAAACTCTCCTTTCTATAAGTGACATAAGTAGTGTTTTTATGGCAAATCAAATCAAATTAAGCTCTGATACAAATTTTCAAAGGGCTAAGTCACGCACCTCCAAAAGTTAATTTGAGACAATTCTATCGAAAAGTTCTGACGTATTCACGGTCTTATGTTTGTTATTTGAGGGAGTGATTCGTGTTTCTCTGGTCACTTAGTTCATGCGTCATAAAACAATGTTATATTTATCTGTCTATAGATATATTCAGACGCTGACGTCGGACTATAATGGCGCCAGTAAATAACACTGACACGCTTAGTGAGTAATAATACATTTGTATAATTAATACGACAGTCGTATAAATACGGAAATATGTATGGTGATTATCATCTAGTCTGATTATTGGAATTAAGAGATATAATAAGATTGGTACTCCATGTTGTATTATCGGCACGATAGAGCAGCAATCCCAAAACACTTCATAGTTACATAGAAATAAAATCTAAATTTATATCCATGAAATCGTATACTCCACTATCGGTGTTTTTGTTTTTCTATCTTTTTAAATGGAATGAAAGTCAACGATTGTGCGAAAGTTCTCAGGAACGGTCACTTTTAATACAACACGGGTCTACGACAAATGACACCAGAAATAGGGGGACCGTGGTTGAGCGGTACGGTCTCTGACTAATAGATACACGCCCCTTTGAATTCAAATTCCACCCCAAAAATCTCATATCAGGAATCTCTCCAGTTAGTTCACGAAAACTTGTTGGTTATATGCTGGTGTACGCCTTGGGTCTCCCCTCAACGTTAAAGTTTTGTTAGTTGCCAAATGACTGTGGCTATTGGAGCGACATTAAGCCCTAGAGAAAATACACCAGTAATGTGCTTGAATATTGTTCTTGGCAAAAACTTAAAACCGAGGTTTGTGACTTGCATTAGGAATTACTCATACAAATCAGAATCATATAATCATTTCTCTAGGTCTATACATTTGACATGACACTCATTGGATGTGATTTACCATAAAATATAATGGTACAGTCATTAATCAACAAATCAATGAAATGACTTCTATCTTTAATTAGAATTCTTTTCAAAATCATTAATCCCTGTGATTGGTACATTACAAGTGAGGGGTTTTCAATAGATTCACGAGTTTTATTTCGAAGTGAAAAGTTCATGTGTTCATTGTTCGATCAGTATTAATACATGTACTTTTATTAGTAATAAAGTCAAACCCGTGTGAATGGCCACCTCCGAATAAAGACCACCCTGTGAATAAAAGGCATTCTTTGAAAAACCGGTACTGATTGTTTAGTACAAACTGACCTCCGAATAAAGGCCACGTGTCAATAAAGGCCACATTTTCTCTTTCCCAAGGATGACCTTTGTTCACAGGTTTGCCTGTATTTGTATCACAAATAGTAGATCAAAGAGCAAGTAGCGAATCATGAAATGAAACATTCACTAACCGTCGTATTCATGGATATAATCTTGTACATGTATTAAATTGTTACCAGAGTGATAACGTGTTATGCTGTAAAACTAATCTCGATTTCCAAAGCAGAATGAAATACATAACTAGTTTTATCATCAGTATAATACCTGCTGTTAAAAAAGTCCTTTTTTGTTCATCTTTCATCGAGACCGCCATGTTTATGCTTGTCATTTTCATGGTGACAAAGTCAGTCTGTGCATTTTATTTTTATAGTTTTCGTCAATCGGTGTATATTTTGAGACATAGACTGTTAATGCTTATCAACATTTTCATGCTAATAAGTTTAGTGCGAGAAATGTGTAAATACTTTATGAATATATCCATTTTGATTTGCTATATGTTTACGCGTGTGTATGAATTCATATCATACAGTCACAATGGACGTGTGCCAACTGGATCACTTTGAAATAGAAAAAATAAAACACAGTTTGCAGGTGAATTTTAATTGATGAGCTGATCTGTTCAACAGTTTTTTTATATAAAAACTGGAATAGTTGTTCATTTCTGTCCTAGATTACAAATGTATTTTATATACATGGACATATACCACAATACCACGGTATAATATATATCATAATAATATAAATAGCATGAGTTAATAGCGTTATATCCACTAAGGTAGTGCTAAAAGTTAATGATTTTTTGTCTACAGCATGATGAAAAAGAAATTAATTCTGTTGTAATTAAATAATATAATGAAATTTACAACCGACCGTAAAACAAGCTTCTTATAGCATGTAATAATCATTAATAAACTATTTTTGTACGAGCTGATAATGAAGTTATATTAGTTTCATGGAAGTACATGTATTATTCGCAATTTTCGTTATCAACACAAATGAAAAATAAATATGGTAAGCATTGATCCATTAATATGATCCACCATCAAAGTTACATGCACGCAATAATGGTACGTGGTGTTGCTTCTGAATTCCAGATATCCGATATATCAATATCATCAATACTGATTATTCGATATATCTGTATCGTCAATACTGATTATCCAATATATCAATATCGTCAATACTAATTATCCGAATTATCAATATCGTCAATACTGATTATCCGATGTATCAATATCGTCAATATCGATTATCTGTTATATCAATATCGTCAATACTGATTACTCGATATATCTGTATCGTCAATGCTGATTATGCGATGTATCAATATCTTCAATACTGATTATCCGTTATATCAATGTCGTCGATACGCAAAAAACTGAATCAATGACAACTCTATTTCATAGACATATTGTGACAATTCTCCTAGATTTAATTCAGCTTGCTGAAGTTTTGAAGTCGTGTCTACATTGATTAAAATATCGTATTTAAAATAATGACAGAGATGAGAAAGTATCGCTATGTTTTAAGTTTTTGTGTGGCATAAATAAAAAACGCTTAAATTCAGACGCTTCATTTAACGCACTAGTGAAAATAACACGTGACTGGAAAAATAGACATATTTTTTTGTTTGTTTTTACGTAAATGTTTCAATAGTACTCCAGTCTCATCAGCAGGTTACGCTGTCCATTCGCAGTTTATCTGGAAAACATCCAAGCCAAGTGCAAAAAGTGCAAAAAATGAACACAGCCAGAAGTAGAGACACTTGGCATTTTCGTGCACGCTAGCTTTCTTAAAAAAAACAACGAAATATTTTAATGATTGCTATAAACCCGTGTTTAGACAACAAAAACAATATTAAGAGCAAATCTCTTGAGGAAGTTACAAACATGATACATTAATATCACGCGTAAATTTAGATTCAAAGCATTGAAACCAGAGATTCAACTCTCCATTTATGAACGACACTCCTTACCTTACTTAAAGCGACTTTCTATAAGGTTTCATTCATTTTATGATTTTCCGATCCAAATCAAGTCGTTGTTACATTGTCGCTACATAGCCAATGCCGTGATTAAAAAAACTGTTAGTTTGCGGTTATATATGCGTCCCTAACTTTTACAAGTGTTTAGGTAGGAAGGCATTTTTGCTTACAAAACAACAGAGAACAGAATAGTATTTGTTTACAGTATTTGCTTCTACCAAAAACGAAATGCTGCGATAAAGAACGAAAAAGAAGAGTTCGTCAAAATCGCTAAAACATTTTCGGGTGTGGGGATTTTTTAATGAGTCAGTCGCTTAAGTACAAACTAACATTAAGGATGGACTTATCTATGCAATAAGTTTTAACAGAACCACAGCTTTCAAAGATTAATTTTTACGTAAACCCATATATGGAGACATGACAAGCATACAAAATAGCCTTGTCTTATATGGACAACTACCTAATTCTCAACACACAAAACATAAACACACAATATTTATTTCCTGAATTGTACGTGAATATTTTTCCAATTTTGTTTTGTTGAAACACCAATATGTCGCTCTCATTACAAATATATTACGTAATACATGTATTCATGTATTTCTATTAAAACCCAGACTGGAAATGACAAGTGTATAGTAGTGGCGCTATTAAAACTTCAAAAATAAATATCTTTGCAACCATTTTATACGAAGGTCAACAGCAGAAGTATTCTATGGAACTTTATGACAATGCTTTTTCTGACTTAATGACAAATAGATTCGAGGACCAATCACATTGCTTTCGCACCTCGAGTCTGCACATATTGTCAAGGGTATCATTCAGGATGTTCTTAATGACTGTATCCTGTAAGAAGAAAGAGACTAAATTGCCCTTTTCATTGTAAAATGTTTTAACGATGCGATTTAACTGCTTAGTGATTAAGTAAAAAATCCCTGGTTTAATACTATGGTGCTTTGCTTTGCTTTTATGTGACTTATTGTCACTGGGGTTTAACGCCATTTTTCAACAATTTTTCAGTTATATACGGCGACCGATTCACCAGTTTTCCTGGACTGTATAAAAATCTGAAAATCGACATTTTGTCAAATTTTCATAGAAGGGTATGACCAGCCGCGACCGGCATTCGAATCCGGACCTCCGGGTTCCAAGTCCAGTGCGCTAACCACCAGACCAAGGCCGCGGCAATACTTTGATGCGTTTTGGCGGCAACAAATGAGAGGAGTCATTTTAAAGTCTGTGGTATTACAGCTAAATGTTGTAGTTATTTAGCTAAAATAACTACACAGTATTTTACTCGAGACGACGTACAACGCAAATACACAAACAAGTTTCTAAACGTAAATCTTATTTCTTTGTTTCCTTTAAATCCACTGCATTAATACTTCTAATTAATCATAACTAGTCTAGTGTACGAGAAATAATAAATTGGTAACATAAAAAGTTAAATTGAAACATTTATCTATATGTATGGTGATACCTTGTAGCTTTAATTATTGCACAAACCCTATGTTGCCTCTAGAATGTAAATACGTCCTGAGAATAAGTTTCTCGTGCAGTGATTGACAAAAAAACGTGGTAAAACACATTTCATATTGAACCAACACATTGATGACGGCTCTCGTGTCATCTGTACCGTATTAATACAGGGTCACAGACGGAACTTTAGACATTTCTCAACTGTTTGATAGCAGATCTGTTAGCACTCCGCTCCTCTGTCGCCGTAGTTGATTTAATTAATAGTTAATTAAAGAATGGTCCGAGTGTCATATCAAGCCAGCCTTTAAAGGTTTCTCATTATGAATCGTGTTAACAAAACGCGGAGAGGTTGTGTGCAGACTTTGATGTGTTCTAAATAATCAACTTGCCTGATGTCAAGAACACTGAAGCAAAAATTGTGATGCACTCCTCTGTCAGAGCTGATTTATAATTTTTCGTCAAAAATTCCATCAATGCAAACAAACTGATTGTCAGTAGACAAGCGATTAGTTGGATTTCATGAACAACATATCGCCATTTGAGATCGGCAGGATATAATTTAATGTCTTTCTGCATCTCAAAATAATGATATTCAAGCCATGAAATCACGCCATGAGTTATAAATTCGTCTGCGATCATTTAAATATAAAAAGCCTAATAAATAATATATAATAGTTTAAATAGTGAGCTGATTTGTCAACAAAACCGATGTTTCACCCTTACTTCAAACTGTCCATTAACAATAGAGCTCACAGGAACATCAAAAAAACAGCCAATGAAGCTCACGGCCTCCAGTGATAACACAGTCAATACAGCCACATTAATAACTGGTAAATTGTTTTGAATTTACGCACAATTATTGCGCAAGTAAATTACCTTTCCCTGGATTTTTTATACAATAATCACAATAGGGCTGTAGTTCCATGAAATAGATCTATACATTCCACACGTTTTACAAATGAAATACGAGACAGCTAATTACTTGCTTAGTACTAATTTGACGAGCACAGTACGTTTACTCTGTCCACAAAAACTACATTCGAATGTCATTATGCCTTATTTGGATGATCTAGATCTGATAGCTGAACTCTATAATCTAGATAAGGTGATAGCTGAACTCTATAATCTAGATATGGTGATAGATGAACTTTATGATCTAGATAAGGTGATAGTGGAACTTAATGTTCTAGATTAGGTGATAGCTGAACTTAATGATCTAGATAAGGTGATAGCTGAACTTATTGATCTAGATAAGGTGATAGCTGAACTCTATAATCTAAATATGGTGATAGATGAACTGTATGATCTGGATCAAGAGATAAATGAGCTTTATGATCTAGACAAGGTGATAGATGAACTTTATAATCTAGATACGATGATAGATGAACTCTATGATTTAGATCAGGTGATAGAAGAACTCTATTACCTAGGCACGGTAATAGATGCACTTTATGATCTAGATAAGGTGATAGATGAACTCTATGATTTAGATCAGGTGATAGATGAACTCTATGATCTAGATAGGGTGACAGATGAGACTTTCTGATATGCATTTGTCAGTACATACCATGGTGGAATATCACGTGGCACTCACATGATTATAAAGCATTTTAGGTTAGGTGCCTAATTAGTTTACGTGACATTTCCTGAAACATGTGTCCGTTTTCCCAATGCGTCGTATTGTTCTGTGGACTTCAATCGCTGAAAGTTATTATATGTTTGATGAATTATACAGAATTCCAAAACATTTAACGTTTTGCAAATAAGATAATCAGGTATTAATATTGGAAGATTAGCCTGCAGCATGATATTAAAAACCAAGGGAAAATAATCATGTTTGGAAATAATTGAAGTGAGATTGCGACCCATTCATTTAATTTCATACAGCCACTGGTGTATAAAACGAGACAAAAAAGTGCACATTTTCCCAGAGAATTGATGCGTTTGCTGTCATGCAATCAATGGAATGATCTTTTAAATGGTCAATACTAATAACATCACTTGAGTAAAATGTCAAGCTATTTACGAAGGATATATTTCTTTTACTTCAATATTAAGACAAAATACAAATTTGTATTCCTATAACTATAACCAACCATGTGTTCACGACCACCCGCTAATAAAGACCCCCCCCCGAAGGGACCAGCAGTCGCAACCTTAGTACGCATTAATCAATATACCAAGCCAATGAACATTTTTACCCATTCGTGGCCAATGTCACATTTTTGACTGAGCGAATAACGGATTAAGATAATTTCATTATGATAAAATGTAAAGAGAATTTGAAAAAAAAAACGTTATGTTGAAATTGTCTACAGGCGCATTCATCATTTAATTGATTGAAAATCGTCTCATGTTGTTCGCGTGAAGAATGATGCGGTAGAATGATTAGTAGAATTATGTTAACCTGAAACTAAAAGCTTTGGAGATTAGTTCGACTTGTGAATAGACCGTGGTTAATATTCCAGCACGTCTTACGATCATGTTCATCTAATGCATGATAGAATAATGGTGTTAGGATCATTCTTCTGAATTTGTTTCAGAAGTTTGGTATCTTACATGTATGTTGGCATATTTCTGCATATTTCGCTAAAGCTTTCTAAGTCTTCTTGAAAAAATATATTTTCATGAAAATACTTTATCATCCACTTAATAAGTATGCTTACAATCGGCGCCCAATTGTGTAAACGTTTGTTAATATTAACCACTGGGTTAAATTTGAGTTAAGATTAAATGTTTGGTTAAAGTTTGATAAAGCGATTGCATAAAACTTTGGTTAAATTTGACCAGAAATTATGTATGGTCAGTTTTAACCCAAGCGTCTAACATTGGTTAAGAAGTTGTCAAGATCCTCAGTTTGTCTCTTTACTGGTCTGAATTGTCGTAATTGTCTAGCGTTTGATACAACAGGGGTAGCCATTTTGTTTATGGCTAACGTTTGGTTAACTTCTTAACCTAACCTCAAATTTAACCCGGTGGTTAGGATTATATTCCAAAAGCTGTTCAGAACCATAATTTGATGCGAGTCATGAGAGAAAACCTTGTCTGATTTGTTTCCTTTTTTGTTTAAAAAATAAAATGAAGAAAATAAGTCGTGATAAAGAATTGTGTTTTACGTAAGCTAATTTGTGAACTTGATTTAATTAATGGTATATCATGCAATGAAGTGTCGTCTGCTTATTAGAAGAATTAAGGTCGTATAGCAAGAGCTACAGGAAGTATATCGAACATGCATTGGTTCATAAGGTTTCATGACTAATTTCTTTGACATTATAGCTGTTTTACAATACATTGAATCGTATCAATTACATTGAATAATGGCATCAATTTGAACATGGTATTCTAAATGCGTCCCCAAACACTACTAAAGACCAACTTTACATAAACGTGTTTTTTCTCGGACCTCAGCGGCGGCCATTGATCATGGGTTTGTCATATACTACAAACAGCGGTTTGTAAACGATGCAAATAATCTTGACAGACGTTTTATCTATCATGGGAGCCTCCATGTTTGTCAGTTTACGCCGGAAAATTCCAAGTAGTTCCAACCTCGACTTACCAAGGTACAGTCCAGATTTTATGTAATCGGTTGAGATGCGCCGAATGTACGTATCTATCAATGCACACATTTAATCGTTTTAGCGACTGAAAAAGCCTGTCTATATTGACCTTTGATCCTTTGGTTTTTGTTATCCTAGCTTGCCTATTAATTATCTCCAGTCTCATTTAGAGCAATATCGAGTTTAAACACGTTTGACAGCGCAATACAATATCGTATTGATATTGCACATACTGATAATTATACACATTCAGTGTGTAGTGTTATTTATCAAGCCACGACAAATTAAAACCGACAAAGGAGGGACCGACGTTCGTTACATATGTAATATCATCACGATATCTGAAACGTCTGCTAAAAAGGACGTACACATATTTCCCTAATAAACACCATCCCCTTATTTACAACATTTTCAAAAAAAATCAGGATTCACCATGAACGCCTTGGCAATGCGTCAAACAGAATTCGATGCGTTTAAAATCGTTTCAATCAATTACTTGACGTATGGAAAATATCTGTAAAGATAATGATATCAGTTTACAGTTTTTTCCTCCCCATTTACTAGTGCCATGTTGCCCAATGCTTCACTATTACATGGTAAATCTGTAAAACTGTTCCAATCTAGGTGCGGGAAACAAAGAAAACTTCGTCCATTATAATGATGATCCATATTTACGACGATTTTATTGCATAAATAATAATAATTTGCTTTAAATTATGTACTCGTGGTGGAATATCATTGAACAAATACCAAGCAGACACGCTATCTAGCATGATAAACGCTGAAAAGATAGAAGATGGATTCGCGAAACATGTCATTTTATACAATCCTATAAGCTGCGAACACGTGTAATGTTTTTATACAAAAAACACAGTTTGATTCTGTATACAGTGAACCTCTCCAATCCAGACCCTCTTATCAGGAAATCACCTACATCAGGACCGGTGAGAGACCTCCCTGTTTGAGTGGTTGTGGTCCCTGATAATAATCACTAGCTCATATCCGGTGTAAACTAGAAAATATTATATATGAGGAAGTTGTGCTGCGCCCAATTGTATAAACATTTGTTAATTTAACCCAAGGTTAAATTTACCCATTTTGGTTTACTAATCATTAAAAAATCCTTTAAACATTTAAAAAGGGCTGCCATTTCGGTACTGGTTATCGTTTATGTTAAGATTTAACCAGTATCATAGACTTAGGTTAGATTTATTTGAGCTTTAACGAAAACAAAATTTGGTTAAACTTAAACAAACTTTTCTACAACAGCTAATCGAACATTTAACCAAAATTTTAACCAAAACTCTGATTTAACCCTGTGGTTTAAGTTAACCAATGTTTATACAATTGGGTGCTGTAGTTTAAGTAAAGTCGGTAGTTTTACCAGTGCACGCCTGAGGTCCGAATTGTTAAAAGCTGAAAAAAGTCCACCAATGATCCTGAATGTTGGTGCTACATTAAATTCAGCAAAAATCTTTGTATACTTCGTCCAAAACAGAAACTTTTCCGATAAGTTTTCTAATTCAGACTTTGTCCAGATATACCCAGACTAGTTAGAGCCCAATGCATCTATTGAATTATTTATCTTCGAAAACAAATTCAGAATATGTCTATCCTTAATAACTTCAAGCCAAGTCTCATCCATATCTTTTGCATTATTAGGCGAATGGAATCAGATAGCTCACGTGGACTTTTGATTACGTGATGTTTAATCAAACAGTCATTGGAAACATCGCTGTCTCTTTTCCCTGTAGTATATCCGTGGGTGACTTGGTTTTACCTCGATGTGTTAGAGATTAGCGTCCGGTGCTGTGAAAATCACACGTAGTGTTAACAACTAGATCGTTTAGTAGTGTTGGAATAAGTACCACCTCACCGGAAAGAAAATTAATACCAATATCCATTCGTCATCCACGAGTATATATATATTGGAATTTTCATGACTTGCGACTAAAGCTGACTCGTTGGAACTCGTCAACCTAACTTCTCTTTGATCGCACAACAAGTGCTTAGCGGATCTTGAACACTCTATGGATGTTTTTAAACAGACGCATTTAGTATTTCGTTTGGCTGTAATAAATCGTTTTGAAATTATTCTATGAAGTAACAAGCTATCAGACCAAGAGCAAAAAAAATACAGCGCCAAAGAGCCACAGATATTAATCGGAGACTGCCGCGAATTTGACCATAATATTGTCGCAATATTATTTTGTAGCATTGGAACTATTCAGCGAATTTATTATACCAAAAATGAAAACCATCTGCAGTGTTGTATCATTGTTAGTTTGCGCACATTGTGTCACAATGTATCCTGTGGAATTTACAGAATATGGCGACATAGAAGCTGACTATCCTTACGCTTATACAGGTAAAATATATTTATAAATGTAACATATTTCAAAATAAAACAAAATTGCTAATCATTTTCCATTTGAACATAACACTCCTAAACTGAGTCGAATTCATGCGGCGCAACATTTCATTTGATAGTATGGTGTTTTATTGTTGTTGTTGTTGTTTTTAGTTTTCGTTTGGAAATAATTTGAAATCATGTGTAATTGGGTATTTCATGCAGTTTATTATTGGTCTTGTTTTCTTGTTGCTTAATTAGTTGTTTGTTAAGCTGATTTTACTAGTAGCAAACTTCGTGTAGTTGAAGATAGTGTCCTAAAGTTTCCGTCTCAAGGATATTGTTGTAGATATTTTAGTATTAATGAAACCTGGGGGTTGTTGTTACCACCGTGTGAATTTTAACAACAGTCACACGAATCATCACTAGCAACTAGTAAAAACATCTTTCGGTCATTGGTCAATTCTCATAATGTAGATTTGATTAAATAATAAAAACTGACGGTGATTACAAGCTGAAGGCCCACAAACCTGACTTTAGCGTCAAGAATTCTTTACTCTGAATCAGTTTAGCTGGGCACTTAGTATTGCGATATTCATTTTTTTGCCTTTTTTCGTGTCTCATGCCACGTTTCAACTGTATTACTGTCATACACAGGCATTTAAGACAACTTATGATCATGAATACTGACTATAACTAAACTTGTTCTCCGCTACCATACCTGACTGCTAACTTCGCTACTCGCATGTTCCGCTACGGCGAGCGAATAAACCTTAAACAATATATCGTCGGCGTTATTCTAAAATGACGTATATCATTTTTGGCGCGAAATTTTGTTTTGTTCTTCGTATAGAGTAACTCATTATACTTCTTTTGCGAAGGATTCTGATTCTCTAACCAATCAGCTAACACAGTTATGTCATGTGACTTTTTGTCGTATAATTACTGGTCAATTTTTTTTATGTTTCCCGAATTTAGAATAACAGCGACGATATAGACAACTAATTCGTCTCATCGTACCTAAGGTTCAAACTCCATAAAATTGTGTCCTAACTATGTAATTGAATTGTGTGAAGGAATGATTCATTCTGAATGAATTTGAAGGAATTGACTAAATTACTATCGTGTAATCATCCGGCAAAAGACTGTTATTAAGATTATCCATGACGCATGCTCGAAAATACACTACTTCCGGGAAGCGCCGAAACAAAATCTGAATCATCTGTCTCTTAAACACTGACCAAACATTGCCGATTTTCATTCTGTTTAAAGGGAACCTACATCATATGGTATAGAGAAACATAATAATGAAAGTTTCGGAACAGCCAGCTTAAGAAGATATAATTATTCATGAATGTTAAATTTTCTATCTCATGAATATGAAAATGAAGGAAAGCTGTATAAAATCTTAATTAAAGCTCATTTCTTGAAATTAAGATTACAGATATTTCCCTGAATGCTAGATGGATTAAAAAGTGCTTAAGCAAATAACCATAGCATTAATGTCATTGATACAACTTTGCTTTAACAAGATTTGTTATGCATATCATTATTATCAAATGAAAGGATTTTCTAGATTCTGAAAAACAAACCTTGAGACTAGACGCTTTAAAGTCTACGGTCTTCATCAAATTATATATAATCGTCTAAATCTGTAGAATATGGCTTCGGAAATTTGCTATCAACTTCTTTCAATTATCAAATGATTCACACTGACACCCACGACTCTAGCAAAGGGAGAAGGAGAGGTAACGGAAGGGAGGAAGCAAGGGTAGAAGGATGATGGACAGAGAAGGACGAGGGATGAATGGATCAGGAAGACAGAAAAATAAGGAGAAGGGATGAATGGATCAATAAGACAGAGAGAGGGGGGAATGAACGGATCAGGAAGACAGAGCGAGGGAGAGAGAGAGAGATGAATGGATCAGGAAGACAGAGGGATATGGAGAGGGGGGTAATTGGATCAGGAAGACAGAGAGAGAGGGAGAGAGGGAGCGAAGGGTGAATGAAGATAGAGGGTGAACGCTGACAAAAAATAGGCTCATTCGGATAGCATTTAATAACGAATGTTACAAATTTCTGAGTATCTAACACAAATCCCAGCGAACTCCTTTTTGCTGAAACTCATCATAGAATATGACAAATGTCAGAGAGCGTGTGAGTTCCGTGCGGTTAAGTTAAATGTACAGCGTAAAAAGCTTATTTTGCCTTAGCGCTTACAAACACTAGGCTCATTCGGATGGCATTAAATGCGAATATGGTGTCGTCTCATTTAAGTATTTAATTACATCAAACTTGTCAGCTGACACCACCTTACTGAGATTTCGAAGGACGTAATGAACCTGAACTTTGTCTGTAAATGTTATAACAATCAGACACTGAGCTAAGTTTGTTCTATGTCTAAATTTATTTATTTCAAGTACTTAAGATTGACATTTTAGCTCAAGCTTTGGAGGAATGGTATTCTGTGAAGTTACACTATTGTACATAGCATTCGGTTCAAACTTCGAACAGCACAATGGTATTTTTCTTTCAAAAACTAAAAACTTCCTTTATTTATTGGATACTGACTGTGTTATAAAGTGAAATTACGGTGTATCAAAAATATGAATAGTGTTGCTGTGTTTCTTCGCTTTTTCAAAAAGCTATTTTAATTTTTCAGAATTGTGAAGAACGTTCTACGCTGTATATAACTATATAGAAATAAGTTATGACTAAGTCAATGTTGTTGCTATTATGTTTAACATACTAAGTAGATTTACAACTTCAGTATTTCTTCATATACTTAAACATTGAAGTAAAAACCCTTTATGGGGGTGATCCATAAATAACTGTACTTGGTCTATAACTTCTGAAAGAGATAAGATGAAAAAACACGCAACATGATTTTCAATTCTTAATATGTAATATCTGAATATTTCAGAAATATTAATTGAATGACAATTGTACATCATTTATTGATAGCCTTTATGCTGCCTTCTAGCGGAGTCTCGTCAACTTATTGCAGGCTTCAAGGCATGGAAAAAGATTAACATTTTCATACTATCAAGTGATATCAATTCAAATTAACAAAGACATTGACCGCGAAAACAAGGGAAAAGATGCACTAAACTTTATCTATTACAAGCATTGAAATGACACCATTAATGCACGTGAAAGCTACTTAACGTTCGACATTTGTTAAATATTCAGGTAGGTAAATACCCCATACACGAAACAAAAGAATTTAAACATATGAAGATTAGAAAAGAAGATTTGAACTATTTTTTGGGGGGGGGGTAATTTTATGTTATTTTCATTATTCTTCGTTCGAGCATTACGATTAACATTTGTAAGACGTCCTTTAGTCTGTCTACAATCGTACTGTACCATAATTGCCAATTGGACTCTTTTGTAGACGAAAGTGGATTAGCTTTTGTATCTTTGATCAAGAGACTATATAATGCCTTTATTTCTAAATTCCTCTTAGTTTTCAACAAATGGCTTATATCTGAGATCCTTTTATACCTTTGGCATTTGTCTAGTTCTGACTACACGTGAGAGAGATGTCTCATTGGCGTGGGTTTGATTTTGGCACGATGTGTCTCTACAAATGTATATCAGGATTCGTAAACTATTTGAATTGTTCAAATATGCATGTAAGCTCATGTAAGAACTCAAACTAGGATATTTTTCGTTAAGAACCTTATGGTGTTTCATGTCTTTTTTAGATTTTTTATCAGACTAAGAAGCGCAGGACTTCTAGGTCAAGTGGAAAATGAGTCGATCGGGTTATGGTCAATACGGCTTTCACGTGTATGTTTCTGATTGAGTGGGTAGAAATGACATTTTAAGAATAAATAGTTCAATACGAACGACGAAAAGTCTATTAATCTAAATTATTAATGAGATCGGATGTTCTTAATGGGGTGAATGGCGTGTAACATTTCTTCAACAAATCAAATGTATTTCGCCCCCTCGCTTGAATAATCCTTGAATTAAATTTACTTAATTCATATAAAAGTCTCGTGTAGACGACGGGCATTTAATTTGTGTTAATTGTTAATTATGTGATAGAATGGACAGGCATTTAATTTGTGTTAATTGTTAATTATGTGATAGAATGTGTCTGTGAAAAACGTAATAGTAATAGTAAGTTTAATGAACAAAACGCCTCCAGCCCGTATACATTTACCATACATACAACATTAACATACATCGTACAATATAAACTTACATCATACGGTGTTAACATCATGACAGAGGTTCATCTGTAGCAAATCATCGTTGATTGAAAAAATGCCAGGTCACTACCAGAAAAGGTACACCACGTCTCACAATATCTTTATTTAGCGATCAACATGGCAATTTTTCAACGCAGTCACGAAATGCAGCATCAATTTATTCGTTAATCGTTTCAGTAACGTAGGAGGAGCAGAGCTCAATGTTAGAATGTAAAGATTTATATTAGAAGCCATTAAACCCATTTTTGAATTAGTTTTTTTTGTATTAGCTGCTGTTGTTGTTTTCACGCCTGAGTCCGAGGTTATAAAACTTGAATAAAATCTCAAATCTCGTCTTTAATTTCATTTTATTTGTAAATAAAAAAAATAAGTTGACAGAAATATTTGGACATACTTATGACAAACATACATTATGGTCTTATATAAGCTGATAATGAGATTTGAGCTGGGAGACTGATCTCAACTTTATAACATTGGCTCCTGTTTTTCTTAGATTTTGTTCTATTCTGTTCTCGGCGTGCAAGTAACCGGAAAAATCATCATATGATTGATCATTGGTGGGGGACGAATAGCCTCAGTCGCACTGTCTGCGATCAAATCCTCACAAGGAAATTGTGTGCTACGCCCATGGTTCAAATCTACGAACCCGGGATCTTTAGACCCAAGGTTCCACCGTAAGAGCTGAACAGTCATCAAAAATGAGAAGAATGGTACCACCATGAAGTTATATATAATTAGACACTGGTAGAGCCAATAAATCAACTGATGGTATACTGTGTTGACATATAGTAAATGCATTTGTATGAATAGAACTGTCTGTGATTTCACATGCAATTAGTTCTGTCCGCTCCCAATTATGCATCAAAGAATTGACCTTTTAGTAAGCGAATCTTGTTAAATAGAATAAGCACGCACTGCCAACGTTGTAAACAGAGTGAAGCCGGCTACATGAAAGATCAGCGGGGAATCAATTATTTATCTATTTCCTTGATAGACTTTGGTATTCGGTTCTTAATTAACGTACAATATTTGGTCTTGTGTTTCCGTAAAGGACAAGGTAAATGAAGTATAAGCCATACATATGTACAGTAAATATTGTACAGTAAAACTGTAACATTTTTATTGACAAATAATTCTCACAGCCGAATATGACTAAACTAGTTTGTACACATCTTTTTCATTAATTGAATTCATAGCTATACAAATAATTATCTTCATTCGATACTCCAATCCTGACAATGTAGCATCGCTCCAGAAACAATGTAACTGAAAAAGTTCCAGTGGTAACCATGTTACGACCTTTTGTTGGAAGTTCCCAAAGGAGCTTTTTTGGATAAGGGATTTTCAGTAACTACATGTTGAACCGTAATCAATAAGAGACCTAATCGAAGTACAACAATTATTTCTGTACTAATGCGAATATTGCGTTTGTTGAATTACAATAGACTGGATCTGTAAGATACAAATAAAACGAGATCAATAAATGTTTATATGAGATAAATAATTGTTGGTAAGGAGATATTTACAGCTTTTATTGTTACATTATACAGCATACTGTGCTTCAGGAGGGTTCATTGCAAAATCATAAGTCCGCTTCCCGACGCCAAATACTTCAATATTCGCTCAATGTTCGAAAAAGAAGACATTAAATTCAAAAACTAGGATAAATAGGATTTATGTATCATTGTTACGGTGTCTCGCTGGATACGTGCTCGTTTGTTGATTTAATAAGCTGTACTAGTAGATTCTCAGCATGTGACAGTCAGGGCTTAATTCTTCAAAAATGCCGGTATTAAGTTAGCGGCCACGAGGTACACTCCTCCTTTATGTGAAAAAATAGCATTGTCTGTATTCATGTCTTTATTCACAATTATTACTAGAGTTTGTATTCTTGGCGGGTATACAACACGCTATGAATAATATACTTCTATGTACAATGTACAATTAAATGACTATTGCTTATTTAATAGACTTTATCGAGTTAATCTAGAAAGTCGTCAATACTTACAATGGCTATTTCGACATGAATACTATATTTCCTAAACAGAACAAAAATGTTATTATCAAGAAGAACGGTTCCCTGGATAATTTCCGAAAAAAAAACAGATTTTACGCGAAGTAAGCAGTAAATAATTAGACACGGAAGAGGTCTGAATACAGGCTC